>CM056194.1:84045389-85245389 GCA_029692085.1 Gymnothorax javanicus
TTTAATTAATCTTTTTCAATTATCAAATAAATAATGCCACAAATTTGAGGCACAGATTTGCCTGAACGTTCTGATAAAGACCACTGTCTGCTTACTGTTCTCCACTTCCTGACAGCAGCTTCCAGAACCTTCCATGCCAGGGTCTGTGTCCCAGAGAGCACATGGAGCAGCCTCAATATTCCCCAGCGGTGCAGGAGATACCCAAATTTCCTCATCAGACATCCAGCCCAGGTGACCCAGCCAGTTTAGACTTGTTCCACCCCAGGAGAGGGCAGGGCAGGGTGGGGCAGATGCCAATACCACACAAGTCGACTCAGACACCGCCGTCAACACAGGGGCGAATCACACCGGGAGAGTTAATGCAATGAAGGGGGTTAAGTGCCCATGGTGCAGGGTTTAAGTTTAATCTTCTGGGACGGAGCGCCCCCTAGAGTTAGATCTACAGTGACCGCACTACCTACTGCTGTAACTCACATGTACTTTCACCAAGAGCCCCAATCCAGCCCACCGCACCCTGCTCCACACACACCCACCATTCCAGCAGCAGACTAGCAGTCAATGTGTGTGTGTGAAAGATGTCACTCATGACGCAGTGGCATATCTATTGACCTACACACCCTAGATGGTGCAAGAGCACACTAAACACTTGATTACAACACACTAAATGGAACATTCTAGTGATGTAAAAATCACTGTTAGAAACTGAGAGCGACAGAGATCTTTCGACAAACAAAAACCGAAAAAACGAATCTCTTCAAAGATTAAATCTGCGCATTTATTTTAGCTTTTTATCCCCTTCAGATCAGTCAACAGAGAACTCTTCCCTGAATGTATAGATATGAATCGAGATCAGGTTGGTCTGTTTTATAGTATGTGCTATTAAATGATATGTATACAATACTGTTCAATATTATACTTTTTAGTAACATACTCATACAATGATCAGTTGCACTGAAACTGATGAATTTTCCAGCTGTTTAGATGCCGAGGCAGCGACTACTAGAAAGCCAGTTTGTACTACTTGACATTGTTACGGAGGGGCATTTTAACACTAACTGATTTTGAATCGTAATTTTCTGAATGACACAAAAAATAGTTGACTAGTTTTATGCATATATTAATTCTGTATTTTTATTTGGTTTATTTCCAGGCTATTTTGTAGAGATCCCACCTGGGATGCCATAATTATCGCAATTAGAATCTCTGATGTACTTTGTTATTGTTTCTTCATTTTTTGCCTCAGTTTTTGAATACTTACTTGCTTGATGGGTTTATAATCACTTTAAAACAAATTAAAGTGACATCTGAGTACCTTATGACTATTCCTACCAAGAAATGATAACACTTCTGATAAGGGAACACTTCCTAGTCAGGTACATTGCCTTGATTTTGGTATTGAAGGGTGTCGCCAAAAATATGTTGTGTCCGCAACGGTATACTGTCAAGTGTTGGCCAAGTATCCCACCTAAATTGAATAATGCTCCTAAGATAAGGTTTATATTCAATAAAATCAATTCAAGATATGGGTCCTTTAGTGGTGCAAACATGAACTCAAATATTGTTTGTAGTGTCCGCAACGGTGCGTAGTGTCCGCAACGGTGCGTAGAGTCCGCAACGTTTTCCCCCACATCCTCTAATACTGCATCAACCACTCTCCAAATGAATATATTTGTATAATATGATTATTCAAAGTTAAAACTAGAGTAAATACCTAATGACAGAATTAATCCACACTCCCTGAAGATATACAGGGTGTTCAAATAGTAACAGTGCACTAAAATATTTGTGGAGCGAGAAAAGTTCTACTGTGATTTATGCAAAAAAAAAAAATTGACATAATAAAATAGCAGATTAATTTGGAGTGTGCCTGTAGTTATGTATTTATGACGTAATAAAACCTCCACTAATTAAATTGATATGCCCGTACATTCTAAGGTGAGAATTTCAGCTGTTGATGTTGTATTGAACAGTGGATATAAAAAGCAATATTTTATGTATGCGTCACTAATGTATGAAAAAAAATAGCATTTTTTTATTATATTGCTTTTATATTATGATAAAAGGTGTATTTAGCATGTTTTATTGAATAAAACTTGTTTTTTTTTTTTTACAAAACATTTAAGTCGTTACTCTTATTGCTGTAGCGTCCGCGATATCACGACGTGGATCTCGGGTATGCGTACACTTGAGGCCATAGAATTCTTAGTATTTGTGACTAGTCCATGAAATTTGAAGCAGTTATCCGGGGAATACCATCGTTACTGAAAAAAACGCAAAATGTAAAATTAGACGCATTTCAATTTTTACCCCCAGTGCCCCTAAAGGTGCAACCTGATCTTGATTCACATCATAGCGATCACAACTAAACATTAACATGAGGATAGGCCAGCAGTGATAATGGATAGCAAATCTCAGCCTTTAGGAGACCACAACACGGCGAGGGATTAACTGACCCTCAAACTATAGTGTCCCCATGAGCACATTCAGGCACTGAGCCCTCGTCTCCCTATGATGGAGGTCTGTGTCTACTCCTCAAACATTACCTCAGCAGAAACACGTGGTCCCTCAGAGGGCTTTCATTAGCCCAGAGCTAACCAGTCCTTACATTTCAGTTCATAGAAGTTATTTATCGTTACTAAAAACCAGTCTTATAATGACTGTAACTCAATTCCTTGATCCCTACGAATACTTAAAGAGAAAACTGTGCTGCAGCGGTGAGTTCGTATCGAGCAGAATGCTAAGGGCTAATGAAGTGGGTGTTAATACGCTCCACAAAAATACAAAAACAGATATACTTTTAACATCGTGACCCAGATTAGAAATTTTGTGCCCGCCATTGACCCAAGGAATAAACAGCCTTGAAAAATCAAGTGCTCATTGCGGTACCCACATGATATATTCCCATGCCCAATTAGGGTTCAGAAACACAGTTAAAGGAACATTGGGCTAAGGGCAAGATGTGACCCCTTCAGGTGCCCTTTGACCTCTGACCCTGCTGCTCGTTGACTGGATGGGGACTCTTTAGCGAAAGTAAAAGGGTACAGCGATGACCGCCCCCCCACCCCTCCATTCCGGGTTAGAAATCCCCCCCCGACATGCCGGAGATTACCTGGGAAGCGAGAGAACAGTGAACACCGTTTAAAAGACAGGTGACGCGGACGAGACGTCGCCACTGAGAGGGGGAGAGAGAGAGGGGGAAAGGGCCCAGGGCGAGATTAAGAAAAGAGGGAAGAGGGAGGCAAAGATCGATGGAGAGGAGAAGGAGCCAAACGCTCCCAATCTCACCATCTACCCCGAAAAACTCAACACTCCAACAGGGACAACTCAGAAATGCCACAAAACAAATGAATCTGCAATATGCACACAGTATTTCTGAGCCATTCAGTCAATATGTTCAAGCTGTGGTAAAAAAAGTGCTCAAAATAGCAAGCTAATTGCCAAAAAAAAAAAAAAAAAAAAAAAAATGAGTAGAGAGAGCAAACGTTGTACAACGTATATTACAAACACAATTTTAGACTAGAGTGTAAAAACTTTCAGAATTGCAGTGGTATGGACTGCCAGCCGCAGAGAAAATGTTCCCGTCAGCAACATATTTCCCTCACAGATTTCGTCAGACTGCGTTCTGGGTTTTTCACACAGGCTTCGGGTGATGAAATCTGGAAAAGGCACAATGCCGACACCACCATCTCCGCGGCTTGCCGTCCACGCCCAAGCACTTTCAAAGAATCTTCAGTGGGCTCAAAAATTACTGGTACCCCTGACTGGCATTGCATAAACAATACTTTAGAAAATCTAAAAAATATATTTATAGAGAAACTCTAAATACCAACCTGTGAAAAATACTGTAAGATATTAATGTTCTAATGGAACCAAGCAAAATCATTTACTGATTGAATTAAAAATCAATTTCCTCCAAATCAAGGTTTCACAATTAATGGTACCCTTAGAGATTATAGTAAATAACATTCACCAAAATTAAACCAAGCGTTAAATTCCACTTATTTAAGTTTTATCTTAGTGTTAAGGAACTGTATTGAGCCATTACATTACTTCCCCTTTCACTGGCGTATAAAAATGAGGTAATACTCAAGCAGTATGCCTTTGTCATCCTACATCATGAGGAAAATAAAACATCTGTCAGTTCAAAAGGGGCAGATGGTCACAGACCTTTATAAATCTAGTAATGGCGACGAAGATTCACAAATGACTGAATATACCACTGAGCACTGTCAGGGCAATTATTTAAAAATTTAAAACAGTTTAAAACCTCAAGGGTAGAGGACACAGCTGCATTTTGCCCCCCAGGATATTGAGGAGGATTGTGTGAGAGGAGCAACAAAATCTCCAATTATCACTGTGAAGGAATTGCAGGCTTTGGTGGCTTCTTGAGGTCACCAGGTTTCAAAAAGCACCATCAGGTGCCTCCTCCACAACCACAGGCTCTTTGGAAGGGTCGCCAGAAGAAAGCCTTTTCCGACTGGAGGACACAGAGGCAAGCATTTGGAGTTTTTCCAAACGTATAAATTATGAGTGGAACATGGTGCTTTGGTCTCATGAGACCAAAATTGCATGTTTCGGTCAGATACAGCATCGGCATGTTTAGCTGTGAAACAGAGATACATACAAGGAGAAACACCACATACCCACTGAAATATGATGGTGGGTCAGTCATATTCTGGGGCTGTTTTAATTCAAGAGGTCCAGGAGCACTGGTTAAGATTAATGGTATGATAAATTCCACCAAGTATCACGATATTTTGGCTGACAATCAGGTTGCCTCTGCCAGAAGGCTGGGACTTGGCCGTCGGTGGACTTTCCAACAAGACAATGACCCAGAGCGTACCTCAAGATCCACACAGAAATGATTCTGTCACAACAAATTCAACGTTCTGCAATGGCCATCTCAATCACCAGACCTTAATCCAGTCAAAAACCTGTGGGCTGAGTTGAAGAAGGCAGTTGATAAATGCAAACCCAAGAATGTAAAGGATCTTGAAAGGAGCTGCTCAGAGGAATGGTCCAAAATCCCCCCAAATGTGTGGCTTAACCTTCTCAAAAATTACAGGAAAAGACTCCATGTCGTTATCCTTGCAAGAAATGGTTGCAATAAGTACTAAATGAAGGGTACTAATAATTATGAAACCTTTATTTTGTTTAAATTTATTTTGTATACATGATTGTTATGATTTTTGGTTCTTTCCATCAAAATATTAATAAAATATTTCACATATGTTGGTATATTCGGTTTCGCTTTAGTTTTTTTTTGTAATGTTTGTGTATTGCCAATCAGGAGTGCCAATAATTTTGGAGCTCACTGCATGAAATCTACTCCAAAATTATTGGCACTCCTGATTGGCAGGCACAAATCAGAAAACTAGAAGGATATTTGAAACAGGAAGTTTTCTCTCAGTTTTCTTCCTAGAGAGCTGATTAAAGATTAAATTATAAACAACTTCAAATTCAAATCAACAAAAACAAACCATTAATTTCTCTGATATTGGCCTTAATTCAAAAAATGGTACACTGATCCAATAAAGGTTGTGACTGCCGGAAATCCCACAGTGATTGTTACATTTTTAGTCCACAAACCGGCAAAAGCCACACTGGAGACCACACACAAGCGAACTTTTTGTCTCGGGTTGACGTCATTTGGCCTCTCTGGACATTTTTCCATTATCAGAGTGCGACAGAGCTCCACTGGGGGTTACATGTCTTTAGCTTTGGAACAAGCAGGACGTGGGAGTGGCTTGCCAGCTGCCATTAAAGACAAGTGAATCAGAGATCAAAGCTGGCGTATGAGTTCCAGAAATACACAGCCCCACTGATCCCAGAACAGTACCGAGCTCAGGCAGACTCGTGCCCAGCAAGAAGGCTGAGAAAGGCCAGTGAGGAGGCAGAGTTATGGAAACACTGGAATTGACCCACCGCATGCATTAGCATTAGCATTAGCATTAGCAATCCAAGCAGTCGTGGCAGCTTGCAATGCATAAGCCAGCCCATGTTCCATCAACTCAGTAGGCGTAATAAGAACATGTAGCATGAGCTAATGCCCATATGTGTATATACAAGGATTACACATATAACCACGGAAAAATATAAGGATAATATCATATAGACATTTTCATATCACACTCAGTATCAACCCCAGACTCGACTTTTAGCTCTCGGGCTGATATTGGTCGAGGGTTGATACATGGTGTGACATGAAAATCCCCATTTATCATATACTCTGATGCGGGACTTTTCCCACGGACAGATACGGGTAATACCAGATTTTGCCGGCAGGCAATACAGCCTCGTGCCTCGCGCTTGTATCTCAGGTGCAGATTCCCTGTATTTACAAGGAAGTATATGATAAATATATTTATTCCATAAATGATTAAAATTTGGTGTAACACTGCCATGTCATACATGTTTGATATTACACGTGTATTACAGCTTTCTCGCGTCACAACTGAGTCCGATTCCATTCACTGGCAAACTTCAACTGGTATGTTTCACAACATTTACCATCTAGTTTCCATTTGGCGGTCTATTCAACGCACTGGGATGAATAATTCACTAGGTAGCATGCTAACGCTTCTCGCCATTAAAACAATAAGCCACACGTACAACTATTATCGTGAAAACTTAAATTTATTCATTCAATGGTGAAAAGCATTAGCATGCTAGCTGGCCAATTATTTATTCAACTGACGTGAAAAAAAACTGCCAACTAGAAGCAAACGCTCTTTTGTCATTTTCCAGATAATTCGATGCTGACATTTATAAGATAAATAGGATCGAAACTTTGTGGGCCCGAGGTACCAAATTTATGAAATGCTTGGAATAAATGAAAATTACCAATCTGTTCATAAATTTGACATCTTAGGCTTGCATGTTTTGTTCCCAGATACTCCCACTTGGCAGACTGTGCGCGAGTTCAAACTTTCATGAACCAGTGACAACCAGAGACACAGGTGACCGCCCATGTGAAGAACAGGGACGGCCACAAGAAACATTAGGGGGAGCTACAGAAAGTGATAGAGGCCATGGAGTAAGAGGGAACGTGTGTCTCGCGGGAACAAAATCTGCCGCCTCTCTGTAACCTGCTGGGATGCGGCTGAGATATGACATTATCAACCAAGATGAGAAGACATGAGTGAAACATACTTTTTAATGGAGACAGAAATACAAAAAGAATATAAACATTAGAGTCTCAGGTTTCCGTTCCTTTAACCTGTTCATATACGACATAAACGTGGTCTATGCATAACATCAATGCAGTTTTAGCACGTTAAAAAGAGTACTCTTCTTAACACGGCGGTTGGGACAATACAATAAAAACAGCAAAGACGTTGCAATTCCTAACAATGACCACTAGATGTCAGTAACGCAGTGCGAAAAGGCCCGTAGTGACATTTATCCTGGACAGGGGCAATGAAATTCCTTCCCATCAGAGCCTGGTTCTATTAGCGGTTCTATTACCCTGCCGCTGATATAACCCACTCCATACTCCCTCACTGCTTTTAGTCTACGTTAAACTGAAAAATGATCACAGACCAAAAAATAAGTACTATAAAAGGATCACCAAAAAAGTAAAATGTACAAGGACCTAAAATGGATTAATATAGGTAATTTTGTACCGCCTGGGTAACCAATTCTGATGTTACATCACCCACACCCCATGGGCTTTCTGGTGGAATTAGCCATATGCCGCTCATCAAATTTTACCGGTTTCATGCGGCGTGCCATATGGTACTATGGGGACTGAAGTCCTAATTTCTCAAAGCGGATCCTGCCGAATCAATTGTATGTTGGAATCTGATTAAAATCCGACATTTTCAAAAACTGCAAATTACCCTCACAGACACTCGTCGTTTCTCCAAATGAACTAGGTAACCTCGCTCAAATAAAGGCAGATCCTCAAATCCGGAGCCAGAAGACAATAAAATGGGTATGAACAATCCGATCACACGAGTCCTGTAAACCAGTAACTCATCAGAGGAATAAAGGTGGCCTTTGGCCACTGGAATCTAAGGCCTTATTCCAATCGCTCATTTTTCACAGCTCGTCGTCTTTTTATCCCTCGTTTTTTTTTTTTTTTTTTGGCTATTATCTCCATCCATCTGGAAGAAAAGAGAAAAATAAGAAACTACACGGGAATCGAAGAAACGTAAATTCGGGTAAGGGAACATCCTCGCGCTTTTAAATGTCGTTTCAAAGCGACGTCATTTATCGGCAGTTAAAGGTGCGGCAGATGGGGAGGAGAGGCAGATTCACAGGTCAATCATTAACGCGGCATATATTCCGCCACAGGTAAAATACTTCCAGAAGGGGCGGTGTCGTCTTCCCTAGCTCAAGATAACCTTGAGTTAACCTCTTATCTCCCCCAGCCCACTCATTTCATAGAACGTAATCTCATTAAATATTGCGGACCTTGATTGACAACAGGGTCAGGCCCAAGGCGAGGGAGAACACAAAAGCAGTGAAAAACAAACAATGACAGCGAGTACCCAAGATACACAAAGAGACAGGAGGGGCACACTGATCCTGAGAAACCATAGAGCGTCATGAGCTCCTAAGGGCCTGATGGGAAACATAGTGGAGGACTGAGGTAGAGCGAGCAGTGCGTCTGGTCCCTCAGACAGAGTGAAGACGGCTGATTGGACCGGGGAAGAGCCCAGCCCTGGAACTCACCCAGAGAGGGAGTGCTGAGCGCCATGACGCCATAGAAGGAGAAAGGCCCCGTCTCAAACTTCATATTCTCATTCCCCGCCTCGACCTCCACCCGGCCCTGTAGAGTACAAGCACAGAGTTAGGAGGGGAGAGAGAGAGAGACTCTCTTACACAGACAGACAGACAGACCTGCTCACTTACTCAAACAAGCTAACTCACTCACTCACACTCTCAAACATACTCAAAGACGCACAAACACAGTCATGAATGCACAATCCAACATAAATACGCAATCTCACTCACAATCATACGCACATACCCTCTCATAGTACAGAGTGAAGAAACACCAGGTTATAACCGCACTCCACAGCTAACCTTTTACGCGTGGCCAGAACGTCAAAGACCAGAGGAGACGATGCTGATGGGTGGCTCGCTGTGTACTACCAGACCAAACCAATCAAGCATTGAGTTAACAGGAGGTCTAATGGCGCGTTCCATTTACCTCGGAAGTCGGAAGTTGGAGCTGGGAATGACGTCACAGCCGAGTTATCAGCGTTCCAGTTACAAAGTCGGGAACAAGTTGCCAACCGCCATAAACCGGGAAGAAGAGTAGCAAAACAAGGTGGCCACGTCTACGAAAGCTATTTTCGCGTTTGCCTTGTCCGAATATAAGCAACTTCTGGACAAATATGCGGTCCTTCTGCAACCTTCAAACACGGTGGATTTCCGTATATATACGTCGAACAATGTATACGGCTGATTTAGTGCGATAAATACGAGTCAGAAGTAATAAACTGAATATTACAGGAGTTTCTAATTACTGTTTACACCTGGGGCAGCCATCTTTGAATGTTAACTCGGGGGTAGTGAAGATTCTCCGACTTTCCGAGTCGGAAATCCGACCTCGGGGGGCATTCCAGTTGAGACTTCCGAGTACAAATGGAACGCAGCATAAGAATTTTCCCAGCCAAATGAGTTCCACCAGACCAAACCAATCAACAATCAGGTCACCACACAACACTGTGAGTAAACTCACCACAGCACAAACAACTTCTTTCATTAACGTTCACTGTGGAGACTCATAATTGAGTCAAGCTGAAACATTTCCTCTAGGTCTTGATCAGATGCCTTCAGTTTGTCAACTGGATCCTTGAGCAAAAGCTGGCACCAGCCAATGCCAAGCTATATACAACCCCAATTCCGAAATAGTTGGGACAAAGTCTAAATTGTGAAAAAAATCAAAACGCAATGACTTTCAAATCACACCAGCCAGTATTTTATTCACAATAGAACAGAGATAACATGACAAGTGTTGAAACTAAGAAATTTAACAATTTCATCCACAAAAGCATCATTTCAAATTTGATGGCTGCTACGGGTCTCAAAAAAAAGTTGGGACAGGGGCCTGTTTACCATGGTGTAGCATCCCCTCTTCTTTTTAACACAGAGTGGAGGCGTCTGGGCATTGAGGAGACAAGTTTCTTGAGTTTAGCCATTGGAATTTGATCCCACTCTTGATTAATACAGGCTTCCAGCTGCTGGAGAGTTTGGGGTCTCCTTTGACGGACTTTACGTTTAATTATGCGCCAAATGTTCTCAATCGGTGAAAGATCAGGACTGCAGGCAGGCCAGTTCAGCGCACGGACTCTTCTACCACGGCCATGCTGTTGTAATAGCTGCAGTATGTGGTTTTGCATTGTCCTGCTGAAATACACAAGGCCTTCCTTGGAATAGATGTCGTCTGGAGGGGAGCATATGTTGCTCTAAACCTTTATATACCTTTCAGCATTCATGGTGCTTTTTAAAACATGCAAGTGTCCCACAACATATGCACTAATGCATCCCCATACCATCAGAGATGCTGGCTTTTGAACTGAACGCTGATAACGGGAGGGGTGGTCTTTCTCCTCTTTAGCCAGGAGGACACGACGCCCATGATTTCCGACAAGAATGTCAAATTTGGACTCGTCTGACCACAGGACACTTTGCCACTTGGCTACAGTCCATTTTAAATGAGCGTTGGCCCACAGAACACGGCGGCACTTCTGGATCATGCTCAACAATGGCTTCCTTTTTGCATGATAGAGTTTTAGGTGACATCTGTGGATGGCACGGCGGACTGTGTTTACAGACAGTGGTTTCTTGAAGTATTCCTGGGCCCATTTAGTAATGTCAATGACAGAATCATGCCGGTGAGTGATGCAGTGGTGTCTGAGGGCCCAAGATCACGAAAGCATCCAGTAAAGGTCTTGGCCTTGTCCTTTACGCACAGAGATTTTTCCAGTTTCTCTGAATCTTTTGATGATGTTATGCACTGTCGATGATGAGACCTTCAAAGCCTTTGCAATTTGACATTGAGGAACATTGTTTTCAAAGTATTCCACAATTTTTTTTACGCAAGCCTTCACAGGTTGGAGAGCCTCTGGCCATCTTTACTTCTGAGAGACTCATCCTCTCTAAGACATCTCTTTTATTGCCAATCATGTTACACACCTGATGCCAGTTAATGTAATTACTTGCTAAATGCACTTTCAGCTGATTATCTTATATATTAATTGCTTTTTCAGCCATTTTTTTGCCTGTGTCCCAGCTTTTTTGAGACCTGTTGCAGCCAGAAAATTTGAGATGAGCTCATTTTGTGGATAAAAATGTAAAATGTCTCAGTTTCAACATTTGAAATGTTATCTATGTTCTACTGTAAATAACATACTGGCTCATGTGATCTGAAAGTCATTGCATTTTGATTTTATTCACAATTTACACTTTGTCCCAACCATTTCGGAATTGGGGTTGTACTAATAAGTCACGGTGTAAAGGAATAATATACAATTATTGACTTCAGCTATGGTGAATCCAATGATTTATCCACCTTGGACAAGTGATATTCACCGAGGTGGTGAATATCACTTGTCCAAGGTGAATAAATCATTGGATTCACCAATAACTGAAGTCACTAACTGTTTTATCACATGATCCTTCTTGAAAATATTAAATAAGAGAAGGGAAATAACTCTAACGTAAAGCTCCTCACAAGGACGAAGCGACACAAAATATGGACACAGTCAGGAGTTGCTGCTGGGCAGCCTAATTTATTTTTAGCTCCAGGTCATCAAATTGTTATATACACCTCTCTCGTGCACTTTCGCGCGGGGAATATCACTGTTTACAGTGACCGGCGGAGCTCACCTCGACCTATCAGGAGAGAGGGAATCCTTACATCATATAGTACTAAAAAATGTATCCGGGCCAGGGCAATGAAAAATAAACAATTCTGTAAAGGCTCAGGGGTCTGAATGTTCTGCACAAGTGAAACCCTGTTTTGACCATTCAGAATGGGACAAATATGAGATTTTGGATTTTAGTGAGACTGAGGGTGCATTTCACCTGCTGGTCAGTAGGGGGCTCTGCTGCAGGGACAAGAGGACTGACAAGGTGACAGACAAACCGAGAGGGGTGGGCAGCCCAAACTGGGGGCTCAACTCGTACGACTGGTCAGGAATGTGTGAACTGCAGCATCGACACAGGCACTTAATCCCAGCTCTGTCCAGGAACGCTGGGAATCTCAGTGGTGTACATATACACACGGACACACACGAAAACACACACACACACACACACACGGACACATGCAGATACAAAACCCAAAACCAGTGAAGTTGGCACGTTGTGTAAATCGTAAATAAAAACAGAATACAATGATTTGCAAATCCTTTTCAACCTATATTCAATTGAATACACTGCAAAGACAAGTTACTTAATGTTCGAACAGGTAAACTTTGTAATTTTTTGCAAATATTAGCTCATTTGGAATTTGATGCCTGCAACATGTTTCAAAAAAGCTGGCACAAGTGGCAAAAAAGACAGAGAGTTGAGGAATGCTCATCAAACACTTATTTTGAACATCCCACAGGTGAACGGGCTAATTGGGAACAGGTGGGTGCCATGATTGGGTATAAAAGCAGCTTCCCTGAAATGCTCAGTCATTCACGAACAAGGATGGGGCGAGGGTCACCACTTAGTGAACAAATGCGTGAGCTGATTGTCGAACAGTTTAAAAACAACATTCCTCAACGAGCTATTGCAAGAAATTTAGGGATTTCATCATCTACGGTCCGTAATATCGTCAAAAGGTTCAGAGAATCTGGAGAAATCACTGCACGTAAGCGACAAGACCGAAAACCAACATTGAATGCCCGTGACCTTCGATCCCTCAGGCGGTACTGCATCAAAAATCGACATCAGTGTGTAAAGAACATCACCACATGGGCTCAGGAACACTTCAGAAAACCACTGCCAGTAACTACAGTTCGTCGCTACATCTGCAAGTGCAAGTTAAAACTCTACAATGCAAAGCGAAAGCCATTTATCAACAGCACCCAGAAACGCTGCCGGCTTCGCTGGGCCCAAGCTCATCTAAGATGGACTGATGCAAAATGGAAAAGCGTTCTGTGGTCTGACGAGTCCACATTTCAAATTGTTTTTGGAAACTGTGGACGTCGTGTCCTCCGGACCAAAGAGGAAAAGAACCACCCGGACTGTTATAGGCGCGAAGTTCAAAAGCCAGCATCTGTGATGGTATGGGGGTGTATTAGTGCCCAAGGCATGGCCAACTTACACATATGTGAAGGCACCATTAATGCTGAAAGGTACATACAGGTTTTGGAGCAACATATGTTGCCATCCAAGCAACGTCTTTTTTCATGGACGCCCTGCTTATTTCAGCAAGACAATGCCAAGCCACATTCTGCACGTGTTACAACAGCATGGCTCCGTAGTAAAAGAGTGCGGTACTAGACTGGCCCTGCCTGTAGTCCAGACCTGTCTCCCATTGAAAATGTGTGGCGCATTATGAAGCGTAAAATCGACAACGGAGACCCCGGACTGTTGAACAACTTAAGCTGTACATCAAGCAAGAATGGGAAAGAGTTCCACCTGAAAAGCTTCAAAATTGGTCTCCTCAGTTCCCCAAACGTTTACTGAGTGTCGTTAAAAGGAAAGGTGATGTAACACAGTGGTAAAAAGGCCCCTGTGCCAACTTTTTTGCAATGTGTTGCTGCCTTTAAATTCTAAGTTAATGATTATTTGCAAAAAAAAAATAAAGTTTCTCAGTTTGAACATTAAACATCTTGTCTTTGCAGTGTATTCAATTGAATATAAGTTGAAAAGGATTTGCAAATCATTGTATTCTGTTTTTATCTACGATTTACATAACGTGCCAACTTCACTGGTTTTGGGTTTTGTACATGTACAAATACACACATGGACAAAAACATAGGCACGGAGAGACATTTCTCGGAATTACGCGCACACACAGAGCTTCACAGATCGCGCAATAATTGTACAACACAAACACACAGGCACACTTGCACGTACACAAACACACACACAAACACACACATCCTTATACTTACATCTTTGTGAGGACACTACATTGACTTCCTTTTATTCTTTCTGAGTCTCTAAAGCCTTTCCCCAACTGTAGCAATAAACGACGCATGCCTAACCCAAACCCTTACCCTAACCTTGACCTCTCCCTAATTCTACCCTTACCCCTAACCTTCACTCATGAGTCATAATTTGCTTTTGTAGTTGCAAGGACATTTGAAAATGTCCTAACTTCCCACTAACGTCCCCACTGTAGGAGTAAACCATTTTTTGGCTAGCACTTTGTAGCACGTCCAAGAACATACACACGCACGCAACCATGGATACGTGCACACACGCACTTGCACACGCACTTGCACGCACACACGCAAGCACGCACACAAACACACACCTCTAACTTCTGATAACAGTAAATTTGGCTCGATATCCAGCCCCAAACAATGCCGACTGCAGGTCAGCCAAGGAACAGCTGCCACTAGCGAACCCCACACCACAATTCAGGCTCCTGTCTCAGCCGAGACCACAATAGAGCCATAAAAACAGAGGGAGTGACAGAAAGGACAAAAGAAGGAGAGGGCAGACGAGAGAGAGAGAGAGAGAGAGAGAGAGAGAGAGAGAAAACAGGAGGATGGTGGGCGAGATATGGTGGAGTTATTCTCGTCAAACCTGTTCCTTTATGTCTCTACCCATCAATCACCCGTTGCGATTGGCAGTGATGTCATCGCTGCGCTGCTCTGTGACTCGCTGTGGGCTCTGCCCGCTGCTCCTGGGCACCTCGTGCATACAGAAGGAGGGCCAGCAGCACATACATGTGTCCGCACAACTGCCGCCAATCAAGAGCAATAACACCAGTTTACCGCAGCTTATTTCCTGACACCAAATTGCCCTCACTTTCACCTCTCTGCCAACAACCAGTGAAAGACTGATACTCACAACCTCCAGTCTTATCTCCAAATCGCCTGCATGTCTCAAATGCATTTCAGCTTCAGCCAAGCTGTACTTGATAAACACTGGATGCTAAAATATCTACTGTTCATTAAACTCTATTTCATATGAGTACACACTGATCATACTAGTGGATGCACGTATTAACCCTTAGAGTGCTATGGGCACCAATAGTTGCCCAATGATGTACGATATCAAAACCAGATGCTGTTGAAAACCTATCATGTGGCAACTTGTTTAAAAGAGCTCTTTTAAACAAGTTGCCACATGATAGGTTTTCAACAGCTCAGAATAATTACATCTTTAATTCTTTGAAAATGTATTCAGCGCTCAAAGTATTAAACAGTAGGTACATATTTTCTGATGATGAACCATGTATCCATCCATTATCTAATGCACTTATTTCCTAGTCAGCCACTGGTGGGCTAGAAGCTATCCCAGCATGCAGTGGGTGAGAGGCGGGGACACGCCCTGGACAGTTTGCCCCTTCCACTAAATGCCGAGCTTTTATTTATTATCCTGCCACTTACGCAAATATGTCGACACAGCAGATGTTTACGTGAGCATATTAAAACTATCAAAAATTCATGAGAATCAAATGATGTTCTTCTTACGGGCCATTAGCATCCCAATGCAGCCCCAGGTCTCCAGTCGAATAAAGCCCTCATGAGCAGGCCATATGGTGTCCCAGCATCACTGTTACCCATAATCCAGTGCACTCATTTCACCAGAGTCAACTTCAAGAGCAGCTCGACTGGTCCTGCTCCTTAAAGGAGCTGTGCCACAATTACTGTGCATGCTCAAAGTTTTGAACTAAGTAAATCCACTCAACTGCAAGTCAAAATCTAGAAGGCATTTTTCTTCTTCTATGATTATTGGCAATGGCAACCTGCTTAAATTTTCTGTATTCCTTGGCTAAAGCTTATGATCGCGCTTTGAATCCTCCACTTTCCATAGAAAACTCCTTAAAATAAAATGCATGAGTAACTAAAATGTATAAATACAATGCAAATTGAGGACAGATTGGCAAGGATGGAATCAAATTATTACTTGCAGTCAAGCAGATTCACTTTCTTAAGATGTAAATTCTGAGTATGAGCAGTAATCATGGCACAGCTCCTTTAATCTATTCTCAGACTCCAGGGCGTGACTGAGACAGAATTCAGTCCCAATCGGACCAGTCACCGATATCTGACTCTAATGAGCCTTATCGCTACAACTCTTCAAAGTCAAGCTTAAATCAACGTACATTTAGTACCTTTTCATCAGTTGAGTCTATTCTTAATAAGAAATGAAAATATCTTAAAGTTTATGATCAACAAAAAAATTCAAAAGTTGTCAGGATTGTTTACTTTCATAGCGCTGATAGTTTCCTTCCTTCCTTCCATCTCCAGGAAAGCGATTTTACTTTTAATGTGAAGTTATCGTGGACTAGCAGCCGGTGGATCATAAAATTTAAACCAACAGTGTTGCTTAAATGGGTCCGTCTATTATCCATTCCCCTCCAAAAAGTCAACATTTCCGTAACTTTCTACTGCGACTCCGCATGCTCGCTACATCACTCAAGTCGATTCCCCTCATTTTGAATATTATGCTGAAATATTTGTTTGACTTTGGGTATACGTCATATCACGGAACAAATCCAAGCCTAAATCTGTCCTGCTTTCCGCAGTGAAGCGGCACAGCCGTGCCTCGATTTTTGGCTGCCGTTTCCAGCGCAACGACACATTCCACTCTCCCTCCGACTCCGCGGCCCAGCGGAAGGACAAATATTTGCGCAATGATGACAGCGTTTTGGCTCGCGCAATTACCGTTAATGCGCATACCTCCTCTGAGCGAGCAATCGCCATCCTGCATTTTTCTGTCTAAATACGCCAGATAGACAAATAAATAAAGACTAACAATAACGTCAATTACAGGGAAGTGTTGCTATAATTGGTCAAAGACAGACTGGGGCAGACGAAGCATTATCAGGATAAACCCTAACCCCTCTGAGACTGTAATGATCCTCCCACGCCTTTACAATCACGTTCACATCCACACACTCTCACACACAAACACATACGCGCGCACACACACACACACACACACACACACAATGAAAAGCACATAGACAAATAAAATCTCATTCACCCATTAAACCACACATACACATATACATACAAAACACACACACGGACACACACACTCATACAACATAACCACGCATCTACACATATACAACACCACACACGCACATGCGCACACACACACACACACACACACACACACACACACACATAAATGCATTTGCGTACATACAAACACAACCAAATAGCCACACACACACACACACACACACACACACACACACACGCACACGTGCACACATCACACCCAAACAGCAGCAAACAGCCAACACCAGAAATATTTCCTACCATCCCACAGTTAAAACCATTTTAACACACACACACTCACACAACATAAACACACATCTACGCATATACACCACAAACACACATAAATACATTTGCACACATGCAAACACATAACCAAATAGCCTACACGCGTGCAAGCACACAAACAGGCTCTAACAGATACGCACGTACACACACATCACACCCAAACAGCAGAAAACAGCCAACACCAGAAATTTCCTACCATCTCACAGGTAATACCATCTTAACACACACACACACACACACACACACATACACACAAACACACACCAGCTTCCCGGGGCAAACCCATGTTTTGGCAGTCAAAGCACCATTATGCATGAGTTAGAATGTTTATCAAATTACCGGATTTAACTGGATTTTCAAGACGAGTCAATGAGGAAGAAGCGAGGCGAATGATGTAACACAAGGAAATATAGGCTTTCACTCGAGACAAAGGACCATGGAAGGAGCCACCTGACCCCCCCCCTCCCCATCCCGAACCATGCCCCCCGAGTCGCTCCCCAACGGGTGGAACAGAGGGGCCATTCTCCACATCCTGGACCCAAAAGGCAGACCACAGGAGAGAGGAGCTCGGGAGAGATTATGGAGGAGCTGAGTGTGGGAGAGATCCAGGCGGGGGTCGTAATGAGTCCAGGCCTGTGTTTCCTTAATTACTGTTTAGGGACTTTTGGGAGGGGGGGCAGCAAACAATTACTACACCGACACAAATAAAAACAGAGATAATCACCGTAGAGTGCTTACGGTACGTCTGCTCTCTGGCGAGTAAACGCTGAGAAACTACAGAGGGAGGACTGAGACGGGACAGAGGGATGAGAGCCGCATTCAGACTCCCAGGCGGAGAGAGGGAGAGGGTGACCGCGAGAAAGAGGGAGAGAGAGAGGGAGACATTGGGACAGGGACAGAGGCTGTGTTATATTACTCTCACAGTCTGCTGTATAACACAGCTCCACTGCGCTGGAGTTTACTGTGGTTCATTACACCTAGAGCCTCCTGTTACAACTGGTGTGTGTGTACGTGTGCATGAGTGCACATGTGAGAGGGAGAGAGAAATTCTAACTGGAGAGTGAGATGTGAGTGTGTGTGTGTGTCTGCCCAAGAGAGAGCTAACGAGATAGAGAGGAGAATTGAACTAATAACTGTGTGTGAATGAGCATATGTTTGAACGAGCGAAAGAGTGTGACCATCGAATGTGTGAAAATGTGTGTTCAAAGGACAAAGACTGCACATTTTAGGCCCGGTGTGTGTTTGCAAATAAACATTTGCCAAATGAGCCGGCCCGGGGGAGAGCCAGGATTAGCACGCTAGCACACAGCAGCGCGCCGTCCTTCCCTCCTTAGATGAGTGGGATCAATTAGAGAGAGAAGGGCAGGCTCGCTGCGCCCAGCATGGGGCTCCGGCAGGCAGGCTGGCCCAGGTCACAGCGGCCGCCCTCTAAAACTGCCGTCTCCCGGGGATACCGCGCTTCCGTCTGCTTTATTCCGTTCAGGGCGCCCCACGGCGAGAAGGCCTGCCAGAGGCGACAAAATGCCACCTGCTAGTGAGCCTCCGCGCCCCCCGGCCCCCACCTCCCCAAGACCCTCAGCTCCACAGTCCCAGCAACCTCATTGGCCAGCTCCCTCAGGAAATCAATTCTGATTGGATGGAAAATGTTCTGTGGCAGGAAGTTTAAAGGTAAGGATGACCTATGCAGCAGGCGGGTGGGAGGGGGGAGGGGTTCATGTGGGATCACTTGCATCACGATGAGGCCGATGGAACTCTGTTTAATCCGTGGACGGGCTTACCGTAGCAACGTGAGCCAAGAGTAGAGATGTTTACCCCTATCACCTGGCTAACGTCCAACCCCGGCTTTCACTCTCTGACCGGCTAATCCGTTCAGCCTTGTCGCAGCGGTCGCTGTACCTAAACCCTTCTTACCTCGTCGCGACTCCTGGCAGAAGGAGACTTTGTACTTGTCCTCTAACCTGACCTCGCTGCCTTCTGTAGACGCCAGTCTTAAATCCACCCTTCCTCAGCTATTTCCATCTCATCGCATTCCTGTATTTTAGGTACAGCATTCTTTTGTGTGTACAAACATTCCAGCATCAAAACAGTCGATATTCAGTCGACTGGCCGTTGTTCTGCTGTTAAGCAACATTGTATCTAACCTTGGTTAGGCCCAAGTCTGGTGGCACACATCAATAGCTTTTAAACGGACTTTATGGTCTTAATGTAATCAGGCTGGCACACGTTCAATCTTTCACTCATTCAGACGCATTCGGGTCAATACAACCTTTCAGCCACCCCCCACTGCAGCAAGCCTACATGCCAGTAACCAAAAGCAATTGTTTGAGAGCATGCTCAGTGTGGGCTTTATCTGGGCACAGCAAAAATAATGAATGCCAGTCTACAAGTTTTTCAGACTTACATTTTGACTAAAAGTAGCATCTCTATTATGATTTGTTGAGACAAAAAGATTATCTATGAGGCAAGTTCAAGGCCTTTAAAAAAAATTTCTGAAGGAGTAAAAACATTCACTCACCAAGCAAACTGCAATTTTTAACAAGCAAACATCTTCTACTTAAGACAAGCAAAAATAAGGTTTCAAGTCCAGTCACAAGACTAAAATGCTTGGTAAGACAACTTCTATTTCCAGTGAGTGAACTGAGCACACTCAAGCTCATGTTAGAGCCACACAAAGAAGTCCCACCTCCCGACAGGAAGTGACATACTCACACTCAGGAAGTGACACATACAAGCGCAGGAAGTGGCATACCTGCAATATGAGAACAAAGTAGTCGACGGGTTTCCCACGCTGGTACACGTAGTGCTGTGGCGATCGCTTGTCGCCATCGTTGAACTTGATCTCCTGGACGACGTCAGGGTGCTTCAGAATCCGCAGAAGAACCTTTTCCGAGATCTGCGCTGGGTTGAAAAGGCTCACCTCTGGGTGGAGATACGAGACCAGACACGGGAGACGAGACACGTCAGTCGCTAGCACAAGCCATACTGCTCATAAAAATGAATGGTAGCAGCCGTTGGCTAACATTCTATTCATTGTGAGCTGCCATGCCGAGGATTATGGGTAGTGATGCAACAAAGGAATGCTCAGCCCGTTACTGGCAAAAAAAAAAAAAAAAAAAAAAAAAAAGTCAACAGTGAACTTCATTAATTTAATATGGCATGTTTGATTGTCGCATTTTGAAATTTAAATGACCATGGAGCAGCACGGATTTGCATGAATGCGATAGCTTGATTTTTTGTGGGCTTACATTACGCCATTTTGCATGACTTTGAGAATTTATATCTCACATTCCCGCTTCATCCGCTTTACAGAATTTTTTCCGCCTTCTGTATTTTTTAGACGCTTAAAATCTGGGGCAATCTTAAAAGAAATCTTTCTTTTTACTCAATCTTTAATAATCTCCCAAAAATTCTATATAAATTATCACAACCGCAGGAAATGGCCTAATGTAAGCCCACGAAAAATCGTGCAATCACGTTCATGCAAATCTGTGCTGTTCTACGGCCATTTAAATTTCAAAATGCAACAATCAAACATGCCATCTCAATAAATAGGACTATCAACTCATTCAACGAAGTAAATAAGCGAATCCATTGTTTAATTGCTAATTGAACAGAGTAAACTGGGACAGGATAAGAGTAGCCTAAAGGTTAAAAGTAGATGATTCAGTAGTCCTTTACTTGGCTCCATTCAGCATGTCGCCGGAAAGTACTGATAACAGTCAAGTTTTTTTCCCGGGAACATTTCACATGCCCTCTGATGTTTGGCACTTTCGCCAGCCATTTGTTCAGGACTGCATCGGGTTGAATACAGGAAAAGGGCAAGCTCGAATGTTTGCCCCATGGCAGAAGGTCTTACTATGCTTTAAAAGAATCGCAGTTGAATATCGTTACATCCCTTTTGGGCAGTACAATACACTGCAGACTAAGCCACTGCAAAGTGACGTTCGGCATTTCTACAGGCTCTGGGAGAGGCTTTTAAGCACACTGAGGTGTAGTGTGTGGACACCACAAGCGTTTTAAAATTGGGGACCACAGCACAGTCACCATGCCCAAAAAACTAGTGAGTCCAGTCGCCCGCAACCCCACGGGTGCAGCCTAAGTGCTCGATTGCTCCCATTTCACATTTTGATGAAAATTCCACAACTTTCGGCATTAAATCATGCTTTACTCAGCCAAACCTGTTGCCATGGCAACCAAAATCGATAGGTGTCATGACCTAACCATAACCTATGACCACACCAAATATCTAAGAAATTGGT
Source organism: Gymnothorax javanicus (assembly GCA_029692085.1). Classification (NCBI taxonomy): domain Eukaryota; kingdom Metazoa; phylum Chordata; class Actinopteri; order Anguilliformes; family Muraenidae; genus Gymnothorax; species Gymnothorax javanicus. The sequence goes on from CM056194.1 coordinate 84,067,081, forward strand.
TGAAAATTATGGCCTGTTGAGTGTCCGCAAGAAAATCTGTACAGACGCGGTGGTGGGGATGACAATTATGAATCACGAGTATCCGCCCGACTTTGTGCGGTGGCTTCGATTAAAAAAAAAATGGTCAAATACCAAGGTGACTGTCACACTGTCACAAATTGGCACACTGGGAGACAGTACACAAAAAAATTACATATCGAGGGAACATTTTCTTGAGGGGGAATAAAATGTTATATTTGTATTTTTGCTTTCAAGTTAACATTTGATTGATTTATTCCTTTTCACGTTTAACAGCACTGCAGCCCTATTTCATGGCCATATCATGCAATTCACCATACAACTTATTCCAGCATCGCAGGAATGAAACGGCATTCACTAGCACACAGATAGCCATGAGCAATTTAAAGCCTCTGGTTAGCCTGACATGCACGTCTTTGGTTTCAGAAAGAGAATAAGCTTCAAATATGGAGAAAGAGATTAGCCACTTGGGTTAAAGCTGGTAGGGGAATCGGCCAATAACGTGCCAGAGGCCAGTGTCATCCTGAGGAGCTCCAATCAGAAAACTCATTTCCCGTCGCACGCCATCATTACATCTTTTACATAATTACATGATTTAATTCCTGAAATCTACATTAACATCCATCATCATTCAGGTTTCGCATCCACTTTGTTTCAACCTTTAACACACCACAGACCACACAATAACAGATTTCGCTGCACGATTCTCGGCCGGTGTACTGAAGGCAACTAAGATATGCATATTCTCACAGTGATTTAACAGGACAGGAAGTGAGGTAATATAGTGGACTGGTGTAATGCAGCGCTTGTTGCAACAACATAGTAAGATCTGAAGAATGTACAATGTGCTGGAGGTGTGATGCGGCTGGCTGTGATGTAATAGAGTGAAGAGAGGAGCAATGATATAACAGAGCAGGACATCATGTAACGCGATTTTTACTTGACGCGTTTCCCCCTCCCAAAGTGACTTCAGTTGTCCCGACAGTCCTCCTAGTGCAATGTGGGGTCAAGGGCCTTGCTCAAGGGCCAAACAGTTGCAATGATCTTATTGTTGCAACACTGGGGCTAGAACCTTCAGAGGCCAAGTCAAATGTGCTAGCCACCAGGCCACAGGCCACAATAAAAACTGATACAATTTTAATGCACAATCTGTGAGACACTATGGGCTGTGCGTGATTGTGATGCGTTGTGGTCCGCTCAGGGGCAGAGGGTCGGTGGCCTGGTGGGATGGCGTGAGACTTCGAGACGGGGCGTGTCGTTTTCTGACCTGTCGCCAGGAAGCGGTGCGCGGCCAGCAGCAGCTGAGGGGAGATCTTGACCTTTGATTCGCTCTCGTGTTTGAAGGCGGAAAAGTCCCGCTTGTTCTTGTTTGGAGCCACCTTCTTCCTGGTACGATTGTCAGCTAGAGAGACGCACACAAACACACACAGACACACAAACAATGACAAACACACACAGAGACACAGACACGCACACACACATACAGTCAGGTGATCAAGAAGACACGTGAACTCTGACAGACACACAGGTACACCGATAAGACAACTGGTGCCACAGAGTGTGTGAAAGTGTGTTTATATGTAAACTGATCGAGCTTTTCACCAACAGCTACATCTCTGATTATCAGGCTCAGTGTGAAATCTGAGGTTTCACCTCCTTCCCTGACCAATGAAACACCACCTGAGTCTTAGTATTTCCATTTAACCCTTCCCCTTCCAAAGAACCAATTTAGAGGGTCCAAAAATTCCCAAAACTCAAAAGCGGTTCTATTAGACAATAAAGCCCAGTTGGTTGATTTCCGATGAAAAAATAGCTTGTATAAGACTTCTAAACTTATGATCAGAGTTTTCTATTACGGCACAACATTTTCAAAATTTGTAACTCGCATATCGGGCCAAATTACAGAGACAGCATAAACAATGGACCACTTTGCAGAAGATTTTTAAATGTCCAAGGATTAATTTGAAAAAAAAAAAAAATTATAGGGTCATTCCATGTCAAAACAAAAATAAAAAAATCCTGTTTGACCAAGTTTCTGGACTTAGAAATTTCTGCTGAAAAAGGGTCTCAAAATGCCTTTTTTCATAAAATATGTTCATATAGAAGAAGGTTGATAATCAATGTTTTTATTTCATTATATGAATGTTTAAATATGTATATTTGTCTGGTATAAATGCCATTACCATCATCCAGTGCCCACGGGGTCATCTGAGGGTCTGAAGACCAGGGTCTGAAAGGGTCATTTTGACCCAAAGTGGTTTTCCGACCCCCACAAGTCACCCACCAATGGTACTATTATCCTAAAACTTAGTTTGGTGGTGGAAAAGTTCCCAAATATGAGGGAGAACAATATTTCCAACAGTAACATTTGCTGAACTGAATCCTAAGGCCCCCAAAAAGTGAAAAATCATTTGCTGCCTTAAAAAAATTAGGATTTTGGGGGCCCTCCTCTCACCCCTCTGATGTCTCACGGTGATTCTGGCTGCAGAATCCTGATATATGGGCCAGGCTACACCAACACATCAAATTTCAGCTTCCCATCTTTATTACGTGAGAAGTTATGGTCCTTCCAAAATGCTACAAAACAAAATGACCAATTCACAGAAGTCAAAAAGGGATGTGGCACTCAAATTTCAAGAGGGTGTCACACGAAAACAGTCAGAGATATTGACACGAAACTTGGGGTTCTTTTGTTTAGTACCATAAAGTATTTTTGGATTAAGTTTGAGCAAAATCTCAGAGGTTTCATGTACATGGATGGCCGAGTTGACACAGAATGACCCTATGTCGAATTTTGAGCCGAAATAAAAATTCTTCAGAGGTTTTATGCAGCACTGTGAAACATTTGAGGAAAAAAATACGCCTTTCTTATGAACAAGACATTATGCTACTTAGTCACTTAGTCTACTTAGTCTTGCCCGGTGGGCAAGTGACCTTGGATCCAGGATCTCAAAAATATGTAGAATATAAAATACCAACTTTGCAATTATCAGACTTGTATGCAAAATGCAAAGAAAAACAGACTTGCGTGATCTCCAAATTTTCTTTAACCTAAATTTAGGTGAAAAAAGCATAAAGAAAAATATTTGAAGCTTCACCTCAATGACATGTATTGGTTTTTGTAAATATTTACGAATTCCAAATTTGTTGCCAGCCACACGTTCCAAAACAAAGCTGTGGAATCTAGAAAAACACCCATTTGGAACATGTGTTGAGGCGAATAGCTATCAGGTGATTCAAATATGATACAGTATTAAACACACAGTCACAAAACCCAAGGTCGTCAAACGGCAAGTGGCACGAGGCTCTCCACTTTGCCAAAAACTGCAGAAACAAATATTCAAGCAGTTTAAGAACAATGTTACTCAAAGTGCAATTACACAAAATTTAGGGATCTCACCATCGACAGTCCATAATATAGTCAAAATACAGAAATTCCAAGCAATCAGTGAGCTGAAAAGATGGGGCCAAATACCAGTATTGGATGTGTGTGACCTTGGACCCCTCAGGCGGGACTACATTAAGAATGACTTGCTTCTGCAGTGGACAAAACCTTATCGACTTCTAATTACTTCAGAAGACCTGCTTCAGCGAACAGAACTTATTGTGGCATCATCACGTGCAAGTTAAGATTGTAATGCAAAGAGGAAGCCATACATCAACACCGTCAAGAAGCACCACCGACTTGAGCTCATCTGACATGGACTGGTGCGGAGTAGGACGGAGTGCCGTGGTCTGTCGGGTCCATTTTTAAAATTGTCTTTGGAATTAACGGACGTCGTGTTTCTCAGGGCCAACCAGGAGAAGAACCATCCCAATTGTTATCAGCATCATGCTCTAAAGCTTGTCTGTCATGGACAACTTGCACGTCTATGAAGACTCCGTTGATGCTAAAGGGTACACATGCATCTTGCAACAATACATACACTCCTCGAGACATTGTCCACTTCAGGGATGCCAGTTCCAGCAGGTTAACACCAAGCCAGACTGTGCACTTGTATAACACATTGGCTTTGTAGTCACAAGAACTGTCCCCCTGTTGACACTGCGTGACGTAATTACGAGGCGCAAAATATCTCAACGGACTGTCGAGCAGCTACAGTAAAAGTCCTACACCGGGCAAGAATGGAAACAAATTACGCTTTTGAAGCTAAGCTCCAGCAATTAGTGTTCCCAGTTCCCAAAGGACTGCTGAGCGTTATTAAAAGGAGAGGTGATGTTAGACAGTGGTGAGCATGCACCTGGCACAACATCACTGAAATGCGTCACAGGTATCACGTTTCAAAATGGCCATCAATTTCACGAAAACAATGAACTTGTTGAATTAAAACATCAATTATTTTGTCTTTACATTTTTCTCTACTGAAGAAAGGTCAAAAGGGATTTGTAAAATACTGCTTGCTGTTTTTATTAACATTTTACACATTCTCTGAATTCTTCTGGAACTGAGGTTGTACTTCAGACTACTTTAAACCTAACCCGGACACATTTCGCTCCCTTGTTTCCAACAAAAACAAATTAAGATTAAGTAAGTTTCTCGGGAAAAATTGAGGGAAAGAGTTAAAAGTTTCTATTGTCATTAGAAAAAAATAATAAACCACATCCACTATTGTAACTCCAATGATTTCTGCCTCTGATGATGTAACCAATCACAGGACAGAGAGGGAGGGGCCAAAGCGCTCAGAGTGACACATGTGTCGTTGTGAAGACTTACTGTAGAGGTCAGACTCATCCAGAATCTCGGATTTGATGATCTCCTCGATGACGTCCTCCAGTGTGACCAGCCCCAGCACCTCGTAGAAGGGGTCCCCCTCACCTTCGTTGTTGACCTTCTGCACAATGGCCAGGTGGGATTTACCTGCAAGATATGGCCACACAGTTAACTACCTTCAATTTAAAGCCCTTTGGAATTCAATAATCAATTCACTCTTACCTTTTTTGGACCCTGCGGATATACAGTGCACATAAAAAAAAAAGTATGAGATGATGACTACCAATCCATAAATTGATTTACCAATCTACAGATTTTTCTTTCCCAGAGCAGCTATAAATTGGTGTGAACCTTTTCGTCCAAAGGTGATGCCATGTTGTACTCAAGTAATCCATCTAATTTCACTGGTTAGGAGCTCAACCAATCACGAAGTTAATAAAAATTACCCCCTCTAACTGGAACATTCATTCTGGCCACGGCCATAGAGCCCGCAAGAAAGTTCTGCTGAGTTTATTCAGAAATTTTTTTTATGGATTTTATCTCATGGTTATTAACTTTTTCCCCATTCAGTCTTGGCTGGATGCTTTGGAACTGAGTCAATTTTGAAATATGACATCAATTTTTAAAGATTAATTTGTGTTCCCAGAAACCTCCCATCTCTAGTTATTGGTTGGGATGACAGGGCACTCATTGCAACTGGCTGTTAAAGGGCATCTAAAGTCGATTCTCAGACGGGACGTTGAACGTCCAATGTTTACAAACAAATGACTTGCTTTTGTTGACATCTTGCATTGTCACATGACCAATTTCATTCATATAAACCAATGTTTTGTGTACATGCATAGATAATCCTTCTATTTGGGTTCGTTTGCGCAGGTGCGGCTCGCAGATTGGCCGATAAACAAAAACAATGGGAATCGACTTTAGATGCCCTTTAATATGTTGCGTTACAGTTATTTAGCCAACATTTTCACCGAAGCTACTCACAGCTGGATATAGGCCATTCCCGAAAGAGCCTATCCTCCGCTTCATTGGACTACGAAAGGAAACTGGAATACCCGAACAAAAACCAGACATGCTCACTACGAACACACAAACTACACAAAGAAAGGGCCCAATTGGGTTTTCAATGGGCCATCTCGCGCTGAGGTGACAGCGCTAAGCTCTGTTAAGGAACAGAGCACAAGTGACAACACGCAACAAAATGACCGTGGGAATCTGGAGGGTAGAAGATGAAAATTTTTCAAAGGGGACATTTTTGAATAGGAGTTAATGACATATTAAGTCATATTAAGCTTTCTGCAAAGTAAGGACGTAAAAATCAATAGTAACAGATTTGGCCTCGATCTGATCCAGCGAGTCAGGCCTACACAAGCTCTGAACTCACAGTGGCTATGAGGCAGCTACTGTTTAACTTTTCCATGACTCTGATACCTATAACTTTACACAATATTTTTTGCAAGAAACGCCCAGCCTTGGGGACAACTGGAAAAATAATTTTAAAGATAAAAACAAAAAAAAAAAAAACAAAACAATGAGTCACTTTTTGCCCGCTCCTTCCTGATTTCAGGAGCATTTTGATAATAATGAGGGCAATTTTTACCCTTTTCGAGCCAAATTTCCCACTCTGGATGCGTGAATAGGTGAACCACAACACAGATACAGCCAATGCTTCATCAAACCCAGCTCAGTACATCCCCATCGCTTAGGGCAACTTCTGGTTGGCAAGCCCAGCAGCTGTAAATAGCCTACAGCACACAAAGCTCTTTCACACTGCTGTAACTAGATACACACATTAGCCGCTAACTGACTGGGGGGAGATTGCGCTTGTAACAACAGTTACAGATGCCCCGCTATCAACCCAAGGACACACACTCCGATAAAACAGGCTGTCGGTTCACAACAACAACACAGAGCTATTGATGTTCATGAAGTGGGGGTCAGGACAGACAGACATTTGACTGAATCTGCTATAAATAGGACGGGAAACACAATCCTCCCTTTCTTAGCGGTAGATTAGCATTGTTGCGGAGGAGACTCGAAATAGGCTTGCGACATGAAGGGCAAGTGCACTGGGATTGAGGTGTGGACAGGGACACGAGCAAGCCTGTGCCCAACCCCTCTGCCCCAGGCCTACAAAACAAACTGCACCCTCTCTCCCCCCGCCTTCAAACAACAGCCCTTGCAGTCCTTGCCTGGGTCTGCGAGCCGTCTTGTGCAACCCCCACCCTCATTTACAAACCCCCAAACACAGCAATAAAAGCAAAAAGATAGAAGCCCACAATAAATTCTGCGACTATACAGTATATATATAAATTAACCTACAACACCTTAATTATGGCCTGATGAAGGCCACTTGTGTGCAATTAAAACATCTTGTGATGTTTTACGCTGCGGCCATGCAGTGATAAAAGGCTTTTCATTCAGGTAAAGGCTACTCCCCCAACCCTTGGGTGAACTGTAAGTGTCACTTTCGTTACTCACCAAACCATTCTCAGCCAACGAAATGCACGGAATATTTTGCGAGCGACATCTTTCGGTGAAATTCTTTGGCACTTCACGAAGACGGTTGGGGGAATAAGATCAACCTTCCCACTGTTCCACCAATAGTAGGAGGAATAAGAGCCACTTTCCTTCCTGTTCCACCAGCGGTTGGCGGAATAGCCACTCTGTTTTATTTATGCACCTTCCTGAATAGTTTGAGCTCCTGGATCTACTCGACTTTTTCTGGATGGCCTCTTTTCCCCAGGACCCAAGAGCATCAAATATTTTTCAATACTTTAAGCCACTAGCTTGGGCACTTACTTGTTTTTTGTTTGCGCAACTTTGATCGCTATGCCTTTGCCTGTCGCAGCTTCATTCGCCCAAAAAGTTGACCTTTGGTCCAAGCATACAGCTGACCTTATGTCGCCTTGACCTTTGACCCAATGACCTCCAAAATCAAATGGGGAGTTACCATGCAGATATGGCGAAAATCCAGTCACTTCCTCTGCAAGTATAGCACACACAACTAGATAACTGGGTTGCCACAGGGACCAAGTTGTGTATCTCCCCGATCCCCAAATTTCGGACAAAATGGCCGCCGGCAGCCATATTGGATGTCCAAAATTGCCGAAAATCGGTCTTGAGCATTGTCAAATAAATATCTTTGCTTGTGTAAAATTAGAAAAAATTCATATAATAATTGTCGCTTCCAGAGCCTGGAACAGAGAATCTCTGCGGACGCGGCGGCCCCGGAACTAAACCATAGTGCCTCCCGACTATCGTCGTCGGGGAGACACAAATATGAATGACGGACGTACAGTGTGACAGACAGACGACCAGAAATCAGTTTGCCAACCGCCAAACTGTGTGGTGTTGGAGGCACTATAGGAGTTTTAGTGCCTTGAAAAGGTAAATCTCTCTCCCCCGCATCTAAGAAAAAAACTGAAATTATCAGCTCGTGGTGAGTTACCATATCACCTCATTGCCAATATCCTGATAAAAGTCAACATATTGATAATTCATGCATAAATACAAAAATACACTTGGTAATATTGACTCATTGTTTTATATTTATTTTTTGCGTGTGCTACTACCATTACAGACAAATCTTTAAAAAGCCCCAGCAAAGGCAAGCAACAGCCAACTACCCTATATATAAAGATTCATGAGCTGACAGGAGGGATTTTTTCCGACACAAAGATTTGTTTGCGAGACGGTACAATCTCGGCCATACGGACTCAGGAAAGTTCAGGGCCTTCTGCAGTAGCGTCAGTACTTTAAATGGCCGTAATTGGATCCCAAAAATAATCGGTCGGCTGCTGCCAGCCGCGCGGTGTGTTAGCCGCGCAATTGGTTTGTCAATCCGATACTCTCGGAGAGGATTAGAATTTGAGTGCCTTCGGTTTGCTTGTAGTAAACTTCAGCCCCATTATCTACTCCCCTAGCACAAACAGAGGCGTGTCTAACGGCCCCAGTTATTTCTTAACGGTCCATCAGTTTTTATGGCACAACAAAGCAAGGAATCAATAGCAACAGATTTGGCCTCAACTTGCACCTATGGGTTAGGCCAATACAAACAATGAACTTGCAAGCACTATCAAAGTGCACTGGTGGAGGTTACAACACATTTCACACCTTATCTGCCCCACAATTACTTAGGGTCCAAGGACTCCATCATTTCCAGTCAACGTTGTCTGTATGGTTGGAAGTAGCGATGTTATTTTATGTTTAATTCCTTTGGCAATGCTAAGCTGATGCGATATCATGCCAATAAATATTGTCTGAATTTGAAATTACAATCAGATAATACAACATAATGCAAAGTGACTGTTCTGAGGCCAGGGAGACAACAACAGGGCCATAGCCAAAACTGGTCACCCTCAGGGCAAAATTATGAAAATGGTAAAATATTAACAAAATTACATGTGACAAATTTAGAAATGCCCAAATTTTCCATTTTAAGCGAAAGTTTAAATTTTTTCTGCTTGATGGTGTTTTAGCAGCCTAATTAATATTCATATTTGACAAAATTACCGTCACGGACAGACAGTTTAATTTCCACCTCCACTGCCATGTGCATGAATGAATGTTATCAACTGAGACCTTTACTGAAAAAACTTCATACTGCTTTACCAAAGCACATAAATCCTGAAAAATATCTTGACCCTCTTCTAATATTTTGAAAAATGTCCCTGACTGTCACGGATGCAACATGTTTTGAGTAAATCCTTTCTCTGTTTTTAGGGTTTGTTAACACATGCAAGTAGATAAATAAGGGTGAGGTATATTTCTATCCTAAGCAAGGTACAAAGGGTCTTGTATGATAAGTCATGCGCAAATGTATTGCAAGCCCAGCTTGCACCATCCATTTTTATTTCTTTTCACGGACGGACATGTAAAATGTGTCACGGACAGACATCCAGCTAATCTCGATAAACTTACTCAGTGGTGCAATCCCTCATCTCATTGTTACTTTTAATTTGATGTGTTGCATTACTTAAACCTTATCTGGATAAAAAGGCCCAGGATTTTATTAGCAATTGTGTTATTTCCTACTTTTTATGTGAGATATTGTGGTACTTGACCTACTTTCAATTTCCAAACCTTGTCATGAATATTGGCTGACTAAGAATTATAAAACTTGCCTAGAAAATTACCCCGTAATGCATATTTGAACATGTGCAGGTATCATATTGTTTTCCAGCCAACATCACAGAAAGTAATCAACAGAAATCGACGAAGGCTGTTAATTACTCCAACCATATTCAATGTTGACTTTTGTACCACTTGGATTCATTTCATCGTTGTCTACAATGGCACTAATCTCAAGCTGTAGTGTCCATAACAGGTATAATATTATGCTGTAGAGAAAAGTCACTACCTGCTGTGTCTTGATACTGGCAGTGATGTCTCTTGGAGATTGGCAACCTCTTTGTAGACCGACAAAGTATCTACACAAAGCAGCTAAAGGGCGCTCAGTCCTGTTTGCAAATTTCAGGCATTGGAAACCTAGCACTGTTAACAATATGCCCGAGTTGTGAACATCCGAGACTACTTCTACTATAGTCACTGGAATTATTGTTCTCTGCATGCAATTATGCACTGTATTCAACTAGTCTAACTGATCTAGTGGTCATCTTCAGGAATTGTTCTGGCATTTGGTATAGATTTAAATGTGATCTTCACCACAAAAAGTTTATTTAGTTCTGATGTTAGTGGTTTAACGTTTAGTTATTTTGAAAGTTTATTAAAATTTTGTCATTACAGGTAAAACTGTAGTAAAACTAGTCAGGGGATATGGACACTTTGGTTGTCGTTTAAACGTCTCCCAGAGCAGATGTCCTGAGAATCGGTACTTTGGCTGGTTGTTCACGCATTACACGTATATGAGGTTGTAGTTTGTAATAAAAAAATCAAGAAAAAGGCAGTAAAATGATGGAATATTCAGGTGTACGTAAAGAATCATCTCAAGATATGAGGTACTGCTTGATTCTGAAATTTTGACAAGGTTATGAGTTCAGCAAGCCTCTGTCCGTCCATGACTTCCATCCGTGACGATTTTGTTTTTCACAATTTCGCACCCTTTTAATAGCATTCAATCCAAAATGCCTATAACATGATTTAGTTCTATCTTGGTAGATTACAAACAAAAGGTAGGAACAGATGTTGGGTCACAATCATTTTCAGTGATCGTATATGTCTGTCCGTGACGTCCGTCCGTGGCAGCGATATTATCTCATTAATAAGTCTTGATTAATTACACTGATGATTCCAAGCTATAAATTTTCCCTGTTTTATATACCTAGCACAGTATTACACATTTTAGGCAATGAGTTATAAAACTTCATTTACATCATTTCATAGAATGCGAGTTGAAACTCGAAATACAGTTTGTGAAGAATTTATCGATGTCCGTCCGTGACGAAGAAATTTCATTTGGCATTTGTAACATTCGAGGCTGAAATTGAAGCTCCCCATTTAAATGTGAATAGGTGCATCCCAAGTACCAAAACAACAATGACATCTGGAGTTCAGTGCCTCTTAAATATTTTTTCATAATTTTTGTTATCAAATGTCCGTCCATGACATTACAGAGGTTTTGGATATGACCCACGATAATCCCCAAGGGTAGATAAAAATGGAAGGCTGTCTGACTTGGGTCTACTTTGAAAAATGATGGGGCAGGATATGGGCACGAGAGGCTTAGCCAGGCACCCGTCTACCAGTCTTTTGGACGGGCAGTTATAGATGGGCAAAAAAATAAAGAAGGCGGGTAAACTGACAACGCATGCCCGTCAACACGAATGGCGTCTGATTGTAACTTTTGAAATATGAGCATCGTGCAGTCAATATTGAACATGAACCAGCTATACCAGCATACAGTACCTCCGAACGATCCCGATAATACTGTTCGCATATATTAATCTTCGTGGTGTCCGAAGAGGCATTTTTTTTTTTTTTTTTTTTTGCGTATTGCTGATTGGGTCTCGGGTCAGAGCTATAAATAGTTCTGTGTCCTGCAGCCATCACCCAGCATTGAACTATAGATCAGGGTGGACATCCCGGCACTTTCAACATCTGGGTCTTGTGTATCCCAGCGACCAGCTAGTGCCGATGAAAACGAATAACCAGTCACTATGTACATAGAAGACACTAGTTTTATTTTCGTGATTATTTCATGTGTTACAGCAAAATCATGCCGAGAAGTTGTGTGGTGGTTGGACGCACAGCACATAAGTGTGCAGACAGGGAAAGGTTGTTCTGCGAGCTACCCAAAACACATTTAAGCCCATAACACCGTGATCAATGGCTTCAAGCAGTTCAGAGAATTAGCCAATCCTGATTGGTCCCACTGGAGTCCGCTGAAATTAGCAACCATTTGCTCACATAGCTTTATTACAGGCACGGGATATTAACTTAAAATTATATCTACTTATACTTGGTCGTACAATTACTGTATGTCTTTGTTCCTCTTTGCTGCCATCGATGTAAATGGATGGTTTATGAAAGTCATATGAAACAGATTCAACATATCAGCTAGTTAACGGAACATTTCCTGAGTGGGACACCTTTTAGCTAACATTCTATAGAAATTTCCCAGGCTGCCGGATAGCTCACTCGGTAAAGCATCGTACTGCGAAGCAGAAGTGACTATGTCGCGGGTTCGATCCCCGCCTCGTACCAACCGGCAGTGGTCGGCAGCTTTTTCAGAGTAGCGCACAATTGGTTATTGGTTATTACGCTACAGAGTTGCAAATTGGGAAGAGACTGCCAGGGAGGGAAAATAATAGTTGCCTTGTTCGTTGCTCAAGCGCCTCCTGTTGGCCAGACGGGCGCTCGTCAGGAAGATTCTAAGCTTGTTCGTGTCCGGGTATCCTCCGCCCTCGTTCTGAACTTGCGAAGGTTCAACCAATGAGTGTATAAGAAGCGGTGGCTGACCGGCGCGTGCTTCGGAGGAGAGCCGTGAACTGTCTACTGAGTTGGCAGCAAGGGGTCGCATACGAGCAAGCTTTGTACACAGTTCACCGATCGGGCATTCCAGATTCGGGTGGGATTGGAGATGCCAAATTTTTTTGAAAAAAAAAAAAATAAATGAAAGAAATTTCCCTTAAACTACAAATGATTGTGTAATATTGTAGACAAAGCTACAATACTTCAGGTCACCACTATAGCTTGCTTGCTAGCTACTAGAGTCAGTCCCTGGTCCATGGCTCCAAACTCAACTGACTGCTGGGTGTCATGGTGGCGCAATTCACTAATTACATGCTTCAATGTCGATAGTTTAGCTCACATCACTTGCTCACACAGTCACTCACTCAAAGCACTGCCCTAATGTTTCACCCACCCACTGAAGAACCAGTCAGTAATTCAGCATATTGAGGCCCTGAAACCTTGAAATGTCTTTAAAGACGACCTTGAAACATATTTATAACCACCATGTCTGGGCTGTGGACCCAGCGACTCTACAGAGAAGAAACTGTGGCAGCGAGCCAAACGCTTGTTTAAAAGCAAATGGGGCAGAACGGGAAATTCTGACAGTCCGGATTTCTGATGTTCCTGTTATAGAGGACACAATAGAAACACCAGACCATTGGTGTCAATCAAATGAGGATCCTGCCAGCAGAGCGGGGCCTTTTGTATTATTACTATAAAAAACTGCAAGTGACACCCAGACGACCGCTTTAGCACTCGAGTCTGTCAAACCAAAACAAGTAACTTCAGATCATACTTTACTTCTGCATGCCTTAGGGGTGACGTGCCGTGAATTTTATTTCTAATTTACAATATTAACAAGGCAACATATGAATCACTTAATGCAATGACAAATGAATAATTTCATTTCTGAATGACATTTTAGGTAAATAGTTTAATTTAATGAAAGTTAACAGCTTTCCCATCTGTTAAAAATTTAGCAGTCTATTCCATTCCATTATATGTAGTTATATTCCATTCAAATCTCCTCCAATCCATTCTTGACTCTCAGAATTAGGGGAACAGCAGGAGTCCATTTCTGTTCCCCAAGGTACATTCAGCGCTTATGAACCTCCTAGGGCTAATTATAGGACCTCAAGGTACCTTTGTGAACCTTTTTAGGGTCTAAAAGGTAATTTTATGTTCCAAAGCAAATAAGCACCCACTTCTGAGGGAACAACAGCAGTACCTTTGAGGGTACCGCCCCAGTGACAAGCCTTTTACCCCTATAGGTACAAATAGGTACTTTTTTTCTGAGTGTGAATGCTACAATCCTCCACTCCACTACACTCCACTCCTATCCTCACAGACACAAGAACGTCCCGCGGTCACCTGAGGCACGGCTGACGCAGTCACAGCGTAATCCCATCAGTCCACAGATCAGAGCTACGGCTTAATTATCGGCAAGATCACCCTACATCACACTTCCCTGGGCTGCAACGTGCTTCATCGCTATCATTGACACCCACCACTGAAGCAGCTAGCTGTTAGCTGCTGCTAATTCATGTCCAGAGACGCGCAGTTCTTATGTGTGTGACAGAGAGCTTCCAGCACATTTCAGTATATGAGAGGTACTGCACTGCAATACACTTCAACCGGGTTAAACTTAGAAATGACATTTCACCGGCAGCTTTAACATGTGAAATAACTCACCTAAATGCGAGTTAACACAACTTGAAGATAAGTTTTAGTCAATTAGTCAAGACGATGGATAAGTTTAACTGTTGAAAACTTTTGAACTTGAGTTCACAATATAAAACTTGACATGACAAGTGGAGTTAAAGAGAAGTAACTTCGCTGAACAGCACAATTGATCCAAAAGATGTGACTCAAGAAAGCGAAAAATAAAATCAAAATACAGGACATCGAATACATTTATTGCAATATCAAAATGACAACAACAAGTCACACAATCGGTAATGGTAATGGTACCAAACAGTGACCAATGGAACTGAATAAAAGAAACCAAACGAAAAACCAGATGATGGTGTGTTACATGCACTATACAGCCAAAAGTATACGGACACTTCACTGCAACCCCATCGACATGCATATAAAATTTTCAATTCTACCTATTTGACCTTAGTAGCATTAGGAGTAAGTTGGTCATGAGGAGAAAGACATTCAACATTCCAATTCCATTTGAGGCAACAGCAATAGAAATCCCATTTACCATTCAGATTTTCTAACACTATGTGCACCCCCCCCCCCGACTAAAGGCTCCATGGAAAACTAACTGGAGTTGAGAAAGGGGGTGGGCAGCATAAACAAAGGTGAAAAATTCTCAAACCGCAGCAGAATTGTATGAAAGTACCCTCCTATCAGCCCATACTGACTAATTCATTCATAATTAATCAAATGTATCAGATATCTAGAATTAAAAAATGCCCATTTTTTATTTATGTCAATGAGGTTTTGGTGAAGTGTCCACACACTTTTGGCTATATAGCAAGTGTATGTCCACACTCTCTGTGCACTACATGGTCTACAGTAGGCTGTTCCATGGCCTGGGTCCTACATGGTCAAAAGAAGCATTTTCCACCGTGAAGCATGTTTCAACACCAAGTCAAAGACAGTATGGCGAGTACTGCACAATGACGAGGAGTGAGTGTTGCAGTGTGCTATCTTTCTGTATTATCCAAACCACCACCAATGAAAAAAAACAATCAATCAATACCAGGATGTGATAACTGAAGCCTGCTAGCAGAGACTGAGGATATGGTGTGATATGGCGTCAGGTGTGAGCTGACCTCCTGTACTGTTATGTGTAAGCAGCTGACCAGTTTGTCCAGAAATGCACAAAACACCTGCCAAGTGACTGTGCAAATACACCATGCGCATGCGTGTTAAGTCACTCACTCAGTCAGTCACACTCATCCACTCAGTCATTCACATAAAGAGAATGACTGTTTGGACACTCGTTCACTCCCCCAGTCACACACACTCACTCATTCATCGTCAGTCACGCATACTGATTCACTCAGTCAGTCAGTTACACACACATTCAATCCGCTAAAGTCATTCACATCAAACATTCACTCATTCGCTCAGTCAGTCAGTCTGTCAGTCAGTTACACAGTTAGTGATTCGCTCACTTATTCACCCAGTCACACATTTGCTCGCTCGCTCGCTCACTCACTCATTCAGTCACACACTCATACAATCAGTCAGTCAGTCATAGACATACCAATTCATTAAGTCAGTCAATCATACTCAGCCCATCAGTCACTCACTGACTTCCTAAAAATCTCAGGTCTGCAATGAATTTTGCATTCAAAAGGACGAGAACAAAAGATGGCAACACTGGCCAACAAATGACATGAACAGATTCACAAGTTTTGCCTCCCAGCTGTTAAAATTACTGCTGTCAGAAGCATTGAAGTAGCCATTTTAAATGTACACAGTGGCTGTAAGTGGCTGTGACAGTCATGTGCTTCTCTGAGATCTTTACACAACTTTGCACTATCCCTCAGAAACGTGATGAGCATTTAAAACATCTCAAATACATCTCCGGCACCTGACTCAGGCATTAGGGAAGTGACATCTGATGTGCACACACACACACACACACACTTAAAAGTGCACACACACACACACACGCATACAGGAAAACATGCTAACAAAAGGTCCAGTATTTGAGCAACCTCATTCCGCTTAGTCATCGACTCCTCCGCAAAACGTTGTTTTTTTTTTTTTTTTCTTGCTGGCCTCTCCCGTGGCCTGAATAACCTTTTTACTCACATTAAAGTTATGTGGCGACTCTCGCATCGCTAAAAAAAAAAATCTCCTAATTTCTCAGTGATGTCATGTGGGCACCAAAGCGAGTCAGAACAGCCCAATAAGGAAACGCGCTAACCAGGGCCGAGGGGACAGGAAACGGGGGCTCAGCCGCTGACGAATGACATTCCAGCGTCCGTCACAATGTTCTCACCCCCGACCCCCCACACACACACATAAACACAACATTCCTGACCAACAACCTCACTTTTCTGTCAAAAGATTGATTGAAAGACAAGACCACCCCCCCCCCTTCCCCAAAATTCTGCCCGACGTACACAAACAACAGCCAAACGCTGAGCTCCTCCATTATGACATCACAGGCACACAAGAACCCACACTTCTCAGTACCATTCAACCAATCACGTTCTTTCTCACCAGCAGCCACAAACCATAGTTCAGTAGGCCTATCATACTGCTAACTAACTGCATTGGAGACCATAAAATCATTAGCATTTGGATTATTTTCAGCCTGTCTCTGCTTATAACTTGACATTTACACGCAAACACGACGCTCTCCATTTTAAATAAAAACACAGGTCCAGTCTGAGGGCACCAAACAGACAGACCCAGTCCAAGTGAAAAAATTACACTGAGCTCCAGAATTATTGGCACAAGAGACAGAAAATCCACTAAATATGCAATTAAAAAATAAATAATTACACTATAGATATAAACCCCGGATGTCAACTTGAAAAATACTGCACATAATCAGTAAACACAGACCAATTCCTTGTAAATTAATAATCAAACACAGTCACCGATCTAGTCCAGGGGAACTAAAAACAAAGGGTGTCGCACATATTCAGTATTCAGAGATGCAGTGTTTGAGGTCAATGTCATGACAATGCATCAAATAATCCTGGCAGCTGGACTAGAGTTAGAGCACAGACTCATTAACCAACAACTTCCCATAATCTCACAAACCGTCACTTCACAGAAGCAGGACTTCTGCTTAGAATCAAACTACCAAACTTACGCAAAACACCTCTTTTCATTCGTGGCACTCTACCAATGGCATCCACACTCAGTGAGAATGGCCAGGGGACAGGAGTGCATTTTTAAATGAATGTTTAATTTAGTTCAGAACTTTGTCACCAAAACGCTTCAGAATAATATGGCCTTCACTGTTGTCTCTGACAGCAAAGGGTATGCAGGCGAAAGCACCCAAGCGAAAGCTCCACAAAAAGAGGCGTTCCAGGAAATCAATGAGCTAATTCAATAATTATTATTAACAAGGGTCATCAGAGGATAACATATCCCCCCGGCCCCCGCAAACTAATCTGAGAAATCCCAAAATACCAGAGGACACCAGTCTAGGACCTGATTAATAGTAATACACACAGCCAGTTTTGTCAAAAAATTATTAGCTGCTAGGTTAGCTCACTTGGTTCAGGTGCCGCATTGCGGAGCAGTAGTGACTAACACGGCGCAGGTTCGATCCCCGCTCATACTGGCCAGCAGTGGTCGGCAGCTTTTTCAGAGCAGAGCACGATTGGCTTTCGTGCTGCAGGGATTTAAATTGGGAAGGGACTGCCGGGTTGGGATATTAAAAATACAATAGATGCTTTGTTCGTTGCTCAAGCCCCTCCTTTTGGCCGGCCAGGCGCTCGTCAGTAAGATTCTAAGCTTGCTCATATTCGGGTATCCTTCGCCCTCATTCTGAACATGTGAAGTTTCGACCAATGAGTGCAAAGATGCAGGGGCTGACAGGTGCGTGCTTCGGAGGGGAGCCGCGAACCGTCCCTCTCTCATGAGTTGGCAACAAGGGGTCGCATACAAGCAAGCTTGAACATAGATTTCGAATTGGGCATTCCAGATTCGGGTGGGATTGGAGATGCCAAATTTATTAAAAAAAAAAAATAATAAAAAATAATATATATATATATATATATATATATATATAAAAATGATATTCCAGTTCTGCTCCGTAATCAAAATGATTAGACGAACGGACATACTGAAGACTAAATCCTCCCACATATGCCAGAGGAATAATGAAAGAAAGCCCAAATTAATCCAGTTCTTCATCTTGAAAAGATCCCATGGCTTATAAAATTTGAAAAGGATCATTGCAAAAGTTTTTGAGTTAATGCATTGGCATAAAGCACCTGTGGTGGACGTGGATGGGGAGTTGATAAGGATTCCATAATATCAACGAATTGCATTTTCGCCAATAGAAATAATAATGGAGGAGAGCGTGGAGGGTCAGGTTTCACCAATGAAAATAATAATGGAGGAGAGCGTGGAGGGTCAGGTTTCGCCAATGTAAATAATAATGGAGGAGAGCGTGGAGGGTCAGGTTTCGCCAATGTAAATAATAATGGAGGAGAGTGTGGAGGGTCAGGTTTCGCCAATGTAAATAATAATGGAGGAGAGCGTGGAGGGTCAGGTTTCGCCAATGTAAATAATAATGGAGGAGAGTGTGGAGGGTCAGGTCTCGCCAATGTAAATAATAATGGAGGAGAGCGTGGAGGGTCAGGTTTCGCCAATGAAAATAATAATGGAGGAGAGCGTGGAGGGTCAGGTTTCGCCGATGTAAATAATGATGGAGGAGAGCGTGGAGGGTCAGGTTTCGCCAATGTAAAAAAATAAGGGAGGAGAGCGTGGAGGGTCAGGTTTCGCCAATGTAAAAAAATAAGGGAGGAGAGCGTGGAGGGTCAGGTTTCGCCAATGTAAATAATAATGGAGGCGAGCGTGGAGGGTCAGGATTCGCCAATGAAAGTAATGACGGAGGAGAGCGTGGAGGGTCAGGTTTCGCCAATGTAAAAAAAATAAGGGAGGAGGCGTGGAGGGTCAGGTTTAATGGAGGAGCCAATGTAAAAAAAATAAGGGAGGAGAGCGTGGAGGTCAGGTTTTGTAAAATGTAAATAATAATGGAGGCGAGCGTGGAGGGTCAGGATTCGCCAATGAAAGTAATGACGGAGGAGAGCGTGGAGGGTCAGGTTTCGCCAATGTAAAAAAATAAGGGAGGAGAGCGTGGAGGGTCAGGTTTCGCCAATGTAAATAATAATGGAGGCGAGCGTGGAGGGTCAGGATTCGCCAATGAAAATAATGACGGAGGAGAGCGTGGAGGGTCAGGTTTCGCCAATGTAAAAAAAATAGGGAGGAGAGCGTGGAGGTCAGGGCCAATGTAAAAAATAATGGAGGGAGGTGGAGGTCAGGTTTCGCCAATGTAAAAAAATGGAGGAGAGCGTGGAGGTCAGGATTCGCCAATGAAAATAATAATGGAGGAGGTCAGGTTTCGCCAATGTAAAAAAAATAATGGAAATAATAATGGAGGCGGCGTGGAGGTCAGGTTTCGCCAATGAAAAAATATGGAGGAGACGTGGAGGAGGGTAAATAATAACGGAGGTCAGGTCAGGTTTCGCCAATGTAAATAATAACGGAGGAGGCGTGGAGGGTCAGGTTTTCGCCAATGAAAATAATAATGCGTGGAGGTCAGGCAATGAAAATAATAATGGAGGAGAGTGTCAGGAGAGCCAGTGTGGAGGGTCAGGAGGTCAGGTTTTGCCAATGAAAATAAATAATGGAGGAGAGCGTGGGAGGTCAGGGTTCGCCATGTAAATGTAAATAATGGAGGAGGCGTGGAGGTCAGGAGCCAATGAAAATAATAATGTGGAGGGTCAGGTTTCGCCAATGTAAATAATAATGGAGGAGAGCGTGGAGGGTCAGATTTCGCCAATGTAAATAATAATGGAAGAGAGCGTGGAGGGTCAGGATTCGCCAGTGTAAATAACAATGGAAGCGAGCGGGGAGGGTCAGGTTTCGCCAATGTAAATAATAATGGAGGAGAGTGTGGAGGGTTAGGTTTTGCCAATGTAAATAATAACAGCGGATGGCGGGGAGGGTCAGGATTTGCCAATGTAAATAATGACGGAGAAGAGGGTGGAGGGTCAGATTTCGCCAATGAAAATAATAATGGAGGAGAGCGTGGAGGGCAAGTTTTCTCCAATGAAAATAATAATGGAGGCGAGCGGGGAGGGTCAGGTTTCGCCAATGTAAATAATAATGGAGGAGAGTGTGGAGGGTTAAGTTTTGCCAATGTAAATAATAACGGAGGATAGCGTGGAGGGTCAGATTTCGCCAATGAAAATAATAATGGAGGAGAGCGTGGAGGATAAGTTTTCGGCAATGTAAATAATAATGGAGGAGAGCGTGGAGGGTCAGGTTTTGCCAATAAAAATAATAATGGAGGCGAGCGTGGAGGGTCAGGTTTCACCAATGTAAATAATAATGGAGGAGAGTGTGGAGGGTCAGGTCTCGCCAACGTAAATAATGACGGAGGAGAGTGTGGAGGGTCAGATTTCGCCAATGTAAATAATGACGGAGGAGAGCGTGGAGGGTCAGATTTCGCCAATGTAAATAATAATGGAGGAGAGCGTGGAGGGTCAGGATTCGCCAGTGTAAATAATAATGGAAGCGAGCGGGGAGGGTCAGGTTTCGCCAATGTAAATAATAACGGAGGATAGCGTGGAGGGTCAGATTTCGCCAATGAAAATAATAACGGAGGATAGCCTGGAGGGTCAGATTTCACCAATGAAAATAATAATGGAGGAGAGCGTGGAGGATAAGTTTTCAGCAATGTAAATAATAATGGAGGAGAGCGTGGAGGGTCAGGTTTCGCCAATATAAATAATAATGGAGGCGAGTGTGGAGGGTCAGGTTTCACCAATGTAAATAATAATGGAGGAGAGTGTGGAGGGTCAGGTCTCGCCAACGTAAATAATGACGGAGGAGAGCGTGGAGGGTCAGATTTCGCCAATGTAAATAATAATGGAGGAGAGCGTGGAGGGTCAGGTTTCGCCAATGTAAATAATAACGGAGGATAGCGTGGAGGGTCAGATTTCGCCAATGAAAAGAATAATAGAGGAGAGCAATGGAAGAAAAGTTTGGAGGCAATGTAAATAATAATGGAGGAGAGCGTGGAGGGTCAGGTTTTGCCAATATAAATAATAATGAAGGAGAGCGTGGAGGGTCAGGTTTCGCCAATGTAAATAATAATGGAGGAGAGCGTGGAGGGTCAAGTTTCGCCAATGTAAATAATAATGGAGGAGAGCGTGGAGGGTCAGGTTTCGCCAATGTAAATAATAACGGAGGATAGCGTGGAGGGTCAGATTTCGCCAATGAAAAGAATAATAGAGGAGACCGTGGAGGAAAAGTTTTCGGCAATGTAAATAATAATGGAGGAGAGCGTGGAGGGTCAGGTTTTGCCAATATAAATAATAATGAAGGAGAGCATGGAGGGTCAGGTTTCGCCAATGTAAATAATAATGGAGGAGAGCGTGGAGGGTCAAGTTTCGCCAATGTAAATAATAATGGAGGAGAGCGTGGAGGGTCAGGATTCGCCAATGTAAATAATGACGGAGGAGAGCGTGGAGGGTCAGGATTCGCCAATATAACTAATAATGGAGGAGAGCGTGGAGGGTCAGGTTTCGCCAATGTAAATACTAATGGAGGAGAGCGTGGAGGGTCAGGATTCGCCAATGAAAATAATAATGGAGGAGAGCGTGGATGGTCAGGTTTCGCCAATGTAAGTAATGACGGAGGAGAGCGTGGAGGGTCAGGTTTCGCCAATGTAAATAATAATGGAGGAGAGCGTGGAGGGTCAGGATTCGCCAATATAACTAATAATGGAGGAGAGCGTGGAGGGTCAGGTTTCACCAATGTAAATAATAATGGAGGAGAGCGTGGAGGGTCAGGTTTCGCCAATGTAGATAATAATGGAGGACAGCGTGGAGGGTCAGGTTTCGCCAATGTAAATAATGACGAAGGAGAGCGTGGAGGGTCAGGTTTCGCCAATATAAATAATAATGGAGGAGAGCGTGGTGGGTCAGGATTCGCCAATGTAAATAATAATGGAGGTGAGCATGGCGGGTCAGGGTTTCGCCAATGTAAATAATAATGGAGGCGAGCGTGGAGGGTCAGGTTGGTCGGTTGGGTGCGTGTGCAGTTCCCCACAGGAGGAACAGGGCCAGAGCTGCACAGTCAGCATGCCCCAGCACTCCAGAGACAGGAAGAGCAAAAGAGGAAGACAGGACAGCAGAAAAACACAGCAGAGAGCGAGTGAGAGAGAAAGAGGGGGTGAGAGAGAGATAGAGGGAGTGAGATGGAGGGAGAGAGAGAATGAGAGACAGAAACAGAGGGAGAGACACACAGAGGGAGGGAGAGAGGGAGTGGGAGGGAGAGAGACAAAGATACTGCCATTGTCTTTGGGTTTGTAAGTGTGTGTAATTAAATGCGTGCATGAGTGAGTGGGTGTGTGTAAACACAAGCTTGAGTTCCAGCAGCGTATGCACCTCATGGTCAGGGGTTGGAGTGTATATTCACTCAGGTGCTCTCAGAGCATCAGTGCTGAGCACACCTACATTCACCAGGACCTGAGCCAGGGCTCAACCTCGTGAGTCCGGAACACATTTCATTCTGCTACAACTTGGAATCATTAGATTTAAACTGGGATTTTTACCATTTGATATTCAGAAAGTGCAAAAGGCTGCAATGAGATACATATATTGTATTATTATGCAGAAGTTAATTACACAAGCAAACATTTGTAAGTTTCAGAAGTATTCACTCCCTCCTCCCCCCACCTATGACTCCAGTTACAGCTCCAAGTATCATGAGGTAAAGCCTAACTGCCTCAGCATCGCACAGTCCTCCGAGCACAATCACTGATGCTCTGTCAGACTGGATGGAGGCCTAACCACAGATTAAGGCCTAGGGATTTGACAGGATCATTGGTAGATATTTATATACCCTTGGTCCTAACCCTAACCGTAACCCTAGTGTCGCTGCGGCTGCTTGTTTAGGGCTGCTGTCCTGCAGGAAGGTGAATCTCCCTCCCAGACAGAAGTCACTCACGGACCTGGAAACGACTGTCCAATAGAATTGTCCTGAATTAGGCTTCATCCATAACACCCTCAATCCTGACCATCCTCCTGACCATCTCCCCATTGCCTGCCAATGAAAAGCATGCCCACACATGATCACCATAATCACTATAATGCTAACACCTCGTGATTGGGGGGGTGTTCTCAGGGCAGTGAGGAGCAGTATATTTTCGGCACACACAGCATTTTGCGCCATGGTCAAAACGACCCATTTTCATCTCATCAAATCACGGAACCTCATTGCATCATTATATAGTTATACAGTTAAAGGTCTTTGATCATGTCAGCAAGTGCGCAGCCAATTGGACATAATTACAGACCGTTTGAAAATCTGTTTCTTTTTGACATCACATTGAGAAGTGATTGCCCAGAGGCAAGAAGGTCTGATAAAATTCAGCCAACAAGTAAATCAGTTCCCTCACTATTGCTTGAGGTACCTCCCCCTTGTGATGTCAAAAAGGACAGATTTTTTTTTAAACAAGAGGACATGGCCATCGCTATCCTCCGCCACAATCAAGGGCCAAAACTCCAGAAATAAATATGCTTCGCCATCCATTTCCGAACTCAACGTAGATCAAGACAAGCTTATTGAGCATACCAAATTTGACCTATGTAACGGTCATAGTTTTTGAGGCGACTTGTCCCCATCAAAAGTGTGATGGACGGACGCACAGAAGGACAGACGGAACCCAATCCCATATCCCCGCACCATTTCGTGGCGGGGGACAATAACTTGTGATAGTTCATTGCTGTGCGCCTGGCGACATGATAATGGACCTTTAATATACAATCTTAACAAGGAAATTGGATGCAATAAGCGGTTCATCACATTTAAACACACACACGCTGAGGTTACCACCGCTGCTTCATAAGACCTCTGTGATTGCATCATGAGGCCGAAGGGCGTCCTTTTAACCATTTGCAATGCAGAGCAACTTTTTATTGGTTTTCGCAGACCAAGGACAAAAATTACTGCTTTCAAAATATGACCCAACATCATACGACCCAACCACACCTAACGACCAGCCACTTCAGTTAAAGTGTAACAGAAAAAAAGGTGTGTGTGTGTGTGTCTCGGTGTGTTTGAGAGAGTGTGTGTGTCTCTGTGTGTTTGTGAATGCGTGTGTGTCTCTGTGTGTGCGCGAGAGTGTGTGTGTGTGTCTCTGTGGGTTTGTGTATGTGTGTGTGTCTCTGTATGTGTGAGAGAGTGTGCGTGTGCCTCTGCGTGTTTGTGTGTTTGTGTGTGTGTGTGTGTGTGTGTGTGTGTGTGTGTGTGTGTCTGTGTGTGTGTGCGCGAGTGTGTGTGTGTGTGTGTGTGTGTGTGTATGCATGTGTGTGCAGGGGGGTGTGACAGGAGTCTTGTCACCGCGTGATTGGGAAACCTTAGTGATCTGGTTAGCCAGCTCGCGGCTGCAGTAACATAGAGTCAGCACACAGCAGGAGTGGCTGCCCAACCCTCTGCCAACACAAAGGGAAACGGAGAACAGGTGGGGAACTCAGGAGGGGCAAAGGTCACGGGATAACCAATGAAAGAGCAGGGGGACAGCCAGTGAACAGGCCGAGAATTTCTCAAACGCGGCAAAGGGGAAGCCAATGACAGACATGTATTCAGCCATCTTTCCTCACTGAAGAATCATCCAACTGACATCATGCACACACGCACACACACACACACACACACACAAATACACTCATACAAAACACACACACACACACACACACACACAAATACACTCATACACACACACACACACACGTGCAAATACACTCATACAAACACACACACACACACACACACACACACACACACACACACAAGAACACACACACAAGAAATATGGGAATGTGCCCCTTACGCAATCCTGAGTACACATCATTACCGGACAAAGCACAACATATATGGAGCACGCCCACACAATCCTGGAGCTCATTCAGTCGAAACAAACCATATGAGGAAGGTCAAGCAGTGCACGAGCCAATCACAAACAGATGACCACACTGGCCCAGTCAACCAATCAATCGATCACATTCCGCCAATCAGCACTCACAAACCCTCATATTAACCAAAGCCCTATTGGTCTAAAACTGACCCTGTAACACCAGGGCGCACAGCAGGAAATTATGAAGGGTAAGGGAATGAACGCACTCACAAATCTCTAAATGCCCCTGAAATCAGGACTGAGTCCAAATATGCCCTTTTCTAAACTCAATTTTCATTGTTTTGTCAATTACTCCCAAAGGCCGGGTCTTAGTAACAGAAAACATTGCCTGAGGTCAATAAGCAGACACAGCCCAGTTGTTGAAAAAATGCCAACTGCTTCATTATGGACCCTTTCCAATTATTCAGATTCAATTGTAATTTTGCCCACCTTTTTCAGTTCCCCAGTATTTTAGCGAAAGGGGCAAAAATGCTCCCCCTTCGAAAAATATGCTTTTATAGATTTTCTGGGCATTTTACAATAGCAGTGGACACAAAGCTCTTTAATGGCCTGTTAGGAGTTGTCAGGGATAAAACGCGCAAGGTTTTGGTTTGATCATTAAGGTAAACACGGAAGGAAGTAAACCATACTTTTTGGCCAAAACGGCACGGTCCAGCCATGAATCCGCCGATGTTCGAGACAGACAAACAGACAGGCTGACTGACTGACTGACTGACGTTACACCAAGTCGGCCAGCTGCGTGTTCTTTCCCCAACAGCCACAGTTCTTAAAAATTGATTTAGCGCAAACAGTTTTGAATACGTCATCAGGGGATGTTGACAGCGAATCCATACAGATACACATTAACAACAATTATTATTATTACTATGCCCGCAATAGAAAATTCAATGAATCCAGGAATTAACATTAGGGTTAAAACACAGTAATGGTGCCCTGGGTGTCAGAATTTTTTTTGTTTCATTGAAACTTAAAATTCTTATATCATTGTAGAAAATAACCTGAATTTTCAGATAACATAAGTTTCATTGATATACACCCAGTACTTTTTCTGTGAGACACTGGGAAACATAAAGGGAAAAAAATTGCCTCTCTGACGGGACACATTGTAACATTGGCCTAGGCCAGAAATTGGGTTATTTTTTCATATTTTTATTATTCAAATATGTTAAACTAATGAAAAATAATAGTTTAACATAGAAAACTGCCACCCAATACTTATATTGTGGAAAAAATATTTAATACTGTGGGTGGTGTGTCCCGTCAGAGATATTTGACTTTGAAAAGTTTTCATATTTTCCACAACTGTTAAGTAATATCAATAAAACTTGTACTCTTCTTTTTACTAATGAAATGTAATAATTATAACTACAAGTTATAGAATTAAAATCATTTACAGGGAACATATTGCCACAATTCTATTATTATCTCTGACGGGACATTTTCTGACAAATCTGATTGATGAGGTTTTGTTCTTCAATTAAGTTACTTTTGACTGTTCTGTTGTGTTATATTTCTTTTTTAGTGTGTCCATATTAGTATTGGGCACTTTTAATGATGATTAGCTATGTTGCCTTTCAGTGTTCAGGTGTTGGCATGTGTTGTCAGGCCTCAATGAGTTGTGTTTCACACCTCACTGCATTACCTGCCAAGCAGGGGCTGTTTGACATGTGGATGTGCATGATTTGCTCACAAGATGTCTTGTGACTTGCAGTCCATTGTCTTTTTGTTTTTACAATGTCTGTTGCAACATGTCATATGCAGTGGCGGGTGGTGGACAGAGAACAAGGAGGGCAATAAACATGTCTTTAAAACTAAAAAACTAAATTTTTTATATGAACAATAGAATGTGTATCATGGACAATGTTTATTATTACTGACTACAGGTAGCAGTAATGGATTATGAATTGCTTAAAAAATTATATTGTGCCTTATCGATGTGTCACTATAATTATTGTTAAGATTCTCAACACAATGCATCTGGTGATGTTTGTAAAGTGCAGAATGTTATTTTAAAGTTATCTTGAAAATAAATTTCTTCAGATACAAAAGGGTGTCTTTTTTTTTTTTTTTTTTACCTCTGTTGTCAGATTTTTATATAGTGGTCAAAAGTGTCCCGTCAGAGATAATGACTTTTTACACTCAACAGCCCATGCTGATAAAGAAAGTACAAAAAAATGGTCTACTTATGCCTTAATTACTTCTTAAGACTTATACCTTGCAATATAAATTGCAAAGGTATAGATTAAATGAAATTCCAAAGAGAAATTTTAGTTGGAGTTTTAGCCTAAAATACTAGGGGCCAAAAAAGTCCCGTCAGAGATTGAACTTTAACTGATTGTCATTCCAACATTTATTTAAATATAAAGTAGCTCCTTGTTTTGAATAAGCCCTTATGGTCCAATTAAAGCAAAATGAATTTAAAAGTAACATTGTGGATCATTTAGCACCACTGATCTGTCATATTGTCTCTAAAATGTCCCGTCAGAGAGATTTCGAATACCGTGTTTTGACCCATTGTAGACCTATATAACTGACTATCCCTGAAACAAATTTTTCACAAAGATTGTAAATGGTCCAGGCATGTACTGGGTTTTGGCCTCGTCTTGTGAAAAAAACGGCGGATCCATCTTTGGGTCCAATCACAGTCGAACACATCATAGGCGAGGAGGCGGGTGCTTTTTATCGCAAAGGTGGACATTCAAAAATAGTTCAAATGAAAAACCAGACAATATGCTTGGTAGGGAGTACATGGTGTGAACACTGTCCTTTAGCACAAAGGCCACACTCAGAAAAACCAGAAATTAGTGTAACGTGTTGTAGCGTAGGCATAGCAATGATTTTTACTCACACCAGAAATCACCAACACAATCCGGGTCTGATATTAATAATTAAAAAAAAAACTCTATTTCCTCCGAGTCGGCCATGGCCAGTTCTTTCACCAAAAAAACAATTGATTTACGTCAAAATTTGAGAGGCTACTATAGCAGAAATGAAAAAGAGAATAGGACAACAATGCTCGCGAACGCCTTTGTATGTATACAAGCAGTGTGAGCAATGTCAACCGATGACGTCACAGCGATTGCACAATCCTGTTGGCACCTGTGGCACTTTTTGTATGGGCGTTCCCAATCAAATTATAAAAATTGTTTCATTTCATTAACCTGACATTTTACGAGAAAATAAATGCAACAAGTGGTGCCAGGCACAACAAACCCCGCCCCTCGCACATACTTTGACTACTTTTCCGAAATTCAATAGGCGTCTATTCTGGGTCAATGGCAATCCCAAAACCGAATTTGAGGTGAATCTGGCCATTAGTTTTGCTGCTACAGTGTTAACAAACAAACACAGACACAAACTCACAAACAAACACAGAAACAAACCAATCCAAAAACAATACCCCTTGCCCTCACCCTTGGGGTGGGGCGGGGTAATAAATCGCTTTCTTGATATCAAATTCACTTAGTAGCTTCAAATTTGAATTTCACTTTTTTTTGGGGAAAGTAAAGCTTTAACTTCCTCATCTAGCGCAGTTTACTTGCACAATCAATAGAAAGCATGATTGTAGCTTCAGACACGACCAGGTAGTGAACAAGGGTGCAAGAAAGTAAGAGAAAGGCACTGGGGACCAAATTAACAGCTGAAGAAAAGGATATTCGTTAAAAGTGAAAGATTGTTGTGACATAAATTCCCAGTGCCCTGGCAACAGAGGATATGACGAGTCAAAGGGCAAATGAAGAAACAAAGTGATTGTTGTGAGGCGTGAGTGTTAAGTCCTGCTACTGCTCCTGAACACCAGCCATCACAGGCTTCAGTTCGTCAATACAAATACACATCATGGAAACCAACTTAGTCTTTGCCTACAGTGTTACTACCAGAGAGAAGTGGTTTAAGCACCTGGTGCTGACAGGAGTGTGTCTGTGTGAGCGTTTTTCCTGTATCATGTGCTTCCTCAAAGTATTTACCAAAAATAAAAGGAAAAGAAAGGCAGCTTTAGCCTGCTGGTGTGACATAACAGTTGGATAAAAGCCTTCATTTCAATACAAGGTCCATCGTGATTGGGTTTGTCTTCATCATGAGTCACACCCATTCAAATGACCTGAACCTGTGCTAAACATAGACTGTCAGGAATTAACGAGAGGGCGATAACAGATATGAACAACTTCATTTTCGCTGAGAGGAGTAAAGATTTGGCCAGTTATCACCTTAGTATTGCCTGAAATACTTTCTTTTTCCAAGACTGTGCTTTCAGCGACCAAACTGCACTTCAGTTTGAAAGTGACGTGGATTTAAATGATCAATGAAGCTCGCAGCACAGCCTGTTTTCAAACTAGCGTGACAAAAATGCTGAGTTACATAAGTAAACTGGTTACACAGATCAATTCAGTCAGCATACTGTACATTCACAAATAATATGCCCTGAAGAGACATTAAAATCGAAGAACCCACAAAGGTTGACTACAGAGAACAGGGATTTTAAATCAGGAAAAAGATCCACTCGGCCTTCAGCAATAACACTGAAAAGGCGCCTGAATACAGAAAATTAAAGCAAAATCCCAGTAACAGGGATGAGATGTGAAGCCGCTAAACGGTCTGGACCAGTTCCTCAGAGTGCAAACGCATTTCCTGTGCCACGCCCAGTATTCAAATGTACAGCTGAACTGGACCACAGTGTGGCTGGAACTGCCGAGCAGGTGCGATTACGCCCATTCAGAACCTCACCTTTAACACAATTAAAAGTAACGACCACAACGACCCCCCACTCGTCATACATCACACCTAGCCACAATACAAGCCTAGCCAAACATCCCTACGCCACAGAGCTATTGACTTTACACTATTTTTAGGAAGAAGTGGTGTTTGGAATGTGCTGAAGATGGTGCTCCACACCCTCGCTTGTGTGTAGGAGTTACAGCAGTTAAGTGGTCAAATAAAGTGCAGACATCGCCATCATCTGAAATCCCGCAGTTAGCAAAGATTGAAACACCAGACGAGGCAAATAAACTGGACACCCAACGATTTTTAGCCATGAAATAAAATTATATCAGGCATAAACAACAAAAACTAGCGCCATCCGTGGAATTTTATGACTGCAAATGAGGAGGTGCTGTATTAGTCAACCTTCAGACTGGTCCTTCAGACTCTCGTGAGGCTGCTTCGTTATTGGTTTTGAAGCCGCAAACATCAATAACTGAGTATTTACCTGAAAGTGTCAAACAATAAAGGCGTCTGTGACACTGATGTGTAGCTTGGCACAGTGGTTTAGGGATCCCTAGCGAAGTTGGTATACTCCATTAGGTAGACGGGAGGAATCACTAAGGAGAAAGTGGGTATGCTCTCCTGTGCATTCCAATTAGCTTTTTGGCCGATAAGTGATTATACTGCAAATTGACAGAAAAATAGAAGGATATATTCCGTATACCTGTGTATACTCTCCACCACACCACTGGCTTGACAGCATGATATCTAATGGGAGCAGAATAAGTTTACTGCTGTGGCTTTTAACCACAGGAAAATTGTTTTGAATGATATCCATAATAACTGAATTAAGCAAACATGTTTCAAACCACAGTGCAATAAATTAACCACCAGATATCCTCGGCTTCAGGCACTAGCCAGGATAAGCATTTGAAGAGGCACTGATGTTATGGAGCTTTATAATGCCTGGCTCATTAAAACAGAAGCCCCACAGACACCAAACCAATTTGATATGGTGGATGACGTATTGATCATTACCACAGTCATGTGATATAAGGCCAATAAAACAACCTTATTCCACACCAATTATCGCAAAGGCAACAACATAACCAGGCATTGGCACGGTGCCAATTCTTACATTTGTGGTCAGATGGGTTAATCTACACATTCATTAGTTTATGAAACCAAGCAAATGTTATGCTCTCATCCATAAACACTATAAAGCTGTCTGAGAGTTGTGTCCACTGAATTATGAACCCACTGACAGCAAGTTGTTTTCCTTTACCCAGGTACCGAGCCCTCCCACGTCACCTGATGTCAATGCTGATCATTTCATTCACTTCTGCTCAGAAAAATAGATATATATTCCAATAAAGACAGGATTGAATGAGCTGCATTCATGTTTGTTCCACGTACCTGACAAGAAACCGTCATTGAACTATATTCTGCCCGAACATCAATGTCAGTGCACATCTGCCTCGCTTACAAATTATTTATCAGGATACTAGATACCGGGATTATATAATCTCACACAGTATTTGCTCTCATCCTGATAGCAGTACACTGTAATTGATCAAACAGACTTTGTTTCTCTGTACATTCCGCTAGCAAAAAATTTTCCACGACTGCACTCCTTTGTTGTGCAACATAATTATCTCGATTAGCCTACTTTTGTTCTCTTTCAGATTGCAATCACCTTCTCAATGCATCATCTCATTGTGACTGTTTTCCAGTCCTTCCTGTTATTTTCAGATGTCGCCAGATTCTTACGTTCATTGTAATTTTCTGCTATCATTGACGTAACAGGTGTCAATGAAATGAAAATTACAATTTAGTAATTTATACAGCTTGAGGTGATTTTAAGGTTGATCATTTCTGCGAGTGAGAGCAGATCAATACCGCTGACGTATATTTATACAACTTAACACTCCGGGCAGACATAATTACTTGCATCTGACGTACATTATCAATGAAATGTTTACCAACTGATACCACAAAAGACTCCGCTTGTTGTGTCTAGGTGCAATTTACTACCTTAAGGTCTCTGACTAACCTTTTTTAAATTCTTCCAACATGGAATCCAACTTGGTGTCATGAAAGACAAAATGCACCGGGTGGTTGTAGAACTTGGTGATGGTTTTTAGAGTCGTGCAGTCGTCCGGGTCCACGAAAGCCAGGTCCTTCACGAACAGAATATCCACGATGTTGGAGCGCTCGTCCTCGAAGACCGGGATGCGCGTGTAACCACTCTCCATAATCTCGGACATGGTGTTGAAGTCTAGCACCGCGTCGCTGTGGATCATGAAGCAATTGTTCAACGGTGTCATAACGTCCTCCACAGTTTTAGTGCGGAGCTCAAGTGCCCCCTGAATCATGTTGAGTTCTTCTTTGACCAAGTCGTTGTAAGGTTCTGTCACTTTCAGCATCTCCACGAGCTTCTCGCGGTTGTACACGGTACCAATTTCTTGACCCAACACGCAGTCAAGGAGTTTGCTAATGGGATACGACAAAGGAAAGGTGAGCAGCATGAAGAGTTTGGTCACAAGGATGGTGTTGGCCCCCACAGCCAAACCGTGGCGGGAGCACAGTGCCTGGGGCACGATCTCGCCGAAGATAACGATGCCAATGGTGGACGCGACCACCGCGCCGAGCCCCGAGCCTATGAGGTCGTCCAACAGGATAGTGAGAGTGGTGTTAACGAGCACATTACCAAGCAAGAGTGAACACAGGAGATAGTTTCCTTTCCTGCGAATGGGCTCAATTTTGCGGGCGTACTTCTTCTCCTTTTCGGTTCCACAACTCTGAACGATACGGAGCTCCATCGGATCCAGGGCCATAA
The DNA here is from genome assembly GCA_029692085.1 of Gymnothorax javanicus. NCBI lineage: Eukaryota > Metazoa > Chordata > Actinopteri > Anguilliformes > Muraenidae > Gymnothorax > Gymnothorax javanicus. The sequence continues at coordinate 84,099,910 of CM056194.1, forward strand.
GACCCAGATTGAGCCCGCTAAACATACCCGACAGCACCAACAGAAACGAGATGAGGATGATCTGCAGCCACATTGGCAGCAGAGACGCCTTCTCCTCCACCACTCTCAACCTGCCGTCATACTCCCCGAGCAGGTACCACTTGTCTTCCGGACTCTGCCTGACGCACAAGCCATACTCCTTGTGCGGCTCGCTCTTGCGGAGCGGTTTAACGTTTACACTGAGTATTCCCGAGGTTCCCTGATTGCTAACGTTCATGTGACGGCCGATAACCAAGTCTTTTGTGAAGTCGGGGCAAGTCCTATTAAAAATGCCATCTTGGTCATCCTCGTCACCGTGTTCCGTGAACCTGATCTTTGAAGAGGTGTTAGAGTTAAGGTGCAACCCGTAAAACCTGAGCAGGATCCTACTCTCCTCTGTTACCTGGATGACCCCGTCATCCGTCGTCGTCGCTGGCTTGTCGCTTCTTTCCAGTCTCATGCCTAAGATTCGGCTGTTGCGGACCTCCACGCCCGCTGCCTCGATTCGCCCAGCAACTGCGGTCCAGATAAAAACGATTAAAGTTAGAATATACCCCTGTCCACTCCAGTCTGTCGCCATGTTTGTTTCACTCTCAGCGAGACGGGAGTGACGTCACCTACTCATTGCACATAGCCAACCCCTCATTAACAATAACACCTCCCTCTGGGACGCCCATCAGAAACGTCAACAAATCAGGAAGTACCTTCGTGCGTTTTTTGTAATTTAAGGAGGACCGTGAATCGACTTAAGGTGGAAAGCAGGAACTACAGATGCAAAATATTTGCAATGCGAATTTATTGAAGTTCGGCGGAAAAAAATCAGTGGAAAGTAGGCTACGATATAATGCAGACAAGTTTACGAAACAGACGCTATTAGAAGGTGGTTATAATTATTTTCATCAGTATTTGTGCATATTCCCATGCTACAGTTGGCAAAATGTAGAGTCGCGGGGTATGCCATTTGGCGTCGTTACATTGTGCCACATTAATCCTCAAATTAATTTCAATGGGCTGATGATTCACAAAATTGGTTGAATAAATATAAAAACTGTGAAAATAAAGACTAATATATTCAATGGAACTTTGGGACCGACGCATTCCACTGCTGCTATATGCGGTTTTCTTTTATAAAACACACGAAACCCCTTCTAGGTGGCTTTGGCTCTCAGCTTCAGCACGACACTTGCAGATATCCTGCCAATACAGACTGCAGCGTGTACCTCTGAATTTTGGCACAGCTTTCTGCAGCTCGGTGGAACTTGTTGGTAAACATTACATCATCAGATTCTGAGCTCCCTCTGATTGGTTGGCGATGAGATAATTGTAGTCCAGTGATGTAAATTCAGTGAATGAGATCGGTGGGCGACGGCGTGATTACTGCTGAAGGGTTGACACTGGTTACCAAAAATATCTCGAGAAAAATACCAACCGCACTGGAAACCTGTTTATGGGTTTTATCTAAATTAAGAGAAACTACATTCACTCTAGTGAGTAATGCATATAATATTTACAAACATTAATGAACATTTTCAACCCCAAATCTTTCTGTCGAATCTGTATTGTTTATTTTGAAAGGCATTGGAGCAGTTAAATTGAATCGTTCATCCAGAGATCATAAGTATGCAAACATGGGCCAGGAAGTATTAGCCGCGTATTATCATCTAATCTGTTGGCGCAACCAAAAATGTTTTCTGATAAATCGACCATGAAATGTCAAGCGGAAATCTTGGCCACGCGTTCGTGGGCTCTTCACTTCACTGAACACTAGTCTGAATGTAGCCTGATATGAAAAGAATGATCCAGGGCGCAGAAAACGGAAGTCCTGCCATGTGTTTCTCTTTCTCTTACCCGTGCACGCGGCCGGCAGATTTCACAAGTTAAGTTATATCCTCTCTCTGTAGTACGAGATAATTGCCAAATCCAGGAATGCGCCCGAATCCCCCGCCCCCCCCAAAATGTATGCTTCATTCGTCCGCTTGCCTCATGCCCAACACTTCCAGATTGGAGATAGAGCCGTGCGGAGGAATAGCGGATTCATTCATTCCAAGATTGGGACCAATGGCGCAGTTAGGCGTATTTTAGAGCGGCTTTAGCCATCCTACAATGTTCTTAACCCCCCAAGTGATGTAAATTTGTATCCCTCCGATTACTCTTGGGAGCCATCAGTATGTACGTCCGTCCATCCGTCCGTCCGTCTGTAATCATTTCCTTTCCGGAACACAACTCAAACACCGTTACATATTTTAACGAAATTGCTGTGCGTATTAATCAGGTCCTAGAAAGGTGCCTTTTGATATTTTGGGATTTTTGATATTTTAACTTTTTCTGTGTTGATGTGAACACGGACATGAACAAGAAATGCCTGCTATCACTTCCATCCGAGTACATCAATCATGATGTTGGAGTCCTACCACAGACAATGGAAGTGCCATCGATCATATCTACAGTAATCTCCCTGCCATATGGTGTGGTGCTCTAGAAGCAAACTGCAGTGATCATAAGATCATATGGGTAGCTGTCAGATTGTAAGGCGCAAACGTTTATCACATGTAAAATAGTTACTCGTGTATCCATTACTTTATATTCAAATTATTAATCTATAGATATGTGCCATTACTTTTTCCATGTTCCTATGAAAATGAGTTCAAACTTTTTGATGGGGATTGTTTCTGCACTCAAATTTTGGAATTTTTAGACAGTGATGTCAAATGATTATAGTTACATTAAGAGATTGCGAGGTCTTGGGAGGATATGTCATCTTCTGACTCTTGTTACTTTAATTCATGGGGAGAACTTCAGACGGGGTGTATTAGCGAGTATTAGCGAAGCAAGTTTAGTGGGTTAGCGAGGTTGAGTCTTAAGTACGGGTCTTTAATGTCACGATGGTAACTCACTTTTTACCCGCCACATAACTTACAGTATCTCTGATTGCGACCATGAGGTTCGTCAATCACGCAAAGAAAGCCAGGCAAATAGCCAATCTAACATGCTTCGCAGTACACGCCTCAGGCCAAACCAGCCCTCCTGCAAGTAAAGGCTTGCCCCTCCCCCAGTCCATTGGTTCCCAGTGACATCTCAGATTGGGACGTGTCCCACTATTTGGTTCCGGCTAAACTAGGAGATACGTTTGCTTACTGAATCCTGGCACAATGTTAAACCAGTAGCTCATCATTTTTATCATATATGACATTCAGTGAATGGCAACCAGGATTCCCCCCTCCCTTCTGCCCCCCAGAGAATGTGCTCTGGATAGTTTGACGGTGCATGTAACTTAAGATATGCAAATATTCTAGAAATATTGCATAATTCTTTTCTACATTCTGTCTGTGATACACCCCTTTCACACTGACTGGCATATTCAAGCTCTGCTTGCACTTTGCACAGTCCAAAAGGGAATTTCTGGGAACAGCTGATGAGTTTAAACTGCAGGTTCAGCAAGCGACCACATAAACCAGGACAGTGCAGTCTCAGCGGGGCATCTATTGACATTGATGCTCGGCTCAGTTATGCGAGTTCAGTTTTCAGAATGGATTAAAGTATCTGTTGACAAAGAGAACTGACAGAGAAGGTGAAATCGCATGACGCATTGCATCAAACACAATTTTACATGATAATGATATAACCTCACAGTCAATAAATCTATCATCTAAGCCACTTACTCCTGCTCAAGGTCTTAGGCTACTTTAGAGCATCTCTCATCACACCATGTGCAAGGGACAGGAATGCACACTGGACAAAGAACCAACCCATGGCAGCACACACACACACACACACACACACACACACTCTCTCTCTCTCTCTCTTGCTCTCTCTCTCTCTCACCATGCGCGATTTACAGTCTCCAATTAACCTGATGCAGACCAAAAGAACGTTAAACTGAAGTATTTAGAGAACACCCACATGGACACAGGGAAAACATGCCAATGCTGCCCCGAAAGACTTGGGTTGTACTCAAATTCATGACAGTCACTCGGCAAAGCAACCATGTCACCTGTTCCTCTATCAAACATCACCACTTAGGACTGTGTCTGATTGTTATTAGTCAGTGCTAAAATTTCATGGACCCAAAACAAAATGCATAAGGAGACCCACCACGATTACATTTCCAAGTAGGCTACATTAAATACACAAGCATCCTTTTGCTTGTGTAAGTTTCCCAGCTCCATCCCCCCATCAGAAAACCTGGCGGTAGGATTTAAAATTTGGTATGAAAGTTATTTATCCATCCTGACCGCACAAATACCGGGGCAATTTCTTGTTATGAAGCGCAGGAATATGCATACGGACATGTAAAATTGAGGTTAAGTAAATTAATGAATACTTCTGCCAATGGAATAATATTGACATGTCAACGTGCTTGCTTGTATGACATAATTTATTCTGACTGATGCTGCGGAAACAGCAAAGTCGCTGACCTTGGATCATCTCAGTCTGAATCACCGTGGGAAGGGGTGAGAATTTGTTTGCGGTTGAAGTCTCAGGCGCGTAGCTCCTTTTTACCTATGATAAAGCCCAGTGCTCCTGCGGCGTCCTCTTGTGTCCATATCAAGAATTGCACGCTTTATTTCGTGTGCGTTTGCTCGTCGCACCATTCATGGTTCATTTTGGTTACTGAAATCTTCCTTTTAAAACTTTTGTGACTGCTTAGCGTGTTTTAAACTTGGATGGTGTCTCGGCGCCTCCAACAATTAATCTGGCCTTTCTGTTCCATCTGACATGTTTCATTTCATGCACATTAATTATTCCTGACTTCTTTGCTTATGAGTCCGTTTCTGGCACAAAAGAGAAACGTTTTAAATGCCAATATCTTGTTCCCGGAGGACCATGATGTCCTTTGCATGTGAGGCCAACAGAGCATACTGCAAACTCATCAGAAACAGCGCTACTTCCTGGCAGGTCCAGAGCAGCACATCCATCCATCCATCCATTATTTATGCCAATACCTGCATAGGATGCAAAATAATGTTACATACCTGTGGCAGACTACCAAATCACTGCAAGGATCACACACAGTATTGGCTGACACGCTCAAATCTTTTGGTAATTCAGGGTCTCCAATTAGCCTTGATGCGCATGCCCTCGGACTCTGGGAAGTAACCAGTGTACTTGGGAAAATAACGATGCAAAATGACGAGAACATGCAAACTCCGCACAGACAGGCCCCTGGCAGGAACTGAGCCCACTGCTTTTGCTGTGATGTGACCCAGTGCACTGCCATGCCACGCCGCCTTCGGAACAACGACAAACCCCAATTCCAATGAAGTTGGGATGTTGTGTAAAACATGGATAAAAACAGAATACAATGATTTGCAAATCCTTTTTGACATATATTCAATTGATTACACTAAAAACACAAGATATTTAATGTTCAAACTGATAAACTTTTTTTTTTTTTTTTTTGGAAACACTCACTTATTTTGAATTTGATGCCTGCAACACGTTCCAAAAAAGCTGGGACAGGGGCAACAAAAGACGGGGAAAGTTGAGGAATGATCAAAAAACACCCGTTTGGAACATTCCACACGTTAACAGGTAACTGGAAACAGGTGAGTGTCATGATTAGGTATAAAAGGAGCATCCCCGAAAGGCTCAGTTGTTCAAAAGCAAGGATGGGGCAAGGTTCACCACTTTGCAGACAACTGCGTGAGCAAATAGTCCAACAGTTTAAGAACAATGTTTCTCGATGTGCAATTGCAAGGTAGTTAGGGATTTCATCATCTACAGTCCATAATATCATCAAAAGATTCAGAGAATCTTGAGAAATCTCTACACGTAAGCAGCAAGGCCAAAAACCAACACTGAATGCCTGTGACTGTCGGTCCCTCAGGTGGCACTGCATTAAAAACCGACATCATTCTAAAGGGCATTACCATGTGGGCTCAGGAACACTTCAGGAAACCATTGTGTTATGACTTGAAAGTCACAAACAAACCAGCAATGACAACTTTAACAAATTTATTCTTCACTGATTAGGTCCGAAAATTTCTACAACTAATCCACTTCGTAATCTTAATTAGCACTCTAATGCCACTATGTAACTCTGAAGCCAAAACAAAAACCTCCTTCAACTGCACAAAATCACTTCATTTATATAGACTAGGAACATTCTGGAAAGATCTACAGGAGTCCTGGATGATCCGGCCCCCTCCAGGCAAGAAGATGCCAGAAACCTCTAAAAAGCACTAGTCCAGGGGTGGTCAACCCTGGTCCTGGAGAGCCACAGTGTCTGCTGATTTTTGGTGTTACTTAGCACTCAATTGATGGATTAAAGTTGTTGATTACTCACTTAACTGATCTCTTCTGGTGTCTCAGGTTTAATTTGGTGATCATGAGCCAATCAAGCAATTAGCAGGAACAACCCACAAGACTCCTAGAGCCAATTAAGCAGACTAACAGGTTGTGACAGCAATCTACGTGTTAACCAAGATTTGTCGATGTGGTTGGTGTAGTTGTAATGCAGACAAAGTAGAAGTACAGAGTACAGATAAAAGTTTATAGGGCAGGGGTGGATAACGCTGGTCCTGTAGAGCAGTGTTTCCCAACCCTGTGCCTGGAGTACCCCTGCCCTGCATATTTCAGATGTCTCCTTGATTTAACACACCTGATTCAGCTGATCAGCTCATTAGTGGAGTACCTAATGACATGACCTGGGTGTGTTAAATCAAGGAGACATCTGAAATATGCAGGGCAGGGGTACTCCAGGCACAGGGTTGGGAAACACTGCTGTAGAGCCAGAGGGTGAGTTTGGTTTTCTCCACCCGATTTAAACCTAAGACACCAGGGGCCTATTGCACAAAGGCAGGATAAGGGATTAGCTCTGGATCGGCACGGGATTAGCCTGATCTCAAGCCCCATTTCGGTTGCACAGAGCGTGTGAGCTAAGCCATGGCACTAGTTACTATGGAAACAAAGTCTGTGGAGCTAGCCAGCTCCGGAGCAACTTTACGAGCTAGCTAAGCTCCTGTCTTCAGCCAATTTCACCTCACCTGGGCAGTCGCCCAAATTGAAAATCAATGTCCTTAACAATAATTCTGAATTGTCCACTACACATTGCTATCTCAATTATAATAGGCCCAGAGTAATTATTTTAGAAACTGGTGACCATTGATGTCAGTAAAATAGCCAATATTCGATCATTATATTCAAGTATCCATGTATCCAGTGACCATCACAGTTCAATCAGTCCCCTTTCCATGTCACATTTTAACCATATTTAGAATCCGTTATTATCAGATTTGTCCTTATTCTCCAAGTTGAGACTTCCATCAGAATACAAAATGAGCAGTGCTGTATGACAGCAGCAGCGCTGTCTTAAATCATTGCGGTAACCCCCTAACCTACAGGACTGCTGCTACTTTTCTCCGTCTTAATTCAGACTGCGACGGGTAAGGTAGAGTCGTTGCCTTAGAGCTGGACACGAGTGCAATGTCGTTCGCTTCGCGATACTGGAATCAAACATTTTCAGGAGGCTCCTTGACGTAATTTTCTGACGCTAACATTCTACTTTTTAATTTGAGTATGCCTCCATGAGAGGTGATTAAGAGCAGAAAGTAAACTCAACTAATCTGCAAACGCCTCCTAGAGTGGATTATCAATTCAGTTCGCACAGGACAAAGTACAGTTCACAGCAAAAGGGTGAAATCTAAATGAAACATTTGTCAGCTTCCGTAAATTTGTCAAATACAATGGTGTTCTCATAGTTGTCTTGACCTTGTGACACACAACCTCGAACATCACCGCCTTCACGAGACTTTAAGTCTGTTTTAGAGCGATGGCTTGTCTCGTTCACGGTAACGCCGAAGTGCATCAGCTACTCCTTTTTAACGGCGTTGAAACACCTCCCGAGTTTACTCTCACTTGAGCTTAGCTCACTTTAATACTCCTCTCAAACGCCTCGCACCATTCAGACAGAAACTAAAGGAATAGCAAGCAGAGGCATTTCAGCGATCCCATCGTCCCTCTGTTTGAACGTAGTCTTTGAGTGTTGCTGGCGCATGCGTTTGCTGCAGCTACTTAGTGTCCATGGTGATGATCAGCGATTCTGTGATCGATCTCGGGGTCTATTTGAGGTAGCCGTGTGCGCGCACTCAGCAGGATCAGCGGCAACGGGCTTCACTTAGCCAATTCTCCTCCATTCGCTGTTGGCTTTGTGCAATCAATTAAGCCAGCGACGCGCTGTTTGGGATATGGCAATCCTCGCTTTGGCGTTGATCCAGGATCTCAGGATCCGACTTTTGTGCAATAGGCCTCTGGTGAGATAAGTGAAGTGCGTAATCAACTGCTTTAATTCATCAATCAAGTGCTGAGTAACACTAAAAACCAGCAGACACTGCGGCTCTCCAGGACCAGGGCTGGCCACCCCTGCACTAGTCTATTTCATCACAAACAAGTGGTATTGCATCAGATCATGTTTTGCTACAGACATACCACCAGAGGGTGCTAAATGATGAACAAAATAAACAAATAGCTGACCAGTAAGGCAGCAAAAATAGTATCAAACAAATTTCCATTTACAAATGACATACAGTGCTGTACACAAAATACTCATACATAACACCTCCCCTCTTTAAGAAAAGAAAGGTTTGCTAAAAGCTTTCTTTTGTTAAAATTAACACGGTTTTATAATCAGTATAATGTTGAAACTTCACACATAAAGTATCACTGATCATTATCACAATCATATACATAACAACCAGTGCAATTTTCACAATCAAATAGAAAAGTAAAATTACATGCGAGAAAGTGCATCTGGAATAACATTATCTTTTCCCCTGCTGTGAGAAATATCTAAATCATACTCTTGCAAAAGTAAACTCCATCTCAGTCATCTTTGATTCTTGTTTTTGATCTTATGCAAGAATGTGAGGGGATTGTGACCACTGAAGACCTTGATGGAAGTAGCTGAACAAGTCAAATAGACTTCAAAATGTTGTAAAGCCAAAACAAGTGCCAAACATTCTTTTTCAATTGTTGAATAGTTTTTCTGATGTTAATCAAACTTTTTGGAAAAGTAACAAACAGGATGATCTACTCCATCAGTGTCTACTTGCAGTAAAACTGTGCCTGCACCAATATCACTGGCATCAACAGCCAACTTGAACTCCTTTTTGAAATTAGGAGATAAGAGAACTGGTGCGTTTTTGAGGATAGCTTTCAGATGGTCAAATTAATTTTGACATTTTTCATCCCAAACAAATTTTGCATTTTTCTTCAGTATATTTGCCAAAGGTTCAGAAATGATGGAGAAACTTTGACAGAATTTTCTGTAGTAGCTAGCCATCCCTAGAAATCTCATTAGTTGTCTTTTAGTTGTAGGCTCAGGAAATTCAGTGATAACTTTTACTTTTGCATCAATTGGTTTGACTTGATCCTGTCCTACAATATGACCTAAGTAAACAACTGTAGCTTTACAAAAGTCACTTTTAACAAGGTTTGTGACTTCTCGTTTAAGGTATTTCTGCTTCTCTGGATTAATTCTGTAAGGATGCTGTTTTACAAGCTTGGCATTATCTTGTAGGATGACATCATGGTAAACCATATCAGTCCTCGATGGAACGTCAGGGAATATGTGACTATATTCAAATATGAGCTGCTTTAGCTGTTGTTGTTGAAAAGGGTCCAGGTGGGACAACTTGCTGTCAATATTTTGAAGAATGTCTGAATTTTCAAGTTTGGCTTGACTGGCTTGACTGGCTTTTGCTGAGTGTCTCTGTCAATGTATTCTTTCACCATGTTGATGTGACACATTTGTTTTTGTTTCCTCCTTTCAGGGGTTAAAATGACGTAATTTAGATCACTGACCTTTTTGAGGACAGTGTAAGGGCCGAAATATCGGGCTCTTAGAGGGTTTCCAGGAACTGGCAAAAGTGCAAGGACTTTGTCACCAGCTTTAAAACTTCTGTCTTGGGAATGAAGGTCATATCTGGTTTTCATTTTGCCCTGAGCTTCTTTGAGATTAGACTTAGCAAAATCACAAGCCTTAGGGAGACGGAAGTCAGAGACATACTGAAGCAAGTTCATTGGGACATCATCTTCGGCTAAAAACTTTTCCTTCAGAAGCTTCAGAGGTCCACGGACTGTATGCCCAAAAACAAGCTCAAAAGGACAGAACCCAAGAGACTCCTGAACAGCTTCACGGGCAGCAAACAAAAGAAGATGGACACCTTCATCCCAGTCTTTCGCTGTTTCAATGCAGTAGGTCCTTATCATGTTCTTCAGGGTTTGATGGAACCTCTCCAAAGCACCTTGACTCTCAGGATGGTAAGCTGATGACCTGTATTGTTTAATACCAAGCTCATGCATAACTTGTTGAAATATGCCAGACATGAAATTTGACCCTTGTTCAGACTGAATAGACTTAGGAAGACCAACAAAGCAGAAAAACTTGGTAAGAGCCTTGATGATAGTCTTCGCCTTGATATTACGAAGTGGAATTGCCTCAGCAAACCGGGTGGAAGCACACATGATAGTCAGTAGGTACTCACAACCAGATCTAGTCTTCGGCAATGGTCCAACACAGTCAATGATGATCCAACTGAAAGGTTCTTCAAAAAAGCGGAATGGGCTTAAGTCGACCCTTTGGACTATGGTCTGGGCTTCCCAACCATTTGTCAAGTATGACAGGATTTGCAGTACCCCTGTACATCGGACCTCATGGAATGCCAGAGGAAATGATTCCTGACATGTTGAAGGGTCTTTTTGATACCCAAATGACCTGACATAGGATTGTCATCGGCCAGACTAAGAGTTTCTTGACGATAAGACTTTGGAAGAACAATCTGATGGGTAATCATCCACTCTTCATCTACAGATACATCAGGTGGACGCCACTTTCTCATGAGCACACCATTTTTGTAATAAAAACAGACAGGAACTTGAGTAGCCTCTTGTTCACTTACAGCCTGTGGTAGAAGTGCGCTAGATCACGAGCTTGTTGTTGCTCCTGAATAAGTTGTTTCCGAGACAGAATGTCATTAGAATGACCTGACAAGGACAAGTCTGAAGATTTCCCAGACATCTCAGGACTGGAAGGTTCCTGATGAAAAGACTGCCCAATGAAGGTGTCAGCCAGGTTGAAGTCCAGGTCAGCATCATCTTGAATAGCCTTTTTGGCCATAGAACGAGTAACTGCACATGAAGGATAGAGGTCTGGAATTTCCTCCTCCATAGATTCTGATTCTTGATCAATCAAAGGAGTGTCAGTTACAACAGGGTAGGGCACAACCTTATCCCCAGCAAGATCATTACCAAGAAGCAAATGAACACCTTTGAAAGGAAGAGAAGACCTAATGCCAACAGTAACAGGCCCAGAGACCAAGTCTGATTTGAGATGAACATTATGGAGAGATACACTTATAAAACCACATTCTACTCCTTGAATAAGGACATTGGCCTGAGTAGACAATTTGTCCGAAAAAGGCAGAATATCTGCAGGAATAAGAGATTGGGGAGACCCAGCATCCCTTAGAATTCGAACAGGAGCAGATGAGGAAAAAATGTGACAGTGAGACAAAACCATCGGTGATGAATGGCTCAAAACCCTCCATAACAGAATCAGACACAGAAGGTAGAAGATCAGGCGAACTGACCTTTGATACAAGAGATTCTCTCCTAGTGAAAGCAGTTGGCTTGGTTTCTTCTCGTTGTTGTTTTTTCTTGAGAGCATAACACTCAGAAATAAGGTGACCTTGCTTTTTGCAGTATTGGCAAGACACAGAAGATAAAGAATCAGAGGATTGCTTCTCACTGGATGGTTTCCTCTCAGAAGTGGCCTTGGAATCATTAGAAGTGTTATTAGAAGAAGTCTTGGACTGAGACTTGCCTTGAAATTTAGAAAAAGTGGATTTTTGGACAAAAGAAGACTTATGAGTCAATGCATAACTATCAGCCAGGGTGGAAACATCTTGCAAAGTATTGGCTTGTTTCTCCTCAAGGAAAGTCTTGATATCAGGCTGGATACACCTTTTGAATTCCTCAACCAGAATAAGTTGCCTCATTCTGTCAAAATCTTCCTCAACTTTCATGGCATTGCACCACTGATCAAACAACTGTTCCTTCAACCTGCCAAATTCAATATAAGTTTGACTGGCTTCCTTGCGAGAATTCCTAAATTTTTGCCTGTAAGCCTCGGGGACCAATTCAAAACCCTTCAGAATGGCAGATTTGACAAAATCATGATTAGAACACTGTTGGACAGATAACTGGTTATAGATTTTCCTAGCTTTACCAGTAAGAACACTTTGTAACATCATTGTCTAATGCTCTTTTGGCCATTTCAAATTTTCAGCAATTTTCTCAAAATGGGTAAAGTATTGGTCAACATCATTTTCTAGGAAGGGAGGAACAAGTCTGATGTGTTTAACCACATCAAAATGATCAGAAAGTCCAAAAGATTTTGTCACAGTACCTGCTTCTATTTTCTTCATTTCCAGTTCATACTGCAAGTGCATCCTTTTTCCTTCTAGTTCTCTCTCCTTCTCCAACCATCTTTCTTCCAGTTCTCTCTCCTTCTCCAACCTTCTTTCTTCTAGTTCTTTCTCCAACCTTCTTTCCTTTAGTTCCAGTTGTTTCAGGCGTAGCGGCATCTCAAGTCTTTGCAGCTCTGTTGCAGGCACTTCCACATCTTTAATCAATGCTGCTGCTTCTTCCCCGAAGATATCTTCATCGATGAAATATTGCACCAAAATGTTGAATATTTCTTGTTTCTTCATTGATGATTTCACATCAGACAATCCAAGGGTTGAGGCTATTTGCAGCAAGTCCTTCTTCTTTGCCAGCACAATTGATTCCTGGGTTGGAGTTTTAAAAAAACTTTCAACATCAAAAGTCATGATTGCTGGTTTTTTCAAATAGTCACAAGATTTAAAATAATAGTTCAGTTTTAATCTTTGGTGAATCCAATGGTTGATCCAATGAATGGTTTATCTAGGTGGGACCTCCAATTTGTTATGACTCAAAAATCACAACAAAGAGAACCAACAATGACAACTTTAACAAATTTATTCTTCACTGATTAGGTCCAAAAATTTCTACAACTAATCCACTGTGTAATCTTAAATAATACTCTAATGCCACTATGTAACTCTGATGCCAAAACGAAAACCTCCTTCAACTGAACAAAATCACAGCATTTATATAGACTAGGAACATTCTGGAAAGATCTACAGGAGTCCTGGGTGATCCGGCCCCCTCCAGGCAAGAAGATGCCAGAAACCTCAAGAAAGCACTAATCTATTTCATCACAAAAAAGTGGTATTGCATCAGATCATGTTTTGCTACAGACATACCACCAGAGGGTGCTAAATGATGAACAAAATAAACAAATAGCTGACCAGTAAGGCAGCCAAAATAGTATCAAACAAATTTCCATTTACAAATGATATACAGTGCTGTACACAAAATACTCATACATAACAATTGTCAGTTAACACAGTTCCTCACTACATCTACATCTACAAGTGCAAGTTAAAACTTAAGCATACAAAGCGAAAACCAAGTATAAACAACACCCAGAAATGCCACCGGCTTCTCTGGGCCCTAGCTCATCTGAGAAAGACTGACACAAAGTGGAATAGTGTGCTGTGGTCTGATGAGTCCACATTTCAAATTATTTTTGAAAATCATGGACATTGTGTCCTCTGGGCCAAAGAGGAAAAGGACTGTTCAGATTGTTATCAGCGCAAAGTTCAAAAGCCAGCATCTGTGATGGTATGGGGATGGGTTAGTGCCCATGGCATGGGTAACTTGCACATCTGTGAGGGCACCATTAATGCTGAAAGGTACATACAGGTTTTGGAGCAACATATGCTGGCTTCCAAGCGACGTCGTTTTCAGGGACCTCCCTGCTTATTTCAGCAAGACATTGCCAAGCTACATTCAGCACGTGTTACAACAGCGTGGCTTTGTAGTGAAAGAGTGCGGGTAATAGACTGGCCTGCCTGCAGTCCAGACCTGTCTCCCATTGAAAATGTGTGGCGCATTATGAAGCACAAAATATGACAACGGTGACCCCGGACTGTTGAGCAACTGAAGTTGAACATCAAGCAAGAATGGGAAAGAATTCCAAATACAAAGCTTCTACAATTAGTGTCCTCAGTTTCGAAATGCTTGTTGAGTGTTGTTAAAAGGAAAGGTGATGTAACACAGAGGTAAACAGGCCCCTATCCCAACTTTTTTGGAACGTGTTGCAGGCATTAAATTGAAAATGAGAGAACATTTCCAAAAATACAATAAAGTTTATCAGTTTGAACATTAAATATCTTGTCTTTGCAGTGTACTCAATTGAATATAGGTCGAAAAGGATTTGCAAATAATTGTATTCTGTTTTTATTCACGTTTTACACAAAGTCCGAACTTCATTGGAATTGGGGTTTGTGCAATATTACCAAACATGTCCGACACATGCAGCGGAAAATAATGCTTAATAGCCATTAGGGGCAGCATAGCAGCAGGACAAGCTGTAAATGATTAATCAGAGAAAGCTGATAGATTGGTAGCACTTCATGCCTGAAATCAAAATTCAAAGTTGAAATCTAACATGATGTTATAAATCCATGTAGAATTTAAAACAGTGGTGCACTTGCTGAGTTCCAGGGATCCCATTTGTAATTTTGATTAACTATTTTAGGTTTAATATTAAATTCAAGTGTCCAGCGTCAGAGCTTACCTGTCATAATCTAAATCCAGAGCTGTCCGATCATATCGCATGGAAGGCGAACGTATGTAGGTTTTCCACTCAATCAGTGACAACAACAGCAAATTTCTCAGATTTATCCCACTTCACCGGTTGAAAGTGAGCCAATCAGTGAAATCAGCAAATACAGTCAATGGTTGAATCACAAACCTTCATACATTGGGCCTTTCGTGGGACATGATTGGACACCACTGCCTCAGCTGGAGTGAAAAAAATGCTACTTCAGAGGAAACCAAAGGCACATTCAGAGTCTGATCAACATTTTGCTTTTTATAACCCAGAGCACAGTGGGTGGCACCTTTGGTTCTCAGCAAGAAGCTTGTGGGTTTGAATCCAGCCCCAGGCCTTTCTGTGTGGAGTTTGCATATTCTCATTATATTCTGGTACTCCAGTTTCCTCCCACAGGCATGCATGTGAGGTTAATCAGAAACTCAAAAATTGCGATGGAATGGCGAGCTGTCCAAGGTGTGTCCCTCGCTTTCACCCAGCTGGGACAAGCTCCAGCTCCCCTACAACCCGAGTGAGGATGACACAATTAAGATAATGGAGGGACTCTGTACTCATGTGATGTGTGCATCCCTAAATCCAATTTTCGCCTATTCAGACTTAACATTCGTGCACTTACAAACCCGGAAAGATGAAACCAGCTATTACAGACCTGTTTGCTCGTATAAACATGTTCTTAAACACTTAGGACTTACTGCTCAACAAGCTTTATCTGGCTTTCATTTACAGACAAGTTCCCACAGCTACAGTAGCTTCATCCACCTACTAATACAAGACTAAAACGCAGGTTAACAGAGACTTGTTTTGAAATGTACCAGCAACTATTCCCGTAAAGGTGAAATAGCCACATTCCTGGCCTTTATTTTGCCAAGTAAGGTGTGTACCATGCATCCTTTATCCATGCATCCATTACTTAACCCTCTTGTGTCTTGTCAGAGTCATGGAATGCTGAAGTCTATCCCAGAACATATAGGCAGGAGGAATTCACCCATTCCGCATAGTTTGCAAATCCATCACAGGAATCACACGCGATTCACTCACACATTCAAACTAATTTGCAATTTAGATTCTCCATTTAGCCTGATATGCATGTCTTTGGACGATTGGAGAAAAACAGTACCCAGAGAAAGCACACATGGACACTGTAAGGACAAACTCCATGCAAACACCACACAGAAAGGCCCAGGGAAATATCTGAACCCACAACTTTCTTGCCGTCAGGCGACAGTGCCAACCTGAGAGAAGACATGTCAAACGATAGCATTCAAAGCCGAAACAACAGTTCAATGCGCTCAGTGAATTGACTCGCCTGCAGCCTGTTTTTGAAACACAGGCAATGTAATTAAGCTACCGCTAGAGGGAACTGTACTCATAGAGGTGCATAAAACCATGAAAATCTGCGTGCTCTTTCGCCGGGCACAGTGGCGCGTGCCTGTAATCCAAGCTACTGGGAGGCTGAGGCTGGCGGATCGTTTGAGCTCAGGAGCTCTGAGCTGCAGTGCGCTATGTCGATCGGGTGTCCGCACTAAGTTCGGTATCGATATGGTGCTCCTGGGGGAGCTTGGGACCACCAGGTCGTCTAAGGAGGGGTGAACCGGCCCAGGGCGGAAACGGAGCAGGTCAAAGCCCCCGTGCCGCTCAGTAGTGGGATCGCGCCTGTGAATAGACGCTGTAGTGCAGCCTGTGTGATACAGCGAGACCCAGTCTTTTCTTATCTCTTTTGCAAATTATAAAAAACATTTTACTCTTCCACACACTATTAAATATGTGAAATTGCCAAGCTCCAGCGGGACAGATACATACCTGCATGCACTTGCTGACTGGTATCAACGCTAGAAGTCCATGAATTAAATCAACTACACAGCAATAATACAAAATGCTGCACTCTGTGATGCAACACTCGAAGTAGATAAATGTAACTCAATAAAGAGTTGAAATTTAAAACGGAACTGCAATCAAAGCATAGCCCGATATAACAGGTCTTGCCATGTCACACAAGAGCATTAATATTCTTGTTTCTGGCAAGGGTCGTGTTTTGGCTAGCAAAGCTGGATTTTCTGAGCGAAGAATATAAACAACGCAGTATCGCCCTCTCCTGGAGATTAAAGGCTAAATTTCATTTTATACCTGCTGTACACAAAGATTCCAGTAATCACCGCTGTTTTCGTACAGAGGGCGGCTTAATTCATTAATAGAAAAATGTCGGAAAATAAGGTCAGGAAATATTACTGACCCTTTGCCATACCGTAACATGCTAAATATAACGCTCACAGCGATGATGGAAATGACATAATTTTGCAAACTTCTTGCGCACTTACTTTTTATGAGCGATATTTGAATTTCATTTGAAGTGTTCGAAGATAGAAGAATTTAGAAAGCAAACCTCAGGGAACTATTTTCAGATTGTTTCGGTTAAGAGGGCAGTGCTGATGTGATCTGTGAATATGCAGAACGTCATTTCTGGTAGACAGTGGGTTTGACTTTGATTTGCACTTTCATCATTTTGCCGCTTATTGTAAATCATACTGTCGCGCGTGAAATCATGTGAATTGACGTTATTCTGCATAGATGAAAGGAATCAAGCCACTATTAATTAAACTAATAAAAGATTGGCGTAAATTTGATGGTGTATTAGAAGCACTTTTTATTTGCGTTACATGCCAAAATCAAACTTCTTCCTTCTTAATCCTCTATTATTAGTATTATTATTATTATTCATAATAATAATAGAATTAATTAATCTACAACCCCAATTCTGAAATAGTTGGGATTAAAGTGTAAATTGTGAATAAAATAAAAATGCAATGACTCTGAGATCACATGAGCCAATATGTTATTTAAAATAGAACGTAGATAACATTTCAAATGTTGAAACTGAGACATTTTACATTTTTATGGCTGCAACAGGTCTCAAAAAAGTTGGGACACAGGCAAAAAAGGGCTGAAAAAGCAATTAATATCTAAGAGAATCAGTTGAAAGAATATTTTGCAAGTAATTCAGTTAACTGGCACCAGGTGTGTAACATGATTGGCTATAAAAGGGATGTTTTAGAGAAGCTGAGTCTCTCAGAAGTAAAGATGGCCAGAGGCTCTCCAACCTGTGAAGGCTTGTGTAAAAAAATTGCGGAATACTTTAAAAACAGTGTTCCTCAACATCAAATTGCAAAAGCTTTGAAGGTCTCATCATCGACAGTGCATAACATCAAAAGATTCAGAGAAACTGGAAAAATCTCTGTGCATAAGGGACAAGGCCGAGGACCTTTACTGGATGCCCATGATCTTCGGGCCCTCAGACGCCACGGCATCACTCACCGGCATGATTCTGCCATTGACATTACTAAATGGGCCCAGGAATACTTCAAGAAACCACTGTCTGTAAATACAGTCCGCCGTGCCATCCACAGATGCCACCTAAAACTCTATCATGCGGAAAAAGCAGCCATTGTTGAGCATGATCCAGAAGCGCCATTGTACTCTGTGGGCCAAGGCTCTTTTAAAATGGACTGTAGCAAAGTGTCCTGTGGTCAGACGAGTCCAAATTAGACATTCTTGTTGGAAATCATGGGCGTCATGTCCCCCGGGCTTAAGAGGATAAAGACCACCCCTCCTGTTATCAGCATTAAGTTCAAAAGCCAGCATCTCTGATGGTATGGGGATGCATTAGAGCATATGGTGTGGGATACCTGCATGTTTTAAAATGCACCATGATTGCTGAAAGGTATATGAATGTTTTAGAGCAACATATGCTCCCCTCCAGATGACATCTATTCCAGGGAAGGCCTTGTGTATTTCAGCAAGAAAATGAAAACCACATACTGCAGCTATGACAACAGCATAGCTTCGTAGTAGAAGAGTCCGTGTGCTGAACTGGCCTGCCTGCAGTCCTGATCTTTCACCAACTGAGAACATTTGGCGCATAATTAAACGAAGTCTATCAAAGGAGACCCAAAACTCTCCAGCAGCTGGAAGCCTGTATTAAACAAGAGTGGGATCAAATTTCAATGGCTAAACTCAAGAAACTTGTCTCCTCAACGCCCAGACGCCTCCACTCTGTGTCAAAAAGAAGAGGGGATGCTACACCATGGTAAACAGGCCCCTGTCCCAACTTTTTTGAGACCTGTAGCAGCCATCAAATTTGAAATGAGCTCATTTTGTGGATAAAATTGTAAAATTTCTCAGTTTCAACATTTTCTATGTTATCTCTGTTCTGTTGTGAATAAAATACTGGCTGGTGTGATTTGAAAGTCATTGTGTTTTGATTTTATTCACAATTTACACTTTGTCCCAACTATTTCGGAATTGGGGCTGTATTTTTGGCAAAGAAAATTCAGGAATGCAAAAGCTTCTGTCCAGGGGCAAAAAAGCTTTTTCTGATGGACTTACAGACTATTAACTGGCTTGATACTAAATTACGCGAACACTAGCTTATGCGATGTAAACAAAAAAAAGAACATTTGTACTAAAGTAATACATTAGTAAGCTGCTTAAAATTATATTTGTCAAACATTTATGTCACTAAGTGTCTTATGTTAAGTAATCCTAATTTAATTTAGTGTTAAATCTGTTTCAAAGCACTAATGTTATTAACCTTTGCGCCTAAATTCTAGCTTACGTGCTAAAGCTTGCAGAGCTGCTAAGCATTGTTCAGATAAACTTGTTTTGTGTGTTACATTAGGTTCCCAAAAGATAACGTTATACCACAAACGTGAACAGCAGCGCTGAGCAGGAGAGATTTTGAGCCTAATGACCGTTCACTCATCTGCAGCTGTCACTTCAACTTTGAGGACTTTGACAGGACTGGACAGACAACTCGTTTGAGGGAAGGAGTGAGCCCGTCAGGTTTTAAATTTCCTAATTATCTTTGCAAAGTTAGTGTCATTGTAAAGTGTTTCTAAATAAATAATCTCAATTTGTCACATAATCTAATCTTTAAGGTGAGGGAGGGGGATGTGGTGGAGGGATGGTGGTTGTGGGGAGGTGGGAAGGGGGAATGGTTGGAAGGGAGCATTTTGGGAACAAATTCTATCAATGTGCTGTTTGATGATAATGAAAATGCTAGTAAATATATTAATAAAAAATCATAAATACATGTCTTGCATTTGTATCAAACCAAACCGCTTGAAAAGCGGTTGCAAATTCATATAGCTATTTTTATTTCAATTGTGGAAGGACCAGAAAGAATCCCGTAACCAACCTCGACTTTTTTTGGCTTTTTATTTGCCAGAACGATTTCAAAAGGGGGTGCCAATATATTTTCGGGGGTTATATTGGTGAGAAGTGGGGCTTAGAATTTAATGTTAACATTTAATATTGTGAATGCAAATGCTGCACATGCCCTAGCAACCCTATATGTCATCAGTAGTATGGCTGCCAACATTATATGCCATTACCAAGTGTCGCAGCACTAGAAATTAAGCTAAAAATTTTCTTGTACTCATTTCATTTGACATTGGTGAAGGTTAAATGCAGAATTCTTTCCCACAGACATCCTGCCTCCATGCGCTGACATGCATTAGGGGTATATTCAGAGGTGTGACTCACTGTCCCAATATGGCGGCTGCGTAGACGTATTGCTCCAATGAAGAGCAGCGGTCAAGGTGGCATCTATGTGTGTATATCTATGGTTTGGAACTATCGCTTGCTCAATGACACGCATTACTTCCGCATTCCTCGATTCCTACAGGAGTCTATGGAGGAGTTGTAAATCTCTTTTACAACAGCTCTGATTAGTCCTGCCTCTCTGGTTGAAAGTGAGCTAATCAGTGAAATCAGCAAGTACAGTCAATGGTTGAATCAAAAACCTGCAAACTCTCAGCCCCTCCATGGGACAAGTTTGGACAGCACTGCCTCAGTTGGTGTAAAATCATTTTCAATCGGACAAAACCCAAGGCTCATTCAGAGTCTGATCAACATTTTTGCTTTTTATAATCCAGAGCACAGTGGGTGGCACCTTTGGTTCTCAGCAAGAAGGTTGTGGGTTTGAATCCAGCCCGAGGCCTTTCTGTGTGGAGTTTGCATATTCTCATTATATTCTGGTACTCCAGTTTCCTCCCACAGGCATGTATGTCAGATTAACAGGAAACTCAAACATTGCGATGGATTGGCGAGCTGTCCAAGGTGTGTCCCTCCCTTTTACCAAGCTGGGACACGCTCCAGCTCCCCTACAACCCGAGAGAGGACGACACAATTTAGATAATGGAGGGACTCTGTACCCATGAGATGTGTGCATCCCTAAATCTCATTTTCTCCTATTCAGACCTCACATTCCTACACTTACAGACCCGGAAAGATGAAACCAGCTATTACAGACCTGTTTGCTTGTATAAACATGTTCTTGAACACTTAAGACTTTCTGCTCAACAAGCTTTATCTAGCTTCTATTTGCAGACAAGTTCCCACAGCTACAGTAGCTTCATCTACCCAATAATACATCATAAAAAAATCTAAGCCACCCTAAGCATTTCAATCGTGGTATTTTAATGCAGAGAAAAATAAATTTATGTCTTCTTACAAGAATAAAATGCAGGTTAACAGAAACTTGTTTCCAAGTGTACCAGCTACTTTTCCCGTAAAGGTGAAATTTCCATATTCGTGGCTTTTATTTAGGGCCGAGTAAGGCGTGTACCATGCATCCTTTATCCATGCATCCATTATCTAACTAACTTGTGTCTCGTCAGTCATGGAATGCTGGAGCCTATCCCAGAACATAAAGTCAGGAGGAATTCACACATCCTGCAAATGCATCACAGGAGTCAGACGTAATTAACTCACACAGTAAAACAAATTTATAATTTTTGAGTCTCCATTTAGCCTGATATGCATGTCTTTGAACGATTGGAGAAAACCAGTACCCAGAGAAAGCACACATGGATACTGTAAGAACAAACTCCATGCAAACACCACACAGAAAGGCCCAGGGAAATATCTGAACCCACAACTTTCTTGCCGTCAGGCGGCAGTGCCAGCCTGGCAGAAGACATGTCAAACGATAGCATTCAAAGCCGAAACAACAGTTCAATGTGGACAGTGAATTGACTCGCCTGCAGCCTGCTTTTGAAACATAGGCAATGTAATGACGCTACCGCTAGAGGGAACTGTACTCATAGAGGTGCATAAAACCCTGAATATCTGCGTGCTCTTTCGCCGGGCACAGTGGCGCGTGCCTGTAATCCAAGCTACTGGGAGGCTGAGGCTGGCGGATCGTTTGAGCTCAGGAGTTCTGAGCTGCAGTGCGCTATGTCGATCGGGTGTCCGCACTAAGTTCGGTATCGATATGGTGCTCCTAGGGGAGCTTGGGACCACCAGGTCGTCTAAGGAGGGGTGAACCGGCCCAGGTCGGAAACGGAGCAGGTCAAAGCCCCCGTGCCGCTCAGTAGTGGGATCGCGCCTGTGAATAGACGCTGTAGTGCAGCCTGTGTGATACAGCGAGACCCAGTCTTTTCTGATCTCTTTTGCACATTATAAAAAACATGTTCTCCTCCACACACTATTAAATATGTGAAATTGCCAAGCTCCCGCGAGACAGATACATACCTGCATGCACTTGCTGACTGGTATCAACGCTAGAAGTCCATCAATTAAATCATCTACACAGCAATAATACAAAATGCTGCACTCTGTGATGCAACACTTGAAGCAGATAAATGTAACCCACTAAAGAGTTGAAATTTAAAACGAAACTGCAATCAAAGCATAGTCCGGTATAACAGGTCTTGCCATGTCGCACAATAGCATTAATATTCTTGTTTTTGCCAAGGGTCGTGTTTTGGCAAGCAAAGCTGGGTTTTGTGAACGTAGAATTTAAACAACGCAGTATCGCCCTCTCCTGGAGATTAAAGGCTAAATTTCATTTTATACCTGCTGTACACAAAGATTCCAGTAATCACCGCTCTTTTCTTAAAGAGGGCGGCAGAATTCGTCAATCGAAAAATGTCAGAAAATAAGGTCAGGAAATATTACTGACCCTTTGCCATACCGTAACATGCTAAATGTAACGCTCTCAGTGATTATGGAAATGACATAATTTTGGAAACTTCTTGCGAATTTACTTTTTATGAGCGATATTTGAATTTTATTTTAAGTGGTCGCAGATTGAAGAATTTAGTAAGGAAACCTCAGGGAACTATTTTCAAATTGCTTTGGTTATGAGGGCAGTGCTCCTGTCGATGCCCTCATGCAAAAAGGGCGTAAGTGACATTTTGGGCAAAAATGATGCTTTTCACTTTCTAGATACATGCATGTACGACCCATCTTCTGGCAAAATTATAGGTCTGAATTCTTATCCTAAAGGGGTCAAAACACTTTTTCAAAAAGGCGCATCTGCCAGTAAAATTTTCCCACCAATGTTTCTTATTTGCTAGAAGGGCGTTTGTAACAATTCCCATGCTAAATGGGCGTAAGTGGTAGTTAACGGCCTTTTTACAAACAATATGCATTTTCAGTCCAGTTGTATCTGCCTCTTGCACCTTTTTTTGCATATTGCTAGACCTAGTTGGTACTATCATAAACTGTACATACGCCCACAGACAATGCACAATGTATTATCCTTTGTTGTGTAATCTGTTGTTTATAGCTTTAGATATCAACGTCAGCACAAAGGTGTCATAGTGACCGTAATTCAGAAGTACCCTGCATTGTTTTCAGCCACTGGGGGTGTATAGTGTATCTTTAGATCTGATGATTCACTTTTACATGCTCAAGTCTTTTGCAGTTTGACAGCAATTTCATGCAGCATAGGTAGATCAGCTGTTTTACAAAATACTTCAAAATTTTGGCAATGGAAACCATAATGTATATCCCGACATATACAACGTATATCCGCGTATTACATTTTTTCTAAAATTTAAAACATTTACTTGGGAAACAGGAAACTATTTAGCATATTTAGAAATTGAAATTATGAACATTGAACAAATTCTCACGAGGTCACCTTCATTTCTGTTCGCAGAATGTTGCAGATACGCCATGATTTTTTAACATAGACGGATTGAAATCTTTAAAATGTTAGCACACACGACTGAGATTTATCTGTTTTTACTTTCGTTTATAATACTAAAACATTCATTTGGATCGTAAAATGCACAGAAACAAATCTTTTATAGATTGCCACAGCAAACAGATCCTCATCACACGTGGGCTCGGGACGGGTAGAGGTGTACTTTTAGTGTTTCCACCACTGATCACCAAATCCTTGTTTATCAACCTATGTTTGAATTTCGTTCACTTTCCATAACCTTCACTAACCGCTACAAATCATCTCAGCGCACTCCCGAAACCCGTCGGTTACGACTGGAGTGGACATCGAAACCTAATTAGTATGCAGTATATAGTATACTAAATAATAGTATAATAAAGCAACATTAGCTAGCTTGCCAGTTCGCAATCCTGTTTATAAAACATTTATGTGAGCGGTGCTCTTTTACTGAAAAACCATTAGTTACACGACTGCAGTCGAGATAAAAGCTTAAAATCGGATCAGTGACTATGAATTGGACAAAGCCGCAAATTGAGCATTACATCGGACTGGATTATGTTAGATTTACGATTCCGTGTTTCTTTAATTTTCCCCACTAATCCAAACTTGGTCGGGATATTTTTTGCAAGGTCTTAAAGTTAGCAAGTTAGAAATGTTAAAGTTAGATCCCTACCCAAAATTCTACGCCGATGCTCAACGCCACAGAGGCTGCATACATGGTACAGCCAGCTGTGTCTGCCTGTTAATTGATCGATTGTGCTGCTGACTGGCCAGAGGTTTAACTCTCCGTGTGTCCAAGGTTTAACGGAGTCCTGATTGAGAGGGACAAACTCAAAACCAGCAGTGCTGCCGCTGGCCGTCAGGGATAGAGTCCAGAGTCAGTACACTGCCCTAAAGGGTTACTTACAGACCACTGGTCAAACCTGACATGAAAAATTGTAGTGCGACAAGCCATAATTAAGACCATGTGTCAACTTCTCTTGTTTTTGCAGTGCAGATGGATCCATTTTTAACTGTAAGATTCAATACTGAAAAATCTGACACAATACGCTGCATAAAAATGTACAGTTTCCACAGAAATAGGAAATAACTTTTATTGGTTTCAATTTTCAGGTCACTTTAGTTCAAGTTCATATCATTTGCGGTTCTCAGAATAACTTTAATTCAGATTGTACAAATCCGTATCTGAGAGGTTCTACTGTAGCCACCTGCAGTAGTTCATAAACATCATTTTAAAAGGCTATCCAAAAAGTTACATTTACGTTCATGGGCATTATCAAGGCACTAACAATAACACAGATGCTGAAGTAGTACAGTTGCAATCAAAATTATTCAATCCCCATTGCAAATTAGGTTTACTAGCAAAAATTACAAACTTTCAGCTGTTTGCAATGAACAAATCAAACAAGAACAATTTAAACAGCTCAACACAACAAATATTACATTTGGCTTCTCGATATTCAACACAAAATGCCACTTTTAATGACTACTGCAGGCTCAAAATGATTCAATCCCTTAATGACAAGCATCTTGAATACTAAGTAGCGCACCCTTTTGCCGCTATGACCTGCTGGAAATGTGATGCATAGGCAGACGCCAGCTTTTGGCAGCATTCCCAAGGAATCTTAACCCAGTCCTCATGGACAAGGGCCTCCAGTTCACTAATATTCTAGGGTTTGCATGCTGCAACTGTCTTCTTCAAATCCTAGCAGAGATTTTCTATGGAATTCAAGTGAGGCGACTGTGATGGGCAATCTAGAATCTTCTCAGACTTCTTCTGAAACCAAGCCTTGGTGGATGTTGAGGTATGCTTGGGATCATTGTCCCGTTGGAAGGTCCAGTGATGCCCAAGCATCAGCTTCCGTACAGACGGCATGACATTTTCTCCTTGGATATCCTGGTACTTGACTGAATCCATCTTGCCCTCCACACTTTGCAGATTTCCAGTGCCAGAGGAAGCAAGGCAGCCGCAGAGCATCAAAAAGCCCCCACAATTTTTCACTGTAGGCAGGGTGTACTTTTCAGCGTATGCTTCTTTATTCCTCCTGCAGACATACCACTGATTCATAAGCCCGAAATACTCCAGTTTTGTTTCATCACTCCACAGAACAATATCCCCAAACTTCTGAGGCTTATATATATGGTTTTGAGCTTATTGGAGCTTGTGCTTTTGGATCAGTCAACGTTTAGTATGCGCCCTACTGTGCAAACTGAAATCTCGGTGCCTCCTGCCTTGCTGTGGATCTCCTGCAGTCACTCGAGGGTTTTTGACCACCCATCTCCTCAGGAATCTGGTGACAGCCATTGATAGCTTCCTCTTTCTGCCAGATTCTAATACTGTAGCCACTCTTACCTTAACTCTGAACTTGCAAACTATGCTTCCAACTGTATCTCTATGAACATTCAGTGCCTGTGCTACCTTTTTGCATCCTTTTCCTAGTTTGTGCCAGGCAATGATCTCCTCTATTAGCTTTTTGGACTATTCTCTTGACAGCCATATTTCTAATATGCTATCAAATGTCACTGTCAACAAACCCCTTGCTAGTGCAAGTATTTGATGTGTTCTATCTCAAGCAAACCCGATGCAACTAATTAAGATCTTGATTAGCTGCATTAGGTGTGCTTGAGACAACACCTGATTTGTAAATATGCTCTTCTGAAGGATCCTATTTGAGGGTTGAATAATTTTGAGACTGCAGTAGTCATTAAAAGTGGCATTTGGTGTTATATTTGGAGAAACTACTTGTAATATTAGTTGTGTTGAGCTATTTAAAATGTTCTTGCTTAATCTGTTTATCACAAACAGCTGAAAGTTTGTACATTTTGCCAGTAAGCCTAATTTGCAATGGGGGTTGAATAATTTTGATTGCAACTGTATACTTGACCACAGGTGTACTTCATCTGACAGCGATTTTTAAAATCTTGTTAATTCGGACGAAACCCAAGGCACATTCAGAGTCTGATCAACATTTTTGCTTTTTATAATCCAGAGCACAGTGGGTGGCACCTTTGGTTCTCAGCAAGAAGGTTGTGGGTTTGAATCCAGCCCGAGGCCTTTCTGTGTGGAGTTTGCATATTCTCCTTATATTCTGGTACTCCAGTTTCCTCCCACAGGCATGTATGTCAGGTTAACAGGACACTCAAACATTGTGATGGATTGGCGAGCTGTCCAAGGTGTGTCCCTCCCTTTCACCCAGCTGGGACACGCTCCAGCTCCCCTACAACCCAAGTGAGGACGACACAATTAAGATAATGGAGGGACTCTGTACCCATGAGATGTGTGCATCCCTAAATCCCATTTTCTCCTATTCAGACCTCACATTCCTACACTTACAAACCCGGAAAGATGAAACCAGCTATTACAGACCTGTTTGCTTGTATAAACATGTTCTTAAACACTTAAGACTTTCTGCTCAACAAGCTTTATCTGGCTTCTATTTACAGACAAGTTCCCACAGCTACAGTAGCTTCATCTACCCAATAATACATCATAAAAAAATCTAAGCCACCCTCAGCATTTCAATCATGGTATTTTAATGCAGAGAAAAATGAATTTATGTCTTCTTACAAGAATAAAATGCAGGTTAACGGAAACTTGTTTCCAAGTGTGCCAGCTACTTTTCCCGTAAAGGTGAAACTTCCATATTCGTGGCTTTTATTTAGGGCCAAGTAAGGTGTGTACCGTGCATCCTTTATCCATGCATCCATTATCTAACTAACTTGTGTCTCGTCAGAGTCATGGAATGCTGGAGCCTATCCCAGAACATAAAGTCAGGAGGAAATCACACATCCAGCAAATGCATCACAGGAGTCAGACGTAATTCACTCACACATTTAAACTAATTTATGATTTCTGAGTCTCCATTTAGCCTGATATGCATGTCTTTGAACGATTGGAGAAAACCAGTACCCAGAGAAAGCACACATGGATACTGTAAGAACAAACTCCATGCAATCACCACACAGAAAGGCCCAGAGAAATACCTGAGCCCACAACTTTCTTGCCGTCAGGCGACAGTGCCAACCTGGCAGAAGACATGTCAAACGATAGCATTCAAAGCCGAAACAACAGTTCAATGTGGACAGTGAATTGACTCGCCTGCAGCCTGCTTTTGAAACATAGGCAATGTAATGAAGCTACCGCGAGAGGGAACTGTACTCATAGAGGTGCATAAAACCCTGAAAATCTGCGTACTTTTTCGCCGGGCGCAGTGGCGCGTGCCTGTAATCCAAGCTACTGGGAGGCTGAGGCTGGCGGATCGTTTGAGCTCAGGAGTTCTGAGCTGCAGTGCGCTATGTCGATCGGGTGTCCGCACTAAGTTCGGTATCGATATGGTGCTCCTGGGGGAGCTTGGGACCACCAGGTCGTCTAAGGAGGGGTGAACCGGCCCAGGTCGGAAACGGAGCAGGTCAAAGCCGCCGTGCCGCTCAGTAGTGGGATCGCGCCTGTGAATAGACGCTGTAGTGCAGCCTGTGTGATACAGCGAGACCCAGTCTTTTCTGATCTCTTTTGCACATCATAAAAACCATGTTCTCCTCCACACACTATTAAATATGCGAAATTGCCAAGCTCTCGCGAGACAGATACATACCTGCATGCACTTGCTAACTGGTATCAACGCTAGAAGTCCATGAATTAAATCATCTACACAGCAATAATACAAATTGCTGCACTCTGTGATGCAACACTTGAAGTAGATAAATGTAACCCACTAAAGAGTTGAAATTTAAAACGAAACTGCAAGCAAAGCATAGTCCGGTATGACAGGTCTTGCCATGTCGCACAATAGCATTAATATTCTTGTTTTTTGCCAGGGGTCGTGGTTTGCTAAGCAAAGCTGGGTTTTGTGAACGCAGAATGTAAACAACGCAGTATCGCCCTCTCCTGGAGATTAAAGGATAAATTTCATTTTATACCTGCTGTACACAAAGATTCCAGTAATCACCGCTCTTTTCTTACAGAGGGCGGCAGAATTCGTCAATCGAGAAATGTCAGAAAATAAGGTCAGGAAATATTACTGACCCTTTGCCATATCGTAACATGCTAAGTGTGACGCTCTCAGTGATTATGGAAATGACATAATTTTGGAAACTTCTCGCGAATTTACTTTTTATGAGCGATATTTGAATTTTATTTGAAGTGGTCGCAGATTGAAGAATTTAGTAAGGAAACCTCAGGGAACTATTTTCAAATTGCTTTGTTTATGAGGGCAGTGCTCCTGTCGATGCCCTCATGCAAAAAGGGCGTAAGTGACATTTTGGGCAAAAATGATGCTTTTCACTTTCTAGATACATCCATGTACGACCCATCTTCTGGCAAAATTACAGGTCTGAATTCTTATCCTAAAGGGGTCAAAACCCTTTTTCAAAAAGGCGCATCTGCCAGTAAAATTTTCCCACCAATGTTTCTTATTGCTAGAAGGTCGTTTGTAACAATTCCCATGCTAAATGGGCGTAAGTGGTAGTTAACGGCCTTTTTACAAAAAATATGCATTTTCAGTCCAGGTGTGTCTGCCTCTTGCACCTTTTTTTTGCATATTGCTAGACCTAGTTGGTACTATCATAAACTGTACATACGCCCACAGACAATGCACACTGTATTATCCTTTGTTGTATAATCTGTTGTTTATAGCTTTAGATATCAACGTCAGCACAAAGGTGTCATAGTGACCGTAATTCAGAAGTACACTGCATTGTTTTTAGCCACTGGGGGTGTATAGTGTATCTTTAGATCTAATGATTCCCTTTTACATGCTCAAGTCTTTTGCAGTTTGACAGCAATTTCATGCAGTATAGGTACACCAGCTGTTTTACAAAATACTTCAAAATTTTTGCAATGGAAACCATAATGTATATCCCGACATATACAACGTATATCCGCGTATTACATTTTTTCTGAAATTTAAAACATTTACTTGGGAAACAGGAAACTATTTAGCATATTTAGAAATTGAAATTATGAACATTGAACAAATTCTCACGAGGTCACCTTCATTTCTGTTCGCAGAATGTTGCAGATACGCCATTATTTTTTAACATAGACGGATTGAAATCTTAAAAATGTTAGCACACACGACTGAGATTTATCTGTTTTTACTTTCGTTTATAATACTAAAACATTCATTTGGATAGTAAAATGCACAGAAACAAATCTTTTATAGATTGCCACAGCAAACAGATCCTCATCACACGTGGGCTCGGGACGGGTAGAGGTGTACTTTTAGCGTTTCCACCACTGATCACCAAATCCTTGTTTATCAACTTATGTTTGAATTTCGTTCACTTTCCATAACCTTCACTAACCGCTACAAATCATCTCAGCGCACTCCCGAAACCCGTCGGTTACAACTGCAGTGGACATCGAAACCTAATTAGCATGCAGTAAATAATAGTATAATAAAGCAACATTAGCTAGCTTGCCAGTTCGCAATCCTGTCGATAAAACATTTATGTGAGCGGTGCACTTGTACTGAAAAACCATTAGTTACACGACTGCAGTCGAGATAAAAGCTTAAAATCGGATCAGTGACTATGAATTGGACAAAGCCGCAAATTGAGCATTACATCGGACTGGATTATGTTAGAGTTACGATTCCGTGTTTCTTTAATTTTCCCCACTAATCCAAACTTGGTCGGGATATTTTTTGCAAGGTCTGAAAGTTAGCAAGTTAGAAATGTTAAAGTTAGATCCCTACCCAAAATTCTACGCCGGTGCTCAACGCCACAGAGGCTGCATACATGGTACAGCCAGCTGTGTCTGCCTGTTAATTGATCGATTGTGCTGCTGACTGGCCAGAGGTTTAACTCTCCAGGTGTCCAAGGTTTAACGGAGTCCTGATTGAGAGGGACAAACTCAAAACCAGCAGTGCTGCCGCTGGCCGTCAGGAATAGAGTCCAGAGTCAGTACACTGCCCTAAAGGGTTACTTACAGACCACTGGTCAAACCTGACATGAAAAATTGTAGTGCGACAAGCCATAATTAAGACCATGTGTCAACTTCTCTTGTTTTTGCAGTGCAGATGGATCCATTTTTAACTAAGATTCAATACTGAAAAATCTGACACAATACGCTGCATAAAAATAAACAGTTTCCACAGAAATAGGAAATAACTTTTATTGGTTTCAATTTTCAGGTCACTTTAGTTCAAGTTCATATCATTTGCGGTTCTCAGAATAACTTTAATTCAGATTGTACAAATCCGTATCTGAGAGGTTCTACTGTAGCCACCTGCAATAGTTCATAAACATCATTTCAAAAGGCTATCCAAAAAGTTACATTTACATTCATGGGCATTATCAAGGCACTAACAATAACACAGATGCTGAAGTAGTACAGTTGCAATCAAAATTATTCAATCCCCATTGCAAATTAGGTTTACTAGCAAAAATTACAAACTTTCAGCTGTTTGCAATGAACAAATCAAACAAGAACAATTTAAACAGCTCAACATAACAAATATTACATTTGGCTTCTCGATATTCAACACAAAATGCCACTTTTAATGACTACTGCAGGCTCAAAATGATTCAATCCCTTAATGACAAGCATCTTGAATACTAAGTAGTGCACCCTTTTGCCGCTATGACCTGCTGGAAATGTGATGCATAGGCAGACGCCAGCTTTTGGCAGCATTCCCAAGGAATCTTAATCCAGTCCTCACGGACAAAGGCCTCCAGTTCACTAATATTCTAGGGTTTGCATGCTGCAACTGTCTTCTTCAAATCCTAGCAGAGATTTTCTATGGAATTCAAGTGAGGCGACTGTGATGGGCAATCTAGAATCTTCTCAGACTTCTTCTGAAACCAAGCCTTGGTGGATGTTGAGGTATGCTTGGGATCATTGTCCCGTTGGAAGGTCCAGTGATGCCCAAGCATCAGCTTCCGTGCAGACGGCATGACATTTTCTCCTTGGATATCCTGGTACTTGACTGAATCCATCTTGCCCTCCACACTTTGCAGATTTCCAGTGCCAGAGGAAGCAAGGCAGCCAAGAGAGCATCAAAAAGCCCCCACAATTTTTCACTGTAGGCAGGGTGTACTTTTCAGCGTATGCTTCTTTATTCCTCCTGCAGACATACCACTGATTCATAAGCCCAAAATAGTCCAGTTTTGTTTCATCACTCCACAGAACAATATCCCCAAACTTCTGAGGCTTATATATATGGTTTTGAGCTTATTGGAGCTTGTGCTTTTGGATCAGTCAATGTTTAGTATGCGCCCTACTGTGCAAACTGAAATCTCAGTGCCTCCTGCCTTGCTGTGGATCTCCTGCAGTCACTCGAGGGTTTTTGACCACCCGTCTCCTCAGGAATCTGGTGACAGCCATTGATAGCTTCCTCTTTCTGCCAGATTCTAATACTGTAGCCACTCTTACCTTAACTCTGAACTTGCAAACTATGCTTCCAACTGTATCTCTATGAACATTCAGTGCCTGTGCTACCTTTTTGCATCCTTTTCCTAGTTTGTGCCAGGCAATGATCTCCTCTATTAGCTTTTTGGACTATTCTCTTGACAGCCATATTTCTAATATGCAATCAAATGTCACTGTCAACAAACCCCTTGCTAGTACAAGTATTTGATGTGTTCTATCTCAAGCAAACCTGATGCAACTAATTAAGATCTTGATTAGCTGCATTAGGCGTGCTTGAGACAACACCTGATTTGCAAATATGCTCTTCTGAAGGATTCTATTTGAGGGTTGAATAATTTTGAGACTGCAGTAGTCATTAAAAGTGGCATTTGGTGTTATATTTGGAGAAACTACTTGTAATATTAGTTGTGTTGAGCTATTTAAAATGTTCTTGCTTAATCTGTTTATCACAAACAGCTGAAAGTTTGTACATTTTGCCAGTAAGCCTAATTTGCAATGGGGGTTGAATAATTTTGATTGCAACTGTATACTTGACCACAGGTGTACTTCATCTGACAGCGATTTTCAAAATCTTGTTAATTCGGACAAAACCCAAGGCACATTCAGAGTCTGATCAACATTTTTGCTTTTTATAATCCAGAGCGCAGTGGGTGGCGCCTTTGGTTCTCAGCAAAGAGGTTGTGGGTTTGAATCCAGCCCGAGGCCTTTCTGTGTGGAGTTTGCACATTCTCCTTATATTCTGGTACTCCAGTTTCCTCCCACAGAAATGTATGTCAGGTTAACAGGACACTCAAACATTGTGATGGATTGGCGAGCTGTCCAAGGTGTGTCCCTCCCTTTCACCCAACTGGGACACGCTCCAGCTCCCCTACAACCTGAGTGAGGACGACACAATTAAGATAATGGAGGGACTCTGTACCCATGAGATGTGTGCATCCATAAATACAATTTTCTCCTATTCAGACCTCACATTCCTACACTTACAACCCGGAAAGATGAAACCAGCTATTACAGACCTGTTTGCTTGTATAAACATGTTCTTAAACACTTAAGACTTTCTGCTCAACAAGCTTTATCTGGCTTCTATTTACTGACAAGTTCCCACAGCTACAGTAGCTTCATCTACCCAATAATACATCATAAAAAATCTAAGCCACTCTCAGCATTTCAATCATGGTATTTTAATGCAGAGAAAAATGAATTTATGTCTTCTTACAAGAATAAAATGCAGGTTAACAGAAACTTGTTTCCAAGTGTACCAGCTACTTTTCCCATAAAGATGAAATTTCCATATTTGTGGCTTTTATTTAGGGCAAAGTAAGGTGTGTACCGTGCATCCTTTATCCATGCATCCATTATCAAACTAACTTGTGTCTCGTCAGAGTCATGGAATGCTGGAGCCTATCCCAGAACATAAAGTCAGGAGGAATTCACACATCCTGCAAATGCATCACAGGAATCAGACGTAATTCACTCACGCATTCAAACTAATTTATAATTTTTGAGTCTCCATTTAGCCTGATATGCATGTCTTTGAACGATTGGAGAAAACCAGTACCCAGAGAAAAATACACATGGATACTGTAAGAACAAACTCCATGCAAACACTACACAGAAAGGCCCAGGGAAATATCTGAACCCACAACTTTCTTGCCGTCAGGCGACAGTGCCAACCTGGCAGAAGACATGTCAAACGATAGCATTCAAAGCCGAAACAACAGTTCAATGTGGGCAGTGAATTGACTCGCCTGCAGCCTGCTTTTGAAACATAGGCAATGTAATGAAGCTACCGCTAGAGGGAACTGTACTCATAGAGGTGCATAAAACCCTGAAAATCTGGGTGCTCTTTCGCCGGGCACAGTGGCGCGTGCCTGTAATCCAAGCTACTGGGAGGCTGAGGCTGGCGGATCGTTTGAGCTCAGGAGTTCTGAGCTGCAGTGCGCTATGTCGATCGGGTGTCCGCACTAAGTTCAGCATCGATATGGTGCTCCTGGGGGAGCTTGGGACCACCAGGTCGTCTAAGGAGGGGTGAACCGGCCCAGGTCGGAAACGGAGCAGGTCAAAGCCCCCGTGCCGCTCAGTAGTGGGATCGCGCCTGTGAATAGACGCTGTAGTGCAGCCTGTGTCATACAGCGAGACCCAGTCTTTTCTGATCTCTTTTGCACATTATAAAAAACATTTTTCTCTTCCACACACTATTAAATATGTGAAATTGCCAAGCTCCAGCGGGACAGATACATACCTGCATACACTTGCTAGCTGGAATCAACGCTAGAAGCCCATGAATAAAATCATCTACACAGCAATTATACAAAATGCTGCACTCAGTGAGGTAACACTTAAAGTAGATAAATGTAACCCACGAGAGTTGAAATTTAAAACGAAACTGCAATCAAAGCATAGCCCGATATAACAGGTCTTGCCATGTCGCACAATAGCATTAATATTCTTGTTTTTGGCAAGGGTCGTGTTTTGGCTGGTAAAGCTGGGTTTTGTGAACGTATCGCCCTCTCCTGGAGATTAAAGGCTAAATTTCATTTTATACCTGCTGCACACAAAGATTCCAGTCATCACCGCTCTTTTCTTACAGAGGGCGGCAGAATTCGTCAATCGAGAAATGTCAGAAAATAAGGTCAGGAAATATTACTGACCCTTTGCCATATCGTAACATGCTAAGTGTGACGCTCTCAGTGATTATGGAAATGACATAATTTTGGAAACTTCTCGCGAATTTACTTTTTATGAGCGATATTTGAATTTCATTTGAAGTGGTCGCAGATTGAAGAATTTAGTAAGGAAACCCCAGGGAACTATTTTTAAATTGTTTTGGTTATGAGGGCAGCGGTCCTGTCGATGCCCTCATGCAAAAAGGGCGTAAGTGACATTTTGGGCAAAAATGATGTTTTTCACTTTCTAGATACATCCATGTAGGCCTACGAGCCATCTTCTGGCAAAATTTTAGGTCTGAATTCTTATCCTAAAGGGGTCAAAACCCTTTTTCAAAAAGGCATATCTGCTGGTAACATTTTCCCACCAATGTTTCATATTTACTAGAACGGCGTATGTATCAATTCCCATGCTAAATGGGCGTAAGTGGTAGTTAACGGCCTTTTTACAAATAATATGCATTTTCAGTCCAGGCGTATTTGCCTCTTGTACCTTTTTTTGCATATTGCTAGACCTGGTTGGTGGGCTACTATAATAAACTGTACATACGCCCATAGACAATGCACACTGTATTATCCTTTGTTGTACTATCTGCTGTTTATGGCTTCAGATATCAGTGTCAGCACAATGTGACGTAGTGACCGTAATTCAGAAGTACACTGCATTGTTTTTAGCCACTGGGGTGTATAGTGTATCTTTAGATCTGATGATTCACTTTTTACATGCTCAAGTTCTTTGCAGTTTGACAGCAATTTCATGCAGTATAGGTCGACCAGCTGTTTTACAAAATACTTCAAAATTTTGGCAATGGAAACCACAATGTATATCCTGCCGTATCATATCCATGTATTAAAATGTTTCTAACATTTAAAACATTTACTAGGGAAACAGGAAACAATTAAGCATATTTAGAAATTTGAAATTATGAACATTGAACAGACTCTCACGAGGTCACCTTCATTTCTGTTAGCAGAGTGTTGCAGATACGCCCTTTTAACAAGATTACATGATTTTTTAAATCATTTACTAAACCATTCATTTGGACAGTAAAATGCATAGAAATAAATCTTTTATTGATTGCCACAGCGATCTGATATTCAATTGTGAACAGATCCTCGTCACACGTGGGCTCGGGACGGGTAGAGGTGTAACTTTAGTGTTTCCGCCACTGATCACTAAATCCTTGTTTATCAACTTATGTTTGAATTTCGTTCACTTTCCATAACCTTCACTAACCGCTACAAATCATCTCAGCGCACTCTTGAAACCCGTCGGGTACGAGTGGAGTGGACATTGAAACCAAATTAGTTGATATAAAGCAACATTGGCTAGTTTGCCAGTTCGCAATCCTGTTTATTAAGCATTTATGTGAGCGGTGCTCTTTAATTGAAAAACCATTAGTTACACGACTGCAGTCGAGATAAAAGCAGAAAATCGGACTATCTACGAATTGGTCAAAGCCGCAAATTGAGCATTACATCGGACTGGATCATGTTAGATTTACGATTTCGTGTTTCTTTAATTTTCTCAATTAATCAGAACTTGGTCGGGATATTTTTGCAAGGTCTGAAAGTTAGCAAGTTAGATATTTTAAAGTTAGATCCCTACCCAAAAATCTACGCCTAAGCTCAGCGCCACAGAGGCTGCATAGCTCCAGAGGAATTACTTCCACGAATTGTGAATAACAGAGGCCAGAAATCACGAAACACAACAGGTAACACACAATGACGCTTAAGGCAATGTTCTCATGTTTATTCACTGAAAAAGCCCCAGGTGCAGGTTTGCACTTCTCTCTCGTCCCGATGGAGACTTTTTATCCCAAAGTCTTCCAGAAAGACACATTTGCTGGCACTCCCCATTCATGTGTTTAACCCTTTGTTGCATAGTGCTTACTGAAGCAACTAAATCCAACCAACATCCTTCATAGGCAAAGAGTAAGAGAGTCATGCAAGAAAGAGTTAAATATCCGATCACTCATACATTCAATTTCATAAATAATGCCTTCAAATAAAAATAATCAGGTAATGATATAAATGACAAGGTGAACAATAATGTTAAATGACACACTCAGGATTTGCATTCAAATTCTTTCTGTGACCAAGTAATGCCACAATCTTATATTGGCTCTACTTGGCCTGGGATTGAAAGCGCAGAAAAAAATAACAGTGTTTCATATTTAATGTTAATTCATTTTATAGTTGATAAAATAGGCTTGTCTAAGGGGTGGTGAAGGGAGTTTGTAAGCAGACACCCTTCCATCCCCACAAAACCCAACAGGATTTAATGAACTGGAGCAGAGGTGCTAAAGTGATGTCATGGAGAGCAACAGTGTTTCACAGACTTTGTGATTTCATCTCAGCCAACAGCCAAGAAGGCTTTGAGAACAAGAAGTGTGACCTCTCTAGCCAACCATCAGCGTACGCCTCAGTCACACTTGGTGGTCAGCCTCAAATTAAATTCACTCCAGTCCTCTCCAGGGTAGTGCTAACTCTCCACTAAAGTGACATGGCTACAGACTTCTTATTTGGATGACCTGTAAAATCCTGACCAGCGAGGCATAGCGGATAAGATTTTTCAAACAATAAACACGTGTCAGCTGACTCTACTTGGTCAGAATCAACTCTGTCGGGAACAACTGGAACAGTCACCAAGACTGAGCCAAGCTTTACCTTAGCTGCTACAGCTAACTTTCAAACAGGGCAGCCCGCAGTCCCCCAGACTCAATTCTGACACCTGTGACTGAGACAATCTACAATAAAACAACAATTATAATGTAAAATATCACATAAACTCTTTTTCATAACTTGATTAATAAAAATGTTTTAAGGAAATACACCTGTCAATAAGGTAGGTTTACTCAATTAGCTCTCAGGGCCAGTGGTACAGCCAGCTATCTCTGCCTTATGCTACTGACTGGCCAGAGGTTTAACTTTCCAGGTGTCCAAGGTTTAACGGAGTCCTGATTGAGAGGGACAGACTCAAACCAGCAGTGCTGCCGCTGGCCGTCAGGGATAGAGTCCAGAGTCAGTACACTGCCCTAAAGGGTTACTTACAGACCACTGGTCAAACCTGACATCAAAAATTGTAGTGCGACAAGCCACAATTAAGGTCATGTATCACCTTCTCTTGTTTTTGCAGTGCAAATGGATCAATTTTTATCTGTAAGATTCAATACTGAAAAATCTGACACAGTAGCCTGCATAAAAATATAGTTTCAACAGAAATAGGAAATAACATTCCTTAAATTGGTTTAAATTTTCAGGCCAATTTAGTTCAAGTTAATATCATGTGTGGTTCTGAGAATAACTATCATTCCCAGCGTACAAATCCGTATCGGAGAGGTTCTACTGTAGACACTTGCAATAGTTCATTAACATCATTTCAAAAGGCTATCCAGGAAGTTAAATTTACATTCAAATGCATTATCAAGGCACTAACAAGAACACAGATGCTGAAAGAGGAATTTGTTTTGACTGATAATACCGCACCACATTCTACAAGTACTCCAAGCACAACATGTTTACATGTACACAATTACACTGGCCAATGGAATGTTACTGTTAGACACTCGTTTCCATTAAAGTGCAAAAGGACTTAAAGCACAAATATCTAATGAACTTCATTTTAAGCAATGCCAAATTCTACTCATCATAGAAAGGCATTCCAGAGTAAGGTATTATACAGTGGGTCCAAAATCGTTTCCGGAATACAGGCACATACAGACGCAATCACAATGAAAGATCTAAAGGATTGAGTGTGTGAGTGCAAGCTATAAAAACATACCAACAAATAGCGCAGTTCAGAGTAGTTCACCTGGAAGTACTTCTGAAAATGTCAATGACAAATGCAGTACATGGAGACATTTATGTGATTAAAATAACAAAATATAAATGTAAAACAAATAAATTTATTCAGCAGGAAATTAGGAAGTTGTTCTCAAAGCTTTCAAGTTTAAAATTCTGCTGTTACCCTGGTTTGGCATTTACAA
Source organism: Gymnothorax javanicus (assembly GCA_029692085.1). Taxonomy (NCBI): domain Eukaryota; kingdom Metazoa; phylum Chordata; class Actinopteri; order Anguilliformes; family Muraenidae; genus Gymnothorax; species Gymnothorax javanicus. The sequence goes on from CM056194.1 coordinate 84,138,626, forward strand.
CTGATCAGGGACACGTCAGAACATATTTCCTCAATACTGCATAATACTGATGTTTGCGTGCATGTTTATGCGTGTGTGTGTGTATGTTTGTATTTATGTGAGTGTATTTGTGCGAGCGTGTGTGTGTATCTGTGTGTGTGCGTGTGTGTGTATGTGTGTATTTATGTGGATGTATCTGTGCGTGTGTGTGTGTGTGTGTGTATGCGTGTTGCCTGAAGTAAGGGAATGAAACAGGTTGCAAAGTATGGTCCACAGATACTTAGTACTGAACCAAGACTTCCAGGTGCAAAGGTCACACTAAATGTAATGTCTTCCATCACTTAAATACTGCAGGTAGACAGCGTGTATGGTGATAAATAGATGAACAATCGTACACACCATCGGTGGAATTACAATAAATGCTCATTTGGAAAAGCACATTCTGACATGGACAATCAATTCTCAGCATTTTGTTTGCATTCGACAAATGTTTGAGTAAGCTACTGTGGTTTTGCTACAGGCCACAGTTAGTAGAACAGGACGCAGTTCTCCTGCCCTGTGCGCAGTAAGACTTCCTGGTCCGGTTACTCCTCAGTTCCTCTTTCAGCAGCAGCAGTTAAAAAACGTTCCTCTGTCAGCTGAGGTACCTCTGCGCTGTAGGCCTTTGGGGAGCTGTGACCCACACTGATCGGGTTCAGTGAGGGAGACCCACATTCAAACAGCCCAATCACAGTGCTTGGTGAGCAGCATGTGAATGTTTTCTGCTCTGCTATTGGCTCTCTGCTGCAGGCTCTGTTTGGCTGCTGTCCATACTCTGGCTTCTCTGGGCCTGCAGTAGGGCATCAGGCAGCAGGACCTCTACAGACAAGCTGACTCGTTTCGACTGAAGCATACTGTAGGTGTTATCAAACCGCAGTACATCTAAAGACAGAAAGGAAGACAGCTTTTTATTTCTCAGGGGTCTTAAAGGTAAAAGCTTTTCAAATTTTCCTTGTTGCAAACCAGTGAGCAAAACACTTCTGGGTTAAGTATAAAGTGTCATAAGTAAATACATTTGAGATCCTGGACAGTTAAATTTTCTAACTAGCTGACATAGTCATCCATATCCCACAAAACCGCACATACTTATTATTTTGGTTCAAGACACGTTTAGGTCATGACGTTTTCACCTGCCAAGTTTGAAAACAATCAGCCGAATAATAAGAGTTACAGCCCGGACAGGAATACATTGTATAAACACGGCTAAATAAGACAAGTGCCAACGGACAAACGGACATTTGACCTAGTGACCTAGTTTTGGTTCATGACACACCTTTAGGTCATGATGTATTCACCTGTGAAGTTTGAAAAGGATCGGCCAAATAATGAGAGAGTTACAGCCCGGACAGGTACATAGAATAGCACTGGAAATTTGGACAAATGACAACAGACAAACGGACATTTGACCTAGTGACCTACTTTTCCGCAAGACACATTGTGATGTCATAATGTATCTGCCTGTGAAGTTTTGTTGAAAGCTGACAATTGGTTCTTGAGTTATGGCTCGGGACGGACGCAAGGACGGACGGACGGAGCTCATTTTAATACCCCCCGCAACAACGTTGTTGTGGCGGATAAATATAGGTCACTCACCCAGTCCGTCAGTAGCCATGATGCCATGTCTGGAAAATTTTTTATTAAATTTTTTTCCTGCTTAGGTTTTACTTTTTGGACTCACTGAAGTGCGTTACCAGAGACAAAGGGTTAACTCATTTAAAGGATGTATTAGTTAATTTGACAAAGTCAATGCACATTAAAGAACACCTCAGTAAATACATCAGGGGTAGGAGCTAGCAAGGCTAATAATTCATTTGTTGGTCCAGACCTACAATAAACAGCAGAGAAGAAAATGGAGTCCCTATAGGAACCCGAAAGGACATTAACCCTTTTGTGCAGAAGCCAAATATAACTATTTATGCGTTACCCTATTTAAGGCTTTATAATTCAAGATTTGGGCGTCACAGAGAGGGCGACAGTGGCTAAAATGAAACAAGACTCCTGTAGCAATGAGATTTCCATAGTATTTCAGTTTCTTTTCATAATTTTAGTTCAGAGTAAGGGCCACAAACACAAAAATTCTTCATGAAAATTCAGCAAGGAAATTATTAAAAAAATCCAGAGAATTGAAAAATGGCTAGGAGTTAAAACACTGCATTTATGGGATCATAAACTCCTTGACCACAAGTGCACTTCATCTGACAGCGATTTTTAAAATTATCTACTTTTTATGAGTCAAAGAAGATAGCCAAGTGGCTCTCCAAGCTGTCTGGGCCCTGAAAATTTCACACTGTCAAATTATAAAATAATCATAAGTTTAACACAAATCAACTTTTGACTCATGAAATTCAATATGAATTCATGATTTTCCAGCAGAATTTAGCATGAGCTTATCAATGTACACACGGTTAGACATCAATAGTCACCAGTAACTTCTCCAAACAAAAAACATGCCTTTTCTCCAAGGTAAAATTCAGAGTTTCGTCCATTTTTCTGCAAAGCCACATCAGGAAGCACAAGAGCTCATTAAAGAAACTGCTTATTTTACAGTCAGAACGTTCACCCTGTGACAAAAAGTTTGCTATTTACAATTCTGATCATCCAAGCGAAACGCAAGCTTGGTTAAACGATTTTCACACCCTATAAGGAGCAAGTATAACTCACTAACACAGGAATATCTGATATATAATTAACAAAACAGATATTCCACTATCAGCTAAAAGCAGGCAATATGCTACCCTAGATAGAACAGCATCGGCGCAACAAACGCAGCAGGGGATTTACCGAGGTCTTCAAGCTGTTAGCATTTTAAACGAGTAAAAACCAAAAGTTAGGCATTCTATTTTGTTCAATACAGTATAAATTCTAAAACAAATAGCCAGATTGAGCAAAATGCCACCACATGCAATATTATTAGCAAAGGCAAACAGTTACTCTTATCAACCAATGTGGCAAACAAGCTCTGTGATCATCATGGTTATGGTAAACCGAAAATAATAGCTAGCCAGCTAGCCACTAGTATTATATACTCCATTGTACTTACAAAAAACAAAGAAAAACTCTCCACTGGTGAATTCCTCCTCCACACAAACGGTAATCCAATACAAGGAACCCTCCAGTCCTTTCCATTCGGAAAAACTCCCACCGACCATGTTGGTATCACATTTTCATCTAATCTTGTTACCTAAGCTCTTCTGGGTTAGTTTTCTAAGTCTTTTTTTATGTATTCACGTCATTCAGCTGCACACAGTTGAGAGAATATGACCTAACTTGCTGTTATGCAAGGTTTTAAATGCTTTTCCAAGGGTACAATCAAAGTCTCTCAATTTTTGTGGAAAGTTTATACTGTCAGGAATTGGATAAAAACGTGCCAATCGACTGATAATTACTGGGTTATACTATATATATTATAACTGTGCTTTACTCAGATAAGCCTGAGCTAGCTTTAGAGGGACTGCATTTCAGTGAGAGATCGTATGACGTTGTGAGGAACCACTGAATTTGTCGAGGGATGAATCTATGCGTAAATCAATGATAAGGAATCACACCTTTTTAATATCTGATGACTATAATTGATAGTTTTGATACTATATCATTCTACTATGTTTAATTTTTGCTTCAGAAAACGGATTTTTTTCACTACTTAATTGAGCTACCTTTGGCCTATTATAGCTGAAGTGGTTGCAATGAAGGACAATGATTTTTTCTGTCATAAGAGATCATTTTTATTAACTGCTGGATAGAGACTTTGGGCAAGTATATCAGGCAGTTTGCACATAAGGCTTGGCTGAGGAGTTTAATCCTGGGAAACAGGGATGGGACTTAACTCGTCCATATTCCAAATTGTTCATAGGCATGGCTTCATCGTGAATATTTAATAACCATGTTGGGTGTGCCACCTATTGATAGAATAGTGTAACTGCGTGCATAAATAGAGCAGCTGCATGTCTGCAGGCGTCTACAACTGTGCAAATGTGTTAAACTTCCACACAGAGATTGAGAACCTCACTCCTCTCTGCCACTAGGGGGCGTTTCCTCGTCGCTGCTACGCTGCGGAGGGTTATGGAAGGGTTCTCAGTGAAGCGTATTGTGATGATTCCCATGAAATACACTGTAAATGCATGCATAGTTTTCATTTATTTGGGCCCTTCGAACAGCAATAAGTGTGCGGTACTCACAGACCCCCGGCTCCACACAGGTGAGGGAGTTCTCTTCGGGCACCAGGTGGGCATTGTACCTCTCGCTGGGCAGCACCCCCCGCATCTCCCCCGCCCTCTTCCTCTCTCCCATCTTCTTCTTCATGAAGACCCCAAAACCAATATCTGCTCCACTGCTCTCAAACTGCCACCTGCAAACAGGGGGACCATGGGAACTTAAGTCCTCCAAGGGCCGCAGTGATCAGCCATGTTTCCTGTGCTGCGTGCTGACCTGCAGCTTACAGGCTGAGGCGTTTGATTAGGACACAAGGAGAGTGGCTGAAGCCCAACTGTAGACCCAAACCCGTCAGTGCAGTTTTTGGGCCCTTAAGTGAGGCCTTTTACCCCACATTGCCACAGGGGATATAGGCCTGCTACAGATAAAATGACCATAATGCAATTTAATGTAAAATCTCAGGGTCTCAGAGTAGACACCACACAAAAAAGTCTCAACATGTTTATGAGACACATCATTTCACTGTCAAGAAGAAATTATAAGCTATTTTTCAGTTACCACTTGCTTAATGACTGAAACAGTCTTTCCTCACTGAAAATCTTGAAATGGTTCAAATGGTCTCACCTCAATGGCAGTATTTTTACTCATTTAGCAAAGATTTAGGAGAAAGAAGATTTCATGGCTAGATATAACACTAAGAATTTTATCGAAAGCAGCTTTTGTTTTATAGCAGAGTGCAGTGATTGGTATGACAAATTCTGTGTCATAGTATAAACAAATTAGGGCAATTTTAAACAAGTAGACATGGTCAACAACATCCCCCGCCAAAATGTCTTCTTTAAAGATACTATGAACAGAGGCTCCCAGAAGTGCCACAAGGGCAATAACTGTGGGAAAAATAATAGTGTGCTTCTTATTTTCGAACTCCATCAGGGCCTTTATGGTCTTAAGCTACACACCAAATTTGGTTATCCTATCTGGAATATTTCCCGTGAAAAGTAGTTCCCCTTTACATATACCGTGAACATAGTTGAAAAAAGTGAATCAAGGGCAATAACTCCGGGAGAAATAATCACGCGTGTCTCATTTTCGAACTCGATCAAGGTCTTTATGGTCTTAAGATACACACCAAATTTGGTTATCCTATCTGGAATATTTCTTGTGAAAAGTTGTTCTCCTTTATAGACACCGTAGTCAGAGTTCAAAAATGCGAATCAAGGGCAATAACTCTGGAGAAAATAATCACGCTGGTCTCATTTTCGAACTCGATCAAGGCCTTCATGGTCTGAACCTATACGCCAAATTTGGTTATCCTATCTCGAATATTTCTTGTGAAAAGTTGTTCTCCTTTATCCCGGACGGACGGACGGACGGACGGACGGACGGAGGTCAAATCAATATCCCCCGGCCACTTCGTGTGGCAGGGGATAAAAAGAGAAGAAAAAATATAAAGAAAGAAATATTCTGTCTCAGCACTTACCACTCTGTGCCCCCTGGTGGTACGAACAGGTATTGCGCTGCACATGCACGTTTTGTAAGTTATGGACACATAATCACAGACAGACATGACAATGACAATACTTCTTCAAAAAATTATTTTCCAATGGCGATAAACAAGCATCTGCAGAGATACTACGCAGAGAGATATGCAGAGATATTACACAGAAGGCCACTCACCGCAGTACGCAGCCAGGGAAGAGGATCTCGTACTCAAGCTGCAGGGAGGAGCCGCGGCTGATAGAGATGCACTGGTCGTACTGCACTGTGATGGAGTCCCGCACATAGTAAGATCTAGGAACCACACCTCCATACTGTATCTGGCAACCAAGACAGTGTAATCATAACCGAGCCATCAGAACTCATAACACAACAATATTACAATTTTTTACAATATTACATACAATTCTGTATGCTGAGCTAAGACTGATTAAAACATTTTGCAAAGTAAAAACTGAATCTTTGTTCTGGCTCACTCTATTATGTGTGGTTCTCTCTAATTGGCTACTCCTCACACTTGTTCTCAAATGGTTTCTCATTGGCTCAAGCACGCAGACCAGCCACTTCTGGTGAGAGTGTTAAGATGAAGATAAATTTTTGAAAGAGACTCAAATGTCATCCAAAAAATCACTCATTACTTAAAAATTTCTCCCCATGCACAGAAACCCAAATGAACCTGCCCATGACAACAGAAGAGACTGGTTGGTTGGCTTGAGCCAATAAGAAACCACATTAGAACTACTGCAAGGAATAGCCAGTCAGAGGGAGCAATGCATGATAGAGCACAACAGAACAGGGATTATGATTTCTGTTTCACCGACAGTTCTACAACTGACTTCAGCCAACAAGTTCATCATTCGTTAACTGGTTCATCATCCATTATTCTGAGTGATCACACCACCTTGTGATGTCACAATGGTAAACTTTTGAAACAGCTTGTAATGAAATTTGGTTACGCACATGATAATATGATAGGGGACCTTTAATTCGGGATGTGACCCAGGCTAACCTGGGCCACAGGGGATCACAAAAACATCAGAGACATTGAGAATAAAGGGGAAAGAATTAAAGTAAGACTCACTTCTCACTGCAGGCTGTAATGACACGACAGAGGCTGATGGGCCACATCCAGCTCACTTTCAATTAGGCTCCTAAGGCACTGCGGTGGTTTGGGTCATGGCGTTTTTCATAGCTATTTTCATAGCTTAGAGCACAAGCTAAATGCTAGACTCTTCCAAACCCAGTTACTAGTCACTCGTAAATGATCCTTGATTAATCCTAATTTAATGGGGGGGGGCATGAGCCCAACACTAATACAGACAACTGTGACACAAAGCACAGCCTTCCACCTCCTCATGATATGGCCGCCCCGTTTCCCCCCCATTGATACAGAAATTGTACTCCTGTTGACAGAGTGCAAACCAGAAGCTGGCCGAGAGCTAAACTGTATCATTACAGGTGAACAATGGTGAGTCACTGCTGGGGAACCATTAACGGATTTTAAACACCCCTAGCTTTGTTGCTTCAGATTTACCTGTTAACCACATACAGCAGACCAGTTGTAAAATGTTTATTCAGTCACCAATCTTTATGATGATTTGACATCATGTCTCCCACTAAGTTCCAGCGAAGCCACAAATGATTGACGCATACGAAGGTCCCAGGATTCATGAGCGCAGTGGGGTGGAAGAGGGTCCCTCACTGAAATAACAGACACACTCCTTTCCCCTACTGAGTTCAGACAGTAGCAGCATGCTGAATGGTTCAGTGCCATGGCAACCAAAAACCCTCACGCAAGATTTGGTGGTTTATCAGCCTTAAACGAGGTTAGCCTCTGGTTTCAATTTTCATCTCTAAATTTCTGTCCCTCCTAATTAGTTTATTCTGTTTAACAGAAGCTCTAATTTTATCATCTCTGGCATGAGGGATGTGTTCAGAATATATAAGTCGCTGATGCACTCTTTTTAAATATACATTTCTTATTTTTAGCTGGCACAGAATCATCTAGATCAGGGATCCTGAAATCTGGACTTAAATCCAAATCCAGCCTAGGTTTTCTTTCATCCCAGCTAAGTAAATGAGCATGTTTGTTAGTGTTTCTGATTTGCTAAAATATCTTTACTCTTGATTCCCACTTAAACAAAGGGTGGAAAGTGAACAGTTCTTGGACCTTTAAGCACTGTAATTTGAGGATGGAAAAATTTAGATAATGTTGTGGCTGATTACAGCCGGATTAAAAACACGTTTTGGGCACCACTTTCCCAAGTGCAGCTTCTTTAATTGATGTTATGACGAGCAGTTTGTGATTGCACCACCAGAGCAACGGCACAGCTGGTCACACAGGAAAAAAAGCACATTTCTCAGGAAAAATCATAGGTGCTATTTGCCTTTTCCATAATATGTACATGAAAAAGAGTCCAGATTGTTTCTAAATCCGTACCTCTTTTTATTTGCATGAAAACCAGCTGGGACGAACTAAAAACAGGAATATTATGGTTTCCAGGAGGGGACTAATAAGAGGGGAGTGCTAGCCTGGTAAACAGAAAGAGTCTCGGGGAATCTCGGTCCACAGTTAATCTCCCACGCCGGGAAGGGAATGGTGCTGGCGCTGAGACGGTGATCACCTCACAAATGGGTCCCTTTAACCATGGCATGTGTGAAGACATACGCATGCATACACATATACACAAACACACACACACCCACACACTTGCTATACTTGTGAGCACATTGTATACACTTGCATTCATTCTGCACAGCCTTTCCTGAGCCCTAACCATAACAAAATTATACCTAACACCAACTAACCCTGACTTTCACCTAACCCTAACCATAGCCATAACCCAAACTTTGACCAACTAATCATAATCCTTCATATAGTCCTTAATCCTCAGTGAGGACCACCCAAAATGTCCTCACAACTGTGGTTTCTCAAGCGTTGGTTCTAGGATAGTATAAGCATAGGAATACAAGCTCGCTCACACACACACACACACACACACACACAGACACACACACGCACCACTTCACTGAGAGAAGGTCTCGTGCTTGTCTGCACCAGTAAAGCCACCTGAACATCAGTGCTTTACTTTGGAAACACACAGCATGGCTGTACCAGCCAGATCAGGGAACAGCAGCAACTGATCCCAGATCAGGATAACACCACACAGTATGAGATGTAGTAATGTACCTCCCATTGTCAATGACTTAAAACAGGGATTCTCAACATTATCCAGAAAAGGCCAGTTCAGGTTCATTCCAATGATGCAGTTTAGCACCTGATTGGTCAACCGAGTCTGATAAAGATTTCGATGAGAAGAATCAGGTGAGTTACGCCTTGGCTGGGATGAAGCCCTGCACCCACAGCAGCCTTTTCTGAATAAGGTCCAAAGGCAGGAGGTTTTTTTATGATAATAAGAGTTTGAAATCCAAATAGCGCAACTAATCCAAATCACAAGTACATGTATTAACATAAAAAAATCAAATGTACCAAACCCATAAGTGGCACAGTGATTGAAACCCATACATTGTCTGCTGCATGGACATAGATTCTGAACATTTTTTTCTTTTTTACTTTGTTTTTGGAGAGGTTTTAAATGATTTTTAAAAAAAAACTATAAATAAACAAATATCTGTGGCGGGAGGGTTTTTTTAAGGTGGGCGGGGATGTTAAACTACTTAATTTTTATATGATGAAAATAACATGAGACACCAACAGCATTTTGGAAGCAGCGAAACTTTTTTCGCCGATAAAAGCAAAGAGTTCTATTTTGTTCTATTATTAACGTCTAAACGCCTGACCGACGCCGCCGAGGCAGCTCCAGCACGCGGGGTTAAAAGGAGCGAGATGAACATGAGACGTGACAGTCTTCCATTCGGTCCACCAGATGTCACAACTCCCATTGGGAAAAGTCCACTCATGTTCCCGTCGTCTCAGAAAAGGATGACACACAGTATTCCTCCTCTCTCCAGCTGCGATTCCTCTACCTATGTATCTACAGGGTAGAAATACACCAAGTTTGGGGTCACTCCACAACAATTACTGGAGGATATCGGGAGAGTTTGGAGAGGGGATTCTTTCTACTCTAGTTCTACATTAAGCAAAAGGGGCAAAGAAGCATTAAGCCTAATGTGGAGTTTTCATTCATTCTAATGCAAGCAATGTCTTTACAGACCTGTTGGCTCATAAGGTTGATGATTCTACCCCCAGCATAGTCACAATAATATCAGCACAGCTACTGGGCCCTTGAGTGAGGCCTTTAACGGCCCCCTATCAAGTTACCAGGTGCACCGCCAATTAGCCATTACAGGCAATTTCAAAAACTGTCCATTGTGACATCACAAGAGGGAGCGACCACCCAGAATAATGAATGAACTGGTTGACAGGTTGGCTGAAATTGATCAGTCCTTCCTGCCTCAGGGCAACACTATCCTTATTTGCACCACTAAATCTTATCTATTGCCTAATTCGGTCAAGCAAGCTCTACTTAGCGCAGCCCCGTCAGCCTGCCCAGTCCCTTATCCTGGATCACGCTCCCCAAACTGTATCCAGGATCTCGATGAGAACCCTCAGTACAACTAAATCTCAAATCTCTATCAACAGTGCTGCAAACAAGCACTGCATTCTGTCTAAACATATTGGACACATCTACCACCAACACAACAAAAAATAAGGACGTGTATGCATTTATCTCACAAATAGAGCAAAAAGGCAATAAAATCCGAGGCACTGCTTTGGAAGATGAGAATATTAATAAGTGGCCACAGAGTAAAAAACAACCAATGCATGTCCACCGAGAACTGCTCCACATCAAGGTAAAAATTATCCTTCCTGATTCAATTTTTTCTAGTAAAAAAAATATCCCAAACCCTACAAAGAAAATGATGCTGATTCAGGGTCAGTGCTTGGTCAGAGCAAAACTTACGAAAAATAGGGCTACCCAACCTAGTTCCAGGAGATCTACTATACAGCAAGTTTTAATTTCAAACCTTGTTTGGCGCGGCTGAATCTACCTATCTCAAGCTCAATAAGATCCGCTCAGTGAGAGATATGCCATGTTAAGGTAGGAGAGAAAACCCACAGCGCAGTAGATCTCCTGGAGCAGGGTTAGGCAGCCATGACCTACATCTACTCCCTAAAACTGATAATTTTGTTACAAGGACTGGAAATGAAAAAGAAGAATTGGGTGGACCTGGGTGGACTTTTAAAAGCAGCAAAGTAATCACTGTGGGAAAAATCTTAGGGTGGTGCAGTGTAGGGATTTCACAACACAAAAGAGAGTGCCTTTATGACTGGAAGAAGACCCACTTTCAACCAATATAACGTAAATTCTGAAATTCCTCATAGTGAGATGTTCCTCAAAGCCTAACCTGCATTTACACCAATGAAGCGCAGAAAAGGGACATTGATGCCAGTGTATTTTTATCAATAAACATTCATGTGAACATATGCCACAATTACTGTGAGCCATCATCTGCTCCAGTGGCCTGGCTGAAGCTAAGCAGGTGTGGGCTTGGTTAGTACTTGGATGGGAGACCACCTGGGAAAACCAAGTTGCTGCTGGAAGAGGTGTTGGTGGCCAGTGGGTTGCAGTCTTCCCTCTACTGTAGTGGAATAATCCCCAATGCCCCAGTACAGTGATGGGGACACTGTACTGAAGGAGACGCCGTCTTTCGGATGAGACAATAAAGTGAGGTCCTGACTCACTCTGATCATTAAAGATCCCATGACACTCTTCGATAAGAGTAGGGGGTTCCCCGGTGTCATGGCTAAATTCCAAATCTGGCTCCTTAAACCTGCCACCAAATCATCCCCTGATCAAATTGGCTATGCAACTTGTCCCCTCCCTCTCCACCTCAACCCCCATGGCTCCCTTGAAAAGGAGATTTCAATCTCTACAGGGCTTCCCTGGTTAAATAAAGGATAAATAAACAAAAATTGGACACTTACTGAGTAATACACTTGTTTTTTTTTTCCAGCATAACTGCATCAGGTGCGATTTTGAAAAGTTATGAAAACAACAGAAACCTCCCTCAAATTTAACTCCATCACAGCTGAGGTTAAGAGAGTGCCGTCCACCATCCATGCATCTAACGAATCCAGTCAAATTAGCAGGAGTGAGAGAATAACTTGCGTGTCGATGACTAATGATCACATGGAGGACAGCCAGCAGTCCACTGCCGCTATTCCCACCCGCTTCAGATCACATCGACCACATCTACTGTGCTAACCACGAGCTGAGCTGTCTGTCTGCACGGTAGCAAAGCAAATCTAGCCAGTAACCCATCCGGAATAAACTGAGGTTAAACCAGTCTGCAAAGTAAAGCCAGAATCCCTGTCAAGACAGTTGCTTATGCCTACTTTCTCTCTGATTAGCTACGCCTTGCGCTCCTAATGAACTTGCTCATTTGCTATAGCAGACGAGCCAGCCTGAGACCGCAAAAGTCCCCTGATAAAGACTGGACGCACACACGCAGGGATAGACATGGCCTGAACTAGTCCCGTTGGGTGGCAGGGGTCTAACAAAGTAGCTTTGAAAGACCACAACAAGTAGTTTGGGAAATATTTTTCAGAAACAAAACTGAGGTCAAGGTCAAGAGTCAATGGTTACATAAAATTTCCTGTAGAGGCCGTAGGTCAATTTTGAAGTGCACCTATTATGGTTTTTCATTATTGTAATGTCGTTGAGTGAATCATATCATTTTTTTATGCGCACTTAAAAGGTCTGTGTCAAAAAACAACTCAAAGTCATAACCAGAAGAAGCGCTCTCTGCCGCAAAACACACTGGTCCAGAGCTGACTGAAACGCCCCAATAGCTTCTGGCTGTTTTTTCATCAACTGGTGATGTCACCATTTGAATTGTCATGGCAAGCAGATAGTTTGGCGCACCCTTGAATCAAGTGGGTTATGCCCACAAAGTATTTGTTTCCAAAGCTCATTTACTCTCTAGAGTGGAAATCCATTTATGGTAAGGGTCATGACATTTCCCAACACGCGTGCGAACGGTAGACCAATCACAAGTGAGTGATCAAGTTGACCAATCACAGCACAGTGGGGTTTTCGGGAGGGCGGGGGCAGGACCTCAGCGGAGTGTTTCACAGACAGGTACTGCAGAAATGGCCAGCATGAGAAAACTCAAGTGTTTTTTTAACAAAGACACATTTTAATCTTTTTTTTTAGTAGACTTCAAGAATTCAAGAATGACCAATGAAAAGTCACTTAATAGGTGCTCTTCAATACTTGCATTGGTTTCCTTCAGAAGGTATTTTATGAGCTAAATCAAAAGATCAAATCATTTTTGAAGAAGTTGAAAAAAGTCAAGGTCATAAGGGAAAAGGTCGATCGAAAGGTGGAACTAAAGGCCAAACTTCATAAGCAATTTTGTAGGGCCAGTTTCAATAGTGTCGGAGATCTGCTCCGGAAACAAAAAACAAAGATAGAAGTCATCGCAGAACGGTCAAAGGTCAGAGGTCACAAAAAAGTAACAGATATGACGCACTGGTAAAAATCATTAAGTCAGTTGTTAAATGGTAAGGCTGCCGCATTTAGCTTCAGAGTAATGGATTAAACGCATGTGCATTCCCCTGCAGGGACAGACATGGCCTAACAGTTCTCTGACCTACCCTTTGGATGGCAGGGAGGCAAAAAAGATGGGTAAAGCACAATTTTAAAGCATAAAACCCAAATCTTTTTCTGCAATACGTCACCATGCGGATGACCAAAGCAAACCACCTGATTCTGAAAGGCTGGCTTCATTTTTCCATTGGAGCCAATGAGAGACCTTGTTAGAGTGGGAGGAGGAAAAGCCAATCAGAGAGCTCAGCACATAATCGCGTATGCTATAATAGGGATGCTATCATTATTTGCAGGAGGCCTAAACTCAGGTTAATTCCGGATGCCACAGAAGTAAGGCATGGCTCAGGAAAGCGAGTATTAAACACAGGAAAGGGGCAAGAGGATTTCTGAGCAACAATAAAGGCACCGCGGTCCCCACAACGCACTATCCCAACAGCTGTCTCAGAAAATTTGAGATAGCTTTTTTCCGACTTGTACTTCAGCAGGGGTGATCCTCGCAGGTGCTGGATAGCCACAGGGGCTGCAGGTTTTTGTTCCAACATTAAACACTGCTGCCACTCACCCCAAATAAACCAGGTAGGGTGAGTAAACAGTGCAGTCATGTTGTTGTTTACTTTAATGATTCAACTGCGTTGAGTGACAATAAAAGCCAGCAGACTGTCCCAATACTCTGAGAAAAGTTTACCCCTATTAACACCATCTCTCCCTTTCTTATGCGGGACACAAGGAATGGCAGTTTTTTGGAGAACACCGTACACCCACTGTGTGTCTCCAGGACCAGAAATGACCACCCCTGCATTACAAACAAAATAAATAAATAAGTAGTTCTTACAGCCGTCACCCCGCCGACAACTTTTTTTTTTTGGCGTTTTTTGACTCACCATGGTCTTGCATCGAGGGTCTCCATCTGGGTCTGTGAGGGTACCGCCATAAATCGCCGGCAGCTGTTCTGGCGCGATGTACTTCAGTAACACCTCCTGCCAGTTCGCTGTCGGCAGATAGATGGCAGTAGAGAGCACAGTATGACACATGCACTCTGTTTCATCCCACCTCCAGGATTCTCAATATTTTGTGACGATTAATATATTGAATAGTATTTCAAATAATAATCATTTAGAATATTTCCTCTTTTGTTTTTTTTAATCCCTATTACTTTTAGATAGGCTGCTCAGACAGTCTTTTCTTGTAAACTTGTAGAAAATGCCCATTGCTGTAGGTTAATGTGCAAATAAACCTGGGGGGAAAAACATGCATGAGGGGCCATGCATGCCCCCTATATTTGAAAGTTTTATTAAAAACTTTGCATTTCTAATCCCACATCAAATCTGGAATGTCCAATCAGCGAACTATGCAGAAGCATGCTCGCACGTGACTCATGCTGCCGTTTCAGTAGAAAGCAGTTGGTTTGCGGTTCTCCTCTGAATCACATGCCTGTCAGCCACCACTTCCTCACTCTCTGTGGTTGCAGTCCTAACAAGCATAAAGCAAAGCGGTCGAAACCCAAACACGAGCTTGTTGAGAGAGTGACCGACGGGAGGGCGGATCACCAGAGGGGTGAACTACTAAGTGAGATTGACATGGGTTAGCAAGGTATGTAGAGCCAAAAGCAGGGGGTTTTCAATGCTATGGTAACTACCGCTAGCTCCAGTTGCAAGGTTAGGGCTTGTTGAACCAGCTCATGCGAAAAAAGCCAGGCTAATGCTGAAATAGATTCATAGTACACTTCTCTGTGAGCAGTGCAGACGCAACAAAACAAACGCCAACCCGAGTGCTCGCTAACCTCCCATATCTCTGAGCAGCACAAAGCCAATTCTGCGCCTCTCGCATGAGGTTGCCGGCCACAGTTGGCACCGTCATGGCTGGATTCAATCCATTGGGGCCGTTCATGTCCCGCAACCTGCGCCTTTAAGTGAGAGCGCCCACCCAGCAGCCCCAGGGCCTCCTTCCCTTACCTCCCAGAACATTGATCTTGCGGCGAGTGTTCTCGCTTAGGAAGTGCTTCACAAGATTGTAGGCCACAGGGAAGAGTTTGGGAGCTGGAAGAGAAAGATAATGGCGTGTGACTGAAAATTCCCCACCCCACCCAAAACACGAGTTATACAGATATCAGGCAGTTTTCTTCACACACAGAAGGAGTGGCCTCAGAGTAGAATAGCTTGCTGGCTTGTGTGACAGAGGCAATCTAGGGGTTTTCAATTTAATAGAATGGAAAGAGAATGTACTTTATTGTCCCCAGAGGAGTACATTACTTCTTGGACTCCATCCAGCAGAAGGGTGTACAACAAAACAAGTTCAACAATAGCCAGGCTTTCTTTGCGTGAGCTGGCTCAACAAAGCCTAAGCTCACAATCGGAGATACAGTAAGTCACTAAGACAGATTAAAAGACCACTACCTTCATAACATTGAAAACCCTGGCTTCAGGCTCATCACACCTCGCTAACACGCTAATCTCACTTTGTAGTAGACCGCTCTGCTCCCATATCAGAGACATAGTACACAAAGACATAGTCATACTAGCAATAGAAACATAAAGTCAACCCATACATGAACTCCAATACAAACAATCCAATCATTTCACCATACTTGATCTGCCAATAATCTTTTCTGATATTCTGCTTCCATTCAGAATACTTTACACTGCGGTGCAAATTAATTAAATAATGTTTTCTTATGAATGTTGCCCAGAACCTCAGTGACCACAACACAATGGATGCTTTAGAATTATAGTAAACCTTGCCTCATGAAAACACTTTTAATTGTAAACCAGTACAGTACCTTCATTGCATCCCAAGCAAAAATGCCAACCAAGAGACTGATGAGGGGTCAATTACAAATTATGTAGTGGAGAGGGGCTTTCAGTAGACATTACACATTGTGTACAGGTGGGATTCCTCTACATATTGAGGTTGGTAAATTTTTTACGGTTCCTCAGTGTGCATCAGGTTCATGCCAGCTACAGAACCTCGGTCCTGTCCTTCGTATGAATTTGCGGAGATTCCTGACCTCACCAGAGCTTCTGGGCGGAGCCAGATGTCTACACAAGGGCGGTGACATCACATTAGCTTTTTAGGCTGAGACAGCACTCATGCCTGTGATGGAATTTTCTACATAAAAACTACAATTTAGTAACCAGACTTCCATTTTTCAAACCAAGTCTATATTGCTTAGGGCAAACTGGTGCCGAGAGCAAGAGTGATTTCCCTCAACCAAGAGATTCTTCTACCATTTCAAGGATGGGGTAAAATAGAATGACAGTTGTCCACACAAAGAAATAAGAAAGTATTCAGTATATAGAGCAGCATGTTTCAGAGAAAAAAAGGAGTTATAGCCCAATTTCCCTGGCCACAATAGGTTAGAAGAGGTCGTATTGTGTATGGGCAAAGTGCATACTAAGGACAATTTGAGCTGTAAAACAAACAGCAGGATGAAAAGGTTTACATACTCAAGCGTGCATTACCCCACCTCTGTAAGAGTGTGCTATTGTACAGAGATCTAAAAGTGCAAATTATGCCACACCTTTAATGACAAACAGTCTCTTCAGTCCCTCCGGGTAGTTCTCCTCAAACATGGTGAGGACCTACAAGAGAGAAAAGGGGAACATCTCACACACCAGGAACTTCATAAAGCCTAAAATATCCCCAGATAAATCTTCAAGATAATCACAGAGACAAAGTAAGGCTAAAACATCAGTCACACACAGGAAGGCCTCGTCTGCACATGCCACGTTTGGGAGTGTACCGCTCTTTAATTATAGGACTTCTTGAACAATTATGCTGGTGTAAATGCCAAACCAGTTCAAACAAATTAATTCTGCACGTGCGCATTAAGATGGAGATGGGCTTTTCAAGCCCAGTCTCATCCCAACTTGTCATATAATGACGCTACTTGATCTAAGGCTACCTATTAATATACGACAAAAAAGGAGGCTTTTGGCGTCTTTATTTGATGCCAGTTTAAAACAAACCCAAACCCCTAACCCTAACCATTAATCATCAAATAAGGACTCCCAAAGAATCCTTTTTTGTCATACAGTGCCTGACAAAAGTCTTGTCACTTATCCAAGTTGTAGGAACAACAAATAAAAACCTGACTTGTAGTTGATCAACTGGAATCAAAAATGTCTTATATGAAAGGCAAAGCCCTCTAGATTATGTGAAATATACCAAAATAGAGTTTTGTGTCATTCATTGAGTTTTATAATTTAATTTGTACAGAACAGTCAGATTTTGCTTGGACAAAAGTCTTGTCACATTGAAAAAAAATGTGGAAATTATACATACACTTTATTTTGAATACACAAATATGCCACTATAATGTCAGAACATAAAGTCATGGTGCCTTGGAAAAAAGAATTAATATTGCGTATGACTCCCATGAGCTTGGAGGACTGCATCCATACGTCTTGGCAATGACTGAAATAACTTGATGATGAAATCATCTGGAATGGCAAAGAAAGCAGTCTTGCAGGACTCCCAGAGTTCATCAAGATTCTATGGTTTCATCTTCCAAGCCTCCTCCTTCATCTTACCCCTGAAATGCTCAATAATTGTTCATGTCAGGTGACTGGGTTGGCCAATCCTGGAGTACCTTCACCTTCTTCGCTTTCAGGAACTGTGACATGGAGGCAGAAGAATGAGAAGGAACAGCAGTATAAGTAGGGCAGCAAGAACTTCTTGATATTTCAGGCTGTTGATGTTGCCATCCACTCTGCAGATCTTTCTCACACCCCCATACTGGATGTAACAACAAACCATGATTTTTCCTCCACCAAACATGATTGTTTTCTGGGAGAATCTTGGGTCCATGAGGGTTCCAACAGGTCTTGTACGGCGACTGGGATGCAGTTCAATGGATAATTCACCAGAAAAATAAACTTTCAGCCACTTTTCCAGTATCAATCCTTTCTGCGAGCTGTGGGCCTTGGCAAATGCAATGCAGGTTTTTTGTTTTCTGTTTAATGCAGGCTTCTGTGTTCTAATTCGGCTATGAAAACCACTTTGAGAGAGAATTTGACAAACTCTTCCTGTAGATACCGGGATTTTTGGTGACATTTCCTCATGTAGCTTCGCTGTAGTTGAAGAAGGGCTAGCCTTGTACAGTTGAAGCAACAAACGGTCCTTTCAAACAGTTGTCATACCGGGGTCTGTCTGACCTGCGCTTGCCATGAACGTCACCAGTTTCTTCAAATCTTTTTCTCATCCCCTCCACTTGACATTTGGATACATTGAAGATGTCTGCCACCTCAGCAGCAGACTCAGTCTTCAGGCTCTTGATGATCAGCACTTTGGTCTGTGGTTGAATCTTTGGTATGTTGTCAGAGGTCTAGTCGCACCTCACATGAAAGTCTGGTGAGCTGGGGTTATTTCTATACACATCTGGGAATGTGTTAATTACAGTATTTGTCATAGGTTAAACTCTAATCTGCGATTTGTTGCATCATCTGAAGAGACGACAAGACTTTTGTCCCAGCAAAAACAGATGTTATGGGCTTAGCCAAGCTGTGAACATCAGAACACTTTTTGACGGTTTCATTTTGCACCAAATTATTAATGTGAAAGCCCTTGACATTAAAATGGACCATTTATTGTAACAATTGATTGGTTAGAAATAAAGTTATATGCTATTTTTATTTACTATGTCCTTATGCGACAAGACTTTTGTCAGGCACTGTATATCGACGATTGGTCAGGTGGCATCACTGTATGACGAATCGGGATGAGAAACTGTCACTCAGACAACCTAAAACCGGGGTCTCAGACTCATGCTCACAATGGCCCAAGTGACTGCTGGTTTCTTGAGATTTCCATTCAATTAGCAGATAATTTAGGCCTTGAAATCAAAGTGCAGAGGCTTCAGCAAATCATTGGAGTGCTTGAATGCATTAAAACCAGCGGACATAGCAGCGCTCCAGTAAGTGAGTGTGAGATGGAGTGTCACAGTGATGCCTTGGATTCCCTCGCTAGATTTTCAAAACATTTTCTCGCAGTGATTCTGTTTTTTGCAAGAGAGATGGTCTGTGGGAAAAAGTCATCTTGAGCAGGCTTCACATTTCATTCTACAAATTAAACTACATTCCAGAAAAGCTTAACTGTGCATTTAGAAGCTGCTACATGCATTCAAAAAGCAAGAACTCACTATACCTCAACTACAATAAGGGTCATTTTTCATCAGCCACAACATAATTTTCACTGTAGGCACATTATGTTCTGATAAACAAACTTGTTTAGCAACTTTCTGTTTAAAGGATGTGACAGATTTGATACCCATGGCTGGTATATTTTGCGAAATAATTTGACTTACAGAACAACGTGCAAAACTCTTGAATTTCTGTTAACCACGAATCTTATATTCAGCAAAAAAACAAATCTCAACACAAAAAACCCATTTATAATCTGGCAGAGGGAACCCACTGCTGAAAAAATGTTAACTTGCTTTGGGTTTTAGGACCGAAAACTAGTTGTACATCCACAAACTTTGACGTCTCGACTGTCAAGACTAACGTATAAACTCTGTTGTCTGTTAATGCCTGGTGCCCACACCTCTCCATAAGTCTCAATTGCAGGCTTGTACAAGTGCTTCATCCCCAGGCCTTCGAGGTCATAGATCATGGTAATGGACTCCACATTCCTCCCCAACTGAGAGAAATAGGAAACAGAGAGAGATAGAGAGTTAGAAAATGATATACAGAGAAACACAGATGAATATTTTGACTGATAAGACAAAAAATTTCAGTCACTCACAAATGAAGCAAATAAAAATGATTGTCTCATAGCACAGGAGCATGACAAGGTATGGGATATATTAGACGGGAGGAGAATTGTCTGCTCTTGATGTTGATGTGAGGGAAATGTGCAGGCGTAAAGACCTCAAGGACTGGGCCTGATGGGCAAGGCAGTGACAGCTATCCCCTCTGGTCCACACTGACAGAAAGGCCACTGTGGCATTAGGCGCAGAAAATTTAACTGATGGTTATGAGAGGAATGCGTCGCAACACTCTATACATCGCACCCTGCAGTGTATGGGGGCTGCGTATCTGCGGGTCGCTCACATTGCCCATTCGAACCCTCAATCCGATCAATTATCAGAGGGATGTGCAGGAAAAACAAATCTGGGGTGCGTTTCCCAAAAGCATAGTTGCTAACTTACATAGTTCGTCCATTCACAGTCAATGGGACCAACTATATCTCAAAATTTGATAGGGATCATAGGAATTTTTTTGTGAAATGACATGCAAATTTGGTAACTGCCACTGATGAACTATATATTGGATAAATGACATGCAGTCAGACACAAAACACATTTGCAAGTGCATTTAATGACATTAAATGAGCGTGCAGCCTCACACTTTTGGTTTTCATTTAACACTTCATGGTTTCACCTTTGACATGTAAAGTGAAAACAGACAGTGTTGGTTTGATGTTTCATTACCACAGTTAATGTCAATAACGGGTATGGCCTCCCCTAGCTTGAATGACGGCTTGACAACGTCGGGTCATACTGTCAATCAGAACCCGGATGCTTGCAGTTGGAATGTTGTTCCATTCTTCAACAAGGGCATTTCCGAGCTCTTCTAGAGTTGTGGGTTGTGCCCTACGACCCGAAATGGCGACCTGCAGCATGTTCCACACATGCTCGATAGGGTTTAGGTCCGGCGAACGCTGGCCAGTCCATGCGGACAATTCTCTCCTGCTCTAGGAATTGATTCACCACCCTAGCACGATGGGGACGGGCGTTATCATCCATCAAGATGAAATCAGGGCCAACAGCACCAGCGTATGGTCTTACGTACACATTGAGGATCTCATCCCTGTACCGCACCCTGTCATCGTCCCTCTCCCCATGACATGCAGGTCCGTTCTGCCGTTCCTGCTTATTCCTCCCCAGACCATGATTGATCCGCCACCATAACGGTCGTGTTCGTTGATGTAGGAATCATTAAATCGCTCACGTTGTCTTCGCCACACCCGTTGCCCCCTGTCAGTAAAGTCCAAGCAATATCGGGACTCATCAGTAAAGAGAACTGGAGCCCAATCGTTGTGTGTCCATGTGACATGATCGTGAGCCCAATCCAAACGGTCACGCCTATGACGCACGGTCAGTGGGATTCGAACACATGGCCTTCTTGAGTTGAGGCCGGCAGTATGAAGACGATTCCGTATCGTCTGAGTGGATACCCTGACCCCGAGGCGTTATGAAGGTCATTTTGGGGGTGGTGGCTGTCCAGAAAGGATGATGCCGTTCCTGAAGTGTGAGAAAGTGGTCTTGTCGATTTTGTAGTCGGTCTCTGACCACCACCCCCATGATGGTGTGCTGCTGTACCAAACATTTGATGCCGGTTCCATGCTCTGTTCACAACGCTTTGGCTGACGTTAAGTGCATTAGCAACGTGACGCCAGGAGAAGCCAGAGTCAAGCATTCGATGCATCTTCCCAATTGCTCTGAAGTCAATCGACGTCTAAGACGTTGAGGAGACATTGTTATTGCTAAATGTAATGCAAAAAATTTGGGAACTTCCAAATTTTCACCAACAAGCAACACACACGTCTGAGTTGAAATGGTGAAGTGTTAGTCAAAGCCAAAATGTGAGGCTGCACGCTCATTTAATGTCATGAAATGCACGTGCAAATGTGTTTTGTGTCTGACTGCATGTCATTTATCCAATATATTGTTCATCAGTGGCAGTTACCAAATTTGCATGTCATTTCACAAAAAAATTCCTATGATCCCTATCAAATTTTGAGTAGTATATGTAAGTTAGCATGTTTGATTTCAGGAAACGCACCCCTGATCCATGGAGCACTTAAAAGGATGTGTTGCAAACACTTTGGTGCCAGATCTCACAGCGCACCTTCAGAGGACTTGCACAGTGCATGCCTGAGTAAATCAAAGCCTTTAATCGGCATGGGGAAGATCTTCAGTTTTTCTTTTCCCAAGGAACAAAAACCGTGTTTTTATGGGACAAGAAGAAGCTGAAATATAGAGGCTGCCATACCTGACTATGAGACCTTTCTAAGGCAGGATATTCTTTTTTGATGCTCATTAAAAATTCAAAAGTATAATTTCACCACAATTTGAATTGACTTCAATGGCGTAAGGTACCAGAGGCTAAAGGAGCTTTAATGCTGTTGGTAAGCCTTGGATTTTGCCAGTTTATGGGAGAATATTAATCCATACATTGCAAAAAAGTGTATGTCTTAACAAGTCTTTTAATCTTATTGTGAGACTTAAAGGTCCCATGACACCCAAAATTTCAAAAAATTGCTTTTAAACCCTTCTACAGTAATTTTACCATGCGAATTTGAATCTGACACTAGTTTAGCATACTTCAATTCATGAGAAGTGTAAAATGCAAATTAAACCCTTGCTAGGGATGCCCCTTGAAAATTGCTAATGCTTAGTTCCCACTGTCGTGTGCTCCGTCACGAACGCCACGATTGGCCATTCGTAGCTGATTGCGGAACTTCTCTGAAGCTGCTTTCACATCGGACGCGAAACGAATTTTTCGCACGTGTATTTGAGTCTTTGTATTGACTTTGAATGTAATCTGTCGTGCGAAAAATTTGTTTCGCGTTCAGTGTGAAAGCGAAAGCGGCTTAATTTAATTTCAGTTTTGAATATGAGGTGATGCGATGATCACGATTGACAATTAATCGTGTTGACCATAGGAAATTTTCGAACGGTCCAAAACTTTTCTACGATCAACACGATTGCCACGACTGACCTCAAGATCTGATCAGATCTGATAGGATCACCACGATTAAGACCATGATTTCAATCGTGCCGCGAATCGTGATAGTGAGAACCTAGCATAAAAGATTGCATAATCAATATGACATCATCTCCAGAGGGACAGTGAGCAGAGTCAGGGGAAGGGGGGTTTGCATGCAGCACCCCACACGTCTTGAGCTACTAAATAACGTTCACATTTTCCACTTCCGAATTCGATACTAATCATGCGCAACACTTCCAATACCAGTAGTGAGAATGAGAGAAAATGCTTTGATTTCGGAGACCGCTGAAATATCTGGTTTGTCAGAAGATCGTGAAATTCAAGGTGGAATTTAGGCAGCTGGAATAGATCGACCGTTTTAGAAACTCATTGTAATGTCAATATGATGTGAAATAAATAATTATTCAGTAACTTGTGGTGCTATTCAGTCAGCAGAAGTGGGAGCTTATATAACAATGGTGTCTGGTGAACTGAATGATGACGGTGATGGTGTCGAACGGGACATAGCATACCTTCTCAGACTGCCGATCACACTCCTTCTGCAGCATCTCACAGTCTCGAACCTTTGACTTGACAAAGTCCTGCTTAGAGGCGGACAACATGAGCCCCTTGGGATCGACTGGACCAATCACATCGTACCAAATCGGGCTTCCCTCTCGGTCATAACCACACATGCCTCCGGATAGGTGCTTCTCGATCACCTGGCCCCAAGACACAAGGCACAGGAGCGAATGAGCAGACAGCATGACATCAAAACAGGAAAAGGAAAGACAAATCAACAAATTCAAATAGAAGCAAAATTGGCCTTAACAGTCAAAAGTTTTAGCAGCTGACACTTTACTCATATTTTTGGACAAATATAAGCAGTTTAAACTTCAGTAAATTATTTCAAATGGCACAAAATGTAGCGAAATGATTCTGTAATTTCTCAGGACGGATGCCAGAATTCAATAAAAAAAAGCCATACTTTGCAAAATAAAAGGTCACGTAATTCTTTCCATTTTGTAAAAGGAGAAGTGAAACTCAGCAAGATTCGGACCAACTGGACAAAAAATCTAATGAAAGCAGCCAAAAGCAAATCAGTGGGAACTTCCACAGTAGTGTTGTGTTTTGTTTTCCTGGCAATAAAATGACATGAATATGCCCAACAGGTAATAACATACACCCATATATAAATATTACTGTTTACTCGTATCGAATTCCATTCATTCAGCACATCTGTACCTCAGGGGGTTTCCAGTCGGTGGTTATGGTGTCAGCCTTCACGTGTTTTCGAAACTCCAAATGCTGAGAGGAAAAAGTATGGTCAGTATTAAACAATATTTTCAAGAGCTATAATCAAATTATGGCCAGCGTCAACACCCACACTTAACCCTCATGCTCTGATATGAAGCAGGCTTTATTTAAAAAACGTGTCTCAGCTTCTGGAAACTCATCCTTTCCTCTTCTATAGGCCGTTCAATTATTGAGACGTTTCCATGGTAACCAAAGAGTGATTTATTTATTTATTTTTTTACAGGCCTGCGCTAGTGCTATAATTCCCAGCATTATTTTGAATGTGACAGTGCGCAGGAGCAGCAGATGTCCCGAGTTTCAGCAGTCAGCGTGAGACAGACATAAACGGCAGAGACGATGCCCTCATTACTACCATAAAGCTTTTTATTAATTGGTTAAGTATGCTATTGCTGGCATACAGTAAAAACAGCCAGCCAATATATCCTCTATTGGCCGACCTGTATTGGCCGACCCTGTATTGGCCGAGTTCAGCAGGTGCACAGGCAGTCGCGGACCTAGCATTTAGCTCTTTAATGAGTCATGAAGTCGCATACTTCAGAAGTCATAGTCATAATATTTGTCACGATAGCACAACATACTGAACCAATTAATAAAAATATTATAAATTGCTTATTTCCGCATTGCCTTGGTATTGTCCTTTGGGTCGCAGTATTAGCCCTCGTCCTGCGGCCTCGAGCCAATACGGCGACCCTCAGGCCAATACCAAGGCAAAACAGAAATAAGCAATTAATAACATATATTACGACAGCTACTGTATAAATGCTGATGCTGTACAGTAGTAAATGTGGGCTAGGCTATGCAGGCTAGGGCAGTGTGAGTCACTGACTCAAGTGTTGTCCTGTGACCATGAAACTCGTAAGTTGTTCTCTCAGACCACGAGGACCGTGGGGTGGTGGATGGGTTTGGGGTCAAATGGGATCAGGAGGCTTAGTCAGCCTGAGCATTAATAATCTGCCCAATCAGCAGAACCGAGGAGATAACAGATCAGCTAACGAACGCAGACAGAGACAGCAGGAAGGGGAGGGGACCAATATTCTCTCTGGCACAGACACTGTAACTAGCATAAGATTCGCCGAGGAACAAACAGGGAGTGGAACAAAGACAATTACATGCAATTCCTGTAAAACGATCGACGCCGGATCTAATCCAGCACAGCCTATTCAATCCCTCTCCAGTCAGCTCAAATTGACTCTCTCACAGTTTGTCTGACTCTGAGTTCATCTAACATTTTTCCTGTGCCTGGACAGCAAGCAAGGCTCTGCTCTCAAGACACCCTGGGACTTCAGAAAGTATCTCTAAATTTCTCATAGATCTTAGAAAGTTTTGGTTTAGGCCTGGAAACATCAAGGTTCCTCAAAAACATATTCCTAGTATGTGTCTGTGTACCAAACCACGATAATTTGCACAGACAGCTCTTTCAAAGGACTGACAGGGTAAATGATCTACAGCATCTTCGGGTTTCATTTCCTGCTAATATGATAGGACAGCACAGTTACAGAGGGAGATAATGGTTTCTACATACACTGGCCGTTAATTAGGACTTACATTACTGCTCAGAGCAAGATTATGAAGCTGCAACAGAACAGAGAGTATGACGCACCTTCCGGAGCATTCCTTCAGATTTCGCCACGTTGAAGTTTCTGGCTGAAAACAAAAATCATTAAACATAACATTAGTGGATAAATAAAAGGACAAATGAAATGATCAGCGCCAGGCAAAAATGGTATGTTTTAAGTACGAAACAAACTTGACATTAAAGCAAGACGTCCAAGCTGAAATTACACATTTCAGCAATCACTAAAACACAACGACAGGGTGCTTTTGCACCAGTCCAGTTTTGCAGGTCTGCTTCCCCATTCAATCAAATAAGGGACTCATTAGAGCCGAAACATGGCCTCCGCAGCACAGGATATTGCAAACAGCTTCTCTGGGCTTGATGTCATCAGCGATGGACAGTAGATGGACAGAGTGGAAGCGTGTTTTGTGGTTTAATGAGTGAACATTTTCAAAGCTTTTTTGAAAAGAAAACAGCTGCAGTGATCTCCAGACCAAAGATGACAAAGAAAACACAAGCCATTATCAGCTTCAGGTCCAAAATTCAGCCTTGGTCATAATACGAGGGTGTGTCAGTGCACAAGACATGGGTGACTCGCACATTATATAAGCATTTTCCTTTCTGTACCTCCTATTTCAGAATTGGGGTTGTATATTAAATTTTTGGGAAATCTCTCAGTGGGGGACACACATATGGTGATATTAAATACAAACCAGGGCTAAATTCCCCCAATACAGATCAGCATAATATTATCAAGTAGTGCCAAACCATGTAATGCTCAGTAAAGGAGATTACCAGGCAACTGTGACCGTAGCAGCCATTGGCTCTAATGTTACAATGCAAGCCAATGTGATGCAAGTATTGCTCCCTCAGTCCGAATGTAGAAACAAGGAAGTTATTGTACGATGGTTAGAAAACGTTGTGAAATTTTGTGATCGACTGAATAACTGGTGAACAGACCAGCACTCACGGGCACTGGCCTCTTAGCCCGCAGCTTAAAGCAAAGAGAAAGCCTGGGGTGCTGCCACAGTTTCATTATATCTATGTGCTCTCATTCTAAATTACTGTACTCTGAGAGACACATAAGTCATTGGACAGTGACACATTTTTCAGTTTGGTGCTGTACCCCAACATTTTGAGTTTAGAGGGATACAATGACAATCAGGTTGATTTTCACTCTCCTCTTCAGCATGTAAAATTCATGTTCAATTGGATACAGCTCTGGCGATTGACTCGGAAGGCAGAACCAAAATGTGTCACTGTCCAGTGAATTATGGTACTCAGCTTATATCCATTACAGGCCCATCAGGTTCAGTGTTGGATTGGATTTGTTTTAAATACAACAGGGCAGAATAACAAATGAAAGCAAATCAAGCACTCGGAGACAAGGCACATACGCACAGCTAGCGCCCCGCAAAACCTGAAAAACGAGACATTTTCCTCAAGTACCTGCTCACAGATGGGCTCGGGACAGTGCAGAAATTAATTTCTCTGACAAAGAACATGGGTCTCCACAAAGCAAGTATTGTTTTTTCAGACCCAGTTTAGGTGAAACTACGCCCACTTCCACATGATAAAAGCCGCGATGCAACAACCATAAGGTTGTAAGAATAAGGGATCCCCATTTTGTTAAAAATTCTCAAAAGATTCTGAAACGTTTCGCTTCTGCAACACATTAATGGTGTCAAAACTGGATAGTGAGGGTTGAGGTCAGGCGAAGGGTCTGATGCTTCTTGCAGTGACCCTGGCAACAGTTGACGGCACAGCAGTTCAGCCTATTGCGGCTTTCGTTATAACAAAGTAGGCCTGGCTTCACCAAAACAGGGTTGGAAAATCGAGAGAGGCCTCCAGGAAAATGAAACTTGCGCTCAGTACGGGAGAGCAGGCAGGCACCAAGCTTATGGCTTCTGGTTCATTGGGTCTCAGTGTCGGTCCTGGGGACCCCTGTATATGCTGCTTTTGAGTCCAACTGCAATGGCAATCACAGTTCGAAACAGCCGTTAATTTTTCTAAATTAGGTCTTTTTGTGTTTATAGAGATTATGAGCCCTCTGGTTATATGAAGCCTGAGCAAAAGTTCAGTCAGGAAGACACTGCTTTCGCATGCTCTCCCCTGTCATTCACGTCTAATTCAATTTGCCTCACACCCCTCCCACGCATGCCCACTCACAATATCTGCCGTCATTGTATGAGGCTGTCAACTGAGACATCAGCTGTCCTATAAGCTGATCACATCTATCCAATAGCACAGTGACACATCTAAGTCATGAGCCTATCATCTTGCTGCTCTGCCTTTAGTACTTTAATGCTCCTGTTATGTGTGCCCTCCATCTCTCCATGACTGTCTAGACTCACACATTCATCATCGTCACCATTCATCACCCTATCAGTCAGCAGAGACATCGGCCAACACCACCACCAGAGTCCGGACTCCACGGGGGGATTTATCCTGCTGCGCCTCAGTGTCGATGCTCCTCAATTACAAAATCTCCCTTTTGAGTCCAAGCACCAAAGACTTTCTGTAAGGCTGATCTAATGATCAGTTTATCTGTACACTTTGTAATCTGTAATAAATAGTTATCTTTACATCATTTGCTGGTCTCTCCTGATTAAAATGGCATACAGAATGAAAATGTGCCATGTAGAATTGCGTTTTGCTAACAACATTCACAAATGACAGAACAAGTTAAATATATAATGGTGAATGAATACAGTAGGCTTGTAATTATATTGTTGAACATATGTGGCACTCTTTTTCACCTCTCAAGGAAAGCAGCTTTGGCTCGTTATCATTTGCCTTGTTTTTGAATTTGCAATTAACCACTAAATTGCAAGTCTTTTACTAGCCCAGATCCACCACATGAGAACCCAACGAGGAGCCAACAGTTAAATTATGTAATCAGGCAAATATTTTTTTCCTCTTTTAATTAAAGACTCTGCAATATAGCATAATGTCATTGTGAGTTTTTTCCCCCATCTCAGACATAATGCGGTTTAAGAGGCTAATTAATCCCTCTTTGCTTTAAAATCACCTATTTATGAAAAATCAACAGCTTGTCAATGTTTTGGAATTGAACTTGTGGTTGGAACAAAAAACCAGCATATACAGGAAGTCTCCAGGACCGACTTTGAGAACCACTGATCTAGTAACAGCCGGGTGGTGGGTGGAAAGGTAGGGTACATAACTATCACACAATTGCTCTTCCACGTATATTCAGTGAACCCTGCCTCAGCCACTAACAGTTACAGTACCTTTGATAATCTTATCAAAAAGAGCCCAGGACAGAAGAGTCTACGGGAGCACCCAGCCCACTGTTAGCGTGGGGGTAAAGTCTACAACCCAGCGTGCGACAGCTTGAGAACAAACCAAGTCTGCGCTCAGTCTAGGCAAACTGGTCTGAACCAGTCGAGATATGTTCTTGAGGCTTATTTCCCGGCCTTGTCTTGAGACGTTGCACATTGCACCATTGCGGTTGGCTCTGGAGTAGATGATTTCCACGCCATGCTCCATCCAAATCAGTGATATCCGGACATAAAAATACACTGTAAACCAATTTGCCACAACAAAATGTAAACTCAAAATGTGTCCATACTCAGTCTAATGTCTCCCTGAGTGCCAATTTTGAGCTAGTGTGCTGCTTCAACAACAGAATCGTACATTTTTGGAGATATCAGGAACAGCTTGTGCAAGTGCGTGACACGCTTTGTGATGACTCAGACCCGACGACTGTAACATGCAGACTCTGATTTCCACTTGTACAGCATGAGAGTGGCTGTAAACTGCACTTCTGTGAGCCAAGATTCTTTCTACCCGACCAGAAGAAAGTCAATGGCTGACACAATGACTTGAGCCACATTTTTTCCATGGTTTATGGTGAGAATCCATATGCCGTTCGCAATCTCACACTCAATATCAAGGCGCTGTAGCACGCTGGACCAGATTATACTGGAAATGACATGCTACTCTCCATTGTTGTATATATACTATTCAAAAAAAGTAGGGGATATTTTATTTTGAGATCAAAATTTTCACATATACAAAGGGATACGAAACCATGTTGTATAGTTCCTTACTGAGGAAGCATTTCCAAAGAAATTCATCACCCAAACACATCAATGACACTCTCACGATCTGCACGGGATGCTATTGATGATCAAGGGGGTTGTGCCACAAATTTGCATGACTCTGAATTGGAAGGTTAGAGCCACTGTAAAGGAAGATTTTGAATAGAAAGCATCAGATTATCAGTGGTTGAAGTCGTTAATTAAACAGAGACCATGCGCCGTCTAACACAGGAGGAGAGGTTACGTGCCCTTGGCATGCTACAGGTTGGTACAAGACAGGTCGTTGTGGCAAGGGCAATGAATGTTTCCCAGTCTGTCATCAGCAGATTATGGTCCAGACATCGTGCTACAGGGTCTGTTCAGGATAGACCACGATCCGGTCGACCAAGGGCAACAACTCAGGCTCAGGACAGATTCATCCGCACTATTGTCTTGAGAAATCGTATGGTAACAGCAAATCAGATAAGGTCTCAACTTCAAAGGGATACTGGCTTGGTAGTGAGTGGCCAGACCATCAAGAATCGTCTGCACAGATTTCACTTACACGCCCGGACGTCCTCGTGTCATTCCCTGTTTGAGGATCGTCACATTAGGGGCCAGACTCCAATGGTGTCGCCATCATCATCAACGCTGGGATAATCGCCGATGGAACAACGTAATGTTCTCAGATGAGTCGAGGTTCACTGTGGACTTCCTTGACAGACGCAGGAGGGCTTGGCGCCGACGTAATAAACGTTTTCCATGACGTTAACGTCATTAGACATGATCCGTATGGGGTTGGATCTGTAATGGTGTGGGGAGGCATCACTGCTGCTGGCAGAACAGACTTGCATGTTGTTGCTGGACGTGTCACAGGGCAGTACTACCGGGACAACATCTTGGCACCCCATGTTGTGCCGTTTATGCGTCGTTATGGCCGCCGTTTCATTTTCCAAGATGACAATGCCAGATGTCATAGGGCCAGGATCGTTACAGATTACCTCCAGCAGCAGAATATCACCACATTACCATGGCCAGCACTCAGTCCGGACCTTTCCCTCATCGAGCATGTCTGGGACATGCTTGAACAGCGGCTACGCCAACGTCAACAACCTCCTGCCAATGTCCAAGAACTTGCTGCAGCATTGCAACAGGAATGGAATAACGTTCCCCAAAATGACCTGGGACGCCTCGTTAGGAGTATGCCACGCCGAATTCGAGCTTGTCTAGCCAACCGAGGGGGTTTTACCCGCTACTGACTCTGTTTGACAATGGTGGTAAATTTGCTGTGTGACCCTGTGTTTGTGTCGACCCTTATTCTGGAGAATCTGTCCTTTACTGACTGTACACAGGGTTTCGAATAAATTGACAAATGTTTCCTTAATGTTTTTATGTCATTTGTTTCCTTCCTGACCTCATGATCTGCATTTCATGGTACTTGTAAATCCAATATCCCCTACTTTTTTTGAATAGTATAGTATAGTGGCCATTATGTGGCAATAACTACATTGTGCACAACACAGTCCCATGACCACCAAGCTTTTAAGATCTCCTGAGCTGTGGCGGGATGTTACCATCGACTATGTTGCAATGCAGAATACAGAGCACCACACAGGCAAAATTTAGCCCATGTATGTCACCCAGGTAAGCGCTGACATACTGATACTTTTTTTTTCTGGTAGCATAAATGTTGGCCCAAATCAGTAATTGAATACTCAGTAGAGGGCCATTCCAAACACGAACACAGACTCGCTGACTCCGTGTCAGAGCTCAGTGCCGAACAAAAAGAGAAAGCCACATCCAGCCAATGATTCAGCAAAAAAAAAACAAAAAACTGCATTTAATGTTCATATCCACAATCTAACCATATTGCAATATTTAATGCATAACATAAAATGCACTTCAGCACATTGTCATGCACATGTAATTACTTTAGACCTGAGAGTATAGCTTTAACAATATACATTGGGATCCTTGCCATTATACCATTACATTACAAGTATTTACCAAATACTGTTATCCAGTGTGACGTACAACACACTGGGAGCGGAAATTCAAATGAAATTGATTGTCAGAGGTGGCCATATACAACCTGGACCCTGTAGTAAGCCCGTCAAGCAAATCAAGTTAAGGTAATCCTAACATGACCAGCAAAGCTAAAATCAATTTGTAAAGTTAACTGCAGCTGCTAACATGATAACTAGAGGACAGTTTGAGAGCATTTACATCACGCAGCCTGAAAAGCTCATACACTGAATCCTGAGCAACCAGTGCGTGACACTAAAACACGTAATCCATTAGTCGTGACATTAAAAAAAATCAGACTAGGAAGGAATTACAAAACTGAGACCACTCCTCGATTTTCACAGAAAACAGCACAGTGTAAGCCCACATGGGTTTGTTTGTAGCCCTCCCCCAAGGACATAGCCTACAATGGACAGGCCTGTTTTGATGCAAAACAAGCAATGAAAGGTTATATTTCATTGGTGCAAATGCATTAGCATTGCAAAGTGTGAGTAAGGATGCAAACTGACCAAATCATGCTGTGTAAGTCATCTTCGTAAGAGCTAGTAAGATAGACAGACACAGGGGCTCTCGTAATTAACCCTTTAATATCTAACTTTTCACTTAAGTTTTTTACAAGGATTCAAAGTCAGTAAAAGCTTTATTTTTCCATATTGCAGGACAATGCCACATACATATTCTGTGTCTGCTGGTTGCAGCGCTTCAGTGAAGCTACATTAACTTGAGAGAAATATTCAACCCAGCCATGTTTTTAATGGCCACAGCATTACTTCAAATGGAAAATATCTTGATCTTCTACATCATTCATGGCTGTGATTCAGCGGGGCATTTTCGGGATTGTTGGAAACCTCAGAATATCCACTGTCATTTGAAATAGGCCTCAACCAATTGAATACAGGTTTGAAAACCGTAGTGACATTTGACAGACCCGTAGATGTGTCCGTTGGTTTTGTTGGGGTTAATTTTGCTGAGGTACTGACTCCTAAAGGCTGAATCCCTCAGCAAGCTCTGAGCTCAAAATGGGAGCTCTTCCCAATCACAGCCTTCATTCTATTCCTCACAACCACTTCCTGCTCTCAGCTCCACCCATTGGGAGATGCGCAGTACTGTGCAAATGTCTTAGGCAGCATACTTTTTTTTTTAAATCTGAGAGTAGATGTTTACTTTTTGTTTCCCATATTGGTGGTGCTGAAAATTAAAATCATATTTGAAATTCCAAATGCATATGGGCCAGGACATGTGGTAACGGAGTTACAAAATTGGTGTATTTCGTATCATAGCTCCATAACTAAGATAGAGTTACAATTTAAATGGCTTTGTGTAGGTCTTCCCTAGTACATCAAAAAACAAATTTGTAACTCTGTTACCGACCATTTTTTTGTCGTTTTTCACCCAAAATAAATAAAATGAACAAAATTAGCTATTTTGTTGTTTGAAGTACTAGGGAAGACCTACACAAATCCCAAATTTTTAGACAAAGCGTAGTCACACCAAATATTGGTATGATTTAGTTCTGAACAGTTTACAGCTCTGTATAGTACATTTCTCAGTTATTAGAAACTTTTATTAAAATAAAAAGGCAAGGGATGCATGAGTACGTCCCCCATTATAAGTGCATTCATATACCCTTAGCACCGCAGCTGTCTTTTCTTAAGTCTTGATGAGATCTCCTTTACATCTGTCCTTAACTTCATGACGTTTCCATTGAGGTCGAGGTAAATGCTTAGGAATGAGATGATAGGACTTTTTTTGACTAATCGAATGCACAGGTCATAAAAATTTTTTTTTTTTTTACCACAAAGAATGGTCTCATCTTTCCCTACAGAGGATTTCCTTGAGAAAGCTCCACTTCCTGCTTCACTATGCATCTCACAGATTGGAGCCTCATTAATGATGGTGGACCTTGATCGATTTCTGGGTGAGGCGTACAGAAGGAAGGAAAGAACGTGGTAAAATAAGGGATCGGAATGAGCGCGTAAACATTTTTCGTAATTGGTCTCTCTAAATCTGGGACACTGAATGAAGGGAATGAGGAAGATGGTAAATACCAGCTTGTTCTAACTGAAGGAAGCCATTGTCTCTAGACAACCATGGATATGCACTGGACAAGTACCGTTCCTATTGACAGAACATACGCCAGCCACAATACTTTGTACAAACAATGCATGCTTTAAATGCTAACCGACAGTTTATTTAATGTATAGCCAGACACCTTGCGCAAATAGCTGTAGTTGTGCCAACTCCAAAGGAACATACTGTATGATAGGGAACCCTGAGTGTCCTTGCTACAGGCCTTGATAGGTGGCATCAGGTGAGTAACTGAATAGTTCAAATGAAAGCATGCACCCACACCAGCCCTTTCAGGATAAAGCTGAATATCCCAACTGCATGTCCATCCCTTCGTTTGAGACTAGGGATGCGTTCAAATAGCTTTTTTTGCTTAGGTGAGTTCCTAACTCCTTGGAAATCACCCGGAAGTATTTACCTGGCAGCCATGATAAGTGCTGTTTGAATTCTCTAAATGCTAAAGAAAATGCTTCAATGCTTCCTTAATAATCTCTTTTAGAGTAGGGTATGTTGGACCTCTACAAAAAGAAAGGAGTAAATAAAGTCCCATAATTCCTTGCGACAGCTATATTTAACCCCTTGGACTCTGACTTTTCACTAAAGTTTACCCTTAAAGGTGCACTATGGAAGTTTGTTTATTTTCTGCGCAATTATATTTTTGTCTCAATTCGCCGACATCTCCCCACGATCCGCTAGCTGCCTGGCCCTGAATTCACTGTAAAAAAAAAACCGGGTCAAGAGACCGCACAGGCGTCACAACCTGCAAATAAACACAAGGGGCACAGGCTGTGCCCCATAACATAACAAACCGTTCCGGCCAATCACCGACAAGAGTTGACAGTTATGGAAGCATGGGGGAGAGGGAACTATGGGAGGCGGGGATGGAACTATGGGAGGGAGGGAGGGAGGGAGGGAGGGGGCGGGCTACCTCTGTTTTGTTTGAATTCGAATGTCAACAGAAGTGAAAGTAAACAAACTTGCATAGTGCACCTTTAAGAAGGTTCAAAGTAAGAAAAAGTATTTCTGTCGAATTGTAGGACAATGTCATGTACACATGCAGCGCTTCACTCAAGCTACGTCGCACTTACATTGAGATACACTCAAACCCAGGATGCCATGTTTTTATGGCCACAGCATCACATCAAATGGAGAGTATCTTGATCTTGTACATAATTTTGTTCACATTTCCATGCAATTTAGCAGGATATGTTTGGGATTGTTGGAAATTTTTGGATCTCCACAGAATTTAAAATAGGCCTGCCGTTCCTCAAGTTTGAATGCAGCAGCTGCTTTTAATGAACCCATCGATGGGTCCATGGGTTTGATGGGGTTGAAGTGATGCAGTATCCATCCGGTGATTCATAGAAACAAAGGAATACGAAGGATAAGGGACGCATGACGACGTCTCCGGGTGTTAGTGCAATCGGATTCTTCATGCACCACCTTTTTCATTTGCTAAATCGTCATGAATTGTCCTTTACATTGACAGGACGTAATTTCTTGACCATGCGACCGCAGCCCATGGGGACATCAAAATTCTCCGAAAAGCAAGGAACCGTCCTTGAAAAAG
The DNA here is from genome assembly GCA_029692085.1 of Gymnothorax javanicus. NCBI lineage: Eukaryota > Metazoa > Chordata > Actinopteri > Anguilliformes > Muraenidae > Gymnothorax > Gymnothorax javanicus. The sequence continues at coordinate 84,174,154 of CM056194.1, forward strand.
GACATGAAACGGAAATAGCTTTGCTATTAGCTATGACAAGAAGCATCCAAATTGTCTATATTTGAAGGATAGAAGGTCATTAGCTTCTTTGTGACTTCCGTCCAGCAAAGAAACACAAGACCGACCTTAGAGGAAAGTAATCATAGATAATGGACTGCAATCCATCATCGCTACAGCAATTTGATACGGCATTAGTCACTGTTTTCCCGTTGGATCAGACATCTCATAATCAATCCCCGTCAAGCTCGTAACGTGTTGAAGGAAAAGTCATCCGATTTTGCTCGAACGCACCTCATGGTGACTTCTCCCCGTAACTTTCCCTTGATCCATGTGACGTTTTCAAGCAAAAGAAAAGTGGAGAGGAAAGGAAAAAGGAGAATGCAGCTGCACCCCCAGTCAGGAACCTTTGGAAAAACTGCTGAGGAACAGGTTACACCCTATGCACAGCTTCTCTAGTAAAACTTTTAGTCTTAGATAACAGGTAACCAACCCTGTTCCTAGAGATCTACCATCCGGTAGCTTTTTATCCCAATCCAAACAAGAGCCATCAGGATATTGCATATCCCCCCGGCCCCACATGTTCAAAGAATGAAAATGCCGCCTGCTCCAGAAACAAACCATACCCCCTAAAATTCTAAGTTCAAAATGTTTTCATGGAAATTAGAAAAAAATACAAAATTCATCAACTTCGGATTAGCAAACGGCACAACTTCAGGTCATGATTAATGTGCACACCAAGTTTTGTTAAGAAATATTGAATGGTTTTCAAGTTATGCTCCAGAAACAAAATGGTCACAGACAGACAACCGCACCCATGACTATATTCCCCCGCATTATCTGCCGGGGAGATAACAAAGCTCACCTCATTCAGCGGCCAGAGTTCTTGTGGAGCTACCAATTATTACAATCTGGAGTGCCAAATTTGGGTTGAAGTGAAAACCTACAAGATGGTAGATCTCTTGAAACAGATCTACAAATTAGTTACCACTGTCTTTGATCAACTCTAACAGCAGCGGTTCTCGACCTTAACCAGAAATGGCTGGTGTGGGTGCCAGCCGAGTACTTACACATCTGATTCTAGTAAGACTGTTTGATAAAGACCTTGATTAGTAGGATCAGGTGTGTGACTGCTTGGTTGGTATGAAAGCGTACATTCACACCCCCTGTCTTACAGTGTAAATTTGGTCCCCATTGGATAAAAAATTAAACTCCATTTCACTTGTATTAAAACGGGATATTTTACTGTGCAGTAGCCTGCGCTTATTACGGACAAGCAAAAGAGCTGGGGGCCTCACCTCTGAGCCAGCGAAGGAGGAAGTGGTCGCTCTGAGCAGGAAGTAGGGGAAGGACATCCTGAAGTCTCTCTCGAAACTGTCCCAAAAAAAGACAGAGAGCATTATGGTCCCAAATCCACCTCGCGCATATAGAGGATGTGCACCACGGCAACATATTCAGGAGACACTAACAATAATACTGTTAGCTTAGAACACTTTGGGACATACTGGTCCTATCTTACTAACTCATCCAAAACTTACAGCTGTTCACACTGAGAATGAGCCACTGCCAGCCACTCCCAGCCACCCAAAGCCCCCTAGAGCCACGACGGGGGCACTGAAGCTCAAACCACAGATCTTCTGAGCCCCAGGAAAATGTCCCACAGTCCAGGTGTTCAAACAAATACTTCTTCGATATAAATTAGAAAGAGATCTGACAAGCAGACCATGAAATGATTAAAGTGAACTTTGGTAAAGCACAGTTTTACCCCTTAACAAGAGTATCCAAACACGCAGTCAAACAATACCTGTTATAATTCTTCAAAGTTAAGGGCAGTAAGATTTTTAACAACCTCACTGAAAAAACCCCAATAATTCAAATTCGTGCCTCTTCATAACCGTTTGCAAGAAAATGCAGCCAAGCTATGATGATTTCCGTCTACGCGGAGTAAAATCGCAGCTATAATGTCAGGAAAAATGGAAATCACCTAATTAGAAAAAATAGGACCACAGATCCTGTAGCTCACTGGCAAGCAATCTTAAAGTGATAACTATGTTATGAAAATTTAATGTGAAATTTCACCTGCAAATCATTGAAGGTCAATGTCAAGGTCACCAAATGAAATTTCACAAATATTTATAAGACCTCCTATACTGTATGTCCGTACAATCCTAGGCTCTGAGGCAGTTTTGGTGATACAAGTAACTGAAAATTCAATTTGTCAATCGTGAAGGTCAAGCAGAGGTCACCAAATGGATTTCATATACAACTTTCTATATGTCTCCAATACAAACCTTGGCTCTATCTATGACTATTTTGGTGATACAAGTCAGTGAAGTTTGACCTTCAAGGGTCACCGACAGTCAAGCTGAATGCCATCAAATGAAAATTCATGTGAGACTTCCCGTAAGTAATACAAACTTAGGCTCAATCTGCGACCTTTTTAGTGATACAAGCGATAAGTTGCTTGACCTCGAGTTTGACCTTTTAATGTCATCTGAGGTCAACTTTAACACTGCCAAAAAATAGGTCATATATGTGACCGGCCATGGTAAAAGGTACCTCCGAGTGGCGATCATGCTATTGAGAAAAATGTGATTTAAATGTCCCGCTCGCCACGTGGACTGTGTTTACTTTCGCATTTGGAAAACTGCTTCTGATCCACAGGATTTAGCTCCATATACGTCACGCGGAATCCCCTCAGTGTCTCAATAAATTTCCATTTCAATACCGCCGAAAATTGGCTATTATTCAGTAGCGGACTGGGAATTGAGGGGGGCACAGACACATCCCTTCATTAGTCCTGGCTAGTTCTCAATCATTTTCCTTTATTGACGCGTTTTCCGATTATCATAATTGGCAACTGAAGACACGGTTTCTCTCCATATGCGATTTAACATTGATGAAATCATGGGCTAAATTCAGTACAGAAAAATAATTTACTTATTAATAGGCGAATGCTTTCTGTGGATTGAACTGGTCCACGTTCCAATGAAATATCGCCTTTCACTCTCGGTATTGCGTGGGTTGATAAAAAAAAAGTGGCACTCAGCAGTTAAATAGGCTATAAAAAGCGTGCGGCTCAAGCTATTTGCGTGAGAGTCGACAGGTATGCAATTTTGAAAGACGTTAATTTAAATACAGCAAATACGCATCCAGATGAATTTCTGGAAGAGGAAGGTCCACTCTATAAAAAAATTACATAAAACTGAATTTTGAAAATTTTGACCCGCCAGCCTTTTTTCATGGCTGGTCACATATGACTTCCTAAATTTCGACAATGCAAACTTAATCTCCATCTGCAACCATTGAGCTTCCATAAGCCATTTTGCTTATTTGCTGTAAGACCCAATGTTAAAATTCAGCGCCCCCACCAAACCCATTTCTGTCAATTCAATCAAAATGGCACTTGCAGTGTACATAAAGCATACCAAGGTGAGCTGATTGCCAGATTTAGAAAAAAAAAGAGGTATCAGACAGTTTTTGAGAAAATTTTTTTTGAAATTTCAAATCCTACCTTTTAACATTGCTAATATTTTCCTTGACCTCTAGTTTGACCTTTAAAAGTCATCTGAGGTCAAATTTAACATTGCCAATATATAGGTCATATGTGACTTCCTGCATGTCAATAATACAAACTTAATCTCTGTCTGCAACCATGTGGCCTCCGCAGGCAATTTTACATATTCTCAGACCCATGTAGAAGCACAGTGCTCCCACTAAACCCACTTCCGTCGATTCAATAAAAATGGTGCTCGCGCTGTACGCTGAGGGTACCAATGCGAGTTGACGGCCTGGTTTGGAAAAAAAATGAGCCAGGAAGTTTTTGAGAAATAATTCTTTGAAATTTCTCTTTCTAAGTCCTATCTCTAAACATTGGGGCCAAAATTTCAAGGGGACATAGACCGGACAAAAATGATTCAATTAAAAATTCGAAAAAAAAAAAAAAATCCCGGAGATATGGTCTAGTCGCATGTAACGGCAATTTACAGGGAAATTCATCAAACCAAAAAAAAAAAAAAAAAAAACCCAAAAAACCGGACAACGAACGCCAAACCACGACAGTAGCTTATCGGCCCATATAGGGCCGGTATGATAAAAAATAACAGCGGTGTAAAATTTTGATTGCACCTGATGTTATAAGAGGAACCTTTGTGCAGAGTTAAAATTTTGCCTTCATATGATTGACCTGCTTATTTAAGCTAAAAGCTTGTAAGCTTTTAAAATTTTATTTTTAAGCTGAAATGAACAATGCACTCCACACATTTTTATGAGCACATTAATGCAACAAAGTCTACTAAATGAGCGCTTTGTTCAAAATTTGACCGTTGTTTACTTCAGGAAAGCATACTTAAGATTTATACTTTAACATAGCAACTTTAAAATCACGTCCAAGTGAACTACTCAAATACTATGAAACACCATAGATTCACTTGTAACACGCCCTCATTTCGTCCCGAAGTTCTCGCAATCAGATTAGAGCGGCTATATTTAAATCAGGCGAGCAGCCAACTAATTTCATTAGATTTTACGGAACAGCGGCACACGCTTTCGGTTTTGAACGTAACACGCAAAACAGAGACATCACACCGGTGGGTTTTTCACCAAAGAAGCACATTCTCCATAAATTCTTTTAAAGCTCGCAGTAGCATCCGGCAGAGATTGATGGCACATTAGGACAGCGTCGCCAGCATTGCTTTTTCTGGATCTGCGATCGCTAACGAGTGAGGAGTTTCATCGTTATGACATTTTATGACAGCATTATACCTATAGTCATTAAGCCAACATTAGCAAATGCTCAAAATGCTGTTCCCAAACATCCTCGGCAAACTTCAGATGGAGGATAAATTTTATATTTTAAGGGCTATTATCCACCAATAACATTTAATATGAGAAAACAAGAAATACGCCCCCCTCAAAAAAAAAAAAAAATCCTTCCAAATTATTTGCAATCAACTACAAGTTTATCAATGCAACACAAGCTGCTGTGTCAGAGCGCTCGTGATAAACAGCGCGGTAGAAATGCACAAGCGAATAAAATCGATGGTATTGCCCCCGTTGCTCAGGAGAAAATGCATCATTAGATATGAAATATACACACGCTAGTAACGTTATTTCACCTGTGCCAAGGCTTCAGCCTGCTTTGGGCTAAGGTCGCCGACCCGTCCGCTCATCCCGCCCGTCAAATCTAAAAATAATTCTCCGTCCTTTAGCATGTCCAGAGATGAGGTTCCTCCCACTTTGTACTGCGTTGCGCTTCCGTGAACACAAGCGTGAGCGGCGCTGTTTAGCATCTTCTGTCGGAGGAAGCTAATGCGAGAGTGGCGCCGTGTCAGGTCAGCGGAGAATTTTACATCAGCGTTAACGTTGAAATTAGTATTTACACAGGCCAGCCACAACATAAAGACCACTAACATGTAACTGGAGGGGTGAGAAAATTAGGTGGCAAGTGAACCGTCAGCTCTTTGGGTGGATGCGTGCAAGACAAATAGGCAATTGCAAGAATCTGAGCGACTGTGATGGTTACACGAGTCGACTAGGTGAGAGCATCTCCAGAACCGCAAGTACTTTGGGGTGTTCATAGTTGGCAATGTTTAGTAGGCCTTCCTACCAAAAGAGGGACCGCTGGTAATCCGGCAACAGGGCCATGGGCGACAAAGGCTCAGTGATGCACGCGGGGAGTGAAAGCTGACCCGTCTGGTCCAATCCCTCAGAAGAGTTACTGAAGCGCAAATTGCTTTAAAAGTTCATGCTGGCTGTGACAGAAAGGTGTCAGACTATGCGGTGCATCCTGGCTTGCTGTGTTTGGGGCTATGTAGCCGCAGACCGGTCACAATGCTCATGCTGACCCCTGTCTACTGCTGAAAGTGCCACCAATGGGCACGCAAACATCAGAATTGGACAACAAAATTGAATTGAAAGAGGGTGGTCTAGTCTGATGAATTACAGTGAATTACCATTACATTTTATTTGATTTCTGTGGCTATATCAGTTCACCCTTCAAAATTCTTTTGAAAACTTAATCAGGACCCTCTCTTGATGATTCATGCCAAATTTTATGGTTTATGGCAGTCAATGGTCTAGGACTAGTTTACAAAAGCTGGTTCAATATAGGATTCTTTTTTTCCCCAAAAACCAATGCGGTGGATAAGTGTAATTCTTTGTGACCCATAGATTCCAAGGAAACAAGGAACAAAACTCGAGGAGAAATGGTTCCAAAGTTATAAACAAAAAGTGTACCCTAACGCATAGCTTGCAGGTGGTACTACGGAAAATGAATGTTTGACCCCAAATTATGAGCGTAGGCTACATACTTTAGACTGTGCACAATGAGGGCGCCAGATTTCGATGGCCTGCCATATTCAGTTCAATCAAATCTTTATTGCAGACACATAAAAACAGGTCCATATCAGCATATAAAATGATATAAAATAAAATTCAGTGCAGATTTGACATCAGCGACTCTCCAAACAGTTCATATATGCAGGCTATCATGCCAATGCTTTCTGAGCCTGGATGCATATCGAAAGCAGCTCCTCTTAGGGCTGGTTAAAGCCTCTATGATGCTGTTCTTTGAATCGTCCAAACGACACACTAAGTTATACATTAGATGTCTTAAAAGTACTTCACAGTTAAGTTGCTTTCACACCAGACGCGAAACAAATTTTCCGCACGACAGATTACATTCAAAGTCAATGCAAAGACGCGAATACTGTGGAGGGTGATTTGTGCCATAATTCAGTACAATACACACATTGAAATACTATACACTTATTGAAATACAATACACATCTCGAAAATACAATACATGTGTAGCAATAAATACAATACAAAAATGCTTAAATACAATACACATCTTGAAAATACAATACACGCCTCGAAGTACAATACACACCTCAAAAATACAATACATGTGTAACAATAAATACAATACTAAAATGATTCCTTTTTCAATGTCGATCAGGAATATTCATGCCAAAATGAATACATATCACACCTCGAAATGCAATACATACCTTGAAAATACAATACATATGTAACAATAAATACAATACAAAAATGCTTTGTTTTTCAATGTCGGTCGGGAATATTTGTGCCAAAATTAAAACAATACAACTGTATTGTTTTTCAAGTTGTGTATTGTATTTCAATGTGTGCATTGTATATCAAGATGTGTATTGTATTTCGATATTGGGTTTTGGCACTATGTAAATTTTAGTCTATGAGCTCCAACCAACTAATATGATTAGACAAGACATTCCATAGAGTGCCTAAGTCACGCCCGGTTGGTACTCTGATGTATACCATGGTCTGAGTAAATACTGTTCTCTGATTGGCTGGTAGGTGTTGATTAAAACCGTGGAACCGCACAGATAGTTCGGCTACGGTAGTTTCACCGTTCGAAGTTCGAAATTCATCCGCTAGCCAACCTATAACCATAGCAATGTTAGAGCACTGGCATTTGGCTGGGTATAACAGAAACCAAGATGCTCATTTATCTCCATGAAATTTTGCGGCGTTAAGTTACGTCCTGTGGGGCGGTTAACAATAGGTGCTCCAGCGATAATGACCGTAAATATTAAAGCAGCGAAGAAATCACGCTTTATTCATCAAACGATAGTAATTGTGTACAGTTACGAAGGAATCTAACATGTCCACTTCATGTATCAGCAACTGCTGACAGTTCGCTGGCTACGTGCTGTGACAACAGGGGGGTATACTATGAAGCTGGCTTTGTGACTGAGCCTGACTTTAAGCTAAAGTAAAACCCGGAGCAGTTCCTTTTACTTTAGTCCATGTTCCAGATTTGAAGAGGTTCCTGGTTTTACTAAGTGCTGAAGTCAGGCTTAATCACAAAGCCTGCTTTGTAGTGTACCCCCGAGACTGATTTCATCTCGCTGGCTCTACGGAAACCGTCATTTATTTTTGTAGGTTTGTAGGTCCAACTAAATCCGCCGCCAGTGTGGGCGCCTGGCCAATCCTGGCCACGCAGGGCGTGTCTAGCCAAGAACCAGCCTATAACATGACTACAATTTACATTGTGCCAAAAAATGAACTTCCCACAGACTACAAGGCGCGCCAAAACTACATATCGAAATACAATACACGGTGTATTGTATTTCAACGCAAGGTTTTTGGCACAGAGCTCGAAATACGATACACACCTCGAAAATACAATACATGTATAACAATAAATACAATACAAACATACTTTGTTTTTCAGTGTCGGTCAGGATTATTCATGATAAAATTAAATACAATACACACATTGAAATACAATACACATATTGAAAATACGATACACATCTTGAAATACAAAACACATCTCAAAAATACAATACGGTTGTATTGTTTAAATTTAGGCACAAATATTCCTGACTCACATTGAAAAACAAAGCATTTTTGTATTGTATTTACTATTACACATGTATTGTATTTTCAATATATGTATTGTATTTAAGCATTTTTGTATTGTATCTATTGTTACACATGTATTGTATTTCAATAAGTGTTTTGTATTTCAATGTGTGTATTGTATTGAATTATGGCACAAATCCCCCTCCAGACAATACATGCATTTCTCGTGTATTCGTGTCTTTGCATTGACTTTGAATGTAATCTGTCGTGCGAAAAATTTGTGTCGCGTCCGGTGTGAAAGCAGCTTATGGTACCTGATAGCTCACAAACATCTGACTGGCACTATGCTACCTGGGCACCTGAAGTAGCAACCTCAGTGCATCATTGTAGACCACGATCAGCCGCCACATACTGCTCTTCCTATATCTACACCATAGCTGTGCTGGTTACATGGGTGACCAGAAGGCTCTAAATAAAGAACATTTTACACTGACAGAACAGATACTGAACTTACAAAGCAGCATGTTTGCCTGGGCATGTAATTTGCAGCACTGTCGATATATATCTCGATCATCAGACCAATCATCAGTGAGAAAATGTCCAAGGTACTTTATCTCCTGACATGTCAGGAGAGGAATATCACACAAATAAGACACAGGAAAAACTAATTTCTTATCCTCTCTACTTCTGACTATCATGACATTGCTTTTCTTAGCATTAAATTTAATGTTATAATCATCCCCATACTGTGAGCAGACCTTCAGTAGATGCTGCAGCCCAGCACTACATGGACTAAAAATGACCAGGTCGTCAGCGTACATAAGCATCACACAGCTTTTTTGACAAGTCATCCATATACACATTAAACAAAATAGGAGACAGAATTCCACCTTGTGGAACACCATTAGATACATGGAATGGGTCAGTCTCAACATTACCCCACTTAACCCGCATTGTCAGGTTGGCACCAGAATACCAGTATCCTAAGTATGTATTTTGGAACACCTCTAGCTGACAGTTTTGAAAATAATTTCATATTATTTATTCTGTCAAAAGCCTTTGAGGCATCTATAAAACACAAAAATATAGTGGAATTTTAATTTCTATGCTGAGCAACAATTTCTTATAGAGCTTATAATCTTCTGAGGGAGGCGTTTGCGCGCTTGTAATCAGGCTTTCAGGAGTTGGTCAGGTGCGTACAGCCAGGAACAACCGTAAAAATGTCAAAAAACAGCCCGCACACTGCACAGAAGTGATGAGACAACTTAGATGCCGGAAAATATATATTTCATAAAAAGTGCTCAAGGTGATATAAGTGAACGTTTCGGTCCCATAGACCTTCGTCAGCATGAAAATGTCCTCAGCCTGCCTCCTTTTTAAACATGCACTGGTTGTTAGAAGTTAATTAGTTGCACACTTGACTTGTAATTGGTAATCATCAATCAACTCAGTAAATAAGATGGTATAACAATACATAGGCTGAGGACATAAAATAAACACAAATATAAAAATAACAGGCACGGTTTATCCACATACACAATAGAAGTCAATAACAAGTCTTGAACAGGGAATGAGAGTATAACAGTATCTGTCGACATTATACAAAGACAGCTGCAACATACGGCTATGATTGACTTATAGAGCATATATGCGTATATCCGTACGATGTTTTCCTGTAAAACCAAATTGATTGTCCATGGTTAAAATAAACATACAAATGAACATAGAAAACCATTGAAAATTTTTTTAATTAAAGTTGGCCAAAAACGGCCAAAAACAAAATGGTCGACACGGAGGGGTGGGGGGGTAAAAATAACCCAGTTAGAATCCTTTACTGAGCTGTTGAAACATTTACTTTGGTTCCAAGGTGATTGGTGCTTGTTTCTGTTGTCGTAATATAGCGCCCCCGTGTGGCAAAATTTCAGGTAAGTTGGTTGATACCATAGACTGTATAAAAAGATGGAGGCAGCACCCGGGTCTGAAAAGTGAAGCCCATGCGGAAATCTCTGAAAATTGCTTTCTATTTAATCGCCAGCAGATGGCGACATCGGTGGTTGCAGAAAGAAGTTCAATGCTATAGAAGTCTATGAGAAAATTATCCTATTTCCCACCTGATTTATTATTTCAATAATGATTTTCCTCATTATTTTATGGTATCTGTCGCAAGTTTTAAGTCTCCGAATATCATGATGTTCATTTTTGTAAATTATAGTCCCAAATAGACTAGAATAAGGATGAAGTCAGATATACTTTATGGGGCGTGGCTATCCTCTGGTCCTCGTCAGATACGGTCAGATCCACATGTAGATCCACCCCTCGCTCCTCCCTGGGTCTTCAATTCATGCTCTCGTTCAATAGAAATCACATCCGATTTCAAAATGACAAAATGGCGCTGTTCAAATTGCCAAAATCGAGGCTTCCTAGATGGTATGCTGAATCCAATGGGTGACATCATGGTTGCTTCGTCCATCTTTTTATACAGTCTATGGTTGATACTTATGTCGTGTCATGTTCCCCCGAGCAATTTAGTTTGGAAAGACTGCAATCAAGCATTGCTGACATGTGGCTCACTTCCTGTTTTGTTGACGGTGCCAGAAAATTCCATTAGATGACTGTGGCCATATCATCTGCGCTGGGAAAATTCTGTGAATAATTTTTGGGCTGAACCCTCTGAGGATGATATGTGCCAAATTTGGCAGAGATAGGATCAATGCTTGGACTAGTTAGCAAAAGTAGATATTTTGAAAAAGTAAAAAATGGCAGAAAATCCAATATGGCGGACTTTAAGGAGAGTGGGTGCTTTTAAATCAAAATGGTCCAAAGATTCTGGGGAAAAAAAAACCAAAACTTAGGAAAAACGGTTCAAAAGTTACGAGCAAATCTGTAAATAACAACGAAGTGTTCAGGTTTTCAGCAGACTTCAGAAATGACATGGAAGCTTCTGAAACTACGTCATCAGAAGTCACAACCAGGTTCCACCTTGCATAGCCCAGTGTCAGGACTATTACTTATCTATTACTTAATACTTATCCGCAGCAACTACTGAACACTGAACAGTTGAGTGTCAAGGCACCCAATGTCTCAGATTTCCAGACACTTGCCTGATATCTTACACCTGAGGCACAGGCCATGTATAATAGAGGAGGGAACGAGGAGGTCAGATTTTGAGGATGAGTTAGGCTAGAATGAATTTGATACATGTGGATTTATTGGTTCAATTTGGATGTATCTCATCGCCATTAAGGCAAAGAAGTTGATCCTTTGCTTGGTATGCAATATGCATTTCATGTTAGTATTAAAATGGAAGTATCTTAAAACTGTTTGCTCTTGGAAAGAGAAGCTTTTAATGCCATGGAGTTGGGCCCATACTGAATTCACCAATTCAATTACAATAGATGCCTTGCACTTTCTCTGCTTGACCCCTAATGATAGGCTATTTTTTTGCTCAAGACATTAGATTCTAAATTCCTTATTCTTCTGCCTTATGTCTTACAAAACTTTCAAAATACTGATATAAAAGTAATGGTTTAAAGACTTCTTGAATCTGTTCTGGTGTGGCAGGTGTGTTTCAAGCAGCGTTTGTTAAAAGCCTGAAAATTTACTCTTGTTCTTCGTTGATGGTCTCCAGAATATTAGCCCATATTCACTATTGCAGTTTCATTTACGGCACCTTTGAAAAGAAAAATTGCCAGTTATGCTCGACCAACCTAGTTTTACTTTACTTTGAAACATTCGACCAAACGTGTAAAATAATTAGTTGGTATGCGATTCTTGGCAGTCCACATTTTTGAATGTAAAAATTTAAGCAATTGAGTGAAGTTATCGCATTGAAATAATAAAACCAGTCTGCCGCCTGGATGGGCCATGATCGAACTTGGAGGCAATATCCACGTTGTTGATAGATGGCGCGCTCATCCCAGGTCAGAGACGTAAGACCTAAGCGACTTCCTGTGCGACCAGGAAGCAGTAGTCTTGTTTACATTCTGAGGCTGTCTGAATCTGAGCCTGGTGGGGGGGTGGTGCAATGAGCAATGGAGAGACGTCGTTAGTATTGCTTATTAGCTAGCTAATATTTAATTTTCTGTCGATTTAAGCTATGGCTGCTGATGGCTTCTGGTGCTATATTTCTGTAATGTCGGTACTGTTGGCTCCTTCGTTTTGGTCATGTCTGGTGGTCTCCGGTGAAAAGGTAGCCCTGATGGAGGTTTTTCTGAGGGATCGACTGGGTGTCAGTAGTACTCTGCAGGGCGAAGTGATTGAGGGAAGTTGGAGTAGCAAAACTCTCGATGACCGCGATACTCAGGACAGTGATACCGTCGGAGGGAGTCTTCGATTGGTAAGAAGTTTCTATCGTTAATCCATTGAAGTAGAATAACCTGCCCACGCCCCCTTTTCTCAAACTTGTCTGTGGAACGTTATTTGAAACTCTTTACAGATGACTACTTTGATTGCTGCGCACTTAAATAACTTTGACCATAGACCGCAGGGGAAAGGCTGCGACACTGAAGCGGTGTAAAACATAATTAGTTGTAAATACTGTTGTGCTGAACGAAACCGTTGTTTCATGCTAGGATAATGCATCCACTCCGCAGCCAAAATATTGTTCGGAGGTAAACTTATTTCCTGTATCTTATGAAATTAAGAGGTATCATATGGCCAAACATAATTTGATAATAATGCGCAGCTCATTACATAAGTCTCCATCATCTACCGCCACCGCTTTTTTTTTTTTTTTTTTGTATTTGCATTTCAGCTACAGGATGACGAATTTGACCACCAGGCAAAATCCGAGGACCAGGAGCCGTGGATTGGAGTGGTGCCTGTTAAGATAAAGGAGAGCAAGATTTCTAGTGGCAGCCAGGAGTCTTTTGCATCTGCTGTCGTCAGCAAGGTCAGATGAATCCCGCTGCCCCCGAACGAAGTGGGATGCAAATTTAGTCATGCAGATAAGCGCGCTCTCAGATGAAGAACGGGTTTGAGATGTGCCGTCATATAGCCGATGCTTTTTATTCAAAGCGACTTTCAGTTGAGTAGCCTGAACGGAAGGCAGCCCTGGAGCAACTACTAACCTTTTGAGTTCCAGTCAAATATCCTAGCCAATGGGCTATAGGCTGCTCCCTTATAGATTTACTGTATTTTGCCTGTAATTCTACCCAGGTGATTCCCTGTCAGATTCAGGAGAGTGCAGGTGAATTGCAATGGTTGAATTTGAGATTCACCTGTAACGTGACCTTTTCTCTTGGATTTTTAGATGAAACGGGCCCTGGTGCTCGGGGCATCAGCCCTAATCATCCTGGCCCTCAATCAGAACACCGTTAGAGAGGTAAGCCTATTCCACGGCCCTGTATCCACCATTCACATAACCTTTATATGCCTGTAATTATGACAAGATGGAGATTTGCAGAGTTTGAGATGGGATTCAAATCTCAGTCTCTCTCACAGCAATAGATTGTTAATACAACAGGCTACATGTCAGCTGAAGGCAGAGTTGCCCTTAGCTGGGGGCTAAAGATGTTCAGCTGAGGGCTGTACGCAAGCAAATTAGCCGAGCATGCTAGCCCTTCTACATAATGGCCTCTGGCAACGTGACATGATTTCTTTGTCTTTGGCTGCACAAAAATGCGGGCCAACATGCCTTTTTCTTGTAGATGGATCTCTCCCAAGTCCTCTCCAAACCAGTAATAGTGTTTCAGACATCAGAGAACGTCACCAAGCTCATTGGAGTACTCCTCAGGTAGTGTCTTTTTCAGCCTATGAGAGCCCAGAACTTATTGTTGCCTGTTACTTTTAACGCTTTGAGCTTTTTTGACAGGGAATGGTTTGCTCCAGTCAGAAGTCAGTTCATGTTATAAGTATGATGATATGTGTGGATGTTTGCACAAGTTTGTGAAGGCACGTGTTTGTGCTAGAAGTAGTCTGTCCATTTCATCTTGTGTTTATTGCCAGCTACTGCTTTTGCGTAAAAAACATGTAATTTCGGAAGATACCCTCATGAAACCCTGTGCAAGACGCAGTGACTTGCGATTTTCATCATTTTCAGGGGACTTCATGCTACTGCCAGAATCACATTCAAGACCATCCTACAGGATAATCTGGTGAGATTTCCGCTGTGGGACTAGCTTCCAATTTACTTATAACAATGAAATCAGCCGTGGGTTAACAATATTTTTACTGGTCATATTTTCTGACCAATCAAGGCAAAACTATACAGTCATTTCTCAAAGTACTGTAACTTTGAAGTGTTTTTTGAAGATGCTTTGTCTAGTTTTTCCAAGTTTATTTCCCCAGGTTTGTAATAAAAAGATAGATGCTGAACTGCCTCTTGCCATTTGGTTGTACTGAGCCGCCTCTAACATGATGTGCTGGTTTATCAGCTTGAGTGTTTTCCTGGACATAATTGAGTTGTTTAATGGAGAATCTTCATTCAAAACTGAATGTAGTTTTGATATAGGCTTAGTCCATGCTTGTGGGACTGGCCCTAAGTTTACTTTCTGAATGCGACAGGGGGCCACGCTGACCCTGTGGTCCACCTGTGGGCGGTCGAGAGGGGGGCTCTACGGAGAGTGGCAGGGGGTCATCTGCACGGGAGAGACCAGCTCTCAGGTTCAGGTGGGAACGCACAGCCCAAACATCCAGCGCTTGCCTTTATAGCATTTTGCAAATACTGCGGCTATTTACTAAAATCAGCCACAGCTACAAGATAGCAAAGCAATATTGCAGTCCTCTTTGATGTCTTTAATGAATTTCACCCCATCGCCATATCCAGGTATATGGTGGTAATAGTAAGAAAACAGCTTTTCTGCTTTCATAAGACATTGTCACAGCAAATTTTGCAAAAACAACCTTTCCTCCCATCCACACATTGCTTGCCACCAGATTCTGTGAATATGACTGCTACATCTACAGTAGTGGAGCCAAGACATTATAGCGAGGTGTGAAGACACAATGACTGTTTGTTGATTGTACTGGCAGAAGTACCTCCAGCAGCTGTGGAACACAGTCCTCCTGGTCGCTCTGATCCTGTGCACTGGGGTCATAGTTCAAGCGCGCTGGCAGTACAGAGACCGCCAGCTCAACGATGACATGCAGGTAAGACTTTTTTCTCATAGCTAGCGCAAATCTCGAAGGTTCTTCCGCATCTGGTGCAAGAACCATGAGCAATAGCGGGGATTTGGTTGAGACTTTTGCATTCAGTAAAAGGGATTAACGAAGTGAATTGCATTGGTTTATTTGGGTTAAGTTCTGTTTGCAGGACTCGGAGATCATGAGTGCAAATTAGCTGAAGGTAAATGTTTGCACCGATATTAAGGAGCATTTTATCCATAGAGTGGTCACAGTGTGGAGGAGTTTCCCTGGTTATGTAGGAGGAATAAACTTGGATGGTCTTCAAGACCAAGTTTGTAACAGTGCTTGATAAGCATAATTTGCACTTTTTATTATCCCCTCGCCGACGAAGTAGTCGGAGGGGGATACAGTAACGCCGGCGTCCGTCCGTAACAAATCTGGTTTCCGTTCAATAACTTTAGTAATGTTCGACGGATTTTAATGAAATTTGATATGGAGGTTCATGGTATCAAAATACAGCCCATGTTCGATTTCGGAGTATGTAGGTCAAAGGTCATAGCTCATTAAATATGCAAAAATGGTTTCCAGAAGATTTAACAGTATAACGTGATGACTGTCCCATTGGACCTCATCATTTTGTTGCCATGAATGCTGCTTCTTAATCACATCCAAGATTTCTTTCATGCCATTACACTGTTTCAAATATTATACAGTACTAACCTTTGAAAGTTCAAGGATAAGTTCATATTATGTATTCACTTTTCACTCTTCTATCATTTTGTTACCTTCTCATATATGCTTTAATCTTCTGCTCTGCTGTAAATCCCTGATTTTATTCACATTCTTTTATTAAATCTTCATACCAATTAACATAGCGTTTATTTTCAGATCTTCTCATGGGCCATTCCTTAAAGTAGTGAACTTTCTGTACATCCAATCCCCGGGTATTAATAACTTCCTTGCCTAGTAATATATTATAGTCTAATGAAAGTAACTTCTTCTGACGTATATACACATGTACATGTACAACATTTGTACCCGGTGAGGGGATGCTACGCTTTGCGTTGCCCTTGTTTTCTTTTTATTCCACTGTATTTGCTGTCTCTAATATCTGTGTATGATTTCATTATTATTATCATTATGATTGTAAATTATAGTCATAGTTTCCTTATTCAAGTTTTGTTTTCTTTTTAGTTACCAGCCCTATGGGCCTACAAGCTATTGTCATTGTCTGGCGCCCGTCATCCGGAACATTTTTTATCTTTTTTTGGCTCGATGAATTTTCATGTAAATTTGCCTTAACATACTACTAGACCATATCTCCCTACATTTTTCTCGGATTTTTGGTTGAATAGTTTTTGTCCGTTTTATGGGCCCTTGAAATTTTGGCCCCAATGTTAAAGATAGGACTGAGAAATTAAAAAAAATGATTTCTCAAAAACTGCTTGATAAATTTTCTTCTAAATCAGGCAGTCAACTTTCCTTGGTACCATCAATGTACAGTGCGAGCGCCATTTTAATTGAATCGACAGAGGTGGGTCTGGTGGGGGCGCTGTACTTTAACATTGCATCCTATAGAGAATATGCAAGACGGCCTGTGGAGGCCAAATGTTTGCAGATAGAGATTAAGTTTGTATTATCAACTTTTAGGAAGTCCTATATGACATATATTTTGGCTGTGTTAAAGTAGACCTCAGATGACCTTGAAAGGTCAAACTTGAGGTCAAGCAAAATGTTACAATTTTCAAAGGCTTCTAGGCTTGAAAATATAGAAGATTGGGAACATATATGTATTGAATACTTATAGGAAGTCCTGTATGAACTTTCATGAGGTGGCATTGAACTTGACCTTCAATGACCTTCAAAGGTCAAACTTCACATGGTGAAATTTTAATGACTTCTATCACCAAAACTATTACAGATAGAGCTTAGGTTTCTATTGTGGGCATATAGGAAGTCATGTATTAAGTTTCATTTAGCGACCTTGACCTTGACCTTTAGTGACCTTCAACGACCAAATTTTACAATGACATTTCAATGACCAATATCCACAAAATCGTAACAGATTTGGTTTAGATTTGTACTGGAGACTTATAGGAAGTGATATATGAATGGTCATTTGGTGACATTCAACTTGATTGCTGGTGGCCTTTGAAGTTCAGACATAATACAATGACTTGTATTGGCAAAAACGGTCACAGATGGAGCCTAGGTTTGTATTAGAGACTTATAGGAAGTCATATGAAGTCCATTTGCTGACCTCAACTTGACCTTCTGTGAACTTTAAAGTTCACAGTTGACATATTGAATTTTCAATGACATGCATCACCAAAACTGCTTCGGAGCTGAGGATTGTACAAAGTATTACAGGAGGTCTTATAAATGTATGAGAACTTTTATTTCGTAACCTTGACATTGACCTTCAATGATTCTAAGCTCAAATTTCACATGAAATTTTCATAACTTGTATCATCACTATAAGATTGCTTGCTGGTAAGCTACGGGACCCTTAGTCCTATTTTGAATGTGTTATGGTGGTGTTATTTTTATTGCTGTACTAGAGACGTATGATACACATAAAGTTATGGTCATTAATGTTGTTACTTTAGTGGCTGGGAAATGTTGAGCCTTGATTGGTTGAATGGCCTGCTGTTGTCATCCCTCTAATGTTAACTTAACGTCAGACTGCTATTTACAGCTACTTCCAAAGCAGGACGTCCTGAAGCAGCTTGCAGCCCTGAAGACCAGGAAGTATCACTCACCCAAAACATGCAATGACCAGGGACAAGCGGGCGAGGCGGAAACCTGTGCCGTCTGCTTGGAGCAATACTTCAACAACCAGGTGCCCCCGACACCAACACCGCCACCCTCAGGACTGTAGACTCACTGCGGTCCTGTGTCAAAAATTACTTTCTCTGAAAATGGCTGGATTACAGAATTTAATGTCTTATAGTTGATGAGATTTGTACTGAGCTCTGACCTTCAAATTTTGTTTGCATTGACTAAAACCTTTAAGTATCATGGAAATAGTGGATCTGTATTGTTTGGACAAAGCGGGGCCATTTTAAATCCCCTCTCCTCATTTGGATGAGGTAATCTTCGATTGGTTTGGGGACTTGAAGGGTTAACTGTCACGTCAGTATAGTTTATGGACTTAAATCTGTATTTTTTTTCTCCCAGTTCTATTGCGTTATGCGGTGTTTGTGTGAGTGTGCCTCTCTCTGTGCCCCTCTCTCTGCAGTGCTTGCGGGTTTTGCCCTGTCTGCACGAGTTCCACAGGGACTGTGTGGACCCCTGGCTGCAGCTCCAGCAGACCTGCCCTCTGTGCAAGCGCAGCATTCTGAGTGGGTGACGCCGCCGATCTATCCAACCGCTCTGTCTCACCATTATATCCTGCCGCTCTATCCTACTCCTCCATATGGACGCTCAATCTGCTGAGCTGTCCCTTCATTCAGTCCTGCAGGTTTATCCATCTGCTCTGTCCCACGGTTTAATCCCATCACCATAGCTCACCGCTCTATCCCGCCACTCTACACCATGATTCTATCCCAATGCTCTATCTTGCCAATCCGTCCCACTATTATAGCCCACCACTCCATAGCACCATTATATCCCGCTGCCCTATCCTACCAGTCCACCTAAGCGCTCTATCTGCTGCTCTGTCCCACTGTTTAAACCCATTACTCTAGCTCGCCGCTCTGTCCCACAATTCCATCTAACCATTCTACTCCACTATTCTATCCCACTACTCAGTGCCACCACTCAATTCAGTCACTCTACGCTGCCTCTTAATCTGCCTGCGTTCTTGGCTCCATAATGCCATTTTATCCTGCCGCTCTATCCCTCCATTCCATCCCACCACTCTGAGATGCAACTGGCTGCTCTTAAAAACCAGACTGGCTCCAAATTTTTCAATAGTGCGATCAAAGTTAGAAATGTTTTGAAATAGGCTAAGTGGCATTAAAAACACAACAAGCAATAATGTACAAAATCTTGTACAAATGGTGTAACAAGGAAAAAATAAATACAAGGATATTTAAGGTGAAGTATTAGCTCACAAATGGTGAATTCTAACGAATTGGTTTGTCAGCGGCCCTCGTGCCGAAAACTGTAATCCGATACACGAGCCACTCCCCAAATAATCCACTGAAAGGAAAGAAATGTCCTATGCATTCTTGAACATTAACCCTGGCTATAAAAAGCTGGGCTTAAAAACTTGACGTTTGTGACAAGTCGTGATGCCACGAGAATGCATCGTGCAACTGTTTCACGTCAGCAGTACAGTACAGTGCAAAAGTCTTAAGCACCCTACATTTTTAAAAATTAAAAATTTGGCTTAAGATGTTTACTTTTTGTTTTCCATATTGATGTTGCTGAAAATACTATGTATATTTGAAATTCCTAATGCTTACTTGAGAAATAGTTTTATCAATTAATGTTTGTACTGCATTTCATTAAAAACAGTTGATACAGATAATATAGCCTTGACAGAGCCCTGATGTCACCATCATTATGGCTGTCTGCAATTACTTGCAGGGATAAAGACGCAAGTGAGACAGTCTGCAGAACAACAGTGGCTGGTTTTTCCACTCTTCTTGGAGTGAGCAAAAAGCCAATCATCTTACAAGAGTGTAGCAAAAGAGGACAGTGTCCCTAATGTTTAGGCAAAGTGCAGTCACACCAAATATTGGTTTTTAACAGTTTGCAGCACTGTATAGTACATTTCTCAGTAACTAGAAACTTTATATTTGCCCTACAAATTTGCTTCAAATGTGCCCAAGACTTTTGCACGGTACTGTACGTGTGGGCATACGTGCGCCAGACCGTCTCATTCGTTTGATGCATTTCAGATCGCTTTCATCCTGCAGCGCTGACTGCCGCCAAGGTTCCAGAAAGATGCAGTGACCATATTAGCTCCTGTACAGTGTGAGGATGGTTGCAAAATCTCTTCGATTAGAGCATGTTTGGATGGTCCTAACAGATCATAGACGCGCTACTCGTCGTCAGTGGGGAGAGGCACGTTCCAACAGAAATTGGCAAAATTGTTCATGGCTTCACATTATTTTTAGCGACGAGTTGAGCTCCGCGCTCTATCGCAACTATGGGAGGCGACGTGTTTACCGGAGACGAGGTGAACGGTATGCTGATCCATGTGTAGAGCGATTGGATTGATTCAGCGGTGGTAGTGTGATGGTGTGGGTAACTATAGGGTATGGCTAGAGGACTCCACTGCTGTTTGTCGATGGAACACTGACAGCACAACACTATATGGATGAGATCTTAGACCCACATCTGCCAATACCATCACATCTTGTTCACGCATGACAACACTCGTCCTCACACAGCAGGGGTTACCCAGCACTGCCTGGACACTAACAACGTAAGGGTGTTAGATTGGCCTCCTGACTTGCTAGATATGAATCCCATTGAACAACTTTGGAACATTCTGGATCAGTGAATTTGCCATCGGGGTCACCCTCCCACTACTCATAATGAACTTCGTGCTGCCCTGTCGTCAGAGTGAGATCAATTCCCACAGAGACAGATCGATAATTTGATGACGTGTACGCCACGCAAGATTAAGGCAATGTTTGCTGCAAATGGTGGACACACACGGTCTTAGTGCCGTTTGCCATATGATCCAGGAGGATGTCTGATTCTGTAAAACTGTCAAGTCTAAATTAACAAACGTCAGTAAAGCTGTTAAAATTTGCGACTTACAAATTTCGTTTTTAAAAATTTCTTTACACTCTTTCAAAGTTGGAAGTCTACGTTGTTGCATTTTTAATGCCTCTTAGTAGTTGTATAACAGGGCCCAAATAAGATACACTTTTTTTTCCAAATTTGACCAGGATCCAAATCAGATGTACTTTTAAATAATGGGATCAAAACTGAATATGTTTAAATAAAAGGGAACCTAATTTATGTCATTTTTACAACTAGACCCAAATTTGGTACTTTTGAGCTCACCTGGACCAAAGGTCCACGTGAGCTATTGCCATCACTTGGCGTCCATCGTCGTCTGTCGTTAACAGTTTTCAAAAATCTTCTCCTCTGAAACTACTGAACAAATCCAGACTAAAATTAGCCACAAGCATCCTTAGGATGTCTGCTTTAAAAATTGTGTCGATTATGCCGGCTGTCTGAATAACATGGCCGCTGTTACTAAAAACAGAACATAGGGGTAAATCCACCTATTTTCAGCGATATCTCAGGAACTAAAGCAGCTAGAGAAACTCTACAAAAGTTTCCATAGGATCGAAGTCATACAATGCCTCCTTGTAGGAGTTATTGGCCTTGAAATGTCAAATATGACGATTTTGCTTTTTTTGGCCTATATAATGAAAACTATAAGAGATAGAGAAATTGCAAAAATGATCAGCAAATAAAGCTCTACAAAAGTCTCCATTACGCTGAAATTGTACAATGGCTCTTTATCGGAGTTATTCGCCTTAAAACATCAGATATGGTGATTTTTTTGTTTATTTCACTATTGCATGTGAATAAACCATCACATTCAATTGGCTCATTAGATTCTTGAAATGATAATCAGAATCCCCTGGAATTTCTGTTTGAATCCAACAGATTTATTTATTTCTTTTCCACTTAAAAATAGATTTAGTGAAATTATGGGACGAGGTTGGAATCATAATCATGTTTTTTGGTATTTCATGAAGATCCTGTACCTTGTTACTTGTATGCTGCAGTAATTATGTTTATGTAATTTTAAGAATTAGTTAATTTTCATACAGATCCAGGTGAGCGATTCAGGGTCTCTAGGGCCTCTAGTTTTTTTTAGGTGTGGTACGCAGCAGATCGACTCCAGCCATGTTAGTGTCAACTTTGGCCGGCAGCTGCATTAAAGCAGCACATAATTGGTTTTACGTTGCTCAGGGATATGGGAGGGATACAGTCTGTTTGAGTTAGCATAATTTGTTGCTCAAGCGCCCGTCCAGGCACTCGTCAGTTACATCTTAACCAGCGCATTGTTGTGTTTCCTCTGCCTTCATTCTGACGTTACATGGTTTGAGGCTGCAAGTGTAAAGAATTGGCGGCTAACAAGCGCATTTTGGAGGAGAATCGCAAACTGTATGCCCTTCCCCAAGATGGCCGCAAGAGTCACACAGAGCAGTTAGCTGATTGGACATTCCAGATCCGGGTCAGATTAGAGGTGTCAAATTTATGAGCAATATAAAGCAAAAAAGAAAAGCAATCTAGTATAGTCAAGGATACTAATCACTTACACAGCCTCTGCCCATGTTGGGTCCCTACCCACGGTTTAAACACAGCTCTATAATACTCCGCTGTTACATCATGCCAAGGCTGCTGAACCCTGTTCCTGACTTTCTACCTTATCGTTGTTTCAGTTGTGTTTGGCAGCTCTGGTAAACCGTTTCACCAGAGCGCTGAAATAATTAAATTAATATTTTTTAAAAATTTATCTTGTGCTGTTGAAAGCCTGTCACACGGCAACTTGTTTAAGTGAGCTCCCCTGCGGGAGCTCTCTTAAACAAGTTGCCACATGATATGTTTTCAACAGCTTTGATTTTGATATCTTACATCATTGAGCAACATTAGCTGCATTTAGCGCTTTTAAGGGTTAATCAACAAAACATGCAGATAAATGCGCGACACTCTTTGTGATGGGGATGCATTTCTAAGCACTCAAACTCAAGATGACCTGGTCTTTTCTGACATCTGCCATATATGTATGATAGCCATTAATTGGAAATTCGACAAATGTTTTCATCTCTGGTGTTGGCCATTTAATTTTGGTCATTGGTGAGTATAATCATTGCAATTATCATTATTGCACCAGTCATTATAAACAGTGTTGGGGTAATTACATTAAAAAAGTAATGCATTACACATTACTAGTTACTTTTTTAAAAAGCAATCCCTTACTTAATTACTCGCTGCTGAAAGTGAGTAGTAGTTACACTACTAGTTACATTACTTTTGGATTACTCAGCACCATCATCTGAAATTCACCACAAGTTAATTAATTAACCACATCATGTTAAATCATGTTAATCACGTGAGTCATGTACAAGGCTATGGTGCTGGCATAATATACTCAAAAGAAAGAAGAAAAAGAAGATGTTTTGCTGGCCTTCCGTCCTGCCGATAGTTGAAGAATTTAAAGTAATGCAAGTAACTAGATAATTTGTTAGTAACTGTAATCCGATTACTTAAGTCATCAAAGTAAAGCGTTACTGATAAATGTAATCTGATTACAGAAATTAATTACTTTGTAATGCGTTACCCCCAACACTGATTATAAGTCACCGCTTAAATCGTAGCAACTCCATGACTGCAAGTTATGATCTGGGGCCTTGAACTCTGACCTCTAAAATATTCTCACCAACAGCCAACTACTGCAAAGACAGCTAATGGCAGCTCCAGGACCCAGACTTCTATGAAACTGGGATCAAGACTTGTGTGCTCCGTCTCTCTCATGAAGTTGTCCATCAGACCTCACTTATCTCCGTACTGTAGGCCAAGCGTCTGGAAACCACAGCAAGCCCTCTCTGGTGCTGGGATGGGAACAGATCCCAGGCCATGTTGGAGGGCTGGAAGATTTTTTTTGGAAGAACCCACTGAAATGGCTGTGACCCTGTAGTTTCCAGTTCACAAGACCACCGACACCACTTCCAATACTTTAGCAGTTTTTGCATCTTTGGCATGTTCCATATATGTACTGTGTGGATAACAAGAGTATTGGGGGTCAAAAAAAAAAATTCCAGTTTGAGCAGCTGCGCTGGTTTCGATCACCGCATTCTTATGGTCTTTCTAATCCCCGACGACCAGGCATGGTACAGTTTAACCGTCTTCAATTATGTTGTATTGAACTGACAGATTCATGGTTCCAACTGCTTGTGCAGTTATTGTATACGTAATAAAACCGATGCATATTCATTTGTTTTTGTACATACATATGAATGAGAAATACTTGTTTATATTGGCATGGCTTTAAGGATGTGCGTTCATTGGCATCTTTAGGCTCATATCAAATATACAGTAATGCTTCAACTGATACATCTTATTTCCACAAGTAAGCATTGCTGAGAAAAAACGTTCCAAAAATCTAAATGCTCGGCCTCGAGGTACAGGTTTTTCAAACAGTTGCTGATCATTTATGTCTTTGTGCTGAGCAGGGGACAGGAATAAAATCGACACGATCCATGTAGCCTCACCATTGCTTCCAACTGTTTGAAGAAAAATCATGAATCTACATTTACAAAAAAGTACGGCCTGTTTGTAAACTATTTTCCTTATTGAAAAAAATTCAGCTCTTAAATTGCATAAATGGAGCAGGTGGAGAATTGTTTCAAATACAAAACTGTCAGATTGTAAAGCAGATTTTGAGTCAACTCAGGCCAATTAACACAAAATTGCAAAACAGAATGATCAGCAGGCATTTTCCTGAGTGTACTTGCCCAGAAATGGCCCAGGACATCAGTGTAATGCTTTCTCAGTCCATGTACGCTGAGCAACAAAAGAAATGCAAGTTAATATAATGCAGACCGGAAATGCAGACCGGAGTGTGTAATTACGACAAAAATCTTTATTTGCACGTGCACATTTACACTCATTTCTTCAAAGATTCTTTGCGGTCACTTCTACTGGGTGATCAGTGCAAGCACATTGAAAAACTTGCACCTCTTTTGTTGCTCAGTATATTGGATAACGTAAAGCGAAGCCCATGGATCGGTATAGGGGCTTTACCCATAGATGCATTCAGTTTGCCACAAGCTTGCTTAATAGCAGCTTAAAGCCGCTTTCACACTGGACTCGCAACAAATTTTTCGCATGACGGATTACATTCAAAGTCGCGTCTTTGCATTGACTTTGAATGTAATCTGTCATGCGAAAAATTCATTTCGCGTCCGGCGTGAAAGCAGCTTAACGGCGAGAAAGGAGAGCCATAGACAAACTTGTTGTAGAATGTGCCTATATCCAGAAGATCGCTGAGCAATCTCCATAAAGCAAAACAGACCATTCTTGCTTCTGTACACTTGTATTGTGTGTGATGTGGGTGTAAAAATTATACCAAATATCTGAAAGTCAGAAAATTACTTAAGTGCAATAAGCATCCACTAGCATGCATAGTCGCAGAAACTGTTTTTAAAATGAATGTCTTTTAAAAAATATATATATTTCATTCCTACAATATTTGGCATCCAGGAAAGCATGTTTACCTGTGAATGGGTGACTAATTCACAGATGTGCACAAACCCACAGCTCGTCTCCATCACGTCACTTGTGAAGGAGGGAGGGGGGCGATAATAAACGACAGCCCCTGAAAGAAAAACTTTATTTATTCATTCATTCTTTATTTTGTTTGACACAGCCTCCGTACAAAAGCAATTGACTGTAAATAAGCCTTTTTGATAGAAAACTGCTCTTGGATATTGACTTGCCTCATTTGTAGCTGCAGTGATTGGTAAGGCTGATCTATCACCGAGTCAGAATGTTTGCTAAATAATCAAAAGCCCTTGGATGCGACTTCCTCACACAACACACAGTGCTGCTGCAGTGAACTTCATAGTGAGGTCCAGGTGGGTGTGTCTGGCAGCGTGCTCTGCTCCGCCCTCTTCTTCCACCTCACCGACCAACCGCAGACCAGCCACAGACCAACCCCTCCTCCCTCTGCAGCAGGGACTTCCGTCTCGTGACAGTAGTCCCTGAATGCTGCAGTTCCTGAGTCGACTTAACACTTCATGTTACAGACAGTGTGTTTACATCACTCCATACTTTTAATAAATGGATTTGTTACATGGCAGATTCGTGTGTGTGGGTGTCTGTCCGTCCGTCAGCACGCTGAGTTTACAGAGTACGCCTTGAAAAGTGAACTAATGCAGACTCCTCCCTCACATCCTCCCATCCCCCTTTATCCTATGCCAGTAAACGAGGTTTCTGTGGTTACGTTCAACATTTCAGTTTTGCTAAATTTATCATTATCTCAGCAAATTCAAACTAACCACTTCATGAAGTGAACCCTCGACCTCTCTTAAGGTCGTCGGGTGAAACAAACCCATCTCAGTCAGTCTGAACCAGGCTTCGCCTAAATGATCAAATATTCCACTACAAAGATCCTTGTCGCTTGTACCAGTGATACAAAAATTAGGTATGAAAAACGCTTGTGATGTCATCAAACCCTTTAAGGGAACGTCGCAAGTTTCAAAGGTTGCTGAGATTTGGGGGTGCTGGACAGGAAATCAGTCCTGAGGTGGGAAGCAATAGCTTCGCCCATCACCATTGGATACGTGAGTGTTCCTCTGGGCCGCCGCCCACCTCCGCCCGGCGTGTGGTGGGAGACGTTTCCGCGGCGATGGCACGTCTCAGGACGGGATCATGCCCTTGTTCCTCTTGCGGTCGGCCATGGCGCGGCGGTTGTGATTGGCTCCCCGGCCCTTGTGCGCCTCTTTCCGCCGCCGGTCCAGCATTGTCTCCTGCGTCTGCCCCTGGCCCTTCGGCCGGCCCGCCACGTGACTGGCCGGCTCCGGTCGGTACCTGCGCCAACCAAACACAGCCCAGAAACAGACCAATGAGAGAAGCCCGTTGCCACATGGGACAGCTTCATGCGGTGAGAGCGATGCGGCAGTTAAAGCCGTGGGAGCAGTTTTGGGATCAAGAGCCCTGCTGAAGGGCCCAACAAAAGAGTTATTCCTAACTTAAACTCTCCAAAAGACAGACAGAATCCCAGGCCCCACTGGAGGCTGGAACCAACAACTCGGCAGTAAAACATTCGACCTCCAGGATACCCCGCTGCCAGATGTTAAATTAAAAAAAGGGTGTATAAAATGATATGTGATACAATTCTGATGTAATTAACACTTCCACTGCAGGACACACTGCTTCAAGTCGACTTTGATATAATACATATACAATGTACATCTGCTCCCACTCATGGGTGAACTAATGTGAGCTCTTACTGATGAATGAGCACCAATCCTTTTACTGAGCAATATCAAATCTTAAAGAGGGGCGTCTGGAGGGCAGATGTGGTGACACTATGAGGTGACAATCACTGGGTGGTGGATCGGGGAGAGGCTCCATTGAATTTCTCACTCAGACTGGCCCAGCAAACTGAGCTTGAATCCTGACAGCATCAGTGCCAGTTTAGGGGCCACTTTCCCAGAAGGCCACTGTGCTGTTGGCAGCAGGGGACCCCAGGTTTAGAGAGTGCTCAGTCAGCAGGAAATCCCTCCACTCAATAGCAGCCCCCGCAGGCTGATGGGATAGCTGCGACTCAAGTCTGTCTGGCAAGCGCAGAAGGGGTGAACGAGCAGGTGTTTAGGGCCCCATAAAATGATCTGACAAAGGGCCCGTCCACACTGTAAACCACACATTTACAGCACAATTTTATCAAAGAACAATTCAGTCAAGGCCCTTGGAATTTTTCCAGTTACCCTCCATGAGTCAACCCGAGAGAATTTCGAACTGGTGCTGGAAGGGGGAGCGGTGGGGGAGGAAGGGCGTAGCAGCGATCTTTGAATATCGCAGTCCCCAACCGCATCAGTCTGAAATTTCTGTCGGATAAAGATGCTTGTCATCAACTGCACTCCACAGGTAAATTGAGGTGCGCGAATCTTTGGACGCTGATTGCTGTAAAGGCCAGTACTTCTAATATGGTACACAAATACCCTTAAATTTAAGTGGACAGGTTTTTTTTTTTTTTTTTAAACCAGGGATGGGAAACTCCAGGAGAAACACAGTATCTGCAGGCATGTCTGATCACCGATCCGTCAGCAAGTCATAAATGCCATGACAACTGATTGAATAATGAGTCCACACACCTTGTTCTAAAAGCATTAACTGACTGTGGACAGTTGTCCATCACTGGTCTGCAGTGTGAGGGAATTTGAGAAAGGTGTCCTGGTCTCAATACTTAGAACCGCACTGCACTGTATGAGGGAGGTTTATAGCCAGGGGCTAATGTGTTCCAGTGGGACTCACAAGGTTCTTGGTTCAAAACCCAGTGCAGCCGCAATAAAATCAATCCAGCCGTTAGGCCCTTGAGCAAGGCCCTAAACTACACTGTGCTCCAGGGACGGAGTGGCCCCTGCATAGTATAATCAACTGTGAACCGCTTTCAAGTGTCAGCTATTTAACTGAACTGCAGTAAAGCAGCAGACGATGGCTCACTCACCCTCTCCGGCTCTGCATGGCTGCTCTCCGAGCCTCGGCTCGCTCTCTCAGGACCGCAGGGTCCTGAATGAACAGGTCCCGCTTCACCCCCTCGTCCTGAGGTAACAGAGCGCTCAATTACACACCACTGTCTCACTCATTTATACAGCACTTTTAACAAGTACACAACGTCAGAACGCTTCATAGTGGAAATACAATACGAACCTCCAACCGAAATAGGCTTAAATCACAGCAGCCTGGTTGCATGGGAGAGACCGTCCACTCATGACCAGACTAATTCAGCGTAACAGTTACAGCAGAATCAGAAGTAACAAATACCTAGCGATGGCATATTTCCCTGACCCGCACTACACACTCAAATTAACTGAAGTCAAGCCTATTTTCAGAAAAACAGGATTAATAAAAATGTCAAGAGGTCCAAAATAGTAGAAGGCACAACTCTGCATTATTATGGAACCCGCTTATGTTCTCGCAAAGACCCGCCTCTCTGGGGTATTCAAGTGCTAGGATTGGCCAGCTGCTCAGGGGCTAGGATTCCAATCCAAGAGCTGAATGGCTGGCTAATCCTGGCGCTTGAACACACTGGCGGGGGGGTCTTTGCGCAAACATAGGTGGCTTCCATAATAACGCCACAACTCCAGCATATCATTGCTGTCAAGCTGTATGAAAAAATATAAAACTTTTCTTGTTATGATTCGAATTGTTTACAGACAGTGATAGTCATGTCTCCCAACAATATATGCCAGGGGATAATCGTGATGATTTTTTGATCAGGTCAAGCTTTAAAAAAAAAAAAAAAAAAAAAAACACAAGTCAAATACGCTGAACTTTCAGGTGTTTTGCGGGACTCTCTCTACCTTTTCATCTTCCTCCTCCTCTTCCGGCTCATCCTGCCGGTCCTGGGCCTGTTTGCCAGAGCGCAGGATCTGTGGGGTGGTGAAGGGTCTAGTGGGGGAGGACACAATATGTAAATTGCGACAGAAATAATTGCATCACTAAGGCCACTGGAACAGTAATACAACATTGGTGAGATAAGACACAACTCCTATATATATGAAAATAGTGAAACATGAATACAAGATATACCGTGAGCGTTAGACATAGTGACTGTATCCAGAAAGGTTGTGACAAACGGTGGTAAGCCATTGCTGGTCCGTAACTTAGTTACTCAAGTTTTTTTTTTGCGCGGCTGTTTTTATTGAATTGTAGCTCTAGTTGCGGCCAACTTTTACTATCTAGTTCAGGGCATTTAAAAAAAAAAAAAAAAAACGATCTCCGCCAACTCTGAAACGCCAGGTCAGCTGTGTTTTCTAAAGTCTCTTTTTAAGGGATAGGGAGGACGTTAGGCAAAATTGTAGTGAAAGTTTTGCGTTTTAAAATGAAAACATTAGTGTGGATATAGCCTCAGAGAGAGGGTGTGCGGTCAGAGCCCAGCGGTCGTACCTGCGGCTCAGGAGATCGTCGTCTTCGTCAAGGTCATTGGCGCCCACTTGGTTGACATCGTAAGTGTCATCATACTCGTCATCATAGTCGTCGGTAACGTAGGCCGCCCCCTCGCCCGCGTTAACGGGCACCTCCTCCGTCACAGTGTCGTAGGCCAGGTATCGGGAACGCTGCTCCGCGATGTGCCGCTTATCGTCCAGCAGGTCCCGGCCACTTCTCCCCTGCCTACAGGACGGTCATTCGACACATTTTGTGGGGTATTCCCAAATTCACAACTCTGCCCCACTCTATACAGGTCTGCAGAATCTCACAGCATCCCACTTTCTCGAAAATACGGGGACATGTTGATACTGACAGATGATCAGTAACAGTAAATGTTTTTAAAGAGTAAGAATACAGAAAAACATTACATTTTTGAGAGCCATTTGCTCATTTAAATGCATTAAATTTACTTTGCAGCGTAAATTTTCGCAGCGCATTTTTTTCTTTTAAAAGGCACACCTGAAACACTCTACACTCTTGTTCAGGGCAGCCATATAAAAAAATCCTAAGCTAGCATCCCCACCTGCTACAGAAAAACCCTCCCGCCTCAATATTAGTACTATTTTACATTTTTTTAAAAATCCGTTAAAATCGCGCTAGAGAGAAAGTGAGAAAAAAGTGTGCAGAATCCTTGTCCATGCAGCAGATGATCTGTCCAGCTTTCAACCACTGCACCCATCATGAGCTCATCAGATTTGATTCTTTATGTTAATACATGTACTTGTGATTTGGATTTGTTGTGGCATTTGGATCTCAAACTCTTATTAGAATAAAATACAAAATTGAAACTGGATATCTGTGTCCTTAGACACAAATCCCCCCGCCACTGAGAGTTTGTGAAGCCCCTAAAATTGTGAAATTATCCAGTCTTGTCAAACAAAACATGAGATGCGCACCTTCGATCTATGTAGCGATTATTTACCAAAGCTTGTTGAATTCTGTCCTGAAGTTTTTGAGGAGAAGCGGATAGACAACATTCGCCATACAATACTGTACATACTGACAGACAGACAGACATTTAAGGACAGACGAGGGGAATTCTCTATGTTCCTACATAAAAATCCTCCCACTCTGCCCCTGAAAATTAAAATGAGAGGGATGCTAACCAAATCATTTTTTCATATGGCCTTAAACACCTAACAGTCCCCACAGTGCTGTAGCAGATGGAGGTCATGACCCCCTACTTACAAAAATCAAATTCTGATTTCCACACAGATATTAGTATTACATATTAAGAAAGTATGGTGGAGATGTACAAGTTGCGCTGTGTACCCCCCACACCCCAACACTTTGAAAACCACTTCTATGTTCTTGGGCGCACACACACAACAAAGCACACTGGTTGGGAAGCAATGACTTGAAGATATTAATTGAAACTGCCGTCAATTAAGCTACACACTCCATCAGCACGAATGGGTATGAGGTGACTATCGTCCTTTCATGTGTTTACAGTTTTTCTCACGACCTTCGAAATCAGAAGCACCCCTCACCTCCTCCCCTTCCAGATACGGGACATGTCCACCTTATCGCGACTGAAGACGTCGAACTCGTCGTCGTCGAAGACGTTGGACCTGGAGCTGAGGACAGGGGGCGGCTCCTCCTTGACTGGTCTGGAGGGAGGAGTCAGCTTCAGTCATTACAGAGGAGTCCGTCCATCAATTCATCATCTAACTCACGTGCTCCTGATTAGTGCCGTGGGGTGTACTGCAGGATCACACCCTGGACAGTTTGCTAATCCATTGCAGAGATCGGAGACCATTCACTCACTCAATCCTAACACAAATCTATGGGCCATTTACTCTCCAATCAGCCCGACATGCACGCCTTGTACATAGCGAAAGGAAACCGGAGAACCTGTAGAGACCCCATGTGAACCCCAGGAGAACCTGCAAACCCCACCCAGAAAGGCCCCAGGCTAAAATGAAACCCGCTACCCTTTTGCTAAGAGGCAATGGCTTAACCCAAAGCAGTCTCCGAACGGTTATAACAGCATGACGTGCACACACTGATGAAAGAATAGGTCGTTACGCATTAAATCTCTACTTTATCATAGACCGCTTAGAAGATAGACAGTTTCTTGCTCCACCTTTGAGTTTACCTACTTCGGGCAACATATGGAAAACAGCACTGTCCGACATTGTATCGTACACATGAAGTAGGCGGAAACACGTGAAAGCCATTGTCCTCAACAATCATCGCACAAGCCAACAGCATTATCCCATTAACAGTGGTTTAACCTCATAAAATCTAAATGCAGCTGCTGAATTCAAACCTGTGGAACTTCAGACCCATTTTAAATTCTATTGGACATCTCGAGGTTTTCAATGATCTCAAATATGTCCTGCGGAATTACAGGGAAATACATATAAACTGATACTCGAATTCTAGATGTTTTCTATTTGATGAAATGCTGCGGCCGCAGCAGCCATAAAAAACATGGCAGCCTGGGATTGAAAATTTCACTCAATATAAGTGTGATGTAGCTTCAGAGAAGTACTGCAACCAACAGATACAGAATAAGTAGGTGACATTGTCCCACAATATGGAAAAAAAATGTTTTTTCTGGCTTTAACCAATTTGTGGGAAAGCTTGAGTGAAAAGTTAAGAGTCTAATGGGTTAAATGCGATGGTGAAGAGCAGAATAGTCCCGTTAGTTCTACATGTGCTGTGTAGATCAGAGACCCTGACGAGAGCTCACCTGGGCAGGGCTCGGTCCAGCTGGGCCAGGGTCGGAGCCAGCCTGTCCTCCAGGATGTTATTGATAACCACCTCTGAGTTATAACCATACTCCTCCAGACAGGCCAGGATGAAGCCCTCCCCCAGGTCAGGGAGCAGGTCCCGGATGTGAGACAGGAGCGACTCCAGCTCGCCTGCGCTCACCGTGCAGACCGCCCCCTGCAGGCAGGGAGGGGGAGGACAGGGTGTTATAAAAGCTCTCAGTCAGCAGGGTCACCGCACTGGGAAAAACCCGGAACAGTCCCAAACCCAGAACATGGACTGAATTTTATAAAAATAGGACCAAGGGTCCTGTAGCTTACCGGCAAGCAGTCTTATAGTGATGATACAAGTTATGACAATTTAATGTGAATATTGGCCTTCCAATTATTGAAGGTCAATGTCAAGGTCACTAAATAAAACTTCACATACATTTATAAGACCCCCTGTAATACCCAATCCTAAGCTCTGAAGCAGTTTTGGTGATACAAGTCATTGAAAATTCAATATGTCAATTCTGAACTTTAAAAAGGTTACAGAGGGTCAAGTTGAGGTCAGCAAATGGACTTCATATATGACTTTCTAAATGTCTCTGTACAAACCTTTGCTCAATCTGTGACCATTTTGGTGATACAAGTCATTGTAATTTCACTGCTGAGTTTGACCCTCAAAGGTCACTGACAGTCAAGTTGAATGGCACCAAATGAAAGTTCATATGTGACTTCCTAGATGCCCGTAACACAAAACTAGGCTCCATCTGTGACCATTTTAGAGATACAAGTCATTGAATTTTCACTAGGTCAAATTTGACCTTTGAAGGTCAATATGAAGGTCACCAAATGAAAGTTCATATATGACTTCCTATATGTCTCTAATACAAACCTAGGCTCCATCTATGACTGTTTTGGCAAAACAAGTCAATGTAATTGTATTAGGCCAAGTTTGTCCTTCAAAGGTCACCAACAGTCAAGTTGAATGTTCATGTTTGACTTCCTTTAAGTCTGTGATACATACTTAGGCTCCATCTGTGACCTTTTTAGTGATAGAAGTAATTGAATTTTCACTAGGTCAAGTTTGACCTTCAAACGTCAATATGAAGGTCACCAAATGAAAGTTCATATATGACTTCCTAAATGTCTCCAATACAAACCTACACCCTATCTGTAACAATTTTGCTGACATAAGTCACTGAAATTTCACCGTAAAGTTTGGCTGTTGAAGGTTACTGAAGGTCAAGTTCAAGGTCACTGAATGAAACTTCATACATGACTTCCTATATGCCCACAATACAAACCTAAGCTCTATCTGTAATAGTTCTGGTGACAGAAGTCATTGAAATTTCACTATGTTAAGTTTGAAATTTGAAGGTCAGCGAAGGTCAAGCTCAAGGCCACCAAATCAAAGTCCATATATGACTTCCTATAAGTGTTCAATACACATGTTCCCAATCTTCAATATTTTTCGAGCCTAGAAGCCTTTGAAAACTAACATTTTAATTGACCTCAAGTTTGACCTTTCAAGGCCATCCGACGTCAACTTTAACACATCCAAAATATAGGTCATAAATTACTTCCTACATGTTGATAATACAAACTTAATCTCTATCTGCAACCATTTAGCTTCCACAGGCCATTTTGCCCATTCTCCATACGGCCCAATGTTAAAGTACAGCGCCCCCACTACACCCACTTCCGTCGATTCAATCAAAATGGCGCTCGCACTGTACATAAAGTGTATCACCGGATGACGGATGCCACACCACGACAATAGCTTATCGGCCCATTTTTTTGAAAAAAAAAAAAGAGCAGCGCAAGGTACCACTAAGTGCAACTGACCAGCCAACTCTGAAATCCAGCTTCAGGGGACAGATGCGTCACAACTCCGAGCAGACATGCCAAAAATGCTCTTAAGCAATAAAAGTTGGCTCAGAAACAGCTTAAATTCAGGGAAATGGAAAAATCAGCTTTGTAAATCCATGCATATGGCAATGCTCAATGCCAATGAGCAGTTTTAGAATGATTGGCCAACCGACTGAGGAGAAAACCTGCTTCAGATGGACAGCAGGACAGAGGGACAGCAGGATGATAAGTTTTCCTCATTTTATAGTGGGACAATGGACGCATCAGGCTGTAGAACCAGCCCACACTGTTCAAGGTCAGACAAAGACCCAGAACACTGAAGTAGAGGCTCATTCCAACTGCTCATTTATCACACGCTTCCTTCGTTCTCTTCCTTCCTTTCCTTGCTTTTAGCTCCGCCCATCAGACACACAGGGAGGCAAAGTAGGAAAAGTGTGTCAGTTGGAGACAGGCAGATAACGTTTAACACTGCAGAAAAAAAAAGCACTCAATTAAAGAACGGCCTCAACGTTCCTTAACGGATAGGGAACTATCTCCTTAATGACGGCGAGATGCTGCCGAGTTCCGGCATTTCAGGCAGGCACTACAAAGAGCAAAGATAATAAGCCCAGAGTATCTTGGAGATGCACAAAGCGTCTCTGCTCCAAATGGAAGGCTACAGTGCATCAGCTAATGTACTGCGATATCAAAAGTCAAAAGACAGTGAGGAAAAAAGCATAAAATAACATTACAGTAAGCAGAACGACCCGGCCTGACCCATTAACTGACTGCACATAGATCCTTTTTTTTTAACCACACAACCCCAAGTTTGTATCCTCTCACAATTAGAACAGGGTATTGCTTCAGGGTATTCACCGTTAAGTAGAGATTCTCTGTGGCCTACATTATTTAGGCACGCTAGGAAATTGCTGATTATGGACCTTTAATTACGCTTCTTTATCAAAAGATTGTGTCCTTTTATTGCGAAGATGCGTCACACGGAATTACAGCGGGCTCAAGAATTATTGGCACCCCTGAACTGAAATGAATATTTCCAGATGGGGTGCCAATAATCCTTCAGTCAACAGTATGCAAAGAGTAGACTTGCATAGGGGCTCATGCATATTGTGCACCATTTCTATCGTATGTACCCATGTTGAGCGATTTATCTTCATTCAATCTACAGGTGGTCAGGTGGTTTGTCCCAACAGCAGATCTTCATTCATCGTTCCGCACAGATCAAGTTCAACTGCCTCCCACCAGTTTTAAACACATAGTACATCCACAGTCTGTCCATTCTAGAGTTTTAAATATTCTAATGAAGGCCAGACAAGTGAAACATCAATGGTTTTCACCATTATAAAAAAGTAAAAACATCATGATCAGAGACCCTTGAATAGATTCTATGTTCGCCAGGCCAAGTACTATCCATTACGCCTCATTGGCACTTTCAACGCATGGTTATATCGTACCAGTCTTTGTATTCTCAGCAATGTAGGGCCCTCACACTGTGGGTAATTTAGAGACTCCAGTTAGCCTAGCATGCGTAGCCTGTCTTTGTTCTGTGAGAGGAGAGGACACTGGAGTACCTGAAAGAATCCCGCTCAAACACAAGGACTGCAGTTAAACTCCACAGAGAAAGAACCCATGCCACACAAAGAAGCAGGAAAATGATGAGAAAAAAAATCATAAACCTCACATTTTCACCCTTTTGAGGGGCGTCCAGCGGGCAGGCTTCTGCTCCGCTCGGCACTCCGTTGGTCCAGTCTTCCCGGCTCTCCCACGGTTCCTCGCCCCGTCTCTTCACTTCCTGTGGGGCCGGGACGAGGGCGGCGTGAGGCTGCCTCCTGCCCACACTGTCCCACGCGCACTCCACCCCCTGCAGGACATACGAGGTCCTGGTCTCATCGCTGGTGTAGCACACCCATTTAAGGACAACAACCAGCAGTCACACAGTTAAGTCATTCTGCCTGCGGTGAGGCATTAAAGATATTAGCAAAGTCATGAATAAAATGCCACAAATTTCACAATTTCGACAAGCCGCAACACCGATGTATGCGTGTGGCCACTCTCTCCAAATTTCATAAATCAGGAAATAGCACCAATTCCTTTTAAAGTTGTACACAATTTGACACTGCATTTTGTATCAGATTGGTTGCCCATGATACAGTCACTGTGCTGACTGGTGAAAAGCCACAGACGAGCCCATTTCAAAATTAACAGTCTCAAAATGGTCAATGCAAATCTACTGTCGAGGAAGGAGCATAGAAGTGCTTCTGAATAAAATCCTCTTAAAGGGACACTCGATGCTAAAGGCTAGCCTTGTGATGACGATGAATAGAAAGCGCCAATTAGCTTTTTTAGCCTTGGCCCTATGACTTATACCAATCGTCATCACATGGAGGCCACTTGCCACGGCATGACCCATTAACATCATGATATACATTAGTCATTTGAATGCACAGGGAAGTTGAAAATGGAAAAGATAAGGAATTCAGAGGATACAGGTGAGGGAAGGCTTGCTGTAAGAGGCTGACATCATCCGCGACGGGGAACTGTTCGTCGTAATCCACCAGGAACCTGAGAGGAACAGCCTGATTCACTCACCGAATCTAACCTCAGCGTTCATCATTAATGTCTTCAGACGAAAGAAAGGGAAGTCCTCTAATTAATACACGAGGAGTACCCTTTTTTAAAACTACCTTCTTTATAAAGGACACCGAGGCTGAATAATGTCCAAAAATTAAGAACACGTTAAGAACATCTTGAGGCTGAGTGCAGAAGTCAGGAATTTGTATCAAGAAAACAGAATTAGAGACTCCTCGCTACACTGTATGTTCCTGAGAGTGCTTTGTCAGTTGCTTTAAATGCTTTTTATTCAAAAATAAATATACATCTTTAGCCATTAAGGATATTCAGCAAAATTTTTAAACAGATTTCCAAACTGAAAAACACAAAAGCATTTTAACCCTTAGAGCACTAAATGCAGCTACTGTTGCTCAATGATGTAAGATATCAAAATCAAGAAAACCCATCATGTGGCGACTTGTTTAAAAGAGCTCCCGGGGAGCTCTTTTAAACAAGTCGCCACATGATAGGTTTTCAACAGCACAAGATACTTAGATTTATATTCTTTTAAAATTTATTTCAGCTCTATAAGGGTCAAGAAGGTGGAGTGCAAAAATGGAGTGCACTTAGGCTCAGCCCCAAAAATAGATGTTCTTATAAAAATAAAAGAAGAGTACTGCCAAGACCCCTGATCCGTCCTGCAGGCCCACCCACCTTTTCTCCTGGAGGAAAGCAGTCATGATCTGCAGGAAGTCTTCCACGCAGGACTGTACGTTCTCCGAGCTGCAACCAATCGAGACGAGAGGGTTTGTCATTCTCAGACAAAATAGGCCCACTGGCAACATTTCTGATTCCCGGCAGAATGACAGCGGGCTCTGATCAATAGGCTCGGCGAATACTCATGCCAAAGCGTGGAGCAGCGGCAAGGACAGACAGCAAAGGTGTAAAAACCCAGGTCCAGAGAGTAAATGTCCACCCTAGTACTGTGTCTCAGCCGCAAGGATTAGGCCATGTAAAAAAAAGATTAGTTCGTTAGCCTTCCTGCCCACCTCAGAAAAAAAACTAGAGGCACTCGTAGAGTGCAAACCTCCGCCAAGGCAGCACAATCCAAATCTTCATGAGTGGGAGCAAAGTTGAGTGATCGCGTGTCATACGATTTCAAGATGGCTGCCGTGGCGGCCATATTGTTTCACTGATCGTGGGGAAATTAATAGGATCCATCCTTGATGTAATAGCAATGCACCCACAAAATTTCAGTCAAATCCGTGCATTACTTTTTGAGTTATGTTGTTCAAACAAACAGACAGACAGACAAACAAACGGGCAAAAACATAACCTCCGCCCCAACTTTGTTGGCGGAGGTAAAAAAAAAAAAAAAAACTATTGAGCCTCCAATAGTAAAAAAAAAAAAAAAAAATTCATTTTGAAAAAATCCATTAAAATCTCGTCAAAGAGAAAGTGAGAAAAATGCTCAGAATCCATGTCCATGCAGCAGACGAACTTTTCGACTTTCAATCACTGCGCCATGAATGGATATGGCAGATTTGATTCTTTATGTTAATACATGTACTTATGATTTGGATTTTTTGTGCCGTTTTGATCTCAAAATCCTCTTATAAAAAAAAAAAAAAAAAAAAACCCCCCCCTGAAAATTGAAAAAGGAAGGATGCTTACCAACTAATTTTTTACATGGCCTTGTTTTCACTGGTGCAGTCCTTCTGCCAGATGGTGCAATTAACCAATGAAATCAGCAGGTTGAGCTCATGGGTGGAAGATACACAAGGAAAGACTTATTATTACTCCTCTGCCCCACACAGTATGTGGGAGGCATTCTGTTTTCCGATCGTCCGTCTGTCTCACATATCTTGTGTTTGCGATATCTACAGCCGAATTGGAGGGATTTTGACCAAATCAGACATGGTAACTCCCCACAGAGGGTTGCTGAACTGAGGAGATTTTGGAGGTTACCGGGTCAAAGGTCAAGGTCACACAAGGTCTGCTGTGCACGGGGACCTAAGATCAACTTTAAGGGCTAAAGAGGCTATGGCAAGTGGGGGCATAGAAATCAGTGCTTTGTGTTGAATACCTGGTTTGGTATCAGTATCAATATGAATTTTATTTTATTGATGCAATTCTGTCCAAGTGGTAGTCTAAAAGAGGGTCGAGGTCCGACTGATCCAGCATCTCCCATGTGACTTTCCTCTACGGCATTCAGCACCTCTGTACCTGCTGAATGATGTACTTTTTGGGGAACCGTGTGTCGCCTAAATGACAATTTCTGCTGATGCGTTACTGCTCTCCAACCTCAGGACTCCACAGCAGTGATAGAGATGTGTGTGTTCATGACCCCTTACCCCTCCAGGACCGGCTGCAGGCAGGTGTGCAGGACAAACAGGTGAGCGATCTCCACCATCTTCCTGCAGGAGTGAGACACTCTCCTCCACAGGTCATCCTGTAGGCTGGGAAAAGGTCGTAACATCTCCATCTGTATATTACTCTCATGTAATATACATAACAAAATCCAGTCACATACATATCATACACAAACATACTTCTCTCGCATAGGTAACACACAAAAGCAAATGCTGATATACTCCCAGTATATGCACTTCATACATCAATATATTCCTTTCATATACATGACATACACCAACAACATCCTGCCATATATACATCATACACCAACATACTCCTGTCAAATGTATCATACACCAGCATGCGCCTCCTATCATAACATACACCAACACACTCCTGTCATATACACAGTACATCACACACTAACATACTCTCATCATGGTTAACAAACACCAACATACACCTGTTGTCATATACACAACATACACCAACATACTCCTGTCAGACACGAGACAAACACCAACATACTTGTCATGTACACTGCAAACATCAACATACTCCTGTCATATACATGACACAGCAACACACCCCAGTCATACAAGTCACCATACACAAACTTACTTCTGTCATGTATCATACATCAACATACACCTCCTCTCATATACACAGCACACACCAACGTACTCCCGCCATATGCACAAAATACACCAACATACTCCTGTCACGTATAACAAACACCAACATACACCTTCTGTCAAATAAACAACATACACCAACACACTCCTGTCATATATACATCAAACACTAACATACTTTTGTCATGTGAAACCTATACCAATATACACCTGCTGTTATATACACAACATACACCAACATACTTCTGTCATACATAAGACAAGCACCAACTTACTCTTGTCATGTACATGGCATGCACCAACATACTCCTGTCATATACATGACATACACAAACTCACTCCTGTCACACACACAATATATACCAATACACTCATCATATGCCTAACAAACGCTAACAGACCCCTTTCATACACACTACACACTAAGATATTCCAGTCATACACATCATACAATAAC
Organism: Gymnothorax javanicus; assembly: GCA_029692085.1. Taxonomy (NCBI): domain Eukaryota; kingdom Metazoa; phylum Chordata; class Actinopteri; order Anguilliformes; family Muraenidae; genus Gymnothorax; species Gymnothorax javanicus. The sequence goes on from CM056194.1 coordinate 84,214,779, forward strand.
ATACTCCTGTCATACTCCTATCATGTACACATTATACACAAACATACTCCTGTCACGTACAACATACAATGTTATGCACCTCCTGTCATATACATAACATACACCAACATACTCCTGTCACATACATGACAAACACCTCATAATCACAACATATACACAATACGTACCGACATACTCCTTTCATATACACGACACACCAACGTACTCCCATCACATGCCAGAGATACGCAAACAAAATCAAACATACACGCCAACAAAACGCAACAAACCCAAACATGCACCGATAGCAGCACAAACCTTTTATCATCAAAGTTCCTCTTTTTAACTGCCTTCTCAATGTCTGGTACAGCCAGCTCATAGAAGGAAGCCAGTCTAGGAGATGAGACAGGTGATGACATTTTAATAAAAAATATTTCTCCCATTTACCAATTACTTATATGGTTGAAATTCATGCAGTCTCCCTCAAGACTTGCAATGCATCTCATATTTGAAATTAAGGACCTTTTTGATTGGTTATCGTCGACTACAGCCGATGACTCACCTGTTGAGGAAGCCATGTGATTGGAAGGTGTGGCAGGCGGCAGGAAAGATATCGACGAATGAGTAAATGGTGGTACAGGAGTCACACAGGTATAGAACAATGTCCACCATGTCCTGTAGGCAAAGAATACAAAAGCCTGTAACAATTTTACAAACAATGGGCAAAAGCCAGGTTTATTGCAGTGTCCATCACTGCATGGTAAAAACCAGCAGCAGGTCGCCAAGATGATGTTACAGATATAATCCCTTCCTCTATCTTTGCTATATTATTACAGTAAAAGCCAGGGGGACCAGCAATTGTATTCAACTGACTATCTGGTGTTCATAAACCACAGAGTAAAAACAATGGGGGAAAAAAGGCACAATGAATTGTGAAATAGCCATTTTACATTTAAGCAAGATTCCAGTTTAGCAGCCGATTTATGAGTAAGATGCTAACTATCCACGATGCCATTCCTGCACATCACAACTCTACAGCAGCTCCGAAATACCGCTGACTCACTGACAGAAATCTATCACTTTAGAGTGACACATCAAAGGGCGGCCTGTGCCCCTCCCATTCACTTATTTTTCACTCCCAGCTTTCCTTTTCCTAAATCTGACATGGAAATCACTCCAGCTCAGCCATCATTAAGGTGGTACCAATTTGTTACAAGAGTTAGGGATACGGAATAGAGGTTTCCCACGAGGATACTTAATTAAGGAATGTTGAAACCATCCTTTGCGGAAGGATTTCTTCTGGAATCCTTGACCTGTCGATCTACATCTACTCTTTGCAGGCCTGCAACTGTCTGCAACTGTCGTCACTAAGAAATAAAGTTCTGTTTGGCCGATTCATGCTTCCTTGAACCCTGCCCATCTTTTCTTCCTTCTCTACCTCCTCTCCCTGATGAGTGGTGTTTAGAACAATAAAAGTCAGGAAGGGAAACAAGGAAGGCCATGAAAAACATGCGGTCAGAATGAGTTCCTCGTCTCTCAGCGATGTGTTTCTACAGGCGCAAGTCACCTTTTGGCTCATGGTCATAGCTGTGGATCTCCCAAATGCCTCCAGTTTCAGCGGCTCACCAGCTGTAGCGCCCTCTAGCTGTAGGCCGCACTTCTGCAGGATGGTGTCCAACACCTGGGGGAGCCAGACAGCACCCATAATGGTTAAATTCGGACCCAGATACAGGGCAGTCCGTCTGCATTTGGGAACTCTCTATGAATGAAAATCCCAGTAATTCTTAAGGAGAAAAGTGCTCTTACATTCTAGAGTTTAACCAGGCACTGGCCTACCCATCTTATAGAGGGCCATTTTAAAATTTAGACTGATTGAAACTTGTAAAAATCAGGTAGATTGGTGCTTGGCTAAACCCCCTCAAATTAAAGCTGACAGTTTGTAGTTTAGTTGAGGGCAAAACAAAAAATATTCCGTCATGATACAAATTCTCGGAGACTGCCCTGAATCACTTCGACCTGGTCAGGCCAAGGTAGGCTGTGCGGGTTAAGGGCAGACCCATTCACTCAGAAATGGCTCTGCAGCAATGGCAGTTCAGTGCAATGATTTTATTTAACATTCTCCCGAGTACGAAAAGTGCAAAATTAGTGAAAATTATGGACAAAGACTGTGAGCACACAAATAAAGTGGAAAAAAGAATTGCAAAATACCCCAGGAATTGCTTACAAAATACAGCACAGCTATCCACTTGGCTTTCTTCTCAAGCTCTCCCATTTTCTAACTTTATCCTTCTGTGCCCCCAAAAGGTGCGAAAAAGGCTCAAAAAAGGCGCGGAATATTTCCGCATTATGCCAATTGTCTCCTCTGCCCCAATACAGATTTTTCTGTGTTTTTCGACTGCATTGGGGTCCTCAATCTTATCTCGAAAGGGCCGGTGTGGGTGCAGGCTTTCACCCCAAATAAGCAGTTACACGCTGGATTCTACTAATCAAGGCCTTCAGCAAAGATTCAAATTCAAACTGACTGTATCTCTGAGTATTTGCTCTCAATATGTAAAATCAGCTACATTTCTCCGTAAATAAATGCATCCCACTTATGTTGAAATGTATAAGCAACATTTAATTTTATTATTTTATACCATGAAATGCTACGGTTAACTCAGAATTTAATGAAAACTTTGAGCATATCTGAACTGGGTAGGAGTGGTCTTAATTGACTAGGGCAGAGCAGTCATGTTTGGTTTTGTACAAGCTGGCTGTCAAAGGGTTAAACAACTTTCAAACTTAACTAAAACATTTTCCATGCCAAAGATTAAACTGTGCGCAGATACTTATGCCAAACACACATAAAAAAAAAGACCGCACAATGTACACGATTATTATGTTGGTGTGTGAATGGAAGTGCGCCACCTGCAGCCTAGGACAGAGCCGTCGGTCACCTGAACAGACGCGTCAGGCCTGAGCGTCTCTTAGCGGTTTATGGTACACAGTCGTAGAGTCATAAGGGGCATGGGAGTACTGATTGAACCAGCTTTGTTTTCAAGGTTCACTTCCTGGTATGGTTGGCAGATATAGCTCACTAGTACCACGGTGGTTGGCTCCACAGTGGGTCAGCAGGACCCAATTCTTTGTTCAAACCAATGAGAACATTAACGTAGAAATATAAAGTCATGTTTTCCCCAACAAAAAATTCACGCCTTTGTCTGATCATCTGGCCATGCATCAATCAGCCAAATGTAAAGTTAAAGTGACGATAGAGGAATATCATACAGAAAATTAGGAGCAAGTTCCATCACTGTATCTGAACAGCTTAGTGGACGACTTGGATTCAGAAGCTACACAGTTTAAGACTCCTGTGCAAAACCCACTTCCGTGAGCCAAAGCACTTTTCATCAAGCTCGACAAAATTGAATGGCTGATGATCCATATTTATTTCCCCCACAGTCTGCACCCATACCTGTATCATTGTAGGCACGGCCTCCTCCAAGTCACCATAGTAACTGGGCTGCTGAGAGAACACATTCTCTGCAAGGAGACGGAAATTCGTATGAGGACATGGGGTTGGCCGTGACGGTCGTATTGTACGTACTTATGCGATTTTAAACAACAAAACCGCAAGAAAACAAGGTTTGGAAGTGAAAGAAAAAGAAACGCACCAATCATTTTGTGGAGCAGCTGGGAATTGCCTTTCCCGTACAGCACACACAGGTCCAGGATCTTTGGAATGTCGAAGAGGAAGTTGTTGTAAATAATCTCTCCAAACACCGCGGGAGTAATGAAGTTCTCCTGATTGGGGGGAAAATCAAGGACATCCATCAAAACAATTCTGACAGAAAACCAGACAGGACAACCTGAAAACTATGGGGTGAGCGCCTGAGCGGACCAAAAAAAAAAAAAATCAATACAGTGAAGTGTCACAATAATTTGCCTGGAAAAACAGTATTGATCCTCAAGAGTCAATCATGATCATTTAATTCAGTTTGTATTCAGAGGATTGACTTACAATGTAATGTGTTAAATGACTACGGGCAATTCCAATTTGCGGGGGCTCAGAGGCCAAAAATTATTCTCTGGAAATTAAAGAAAACAATGCTTGAAATGAACATAACTAATGTTCAGCTTTGTACAGCAAAAGTTGTAATGGTTTGGGATGATGTGGTGAAAGTAGTTATGGTGCATCAAAGAAGACATGCTTTTTCATGTTTTCCCGCCATTAAAATATGCACCAATTACCCTCACTTTATATCTAGTGCCTAAACTAGCTTCTTATGAAATGCTTTAGTTTTGTAATATCAGTGTCCACACTGAGAAGTTTAGACAACAGCAGAAAATGGCTTGTTCAAAGCATTGGGTTCAAAATTCCTTTCAAATAAACTATTTTCATGGCTGTAACATCTGTCACAAAAGTCAAATGTACATAATGCTGTAAAAAAATCTTTGAATATTCCAAACTATTATCCACACATTTGTTAGAGTTATTCAGCATTAACCTAAAACACAATTCATTTGTTGCTTATCATGTATCAAGCTTGCCTGAGAATGCAATAAAGTTGGTAACGTCAGTCACATGTAACACCAGTCACAAGTAAACCCGGGTCTGTAATAACATTAGTCGCAGTTCAACACAGCAAGCTACAACAAAGTTGTGCAGCAAAATACTTGCATTTGACACGCTTTCTTGTAATCAAAGGATCAGTGTTGTTTATCATCATTAGATTGCAGCAGCATCGACATTAATATTCATAATTTTCCTGTGATGCGTTTCCTCTTCCTGGATTCATCTATAGAAATGAGAGTAAACTGCAGAAAATTCTCCTAAATCTACAAACCTGCTTCTCAAAGATGGAGGTAAAGTACTCTATTTAATTTATCACAGATATTTGTATATTTTTCATGATCTGGCTATAGTTTGTCAGCTTATCAACACTTAATGTAGGTTAATACACTCAAAGATGATGATCTCATCATGTACACGAATTACACGTGTGCTGTTGACCGTGCCAGCTGGGAAAGTTTATCAGGCGTACCGAGGCAACCTCTGTGCCGCAGAGCAGCCAAGAAAATATGATTTTAGTTAAATAAAACTGCAAGGCCCTCTAAAATGTCCAGTACTGAGTTAGGTTCACCTCATGCATAATGTTCATTTAGAGTGCAGCAGAGTGACTTCATATTGGAATACTGGGCTTTTCAAACTCACCCAACTCTGTCTATTTCAGCCTATTTTTCCTCGCCATGATTCTGGGATTTTTTGACCCCGCCAGCCAGTGGTGGTTGGTTACAATATCAGTTGAGAAGCTTTTATTTTATTTTATTTTTTTACTGTTTAAAGCTTTATATCAGGCCTGTCAGGCTAGAGAACGCCACTCATTAAATCCGTGTCGATAAAGTGACAGAGTATTCACATCTCACTTGAAGCCAGAAGGCATTGTCAGCTCTGCACCTGGTATGGTCTAGAAAACATTCAAATAACATTACCATTTAGTAAGTTGTTAAAGTAGATTAATATGTAGAATATGACATTTGCATGTCAAATTATCATGTTTTATCACCAGAAATAAATTCTGTGTAGCTCTGAGTGACTAACTGTAACGTCAGTCACGTAACATCAGTCACGCATAATAATGTAAACATTCTGATAATGCTTTTGATTTGAAACAAGGCAATAATTTCTAGAATTTCAGTTGCATGTTGCTTTATATCTTGAAATGAAAAAAGCCGTCAACCCTGTAAAGTTTGAAGACAAGTTTGAAACAATGTTGATAAAATTTTCTTTATGGCTGTTTTTGTGTAACGTCAGTCACGCTCACAATTTCACATCCTACTAACTTATACACAACACCACCAAAGTTTCCTCAGGGCTACAAGCAGGCCTAGTCCCTAGTATGCCTATCACAAAATATCCAAGGAGTGCAAATTTTAGGACCAGGCCATACCTAAGGGCCCGTTCCTTTTCTGAATGTAACGTCAGTCACCGTGGAATCACCCCTATGGCAGTGTTGTTCAGGCCGTCAACAACAAATCCAACAATCCCATTGTGCTACAATACAGCATGAGTGAGATATACAGTACGTAATGAAAACTTCATCGCCCGCCGCCACAAAATCCCATTCCATAATCCAATGAACGCCAAGACAAGTAGCAAAGAAACACACAATTTCATTCATCCAAGTAAAGTAGTTAATGAGAAAACTTGTCCCCACTTATCCAGATAGACGGACGGACTCATGGATGAACGCACTGAATGACGGGCTCCATTGCAAGATGCCCCACACTACTTTGTGTCATGGAAAGGAATAAAAACAGCAGAAACAAGTTGAATCCGGAAAAGGATGACAGCAGTGTTCTCACCTTAGACTCCTTGTGGGTGGCCATCCTGAGGAAAGTCATGAAGACAGATCGATGGAGGCGCCGTTGCATATCCGCCACGGCGGGCGAAGCTGGTAGGGCCTCAGGGTCCAGACCTCGGGGAGCGTGCCGCAGGTACGAGTCCAGGCATCTCTGCAGGGACTCGTCAAACACCACCTGCCGGACCAGTGCACAGTAATGTGAGTCACAGCTAGAATGCAGGGACACAGCTATCCCCAACACACAGCTACAATAAAGAGCCACAAACACAATACAAACACAGCAAATCCTTACACACAACTACAATACAGGGACATGACCAACCCCGATACACAGCCACAATACAACCACAGCTAATCCTGACACACAGCTACAATCAAGGGACACAACCACAATACAAACACAAAAGAAACTGGACATACTCTGCAGCAGATCGGGCCTAGGGGTGAGGCATCATGTCCTGTAAATCTTAGAAATTCATGTGCTGCAGAACCATGGTGTCAGTTGGCACAGGATGGAAGGGAGGGGAGGGGGGAAGTGGGAGGAGTCACTGACCTGGCACCAGAACTTGTCATGGGGCAGCGTCAGCAGCCAGTCTAGATCGTCGGTGATGAACTGGGCAAGCTCCAGAAACTCCTCCAGGTCTGCCGCAGAGCCTTCCAAAGGCGGGGGCCGATAGACCACAAAACTTCTGTCCTCCATACGGTCAGGGTGCTGCCGGTTGCACGAAAAAAAGCACAATAACGCTGATGTGAAAAATGCAATGGGCCCCCCGACTGAATTGCTAACACTGCTGATTAGTTCTTTGTCCAGCCATGTCGATTTGGACAACAGTGTGCACCACTACACCACAGATTATGAAACGGGTTCCTGACTTACCAGGGCCGGTAGGGTGCGATCCCTGCCCATGGGCCCGCTCGGTTCCGTCACATGCTGCTCGTCCAGAGGGACTCTCGCAGACGCCATCGCCTCCGTTTACAAGCACCTGTGGGAGGAAAGAATCCGCCATCCTAGTTATAACAACCATCGATCATTTTTGGCTTCAGGCTAAAACAGCAAAATGTGAGCTAATGCAGCAGCCCTCTGAGCAGCAAATGTAGCGAAAGAAATAAAGCGAGTCCATAACAGGCTTCAATCCCTCGCATAGAAATGGGCAGTGTGCTGGCTGGCAAGTTAACGTTACGTGTCAAAACTTTCAGGGGAATGAATCATGAAAAATACACGCCTAGCTAGTGTGCGCCCCCAAAACGGACTGGGATGTTATCTTAAATTGTCTCTTGCAAGCGAATCATGGATTCCAAACGACTGACTGGCGAGCTCGTCGGGTATAATTCAGCTGCTACAATTATACAGAGTTAACTTTAGCGTCACTTCACATCAAAGACTATAAGAAGCTAGCAAACGTTAGCCAGACAGCAGACACAGCTCATAATTTATAGACAAGCAAGCAAACAAATATACGGTATGACTAATTACATTCAAACTAACAATACGTGTTCAGAATAGCAGCAATAACAGTACCTGTCAGGGAACCCTCTGCTAAAACGTTGTCACTTTTCTGTAATATCCTCCTAGCCATTACATGAGTGCGTCAAAGCGCCGCACGCTGCTTCCTCAATCGCCTGCGTGAAACGTAGGACTTCGCCGTGATGTTTCAAGCAAGTTTGCTTACGTCAATGCCCATTGACTTTCAGAATGACTCCAAGACATTGTAAGTTATAAACAATGAAATGTGTTATGCGCATCGTGATATCATGATCACTCTAAGACTAGCAATGTGTTGGAATATTTTTTTTCCCGGAATATGCCGATGTCAACCGAACCGTCAGGTTCTGTACACGGAACCTGGGATTGTAAGTCCCGCAGAGGTTTGCAGTGGTTGCTGGAGGTTATTGCAACTCATTTATTCTGATACTAAGAAGCTAATCTCCCAAGAGTTTAGTTCAGAATCAGACCATGACTAAACAGTAGCGAAATTATTCTACTTTAGACTATACGCGAGCATTTAAAAAACTTTTTAGCCCGAAACTATCTCCACACCAGAGACCGATTTTTTTTTTCTTCTGAGCATCACCTTACATTATGATTTAATGGTTCAGTTGTACGACCTCAGTTTCGAAACGCCGGCACGTCATAGACAATGCAAATGAAATCAAAAGGACTGATTTTAGAAGTCCAATCACCTTATAATTTGGTGAAAGTAGTTCAACTCATTATTTCATGTTCTAACATGTGAATATAATTGCTTATTTAAAATGAACATTGTGATGATTGCAACTTAGTCCAAAAAAGGTTTGCACAGTTAGAAAAAAAAAATCGCCTTTTGGATTTAAACAGGCAAATATTCAAAAGCCTATGATTGAATCATTGTGGCAGTGATGACCATGTTTCAGCCGGCAATAATTCTTTTAATCCTGACTGATTTAGTGCGTAACTTCTCATTTCTGGGGGGGGAGGAAACATATCGGAAGATATATAAACCCCAATTCCAATGAAGTTGGAACGTTGTGTAAAACGTGAATAAAAACAGAATGCAATGATTTTAAAATCCTTTTCGACATGTATTAAGTACACTGCAAAGACAAGATATCTGATGTTCAAACAAACTTTTTTGGAAAAATTTACTCATTTTGAATTTGATGCCTGCAACATGTTCCAAAAAAGCTGGGACAGGGGCATGTTTACCACTGTGTTACATCACCTTTCCTTTTAACAACACTCAATAAGCGTTTGGGAACTGAGGACACTAATTGTAGAAGCTTTGTAGGTGAAATTTTTTCTCATTCTTGCTTGATGTACAACTTCAGCTGCTCAACAGTCCGGGGTCTCCATTTTATTTTACGCTTCATAATGTGCCACACATTTTCAATGGGAGACAGGTCTGGACTGCAGGCAGGCCAGTCTATTACCGACACTCTTTTACTTTGAAGCCACGGTCTTGTAACACGTGCAGAATGTGGCTTGGCATCGTCTTGCTGAAATAAGCAGGGACATCCCTGAAAAAGATGTTGCTTGGTTGGCAGCATATTTTGCTCCTAAACCTGCATGTACCATTCAGCATTAATGGTGCCTTCACAGATGTGCAAGTTACCCAAGCCATGGGCACTAACACCTCCCTATACCATCACAGATGCTGGCTTTTTAACTTTGCGCTGATAACAATCTGGATTGTCCTTTTCCTCTTTAGCCCGGAGGACATCACATCCATGATTTCCAAAAACAATTTGAATTGTGGACTTGTCAGACCACAGCACACTTTTCCACTTTGCGTCAGTCCATCTCAGATGAGCTCAGGCCCAGAGAAGCCAGCAGCATTTCTGGGTGTTGTTGATATATGGCTTTCGCTTTGCATGGTAGAGATTTAACTTGCACTTGTAGATGTAGCGACGAATTGTTTTAACTGGCAATGGTTTTTCGAAGTGTTCCTGAGCCCACATGATAATATCCTTTACAGAATGATGTCATTTTTTTAATGCAGTGCCGCCTGAGATACTGACGGCCACGGGCATTCGATGTTGGTTTTCGGCCTTGCTGCTTATGTGAAGAGATTTCTCTGGATTCTCTGAGTCTTTTGATGATATTATGGACTGTAGATGATGGAATCCCTAAAGTCCTTGCAATTGCACGTTGAGAAATGTTGTTCTTAAACTGTTGGACTGTTTGCTCGTGCAGTTGTTCACAAAGTGGTGAACCTCGCCCCAGCCTTGCTTGTGAACGACAGCCTTTTGGGGAAGCTCCTTTTATACCTTATCATGACACTCACCTGATTACAATTAACCTGTTCACCTGTGGAATGTTCCAAACAGGTGCTTTTTGAGCATTCCTCAACTTTCCCAGCCTTTTGTTGCCCCTGTCCCAGCTTTTTTTTGGAACGTGTTGCAGGCATCAAATTCAAAATGAGTGAATACTTCCAAAAAACAATAAAGTTTGTCAGTTTGAACATTAACCCTTTAAACCCGAGGGACCCTGAGAACACACCAGAAGAAACGGCAAAAAATGAAGCATTACCCATGTAACGATAGAGTCATGCTGCACATCAAATTAAACAAAAGAACCTCAGCTACAAGAATCTATAAGCCATTTTTACACGCTCCAAACACAATTCCAACACCAAAGAAATGAATTACCAAACACCAAAATCCCTACAGCGCCACCTAGTTAACCCACTTGCTACAATTTTGATGCTATCGCTCTGCTGCTTTATGGCACATGCACAACCACTAGCTCCATTGAAACCAGAAACTCCACAGATTCCGGTGATATGCCCCTCTTTACTCTACTCCAAAGCAAGACAACAGCAAAAGAAGTGCAACAACAGAAATGGGTTCATAAAAAACACAAGAGTATTTACACATCTGAACAAATCTCACGAGTGTCCCCTTCATTTTGAGACCAAAATTATTCAAATAGACCTTATGGTTGCAGAGATATGCCCTTTTCAATTTAGGTCTGCAATTTTTTAAGCGGAGGTCTAAAAAACAGGCTAGGTTTTAAAGGGTTAAATATATTGTCTTTGTAGTGCACTCAATTGAAAATAGGTCAAAAAGGATTTGCAAATTATTGTATTCTGTTTTCATTCACATTTTACACAACGTGCCAACTTCATTGGAATTGGGGTTTGTATCTCTGGGTCATTGAAATTTTTTTTACTGTGTTTCAAGAGGGGCAAATTATTGGCCAGCATCAACCAAAGAAAACCACTAAGGAGATTGCTAAAATCAGTGGAATTGGGTCAGGAACTGTCCAACAATTTATGAAAAATCTGGAAGGATAGTGGTGAGCTGTCAACTTCACGGAAGAAATAGGTTGGAGAAAAATCATGACTGATCCTGATCGGAGATCACTAAAATTCTTGGTGACGTCTCATCTTTAAAAAACCAACAGTAGAACTCATGGCTATGTTTAATAATAAGAGCATTTCCACACAAACAACGCAACAAGAACTTGGAGGATTGGGACTAAACAGCTGCGAGGCCACAAGAAAGCCACTTGTTAGTGAGGCTTATTGGGTAATAAATGAGTTCAATTTGCAAGGGAGCATAAAGATTGGACTGAGGAGCGATGGAGAGAGTTTATATGGTCTACTGATTCCAGATGTACCCTTTTCCAGAGTGATGGGCATGTCAGGGTAAGGAAGGGAGCCTGTGAAAGGATGCACCCACCATGCATGGTGTCCACTGTACAAGCCTCTGGAGGCTGTGTTATGATCTGCGGTTGCTTCAATTGGTCAGGTCAAGGTTCAGCACTGTTCTGCAGCAATAACATAAATTCAGCAGACTACCTGAACATACTGAATGACTAGTAACCCATCAATGGACCTTTTAATCCCTGATGGCACAGGCATATTCCAGGATGACAATGCCAAGATTCATCAGGCTGACAATGTGAAAGAGTGGTTCAGCGAGCATGAGGAATCATTTTCTCCCATGAATTGGCCACGTCAGAGTTTGGACCTTAACCAACTGAAAGTCTTTGGGATGTGCTGGAGGCGGCTTAACGGAGTGGTTTGGCTCACCCAACGTCAATACAATACCCTGGCCAAAGATGAATGCAAATCTAGTCGAAAATAAATTTTGACATTGTATAATATTGTCGAAGCAATACACCTTCAAATGAGCATCATGATCAAAGCTAAAGGTGGCCCAACAAAATATTATAGTGTGCGACTTGTTTTTTGGATGGTCATTGTATCACCATGTCTTTTAATCACATTCATTAAGCATATGGTCACTAAAGACAATTGTACAAGGTTTTCATTTGTGTGTGCTTCATTTCATGATCTACCATACAGTGCTGTGAAAAAGTATTTGCCCCCTTCCCGATTTCTTCATTTTTTGCATGTTTGTCGCATGTAAATGTTTGAGATCATCAAAAACTAATGCTAATATCAGAAAAAGATATCCTAAATAAACTCAAAAAATGCTGTTTTTAAATGATGATCTCCTTCATTGTAGGAAAGAAGCAAGCCAACTCTACCTGACCATATGTGAAAAAGTAATTGCCCTCGTGGTTGCTTAATCAATGAAGTAAACAAATTTAATTGATAGGTTCAATTTCACAAGACACACCACGGCACGACTATTACCAGCCCCGTTGATTCTAAAAATCACTTAAATTGAACTTGTCTCGCAATGTGAAGTAGGCAAAAATAATGCCATGGGCACTGTAGCTCATGGGTGTTCACATGGATGATATAGATTTTGAATGGCTCATTACCTTCAGTAAATGAAAGGATCATTTAAAAGCTGCATTTTGTGTTTATTCACATTGTCTTGGATGAAAGATTTAAATATGACAAATAGGCAAAAATAGGAGACATCAGGAAGAGGAAAGTACATTTTCACAGCCTTCACACATTATCAGAGACCGATCGGGACTGTAGGCAGGTCAATCTAACACACTGTCCGCTGACACAGCCATGCACTTGTAATTTGTGCAGTGCGTGGTTTGGTGCCATCTCGTTAGAAAACGCAGGGATGTCCCTGGAACAGATGACATGTAGATGGCAGCATATGTAGCGCCAAAATTCATACATACTTTTTTTGCAAAAATGGTGCCTTCGCAAATGTGAAGTTCACCCATGCCATATACAGTGACACACCCCCAAACCATGACAGAAGCTAGCTGACAGAAGCTGGCTTTTTGAGCTGATGCCGATAATAGCTTGGGTTTGTCCTCATTTTTTTGTGTTTACGGTCTGGAGAACACGGTGAACATTTTTTTTTTCCAAAAAGAATTGTAAATGTTACTTCGTTAGATCGCAAAACATGCTTACATATGCTACTGTTTATTTTGGATGACTCCAAGTTCAGAGAAGTCGGCAGCACATTTAGACTGTATTCATGCAGGGTATTCATTGCTTACTCAAGCCTGAACTTCCATCTGTGGATGCTGTGGCAAATGTTGTTTACTGACAAAGGTTTATCACGTTTCGGAGTGCAAGTTATGATATCGATTGCAGTCACATGACAGTTCTGAGGAGAGTGACATCTGAGGGATTGGAGATTGGCCTTTATGTACAGAGATTTGACCAGATTCCTTTCATCTTTTAAGTATATTAAGCACTGTACACGGTGAAATGCCCCAAATCCTGCCAGTTTGTTTGTTTTCAGGGAACACTGTTCTCAAAGTAACGGATTATAAGATGATGCATCAGTAGGCAAATTTGTGAGTTTTGATTCATCAATTGCTCTTGAGGGACTTGGTATTTTTTGGAGGCTCCTTTTAACCTCTAACACGAATTGCTCACCTGCTTCACATCACCTTATGATTATGATTAGCACTAAATTCCCCTTACACCAATTTTTTGGAGTTTGTTGCAGTCATAAGATTTGAGATAAATGTATTTTGAATGATCAATTGAATTTACGACAAAACATCAAATAATGTATCGTAGCATTTTTATTAATATTACAATAGTAGAGGGGAATTAACTTTTTAAATAAATCCCTTATTTTATTTACATTTTCCATAATGTGCCTATTTTTTCAGAAGTGGGGCTGTAATTCCTGTATATCATTTCCCCTTTAGGTAATCTGAGCCTATGCTTTGGGGGCATATAAAAGTGTAAACTAAGCACACTCAAAAAATTACACAGTAAGCATACTTTGATGCAAAGCACACTGCTGCCAACCTTAGCAACCTCTATGAGCTGCAGTCTTGCGCCAGTCAAGGAATCCATGGAACCAGTAAATGGAAACTGTACCCAGTTCTTACATCTTGATGCTTTGGTCAACTTGATGTTTATTTTTGGGCTCACTCCAAGGCATTGAATAGTTTTATATTGAAAAATTCAAACTCCGCAAAATCGAACATAGGCTTGGGTCAGATGATTATTTCAAATATTTAATTGCCACCCAGATACATTCATTTCCATCATCTACATTAAGAATACTTGCAAAATGTGATTATTATTTCAGGAAATATTACAGATTATCAAACAAACATTTTCATTTTATATGATCATTTCAAATACTTTCAACGTTTATATTTCAAAAGCTTACCCCATCGTTCTCCATGTGAGGCTTATAAAACGAAAGCAGAAAAGGCAGGAGCTACACCAAGATGTATCTCAAATATTTTCATCCTAAACCTAATGGAGGAGGATTCCAGTCAGACTACGAAGGTGGAACATTCACTATGTTAAGGTTGTATTCAAACTGTGGAATTCTCAATCTCACCTGAACTCCCTGTATTCCAGACAGAGGACAAAGTACCTCCTTTGAGTCTTCAGGTACCCCAAAGCTGTAGGTTATCAGTAGATGGCTATCCAAGACAGGACATTAGTTCTGCCCAATATCATGACTAGAGATTGACCGATATGGGTTTTTCAGTGGCCAATGCTGATATTTAGATAGCAGGGCAGCCGTTGGCTGATACATAATGCAGATTTTTTTTTTTTTCAATGATAAATTACAGGGCGGTTCTGTTAACCCCCGGAACTCTGCTGGGGTGCTGGTGATCCCCGCAGCAGTGTTAATATTTTGTCTCATGTCTCTGTCTGGAACCACACAGTGGAACTTAATGGGGAAAACTGTGATCAGAAGCTTACTCTTTTGGCAATCTATGGTGGGCTCCAGGCAATTATATCCTTTCCAAAAGATTTTCAGTCCAGCTGTTAGTGTTGCTTTTTTTCCCCCTCCTTATAGCCAAGGCCTGAGAGACCCATATTAAAAAATTAACAAGCTTGTTCATTGTTGATCTGTGTTTTTTAAATTCTAAGAAATTCAATTTCTGTTTTGTTTTTCTTTTGTCTTCATAGTCATATGAATATCATTACATTCATGTGACATCATTTCGGCATACATATTTGTGATAGCCTAGGTTGTCAAAAAACAAACCAAAAAACACGTTTATTACTTGATTTTGACAGGTGGACAATAGACTGATAGGGATTGGGGGGAGGGCAATCATAATTCCTTTTTCCTGTCATTTTTACCAGTGAATCCTATTCTCAGGGGCTGAATGAATGAATCCTATTCTCAGGGGCTGAGTGAATCCTATTGTCAGAACTAGTCGAGTTCAGCAGTTGAATGAAACACAAACATGGTTTGTTTGGAGAGTTTCATCAAACAAACCGGGGCGAAGCTTGTGTCCTTTGTAGGGAGACAATCACTAAACTCCAGGGGTCATGTAATGATGTTAAGATTGGTGTCTACAGGTAGCTGTCACCTTTCTGATTTCATAGGCCAGAGTAGCCCATTGTCCTTGGCTGACCTTGAATGGGATAGACAGGCTTCATGCAAAAAAAAAAAAAAAAAAAAAAAAAAAAAAAATCCTGGGAACTGTAGAATTCATCTGAATTCCTTCTGCATGTTATGCTCTTGCATTACTGTTAACCATCTTATGTTTACCCACAGGGTGACTGAACAGTCATTATTCAGCTCAGGTGTACACAGCATACATCATCACAATACAGACATTGGTCTCTTCAGGCTCTGAGCATCTTGCAGCATCATGATTTTGTAAGTGCTCACTAAGTCTAAGTTAGGCAGGCAAATTTGTGTCCCAAAATACAGCATTACATACAATCCTCCACACATTCCTTGCTACAACAGTCCTACAGCTGCAGCAATGACCTATTACTAACAGTTAGAGGTGCTCAATTAGCAGGCATGCTATTCATTCCCCTGACAGGGGGTGGCGTCACAGATAATAACATCAGGATAAAATCAGATTATCAGTACGCGCTGAAAAGAAGCGAAAGCATCTGAAATTACACAAAAATAGTCAATTTAATGTTAATTAAATTGGGTTTAGGTGAATTCTTTATAAGATTTCAATTGGAAGAATTTGTTCTCATAAAGATACTTACAAAAACAAATAAAAGGATCAGGCCCTCCTTGCCATATTTACCTGAAATACACAAAACAAAAACTAAACAATGATTGTTTGCTTAGTAACTGGTTTTTGACTTGAGTGATGCAGTGGCTCAGTCGAGGCTCAGAAAAAGGACAGTGAGGTTTAAATTTGGACCACTGGGATCATTCCATTATCAATTCTGGACTTCTCTTTAAAACCGTCCACACCTGTGTGATGCAATGACTTGTCTAATATTCTTCCTATATTTTGACAACTGCAAAACAATGACAAACAGTGATGAGACCGTGATAGAAATAGTGTATTAAGTCACTTGAATTACATTTCAAAATTAAGTCTGGAAACTTTGTGAACCCCTCCGTATTCAGATTGAAGCCACCCAAGGTTGACATCAGACAATGGAGAAAACAATACACAAAAGGAAAGACACAGATATAAAAACATTTTTTTTTATTTATTAGCCTTAAAAATAAACAGAGGTAACTTCTGCAGTCCACCACTACAATCTTCCATTAGTCATACAACACAGTATTACAAGAACAATCAACATATTTTACATTAGGAGTGTGTACAAGAGACTATTTTACATTATAAAACAGCTATTTCTGAGGGATTCGCAATTTTCCCAGGCCCTTCTTAACTCGCAGGGCCGTACATATTCGTCCTATATGATTACAGCAGACATGCCTGCTGATCACTCTTTCCCATGTTTCTCACAATAATAAAGGAATAAAGACTGAATGAAGAACGCCAACTAATGAATGAGTGGAGAAGGGTAATGAGAGGGGGGAGGGGGCACTTGTCTTTAATGTTTGGCAATCAGAGGAAACTATTTTCTGTGAAGCGAAACGCAGGAAGATTCTTGATCCCGCTGCGCATAGTTTGGCCTCTCGCAAACGATGGGGGCGTGATCGTCGGTAACGTGGAAATGGGATCATGAATCGCACAGTATAGAGAACTCATCAGACTGAACCAATTACCAACTGTTCGCTTTTGTAGATGACATACCCTCCAAGTATGACTCCACTCAAAGACCCGACGAGTATGAGATTAAGTGTTATAAGTGGTGGAAAACACACACACACACACACACACACACACACACACACACACACACACTCATTGCCCGCATACGCAAACGTACATGCACACAAACACGCCCATGTGCACAAACTATAAACGCCACTGATTTAAATGACGGTTCACAAAGGGAGTGTCTGTGGAGAGCAGAAATGGAAACCCATTCGCCCACTGAACACACACAACGGCTCTATTCATCGAACACAGGACACAACCCGAAGGGCGAGATTATGTGGTGGGTGACGTACAAACGCCAAAAAACGCCACAAAGGAACCTGACGCACCGAAGTCTGCAATACAAATTTCAGATGCCCATTTCACCAAACAAGTTTCCGACTGAGTCCTCCTGACATTAAACTGTTACTCTGATCAAATATCTATTTTTAGGAATCGGCAGATGACTATTGACGAGCCGGAACTCTGGCATTTCTAAACCCTTTTGGTGACTATGAAAGTAGGCTGAACACTCACACACACACACGCGCGCGCGCGCACGCACACACACACACACACACACACACACACACACACACACACACACACACACAGATGAAATGGAGCTGCCCAGCCATAAACAGAGGGTAGAGAGGGAACAGCGACACGAGGAGGCTGGCTTTGACGAAACAGTCCAGGTTGCAGAATCACGGGGAACAGACGGGAGACACCGTAAATAGAAAACTCTCAAAAAGCAGAATCAAAACCAGCCGCCGCGCCACCCCAATACAAAAATCGAACAACTGAGGAAAGGGCCAGAAAAAACACAGAGTGACCAAAACAAAAGAACAAAAAATACAGTAAAAATGTGGCTCCAAATCACTGTGTGCATTTACAATACCACGAAGGAGCAGAAGGTTGGAATCCGCAGACGATAACCTACCACTGCACAGCCTCGCACAGGTCACATGATTCAGTGCCGAAAGTGCTCATAGCTGCTGCAATATAACAATAATAGTAATAATAATAATAATTATTATAATAATAATCAGCATTATTGACAGAAGAGGAGGAGGAAGGTGCACAAAGGTAAAATGGAGTGGAAAATGGTGACACAGGAACACACGGGACGAACGCTACAGAGAAGGTAGAAATGTCCGGTTTCTTCTCAGCAGCTTTTAAAGGGACTTAAATTGAGGTCAGATCCCCTAAATGTATACATATATACAAAAACTCACATTAAATACACGTGTTAGATTTACTACAATAAAAACTACAAAGAACGGTGATGTAAAGTCGCCCGGAAACAGACGAGGGTGGTTTCCGAACACAAGATGGAGTCATTGAGAAATGCGTACGGTCGGCAGGTGAGGCCGACCTCGGCATGAAGGCTTCGGTGTGTCCGTGTTGGACACACTCGTTCGTACGCGCAAGCACTCGCATACATGTATCTGCACGTAAAAACACGCAGAGAACAAAGAGACTAGCATGCAAACGTGAACACATGCATGCATACACACACAAAAAGGCGCGCACACACACACACACACATGCATGGACTCACACAGACAGACAGACAGACAGACACATACACACAGTGTCTTGCATTGTCTCTTTCCTCATGTGGGGAAAGGTTTGGCTCTCTTAAGATGGTCGATATAGATGGTGCTCCTCCGCCCTGATCTACAGCAGCTTAAATAGGTATCAGAACAAGTGCCACACTACTGCTGAGGCTTACACGCACAGCCCAACTCCCTCAACCAATCACAACCCTGCACTGTACAGCAGCTGGGGCCTACAGGCGTTGCCCAACTCCCTCAACCAATCACAACCCTTCACTGTACAGCAGCAGGGGGCTACATGCACAATTAAACTCTCTCAGCCAATCACAACCCTTCACTGTACAGCAGCTGGGGCCCACAAATATTGCCTGACTCTCTCAGCCAATCACAACCCTGCACTGTACAGCGGCTGGGGCCGAGCCTACAAAAATTGCTTGACTCTCTCAGCCAATCACAACCCTGCACTGTACAGCAGCTGGGGCCGAGCCTACAAAAATTGCTTGACTCTCTCAGCCAATCACAACCCTGCACTGTACAGCAGCTGGGGTCTACATGCATAGCCCGACTCCCTCAGCTAATCACAACCCTTCACTGTACAGCAGCTGGGGCCTACAGGCATTGCCCAACTCCCTCAGCCAATCACAGCCCTTCACTGTAAAGCAGCAGGGGGGTAAACGCAAATCTCAAGTCCCTCTACATCAGCCTTGTACCTCCAGCAGCCCTAACTTCTGATGCCAGCAAATGAGAATGCAAGGACATCCTCTAATCCTGCCTGAGCAATCCACGATTCAGCATCTTCACAGATGAGCCTGATGATCTGAAGCATTGTGGCGAAATGGGATTTTGAGTATTAAGTGCAGTTGTTTTTCCTGATGAATCCAAATAAATCGCTCCAGCGGACAACTAAACGAGTGCAATCCAGTTCTCATCCAGCTCGGAGCACCCTCAGTTCTATTTATTAGTTAAAAAAAGAGCTAGACGTTTCTGAGCGCTCCGCAACAGAAGAAGCGACTCGATAAAACGAAAACATCTTTGGCTGCGGGTTTGGAAAGTCAACCCGGTAATTAAAAAGATTCAATTCTCTAAAATACGATGGCATCAAAAAAATGACTAATTTGTTTTCGCAGGTTTATAAAACAGCACAGTAAGTTTGTCTCAGTTGGTCTGTTTGCATAATGTTAGAACTTAACCTTGTCGTATCCGGAATTCCTATAATATTATCCTGCCATAGTGACGTAAGGCTTTTTTTTTTTCAGTCACGATTTCAGAAAGATGTCGACTACAATTTCTTTCTCCTTTGAGGAAACGGCATGACCAAGAAAGCCAAAAATTAACACACGCCTTGCAGTCACAGTATGTGTGAAGCCACCTCATCCAGCTGGCTTTTTCAGTTTTTTTTTTTTGTTTCTGGAAACATGGAAAGATACAAGATCTCAATCCCACCCCTCCACTCCCCCACCCCTCGTCCTAGCCCTCCCTTCCTGATTTGATTTGAACGACAACGGGAACTGTAAAAGGCTCCTCGGAGAACGGGTCTGGACGCGCAGCAGTGGCGAGCTCCCTGCTTATCCGAGTGTGGTTTTCCTGTGCGTCACAGATCATATAACCCCTCCCCCACCCCCGACCCACCCCACCCCATCCCACCCCCACCTGAAACCGCTGCTGGGGACCAGACCCCCCCCGTCACTGCATGATGAAGCCGGGCTGGGGCACCATGCGTGGCGGGGCTCTCTGCGGCAGGGCGGGGGGGTACTGGGGGATGTAGGGCACTGACGGGGAGGGGTAGCCGGGGCTGTGGGCGGCTCGTGGCGGGATGGGGGGGTAGGGGGTGACGGGGTACGGGAGTGCGGTGGGCTGTGGGATGGCGGGTGCGGGCTGGGAGGGAGGGGGCGGGGGGGCTCTCCGCGGCTGGGGGACCGGGGAGCCGTTGATGACATCGGCGGCGGGGGAAGACTCTGTAACGTGGGCGGGGAGGACCGGCGGTCCCGAGGGGATGCGCTGCCCCGACACCACCATCTCCTGCAGCTTCTCGATCTTCACCCTCCGCTGGTGTGCCAGCTTCCGCTTGCTCTGGTAGCTCTCGATGAAAGCGTCCAGGGACATCTCGCCCTCCAGGAAGGAGTCGGCCATGTTCTGTTCCAGAGGGAGAGTGTGAAGGGTTAGACTTAAACACACGGAAACTCTTTACCAAACACAGAGCACCTACTGTAGACAGGGAGGGAAAATGAGAGCCAGTCATAACTGGCAGGAGCTGAGCATCTGAATGTGAATTTATGCCAGCTGCTCAATCCAGTTAGCACTTCTGACTACAGTCCCTAGATAGTCGCGACAGCTCAACAATAGGAGCCATTTTGTTTCCACTGCACAAAATTAAGCCATTTCGCGTAACGGAAATCGATGAATTTTTTTGTTCTTTTCTCAAAGGGGGAATGTATTAATGTTGGGCAATAAGCAACAAACCGGCTAGCAATGGTTTCATCAAGCATAAGACTGAAAAATGTTTGGACATGAGAAAGGAGAGGAAAAAGAATAATAAATTTGGTGCCTGACAACACCATGGAAACAAAATGGCTCCATGACCAGATTTTCTGGAACTCTCATATCGGAACTGTATCGATCTAGGAACTCTACTACTGACCAACTACACAGTGCAAGAAACCACAGAAGAAGAGAGGCAGAAGCCCTTTGGTCGAAGAGAACAGGCTAGTGGCCTATAGCTAAAGGCCAGCACATCTGTCTGGGCTGAGGGCTGCTGGTCCAAGCCCCAATGTCGCTATAACCAGATCAGTGCAGCAATTGGGCCCTGGTGACAGGGCGTAAAATACATATTACCCCAGGGAAATCAGCCCCACTGCAATCTAATCAACTGTTAATCAATTTAGATTTAAGCGTCGGCTAAACAGCCGTATTTTTTGTCTGTGTATTTTTTGAAATGGAGCAAATCTTGGCTGCCTCGTGCCAGAACACATTAACTGTATTAGCAGCGGTCTGTGACCCAGCGTGACTCCAGAGGGGCCAGGTCAGGTCAGGAGATAGAAGCTTCTAGAACTAGCTTACCTCGGTCTCTTCCTCGATTTTGGCCCCTTCCGCCTGCAGCAGGGCCAGCAGGGTGTCGAGAGAGCCACTTCCTGCACTCTGATCTGTAAGGAAGAGAGACATGATGATATCACAGAGGGCTGCAGTCAATCAACAGTCCTCACTAGATTGCAGCCCAAGACAGGACGGATGCTCCGCCCACTACCGAGTCAGACAAATGAAGAAGCGATTGGGGGTGGGGTTCCAGAGTGGGGGTGGAGGGCAATTGTAATTCATCCTTAATCAATAGTTTGTAAATCACATTTTGGTGAATTTACTTGCAGAACTAGTAGAATTTGACGGTCTGTTGAAATGTAAAAGCGGTTTAATCGGCACAGTCCACTAAGCCGATTTAGGCGTGAATTCCTTTCTCTCTGTGGTGGATGTCAATCAAAGTCATTTTCCCCACCCCCATCTCTTCCTGGCTCCTCCCTTAAAACCAGAAGTTTGTTCCATTTCATTTGTTTCCTTATTCATCCTTCCTTTCCTTGATTCTTTTTCTCATTCTTAGCTTCATCCCATCAGGGAGGCAAGGACCAAAGTGAGAAAAGGAGGTGAATAATGGTAAAAAGCTTGAATAATAAAACATGAATTAAGAGCACAGAATGTCCTGAACATCCTTCTGAAGTCAATTGGAGGAGACGTCAGTTACAAGAGCAGCAAGTGGGTCACACATGGGGAGAGGTTGCTTAGTAAAGCAACCACACTCAGGAACAAAACAAATAAAATCACCCAACCCGCAGAGGACAGTCTTGTTTTTGCCAGTCAAGATTGTTGGGAAATGGCTGCCGCGTTAACTCACTCGGTAAAAGTGCCGCTTTGCGGAGTAGTACTGACCACCACGGCACGGGTTCGATCCCCGGTCGTACCAGCCAGCAGTGGTCGGCAGCTTTTTTTTCCCCAGAGCAGCGCATGACTGGCTAAGCGCTGCAGGGATGCAAATTGGGAAGGGAATGCCAGGATGGGATACAAAAAAATGGTTGCTTTGTTCGTTGCTCAAGTGCCTCCTGTTGGCCGGCCGGGCGCTCATCAGAAAGATTCTAAGCTTGCTCATGTTCGGGTATCCTCCGCCCTTGTTCAGAACTTGCGAAGTTTTGACCAATGAGTGTAAAGATGCAGGGGCGTGTGCTTCGAAGGAGAGCCGCGAATGGTCTCTCTCTCCCGAGATGGCAACGTGGGGTCGCATATGAGCAATAGTTCTCGAATTGGGCATTCCAGATTCGGGTGGGATTGGAGATGCCAAATAAAAAAAAAAAAAAAAAAAAAAAAAAAAAAAATATTGTTGAGAAACTACAAATACCTTTTATTGGACTCATTGAACAGACTGTAATCGCCGTCACGATGGCCAACCATAATTGATTTCTGGGTGAAGATGGAAGGATGGATGTGAGATATAAGCGACTGGAGAGAGCTCAGGGCTTTGAAATGCACACCTGCACACCAGAACCCAGGACACACCTACGGACTCACGACACTGACAGGCACCACCATCCACAGGGATCTGCGGATTGTACAGTATAACGTCTCTTTCTGAGCAAACAATTTATGAAGAAGGAACACAGTGGGCTCCATAATGTATGCGGAAAATACAGAAATGAGAACGAACAGACAAAGTTACCATGATATCGCCGATTAAGTTTCCTTGGAGCTTGGAAAGAGGCAATTTTAGGGAGCCATGATATAGTTAAATTTTGAGCCAGAATCTGTGCAGAACAGATACTGAGTCCGAATCCACTCAGTGCATTAGATGCACCAGTTGAACTGGCTCCTGATTTTTCCACAAATCTATTTTTCTTTTACTAAAACACTGTACTAGATTAACACATGAGAAAACATCTGGACAAAAAAAAAAAAAAAACATCAAAAAATACACCACACATTTCCTCGTGTGACTACATTACTGAATTTGTGTTTTTTTAATGTTAAATTTACCATTGAGATGAATAGGGAACAGGGTCTGAAGGACCTATACCAGAGCCAACCACAGTGGTGCTAGTGAGCGACTTCTCTCAGCCAACCAGGAAATAAACCATGAAAAAAGAAGCTTTGTGATCGCATTCCCCCAGTGCACCAGACATTGAACTCCAAAGCCGCCCTCCGGCCTTTGTAATCCTACACTGTGAGGCAGCCCAGCGTGGGGCACTGTTCCGGTAACTCCCGCCATTGTGCCGCGGCTATGTACCCGCGTATTAGCTATCCTCTGAGTCATTAAGAGTCAAGACTGTGACGTCTCCATGGCTACTGAGGGCCGACTCTGGTTTCGCTGCCAGATCATCACAGCTGAGTCCATTGTAACCAGGAGAGAGAAAGAAACTGCTCCTGCCAAACTAGGGCTCATTCAAATCCTCGCTTAAAATATGCGCACACTATACACACTGCTATGCTCGGCATCTCCACGCCCCTCCCCCCCTCCGGCTCCGAATACTGGTCAAACCACAAAGATAACCACAGACTTCCAATGACTTCCTACACACCCTGTGTCAACACGCATCAAGAATAGTGGTTTCAAGACTGGGGCACAGCAGGGTGTAGAGGTTGACAGGAACACCTGGATAAATGTAGCAGGGTAGTGGGAAGAGAGCAGAGGATCATGGGATACGATGGAATAGACTTTAATATGATTCTAGGCATACTATCCTCTGGTTCAATCAGAGGCACAGAGCACTAATGCACACCAATGATGCTTATCTGAAACTGGGCGTGGGAGACTAGGTCTGTGCACAATCATTATGAAAGTAGGTGTGTGATGTATGCAGTAGGCTTCTCGCACGCTTAAGTCTTGTGTTTGTTCATGTCTTTAGTAAAATATAAGCCATTTTAATTTACATAAATAAAATTCAATAGCACAAGGTGAGATATGAATATTGAAAAAGTCAAAAGAGTCCTTAATGTCACAGCATAGTTGCCAAAGTTTGTGTTAATAAGAGGTTGTAATTCATCAATAAACTGAAAAACTAGAAGTTTCCATTTTACAGAAAGGACAGTAAAATCAGGCTAATTTGGGACATACTGGACAGAAAATCAAGAAGAGACGACCCACGAGCGCAGTAATCTGTGGGAACCAGCGTTGGGTTAGGTGTCAACTTTCAATGCCATCTGACCGGCATTGTAAAAACACATAATGACTATGCTAAGCAGTCATGGAAAAAGATGGCTATTTTGATGAATATAAGATTTTGATTTTTCTTTTTAAAGAGATAAATTGCATAAATTTCCTCCCCTCCCCGCAATCTCTCACTGCATCTAATGTGTCCAAAAACGTTTGACAGGCATTGTCCATATGAACATGCAAAATATGTCTTTTTTTTTTTTTAGCTTAATTGGATAAGACAGTGCAGACAGCAGGAAGAATGGGGGGGGGAGAGAAATGGAGAGATAGGGAGAGAGTGACAGAAAGAGAGAGAGAGAGAGAAAGAAAGAAAGAGAGAGAGAGATAGATTAAAGTTCAGATAACTGGATTCTGGATGGGCAGCACGCACAATACTCATAGCATTCTAAATGCAACCTCATTGAGCATCCAGCGCTTAATCTCCGCCTCCAAACCACATACCAACCCCACCAGGGAATGGCAATTTTAGAATTTCCGGGACATAGATATTAAGTTGACTCCCAGGTTTCACAAAGACTACATTTCCCAGGATTCTCTCTGCACTCTGAATTAAGCATGCTGTTGTTCTCAGAAATAGGGTGGGGTTTCAGAAAGGACCACATTTAAGACTTCAGTGAATGACGTGTGGTAGACAGCGCCCAACAGCGTGAGTGGTTCTGTAGCCACACTTTCCGTTCATAGGACGACTCCCTTCAGGCTGACTCTCTTTGTTGCAAACTTAAAAAGCACAGAGCTGTGGCCGTAACTAAAAATGCCAAACAAAGTCCTTCCTGGCTCAGCACAGCAATCGGCTGGAGAATCACAGGTCACAATGGTCTTAGCCTGCCACTCAAAAGCAAAAAGGGGCTGCTTGAATGACTTAAAAAGAAATAAGAGAATCACTCTTGCTATTCTGGAATGTTCCTTTTGTTCTGGTTGTGGACTCAGCTAGAGGCCCTCTCGGGGAGCGCTGGAGGCACAGAGACAGATCTTCCTCAGCGAAACACATGAACACTCTAATTTACATGAACGCCCGCCCGTCGAGTCGTCAGCCCCCAGCACAGGGCATCTGGACTGCCACTACAGTTTACTCTATAATGCAAACACAAGCACAGCGAAGCTAGACCTTTCTACAAGGGAGCCGAGCTGGACCAGCCACCTTTCAGTTGAAGAACAGGAAGTGACTCAGCGTGAAAAGGAAGCCACAGACCCAACTGCTTCCTGCAGGAACCACCAGCCGAACCCCAACACCTGGGACTCCAGGAGATTGATCTCAAGCGAGAGATGGTTTAAGCAGTCCTCTTGGGGTTGCTCAATGGCAATAGAAGCCAATTCATGGGGGCTAATTTTGGGCTTTCTGGCATCAGAGCTTGTACACTGTGTACCTAAATGGGAAGAGTGAAAATGAATAAGCCCCTTGGAGTATAATGAGTTCAGTAAAAATGTAGAATTTAGAAATGAAGTCAAGTGAAGAATAATCGATGTACAAAAGTCATAAGACACTTTCATAGTGCGTTCCCGTGAACGTCCCGCTATATTGCCGTGAAGATCTGTGCTGGCTTTTCACCTTGGCCCATTCATAGTGATTCCGGGAAGGCATGATATTCGGGACGTTTCATAGTGCAGTCCGGCGTCGCGGAACGAGAGGGGAGTGTAGTGCTCCTGCAGCTTCTTCGCCAACCTCTCTAGGACTGGGCCATCTTTCACGGTCCCCGAAATGTGCCTGTTAATTGTCTCCTCGGCAAGGAGTGTAAGGAGCTCACGTACTTCGATATCTCTCCAGTTAGCCATCTTTAAACTTCTGATGTTGCGGGCGGCCCAGCCGGCTTGCTTTCTTACTACCCGGGTGTTTGTCGCACAAATAAATCACGCGCGACGTCATATTTTACGCCTTGCCGGGATGGCCGATTCATAGTGGTCCTGCTTCCAACATTCCCACCAATTTTACGCCACTGTGACTACCTCTGAAGGCGTTACAGAGGTGGGATCACTTGATCCCCCCATCCCGCTTCTGGCGCTTTCATAGTGCAGGCGAGACGTTACAGAGGCGTTAATATCGCGGCTTGAAACGGCACTATGAAAGCTCCTATAGTTTCAAAAGAACTTCAATAGGGAAATTTTCCTTCTGGCATCAGAGCTTAACAAGCAGCAATACCAGCGATGGCCACTAGAGTTTGCCAGCTTCTGGTCTCCGGAGCCCTGGGCTAAACTAGAGTGGCTCCGCCCACTCTGTCTAAGAGGGCGGGGCACACAGCACACCTGACAGTTCTAGTGATCGCCAATACAAAAAAAAATACCTGAATGTTGCAATCAAGCCCCATTTCTGCAGCTTTATGGGATAGTTTGGTGGCCAAGTCGCTTCCGGTCTTGAGCAGCTAAGGGGGAAAAGTTGCATTAGCATGCATGGTTACAGATACTTGGCTGTACAATACCGAGTGTAGAAGCTGTATTAATTCTTCATGCATCCGGTACTTTTTCTTGGTTTGATTTTCGCGTTTATATCGTTCGCAGTTTCTCAAGTATAGCTGAATTGTAGTCGTCATGCTGCTATGCAAGCTGCGCATTTGAAGTATGGCAGTCCCGAAAGTGAAAGAAATTTCGGCGAAAAAGCCACCACGGGGTATTTTTTCCTGTATCGGCGATAGCTCCAATTGGAGGAAGTCCTCCACCTAGGGCTGGGCAGTGTATCGATATATTAAAATATTGCGAAACAAGATTCGATGTCTTCTGGGAATTCGAACATTGTAATATCATGATATGCTGCAAGTGTAGTCTGCTCTGGTTTTAAAGGCTGCATTATAGTAATGGGATGTAGTTTTCTGCACTTACTAATCTGTTATAGCCATTGCCTGTGCCTGCTTGGTCAGCATATCCACATTACTAATGACTACTCATCAAAAATCTCATTGTATAAACATTTTGTGAATGCATCAAAAGTAATATGCACAATAGCGCCCCAAAATCAATATTGAGGTACTCTGTCAAAAATATAGTGATACTACATTCTGCCAATATCGCCCACCCCTAGCACCATCTATCCCTTTCCTCACCTCACTCAGGTTCCACAATGACTACATTTCCCACAATTCACTCTTCTCTAAATGCATCATTTGGTTGCACTCGGATACAAGGACAGTTTTGAGAAATGAAAGACAGTGAAAGAGAGCACACTTCACCGATATAATGCCCTTACAGCACCTGGACAAAAACGGCATTAGAAGGCTGGTGCCCACCCAAAATAATAATTACACCACGGCAGTCCCAAGTTAGCATGAACCACAGTCATTTAAAACCTCACACAGTCTCTTCAAACATTGGAAAATCGGCGTTTCTGAACCCTAATCTCTGCCAGATATGTCACCCCAAAAGCAAGTGCAATTTACTGGCCCATCCAGGAGTGAAGTCTAGAGCAAATGCTTTTCTTCAGGCTGAAAGTGTGCAGACGTTTTTCATGTTTTCACGGCCATTTCCCATTGGTCCTGCATATGCGCTAAATGGTAGCTGGACAAGATGTATCCTACGGTGCTTCACACTCAAGAAAATACCTGGATCTGACTGGGAGGCTGAGGAGAGAGTTGGGAACTACTGCTGGGTATCGTCAAAAAAGAGCATGTAAAATGAACCTTAATTTGCCTAAGCTGCTCTGCTGCCATTTGCTTTGACTTGTAAAAATAGTGGTAAACAAACCCTGGATAATGGTGAAGAGAGGTGTACACTGTAGGAGACACTAAAGGCCCATTCAGACGAAGCACAAATTTCCGTGCGGATTATTCACGCGGATATTTATACAAGCTGATTTCATGGGTTCTGATGTAAGCTTGCACACCAAGAAGGAACTTTCGTGCGGCAGAAAAAACATCCGCATGGACTTAAGCTTCTGCGAAAATCCATCTGCAAAACTAGACTTAGCCAATTAAATGCTTTGTTCATATTGATGTCACAGCATTCGAACCTCAGACTCAGGCCTACCAAAGAAAATGGAAAAGCTGCAACAAAAGTTTGTCAGACTTCTACCTTTTTTCAGATAACCAGCAACACGATAACGAGCGAGTGCGCATGGCAGATGGTTCGTTTCTGGTTTTGTTACAGGTCGTGCGATTTAATGAGTTTGGTTCTGGTGAAAATGTATTGACTTTAGTGTTAAGGGAATGTGACGTGTTTTCGATATTGCGTTGCTGGTTATCTGAAAAAGGTAGACATCTGACAAACTTGTGTTACAGCTTGGCCGTTTTCTTTGGTAGGCCTGAGACTGCAAAGCCACATACTAGATACAAACTCAAACTGCATAGCATAGAACAGTGACAAAAATGGGAAAGCGACTCTTCAATATTGTTCTCCAGTATCCTGTCCTTTATGACAAGAGGCGGGATGATTATCTGGACAACGAGCTGAAAGACCAGGTCCGGACATCAATAATGAAAACGCTTGCTGGCTATGGAGATGACCGGAAGTGCAAAAGTAGGCCGTGAGGCTAATGTCATCGTAAGTAAAACTTTGCCAGGACAGTAAAGGCTAACGTAAGCTGTTGCTGCTCTCAAAGGTCCGTTCTGATTAAAAAATAATCCGTGGAATTGTTAGTCTGTTGAGCGAACCTGGAACGCAAGAACGTGGAATTTCGCACGGAGTCCGGTGTGCATGGTTTCATACGTAATTTTGGCGCAGCGAATATTCTGCAATTCCCTGCAGCTTTTTCGCTCCGCCCCGTTCTGAATGGGGCTTAAGGGAGCGGGACCATCTTCTCCCTATAAAGTGAGATGGTTTCATGAGGGGGTGAAGTACCCCAATAGGAGTATCGCTCCGGGGCATCTCCTGGGGGTAGGGGTAAAACCGGCTTTAACGAAAAGTGCGAGGGGCGGTCGGGGGCACTTCGCCACAGTGTGTACAGGTCCCACAGAGGGGCAGGGGGGCACTGAGTGACATAAGGGTGACCCGCACCCCCGACCCCTCAGACAGTGCCGTACCCTCAGTCAGGCCCCCCGTTTCCATGGCGAGGGATTTAAAGAGGGGCGGAACGTGAGCGAGGATGAGTCACCAGGAATAAAGATACCCTCGGCCAGAGTGGAGGACTTTTCATCTGGGCCTGACATGGTCTCTCTCTCTCTCTCTCTTTCTCTCTCTCTCTCCCTCCCTCCCTCCCTAAATGAATTGTGTGGCACTTTAGTAACCTTTTCTCTTTTTAATCGTAGATTCTTCAAATATTGTAATTTTTGGAGTTATACATCAAAATTAATCATACTATTACCCTCTATGAAATGATATATAATTTTTTTAATTTAGATGGGAATATATATATTTTTTTTTACAATTAATTATTCATTTAGGTTACTAAAATGCCGCATTATATATCAGTTATGAATATCAGAGAATAGCAATGTTTTAACTGTTCCTGTAGACTAGCAGTCCATAAACATGATGAAAAGCAATTCTCTTTAAAATTTTCCACATTAAATTTTGATGCTCAAAATCGCCCCCAAAAAAAAAATGACCTTTACTTGCATGACAAGACATGCACCTCATGTTCAAAGCAAATTGAAACATGCCTTTTTTAACTTTAAAAGATATACATGTGGTATAACCTTACTTTTTTTTCTAGAGATGATCTGGGCACACCCCATGACAACCACACGAGTTTTCAAGACGATTGGTCGTATATTTTTGAACGTATATGGAATTAATATATTTTGTGAAGGTTACTAAAATGCCACATTAAAAAAAACGATCTTCTTTGATGAGCATACTTAGAAAGAATTGAGTCAACTTTACATTTTTTTTGGAACAGAGAAAGAACAAAGATCTTAAGTTGGACAATGTTGATGATCTATTGAAAGGCTGTTTTAAATTTTTACAGA
The DNA here is from genome assembly GCA_029692085.1 of Gymnothorax javanicus. NCBI lineage: Eukaryota > Metazoa > Chordata > Actinopteri > Anguilliformes > Muraenidae > Gymnothorax > Gymnothorax javanicus. The sequence goes on from CM056194.1 coordinate 84,245,507, forward strand.
GCACTTTTATCTCCATGTGGCATTTTAGTAACTTCATTTCAATTAAATTTGAAATGTTTTTTTCTGATTCATGCTGGAATGAATGAACGTGACTTTTTTTGGTTTCAGTAAAGCATGCTATTATGCCTTGAATACACGGAACAGATTTAGTTTGCCTTGCATTTTAATGCATTTCTTAGCCTTTATTCATTGATTTGTTGCACTTTAGTAACCTAGGGTTAGGGTTAGGGAAGCAAGACGAAATTCAGAAATTTTAACGTTAGTGTTCAGGACAGGACTGAGGGTTGTTATAGGGTAAGGAATGTGTGCATTGGACATGCTGGTGTTATTGTCCTTGCATTATTAATTAAAATGAATTAAATTGAAACTTTCTTGCGAATATCTAAGTTACAAATCAATTATATATTAAAATTCTTACTTTCATTTCGTTCAATAATAACTGTGGTCTCTCGAAGGACCAAACTTCACATTTCATCTCTGTTTTTTATTCTTCGTCATGTTACTTAAGTGTCAGTACTGCAAAGAAAACGCAAAGGCTCAGTCATCGACTTAGAGATTGCTTTGTAATGACTGACTTACATTTGGGCCGTACCGAATGGACACTCTTTTAGGTTTTAAAAGGGGTGATATTAACTGCATATTGACTCCAGTATAATATCGGAAACTGGAGGAACTAAGAGGATGTAGAGTAGAGAAATAAGACCTTCTGGATTTTAGTAAGCGTGGGAATTGGTAGCTAGCTAGCAAACATATAGAGGTTTTCGGGGTAACAAATTTTGCTTTTACGTCGCCAGAACATGATATTGTGCGAAAGCTTATTTAGATAAATGTCACAGGCTTTTTATCGGAGTAAAAGAAAACTGTTTGTGAAGTTCGTGAATAATTTTTTGGATCTTAAATGGCATGCTAGCTAACACACTGTGTTGTATTCTTTAAGAGGAAATTAACTACGTATCCCAGACGGAATTGCATATTGTGTGATCAAATGAGATCACCTATTAACTTTTACTGTGAGCTAGCCATTGTGACAATGAAGCACTGGTGCTTATCTTCCACCCCTACAAAATATAGATACTACAATGGAGCAAGCCAGTAGACTGTTTTCACATGAGTAGCTAGGTCGCAAATGTTTGGTTATTTTGAAAAGCCTTGCCTGCTAGACCAAGCTAAAGTCTCCATCCAGGAAATAGTTCACATTGATTTAAGTGTAGATATTGTGTGCAAATTGCATTGAAGCTCAACACTCCCTTCCCCCTTCCAACCGAAAATAAGAGGAAAACAACACTTTCATAAAGACCGATTTATGAATAATTTAAGCCAGTGGTTTTTCTGAGTGTGTTTGTGTGTGTGTACCTTTGTGTGCATGTCAGTGTGCACTCTGATAAGCCACAAAATTGAAAATACCTGCCAATAAATATTGTGTTGGTCCCCCTCGAGCCACCAAAACGGTTACATCAAATAAACGTCCTGGACCCAAAAAAACCCAGTAAAACATTTCCCAGAGCATTGCACTCCCTCCACCAGCTTGTCTTCTTCCCACAGTGCATCCTGGTGCCATGCCTTCCCCAGGTAAATGGTTTGTACAGACTGGGCCAATGCACATATTGTAATAGAAAAAGCGACTTGCGGTACCAGACAACCTTGTTCAATTGCTCCAAGGTCCTGGTCTGACACTAACCTTCCCAATATAGGAGCTTTAGGCAGTGGAATGGGGTTAGAATGGGCACTCTGACTTATCTGCAGCTACAGAGTGCTACACGCTGCAGGGTGCTGTGCACTCTTCTTTGTGGCTCATTCCTCAAATGAGTATCACTAAATTTCTCTGCAACTCATGCCACAGTACCTCATCTGTCTGTTCACACCGGCTGGGCTAGCCTTTGTTGCCCTTGTGCATCGATGATCCTTAGGTGTCCAAGACCCTGTTGTTGGTTCATAGTTTGTTCCACCTTGTACCACTGACAGCAGGTACTCACCAATGCCGACTGGGAGCACTCAAGAAGCCCTGCTACTTTGAAGATGCTCTGTCCCACTCGTTTGGCCATAACGTTCTGGCCCTTGTCAAAGTCACTCAGGTTCCAGTTCTTCCGCATCAAACATATCAACTACTTGAAATGATTGATTGCTTATTGTGTTAGGTTTGTCTGTAGATCTTGACATGCACTGTTATTATGAGATAATCGACGCCAACTTGCTTCTTGTGTGAGTGGTTTTTATGTTTTGGCTGTTAAGTGCGTATACACCAATCAGCCCAGTGACGTGCGGTCAGAGGTTAGTTTGGTGAGGCAGAACCCTTCCCTTTGCTTGATTAGCAAGCAGACGATTAACTAGTTTAGTAAGACTATTCGGCAGAATGACGGGCCAGTTTAAGCTTCCGCGGCGTTATTACTCAGTATATCGAACCTGAAATGCTCACTAGACAGCAGATTTGCGTGTACTTGCTTTCAGGAAGCCGAAGCAATGTCATCAACAAATAGTAAAACAGTTCGACTTATGCAGAGTTCAATGCTTCATCAATGTACAATGTATTCTCCTTTTAACAAGCGCTTTTACACCCAAACAAAAAGCGGGCGTTTATTTTCAGTCTTCTTTCATAATCCGATGAACAAAATGTTTTAACGGTATACAGAATTACCGAGAGCCGAGAATTTTTCCTAATTGATTATTCAGATTTCCATCCTTGCAGTCTCGTATTGAAGCGTATACGTGAATGAATCTTTTTGTCATTATCTCCTCTATCAGTATACGGGCTTCCTATAGGCTTGGTCTTAATTGTTTTGATTGTCAATCAGGAATAGTACGAGGGAACAGGTTCACAAAATTCTGTGATAAAAGTTTGGGTCACTGCCTCACCTCACCGCACGTCTCTGGCTTCCTGTAAGAAAGTACTCGCAAATCTGCAGTTTCGTGAGCATTTCAGGTTCGATGTACTGAGTAATAACGCCGCAGAAACTTAAACTGGCCCGTCATTCTGCCGAATAGTCTTACTAAACTAGTTAATCGTCTGATTGCTAATCAAGCAAAGAGAAGGATTCTGCCTCACCAAACTAACCTCCGACCGCACCTCACTGAATCAGCCGTAACATTATGACCACTGACAGGTGAAGTGAGTAACATTGATTATCTCCTGACAATAGCACCTGTCAGTGGATGGGATATATAGGCTGCTCGTGAACATTTTGTCCTTGAAGTTGATGTGTTGGAAGCAGGAAAAATGGTCAAGCATAAGGATGTGGACGACTTTGACAAGGACCGAATTGTAATTGCTGGACGACAGGGTCAGAGCATCCCCAAAACTGCTGCTCTTGTGGGGTGTTCCTGGTCTGCAGTGATCAGTACCTACAGAAAGTGGTCCAAGCAAGGAGAACTGGTGAACCAGCAATGTGGTCATGGGTGTCCAAGGCTAATTGATGTGCACGGGTAGTGACAGCCTGCCTGTGTGGTCCGATCTAACAGAAGAGCTACTGTAGCTCAAATCGCTGAAAAAGTTACTGCCTGCACTGATGCAAAGGTATAAAAACGCGCTGTGCATTGCAGTTTGTTGTGTATGGAACTGCGTAGCTGCAGAAAGGTCAGGGTGCCTATGCTGACCCCTGTCCGCTGCCAGGGTGCCTACAGTGGGCACCTGAGCATCAGAACTGGACCAATGAACAATGGAAGAAGGTTGCCAGGTCTGATAAATCGCATTTTCTTTTACATCATGTGGGTGGCCAGGTGAATGTGCATCGCTTACCTGGGGAGGACATGGCACAGTGATGCACTATGGGAAGAGGACAAGCCTGCGGAGGCAGTCTGATGCTTTGGGAAATATTCTGTCCGGAAGCAGTGGAACAGGATATGTTTGAGAGGAGTACAGGCATGCATGAGAGGGGCATGGGGGTTTATTAGAGTGGTATGGCAGTGCATATTAGGGGTATGGGGGTGAATGAAATGGGCATTGGGGTGTATTAGAGGGGAATGGTGGTGTATGACATGGGTGCGGGGGTGTATGAGAGGGGTATCGGGGTGTATGAAATGGGCATTGGGGTGCATTAGAGGGGAATGAGGGTGTATGAGAGTGGTATGGGGGTGTTTGAGAGGGGTATTGGGATGTATGAGAGGGGTAAAAAAGTGTATAAGGGGGATGTGGGGCGTATGAGATGGGTATGAGGGTGTATGAGAGGGGCAAGCAGGTGTATTAGAGGGATGTGGGGGTGTAGGAGAGGGGTATGACGGTGTATTAGGGGGTATTAGGGTGTGTGAGAGGGGTATGGGGATGTATGAGAGGGGTAGGGGTGTATTAGAGGGGTGTGGGGGTGTATGAGAGTGGTAGGGGTGTGTGAGTGGGGTATGAAGGTGTATGAGAGGGGTATGGGGGTGTATGACAGTGGTAGGGGGGTGTGTGAGAGGGGTATGGGGGTGTATGAGAGGGGTATGGGGGTGTATTAGAGGTGTGTGGGGGTGTATGAGAGAGGTATGGGGGTGTATGAGAGGGGTATGGGATGTATTAGAGGGGTGTGGGGGTGTGTGAGAGGGGTATGGGGGTGTGTGAGAGGGGTAGGGGGTGTGTGAGAGGGGTATGGGGGGTGTATGAGAGGGGTATGGGGATGTATGAGAGGGATATGGAGTGTATGAGAGGGGCATGGGGGTGTATGACAGTGGTAGGGGTTGTGTGAGAGGGGTATGGGGTGTATTAGAGGGGTGTGGGGGTGTATTAGAGGGGTGTGGGGGTGTATTAGAGGGGTGTGGGGGGGTGTATGAGAGGGGTATGGGGGTGTATGAGAGAGGTATGGGGGTGTATGAGAGGGGAATGGGGGTGTATTAGAGGGGTATGGGGGGTGTGTGAGAGGGTATGGGGGTGTATGAGAGGGGTATGGGGGGTGTGTGAGAGGGGTATGGGGGGGTATGGGGGGTATGAGAGGGGTATGGGGGTGTGTGAGAGGGGTATGGGGGGTGTGTGAGAGGGGTATGGGGTGTATTAGGGGTATGGGGGGTGTATGAGAGGGGTATGGGGGGGTGTGAGAGGGGTATGGGGGTGTATTAGAGGGGTATGGGGGGTGTATGAGAGGGGTATGGGGGTGTATGAGAGGGGTATGGGATGTATTAGAGGGGTATGGGGATGTATGAGAGTGGTAGAGGGTGTGTGAGAGGGGTATGGGGGTGTATGACAGTGGTAGGGGGTGTATTAGAGGGGTATGGGGGTGTATGAGAGGGGTGTGGGGGTGTATGAGAGGGGTATGGGATGTATTAGAGGGGTGTGGGGGTGTATGAGAGGGGTATGGGGGTGTATGAGAGGGATATGGGGGTGTGTGAGAGGGGTATGGGGTGTATTAGAGGGGTATGGGGATGTATGAGAGTGGTGGGGGGGGTGTGTGAGAGGGGTATGGGGTGTATTAGAGGGGTATGGGGGTGTATGAGAGTGGTAGGGGGGGTGTGAGAGGGGTATGGGGGGTGTGTGAGAGGGGTATGGGTGTGTATTAGAGGGGTATGGGGGTGTATGAGAGTGGTAGGGGGTGTGTGAGAGGGGTATGGGGGGTGTATGAGAGGGGTACAGGGGTGTATTAGAGTGGTAGGGTGTGTGTCAGAGGGGTATGGGGTGTATGAGAGGGGTATGGGGGTGTATTAGAGGGGTATGGGGGTGTATGAGAGTGGTAGGGGGTGTATTAGAGGGGTATGGGGGTGTATGAGAGGGGTATGGGGGTGTATGAGAGTGGTAGGGGGGTGTGTGAGAGGGGTATGGGGTGTATGAGAGGGGTATGGGGGTGTATGAGAGTGGTAGGGGGGTGTGAGAGGGGTATGGGGTGTATTAGAGGGTGTGGGGTGTATTAGAGGGGTATGGGGGTGTATGAGAGGGGTATGGGATGTATTAGAGGGGTATGGGGGGTGTATGAGAGGGGTATGGGGGTGTGTGAGAGGGGTATGGGGTGTATTAGAGGGGTATGGGGATGTATGAGAGTGGTAGGGGGGTGTATGAGAGGGGTATGGGGTGTATTAGAAGGGTATGGGGGTGTATGAGAGGGGTATGGGGATGTATGAGAGTGGTAGGGGGTGTATGAGAGGGGTATGGGGATGTATGAGAGTGATAGGGGGTGTGTGAGAGTGGTAGGGGGTGTATGAGAGGGGTATGGGGCTGTATGAAAGGGGTATGGGGATGTATGACAGTGGTAGGGGGTGTATGAGAGGGGTAGGGGGTGCATTAGAGGGGTGTGGGGTGTATGAGAGTGGTAGGGGGTGTATGAGAGGGGTATGGGGATGTATGAGAGTGGTAGGGGGTGTATGAGAGGGGGGGGGGGTGTATTAGAGGGGTATGGGGGTGTATGAGAGGGGGCGGGGTGTAAATGTCACACAGTGTCTTACAGTGATGTCACAGTATGTCAGTGTTCACTCGAGATAACTTTGTGGCAATTTAGTAACTGACTACAGTAACTCCTTGTAGTCACAATTTTTACTGAAAATTTGTTTGCCTTGTTACAATCCATGTTCCAAACACTCAATCTTTATATCCAGAGTTGATTAAATAAAGAGTGACTGAATTGCTACACAGGGTACATAGTGCCACAAAGGTTACAAAAATACCACAAATAGGTTATTGAAGTGCCACAGGCAGGTTACTAAAATGCCACACAGGTTACTAAAATGCCACACTGGTTACAAATATAGGGCACCGGTGGCCCCAGAAGCCCCCGCAGTTTGCACTGGTGAAATATATTTGGTATGAAAAAAATACGCATGACAACATACATGGTGAATATTATCAGCCTGTATTGTGTTATTTCAGAGTGGTGATTAAAACCCCTTTCTTGTGTCAAATAAACAGAACTGATGAACAAACAATTTCACCATGTTCTGTGTTAGCAAAAATGACATATTTGGTCCTTTAATACTGTGCCGAAATTTCCTTGTTATTATCCCCTGCCACGCGTTTAGCGCGAAGCGGGGGATATAGCATTGGGCTCCGTCCGTCCGTCCGTCCGTCCGTCCGTACGAACACATATCGTACGGACGGCGGGGGATATTGCCATGTTAGTGGCAAACACTTGTTATTTTGCTATTCAGAAGGATGAAAATCTAACAGAATTTGTTTGCATCCTGAGTGCCTGCGATGTTTCCAGTTCCAAAGACACATCATTTTTAGGCCTTTACGAGATGCATGTCTGGTAAAAATTATAAGCCTCTGACCTAAATAGTTGATAAGATAAAGCAAAATGTCGAAGTTTTTGGTGATATTTTTAGCCCAGTGACCTTGAAAAAAATAGGCCAAGGTCACCTTTAGGCACGTCCTTTGTAGGCATTTATGAGATGCATGTCCAGTAAAAATTAGGAGGCTGTAACTCAGTGGTTCTCAAACTCGGTCCTGGCGCCCGACTGTGTATGCTGGTTTTTGATCCAACCACAATTGCAATCTTAGGATTTTAACAAGATGTTGATTTGTTTTAATTAGGTGCATTTATGCTAATATCCACATTGAGATATATTGTAATTATCTGCAGAGGGAAACAATTTAACCAAACATAACCAATATAAACAATCAATAGGTTCCTCAGTGGTGAAACTCTTGACACATGGTGGCAAAACCTAACAATTTACTTGGCAAACAATGGGGTCACACCTGTTGTGTTTTGTGTTGATTTTATTTGGTTCAGGCAGGTTATTTGGGAAGAACTCAAAACACCTGTGTTCAGAAACCTAATTTGGAGCTTACAGATTTTCTCAGAGTCTAATTTGATCTGTTTAAAAATGTTTTCACCTGAAAATCCTAACAATATTCAAAATTAATCGCAATACGGTCAAGAGTTTTTATTCTTCATTGCAGAATGGATATGTCCATCAAAATGTGACTTAAGATGGTAAATAACTACTCTAAACATGGAAGACTGCTAATTAAGACCAAGTAACAGCTTTTTAAAATTCTAGAATTGCAGTTGCGGCTGGAACAAAAACCAGCATACACAGTGGGGCGCCAGGACCGAGTTTGAGAACCACTGCTGTAACTGAAATAGTTAATGAGATAAAGCGAAATCTCGAAGTTTTTGGTGAAATTTTTAGGCCAGTGACCTTGAAAAAATAGGCCAAGGTCACCTTTAGGCACGTCATTTGTAGGCCTTTATGAAATGCATGTCCAGTAAGAATTAGAAGCCTGTAACTGAAATATTTAATGAGATAAAGGAAAATGTCAAAGTTTTTGGTGATATTTTTAGCCCAGTGACCTTGAAAAAATAGGCCAAGGTCACCTTTAAGCGCATCATTTGTAGGCCTTTATGACATGCATGTCCAGTAAAAATTAGGAGCCTGTAACTGAAATAGTTGATGAGATAAAGCAAAATGTCAAAGTTTTTGGTGATATTTTTAGGCCAGTGACCTTGAAAAAATGTGCCAAGGTCACCTTAAGGCACGTCATTTGTAGGCCTCTATGAGATGCATGTCCAGTAAAAATTAGGAGCCTGTAGCTGAAATAGTTGATGAGATAAAGCAAAATGTGTTGACGGACGCAGGCACGCACGCACGCACGCACAGAGCCCGATACCATAGCTCCCGCACCGCGAGCGGCGGGAGCTAAAAATGCCACAAAATGGGTTACTGAAGTGTCAATTCCTCTCTCTCTCTCTCTCGACCCCTGTCTCCGTCCGCGATTATAGATCTCTCTCTCCCTCCTTTTCGCTCTTCATAGAACTATTCCACTGCCCTCTCCCCCTCTCAATCTCTCCCTAACCCTCCGTTCTCTCATTCTCAATCTCTCGCTCTCTCCCCCTAAGCCTCCAACTGCCTCTCCATCTCTCGCTCAATTCAGTTCAGCTCAAATAAGCTGCAGTGGCTCATTAATAAAGGGCAAATGCAAATGTCAACCTCTGCATGAAAAAAAATGAGGTTTTGGAAATAAGCACAAAAAGAGGATCTGTGACTATATGAGCATGGTTTCATTTCTGCTGAACAAGTGCATTTTGTGATGCATTTAGTCAGTAGTTATGAGTCCCCGTGTCACATCCATAATGCTGGAAATGACCCAAAGCTGCGGGGGACGACAGTGTGTCTTCATTTCATACTGTCCCTCTACAGCAGCTGAGCAGGGGAATCCAGCGGAGTGTAACTCTGTGAGAGGCCAGCGAGGCAGGAGGGGGAGAGCAGGTCACCTACATTTTAAACAAAGCCTTGTGCTCTCCCTCTCTCTCGCAATCTCTCTCTATCACTCTTTCCCACCTCTCTCTTCCACCTCTCCCCCTCTCTCTCTCCCTCTCTACCTCTCTTTCACCCTCTCGCTCTCTCTCCCTCCCCCCCTCACTCTCTCTCCCCCTCCCTCCCTCTCTCACCTTGCACATAATCCCACAGGCAGAGATTCATTTACTCCTTCAACAGACAATGAAATGAAAAATAGATTCAATTAAGCAGCGATTACGAGCCTCGGAGTCACGCTAAATGGACATAAATGAGAGCAGGGAGATGAGGGCGAGAATTTGGGCTATAAAAAGGCTGGAGAAACTGTAACAGAGGAGGTGAGGGAGAAACGATGGGACAGCACCGCTCAGATTTAGCTCAGGAGAGAGCCTGTCGCACAGGGAGGTGAGGCCCAATCCTGGGGCCTCATTTATGAGTGGTGCTTGCGCATGAAAAAGATGCGTGTGCCGCTATTCTGCAAATTTACGATTCATTAAAATAAACCTGACATTAAAAAAACCTGCTACATTTATACGACTGTGCACATACACAAAATTTCAACTTGACTCTGATTTATTAAGAACAAATTGCATACAGTTTGGCTTACCTGCAAGTTTGCAATTCAGCAAATGTTTTGCCGTCTTCTTTTTAGTGCGTAATATCTTGAATAAATCAACCTAAATTTTTACAGATGAGGGCCCAGGTCCTGGAGAGCCACAGGGAGCGCTGGCCTTCATTCTCACCCACCACTTTCGACCCCAGAGACCAGGTGAGGAGAGTAAACTGCCTGAGTTCTGCCGGAGTTCATCGATGGAGAGCCGAGGATCACCAAAAACCAGCATACACTGCGGCTCTCCAGGTCTTGGGTCAGCCGAGCCCTGCTCCGACACCAGAGCCGTCACACTCTCCCTCTCGAGATCCGCACACTGAGTTGATGTTCATTTAAACCTTAATTTGAAATAAATCTTCAGTACAACTAATGAGCAGCTGAACACGATCTCACCCTGTTGAATGGGGTGAGCTTTGTCTGGGCTGGAGAGAAGCCCTACAGGAGCTGCAGTAATAGTGTTGGGCAGCCATGTTCGACAGTAACCTCCAGGAGCGATATGGAACTGGACCAAACACTCCTGTGTGTGGAACGGAACCACACCTGACTCCTCTGAGACTGTTGCCTCATCGTGAGGGAATGCAAAAAGAAGTTCATAAATGAGTAAATAGTAACATGAAAGGGAATGAATATCAGTGAGGGCGGTCACATAATAATATAACGCTTCAGGTGTCTTTTCATCAGAACGAATTTAAACTTCGCCAGCCATTTTGCGGCTAGGGAAATTAGCCCGATAGTGCGAATTTGCGTCTCTATTAGCCCAAAAGCCCTCCACTCGAGAAATGAAGATGCAGCACAAATAGCGGGCTATTTCACGAAATGGACCAAGATTTATTGGCAAAATTTCCCGATCAAATTAGCGGGCTATTTGCGTCTTCGCTACAAAATAGCCGGCTAATTTGACATTGGGCTAATTTCAAAACCTCAAAATAGCCAGCTAATTTGAAACTTTGTTCTAATGAAGACAGACCTTTTATGTTCCTTTGCCGGACAGCAGAATGAAGGCACATTCCCAGTGTCCACGGTATCAGGTGCTTTCGAGAGAGACTAAGCACTGTTGACTGGCTGTTTGGAGATGGATGCTAGGCGACGGCTGCGTCACTTAGGCCTGAGGTAACACCTGTTTTAATTATGATGCGTACAGAGATTACAGGGGCTGGGGGGTGTGGCCACATTCAGGGGGCGTGTCCCTCACTGGCCCAGCCCCCACACTCACACTGCTTACATCGCAGTGATGTAAGGAAGAACCAGCTAGGACACACCTCCACTCGGAGCTGTCAGTGGCGGTGGGAAAACCCAGAGGGAGGGAGGGGGGAGGGAGAGGGAGAGGGAGAAGGAGAGGGGGAGGAGAGAGAGAGAGAGGGGAGGAGAGAGAGAGAGGGAGAGGGGGGGGAGAGAGAGAGAGAGAGAGAGAGAGGGAGAGAGAGAGAGAGAGAGAGAGAGAGAGAGAGGTGGCCAAACCGGTACAGCCTGTGTGTGGTAAACACATTTACAGTAACATACAAGGATGTACCAGCACAGTCACACACATTCACACACAGGATTGACAGTAGCGTAAAACTACCTACCAATTCGCCATGACATTAGCACCTGACTATCATTTCATCGCACATTTCGGCACGCGACCTAACTGGTGCCTGAATCATCCACAATTATTCATTTCTCTGCTGTCCTATAGCATAGTCGCTCAACAAATCACCACCCAGGCAGACAATTACTTTAATAAAGAAACATAGACTGAGCGTACATTTACTTGTGGGAAAAAATGACAGCCTTTGTGTTTTTATGACCAAGTTGCCCCCACAAACGTGACCTGGCTGGGATAGAAGTATCTTTGGCCAATACTGGAGCCAGCCACTGCGACAACAGAGTGACTTCTCTCCAGACCTGGAAATGAAATTCAAAAAGGCCTGCGTTGCCGCCCCTGATAGCAAAGGGTATATCTGCAAACCCCCAAGTGAAAGCTCCCCTAGAAAAAAAAAAACTCTACAGTATTGCCCCAGACAGCCTTATAAACATCGAAAAAACTGAACCCAAGTTTATATATGCTCAGTTTGCCGATATTTACTCATTAATAATGAAAAATACACTTAACCATTCTTTGTGTGGTCATTAATAAATTTAACTTCTTAACTTATTATTAAATGTAATAATATTTTTACTGTCATATTCAGCAATAATTGATCATGGCTAAAAGAATGAAATGGCAAAATTTCAAGGTGACATTCCATACATATCAGGCAAAATGACAGAGCTCAGGTGTGCCAAGAAATTAATTAGTTAATGTATTATTACTCCATATGACAGCAGGCTAATGTGGTCAGAGTAGAAAGGAGTGAGTGAGAGAGTGAGTCATGATCCTTTTAAACTCAGTATCTCAAGAATGGTACTACCCATAACCTTCAAACTTTGCAAATTAATAGATATACTGCCTTACAATGGAAGACTGCAGTATCTGCAATAGGTTAACATGTAGAGATTCTACATTATAGGGCAGTATCGTGTAGCAGATGAGCTGATTAAAATTTGGTCAAATCTGTGAAATAGTATCATACTAAATTAATAAGTAAAAATGCCCCGTATCGCACGGTCGTCTGCAATCCAATAGGACTCCATGTTGCCTCTATCAGTTGGCTCGCTGACCAAGCTAGCTAGTGCATTAATAAAATTATTAGCGATACAGTCAAAGCTTGAAAAGGCTCGATTTCACCAATAGTTATGCTACCGGTGTTTGTTTTGTGTTTCTGCCTCAGTTGAAGTGCACTGCATTAATGTTACTTGCTCATTTTGCGTCTACTGTAGCCAGCTCGCTAGCTACAGAGCTACATGAAATACGGGCTGCTTAACACCAAGGTTTTCATGCAACTCTGTAGCTTGTGTACCTTCATTTGCTCCAGTATTATTACAGTTACTTTTAACACTGTCCATGAGGACGTTGTGATATCTCATGTTAAGGTAATACTGAGGTGACAGCCGGACAGTTAACATTTAAGTTAGCTAGCTAAGTGCCATCATCTTCAGTCAGTACTGAATACCTGCTGCCAGTTAACAAGCACACGCTATATCTCTTAAGTTAAGCGGGTGCAAAACTCTATGTATCTCTCAACCATGCCGCTAAACACCCCGTTTTCATGTAGCCCTGTCCTTAGCTAGCTGGTTACTGCACACATCAAATTACGCTAGCAGGGTATGAATAATATAAGCCATGACGTTTACTAGCTAAATACATTCCCTAAAGAGACCCTAAGTTCACAAGCAGCATTAGCAGACTGATAGTAGGCTGCAACGTCAGCTTTTTGGTTGTCCTTTTTAACTGACCACCACAAATATCAATTTTATTAACAGCAAATGTGCTATGAGTCTGCAAAGTTGCATTATACTTAATATGCTAAAATGCATCGCAAGGTCCTGTACAATCCAGTAAATTTGTTCATTCGTTGTTAATAATACAAAGCCAAAAATCAAAACAGTTTTCCATCTGATAAGATCTAAAGGCATATAAAATTTGAAAAGGATCGATAAAATGGTTTTTGAGTCATTGCGTTAACACCAAGGGTCTGTGGTGGATGGGGATGTGGCGTTTAAGAAGATTCTGCAATATCGGTGAAATCTTTTCAATGATAAATAAATGTGGTCTCATTGTGCTTGCTTGGTTCACGGGAGCCACGCAATTGTCCTTTCTATCTCGGCACCATACCTTCACAACACCTGAAGAGTCTTTGCTCAGGTTGATGTGCGCAAATGCAGATACTTCTAGACTGTCCCTACTGTCACCAACACAATAGTCCTGGCACAACTCTGTCAAGTCAACAGGCTGACTGACCGACCAATCAGGTCAGTAATCTGTCCCTGTGCTCATGGGTCAGTCAACACGCCTGTTCATGTAACATATACAGCGTTTTCCGTGTGGAAACAGACTGTTAGCCGCTAAAAACAAACTGACTCTGATAGACGCACAATGCGTACTTCAATTGTTGCATTACAACCGATGCTTCACAAAAACAGCTACATGCAGCAACGTCCGCAGTAAGCACACGTGCAAATTGTCTGTGAGTGTGCAAGTGTCATTGTGTGACAGATCACTGAGATCACGCATGTGGTGGTCTTCAGTTGTATTACATTTCAGAGCCAAAAGTGGATCAAACCAAAGTGACTTTTATTTTAGCTGGATATACATTTGTTGTCACGCCTAGCAGCGCACCACAAATTAGAGTGGAAAAATTGTTTTTCCTGTTTTTTTTTTTTTTTTTTTTTTAAATGGATCAAGAAGAAAACTTTAGAGCAACAGATTTATCAATGTTGCCATCAGGGTTCAATTTCTGCCCTTAATGAAGTTCTAAATTGAGTTAAAATAATGTATTTCTGGGCAGTAGAGGGCTGAGCTCTCCTTAGAAGCATTACAACCAATAATCCACGGAACGGCCACTTGCAATCCATGGTATCTTTGCCAAACACGATTTACCATTCATTTCCATGACTAATGTGGCTAATGCAAGCAAATTCAAGTGTCTCAAATGACATTTCTCTTGTACACCAGCGCTGTTACCTAAAGGGGACTGAAGCTTACTGAAAGCTGCTAGGCCTTGAACAGCTCTGACACAGGTCAACTGTGGCTACCATTAATTTCTATGATTGCTACAGCTAATGCCAGCACTGGACACATTTCTATTGACAGGCTCAACTGTAGCCCAGTGTCGTTACCTAGAGTGGACTTGCGGAGCTGGTAAGACTCGAACAGCTCCTGCAGGCAGCGGTAGCGTTTGGTCAGCTCATTCTTCTGACAGTCCAGCTGGGGCTGAAGGCTTAAGTTCTGCTCGGCGAGGGTCCGATTCCCGGCCAGGGTTGTCTCCTTAGAGCGCTGCACCTCCAGAACCTGCATCAAATGTACACAGACCCGGTTAACCACCCACATACAGCAAACACACGTCACCCCTCATATACAGCACACACCAATGCTGTTACCGTCCGCATACACCTCTTATACAAATAGTTACACAATTACCATGACTCTACACACTAATCATACAACTACACTGTTACCGTCCTCATGCCTCGCACACAAACACCATTACGTAAGATGGAAGTTTGCCAAGGGTAAATCTGGCTCTGATATCAGGAACTCTTTTTATGCAGCGATCACAATGTGGAATAGCTTGCCCGGCAATATCGTAGAGGCAGAAACTCCGGAAGCTTTCACGTCTAGGCTTGATATAGTGCTGGATACCATTTAGTCCTTCATTAATTCAAGTGTCAGATTCACTTTAGTGATGGGAAAATGGCGAGCCTGGTTGGGCGGAGTCACCTGTTTTCGCCTCTCATGTTATGTTAAGATATACTGATCACCAAAACACCATAATACACTGTACACAAACGACACCACCCCACATTCAAAACATGCACCAATTAAGTAGCCCTAAAATTAAAACAGGTACCGGTGGGCCAGGTCATGCGGTAACGGAGTTACAAAATTGGTGTATTTTGTATCAGAGCTTCAAAACTAAGTAAGATAGAGTTACAATTTAAATCGAAACGTCAGTCATCTATTCCCCTCAATAAACGTGCAGACTTGTAAAGTGTGCTCCAGTGTTTTTACTTTTGGGTAGTCTTTTTGAAGTACCCAGGTAAAAGTCTTTTCCTATTACAATTTAAATGGCTTTGTGTAGGTCTTCCCTAGTACTTCAAAAGCAAAAGAGCCAATTTGGTTCATTTGATTTATTTAGGGTGAAAACGGAGTTAACTCCGTTACCGACCAGTTTTTTGCCGTTTTCACCCAAAATAAATCACATGAACAAAATCGAGATCGAGGGCGGAGGATACCCGGACATGAACAGGCTTAGAATCTTCCTGACGAGCGCCCGTCTGGCCAACAGGAGGTGCTTGAGCAACAAACAAGGCAACTATTATTTTCCCTTCCTGACAGTCCCTTCCCAATTTGCAACCCTGTAGTGCAATAGCCAATTGTGCGCTACTCTGAAAGAGCTGCCGACCACTGCCGGCTAGTACGAGGCGGGGCTCGAACCCGCGATGTGACAGTCACTTCTGCTTTGCAACACGATGCTTTACCGAGTGAGCTATACGGCAGCTCCATTTTGTTTTTTGAAGTACGAGGGAAGACCTACACAAAGCCATTTAAATTGTAAGCTCTGATACAAAATACACCAATTTTGTAACTCCATTACCGCGTGATATGGCCCCGGTGCTATTTCCCTTCATATCCACCATACACTGACATTACTACATTACACACAAATACTGCTGCCTAACAAATTAAACAGGCACCAATGCCGTTATCCCTACATGCAGGTCATACACTAACAACTTTATACACTGCGCATAGATACTGTTACCCAACAAATAAAACTGGTTCCAGTGCCAATACCAAATATATGCACCATTATCTAACATTACACCACACACAAATGCAGTAACCCAAGAAATACAACAGACACCTTTATTCAAAATATACATCATACACTATTATACACCACACACACCCTTACCCAGCAGTAACACCAGGCAGCAACACTATCATACGTCGCTCTCCAAAAACCCAGCTATAACTCACTCATGCTCTGTAGGCTGTAATGTAAACAAACATGGGCAACATCGAGTGGAGAGATGAGCCAGAGGCTGTCATAGCAGATAAGTGGGAGACCACCTCCATATTACAGCCTGCGAGTCAGGATGAGGTGTTACATGAGCAGATGTCCCCACACGGCTGATAATGTAGCGCATATCACACCATGTCAGGTCGCATTCAGCGACAAAGCCCTGATGCAATAGGGCACAATATGAATTCTGAGCAGCGAAACGCTGAAGCACGGTGGACGGTGCCGACTCTGTGGCTCATATTAACTGGCGATCTTTATTAGCATATGTATTTACAGCAGTATATTTTCCATGTTGGCATGAATCTCTGGCTCATGTAACAGGCAAACAGGAGTAGTGGAGATACATGCAGCAAGACATAACCTTTCCACAAGGCCACTGGCTCCCAATCCTCTCTTAAGGGGCCCTGATCCAGATCCAGGTATTTGATGTGTCCCATCTACAGCACACTGACAAAGCTTGCGTGGGTCTGGATTAGCTATATCAGGAGTGTTTTATAAACAGGACACATCAAATACCTGAATTTGGCTGCCGGACCCCCACGAACGGGACCGCAAAACAAGCAGCAAATTAACCTTCTTTCCCCCAGTCAGCCAAGAAACAGAAAAAGGCATTCCACGTTGATGCAGGACTCAAGGGCTTCTCTGAGTAGGTTATAAACAAATAAAGAGCCAGCCAAACACCTGAAGGCACTTCAGTTTCTTTAAAAATACAGTTTTCAAGCGACTCAAGTGGTTTTCCTCTTGTAAATAATCTCAAATAGCCCAAGTAAAAAATAGTCATTGGTTAAAAAATAACTAATTAACATGCAGGATACTTTCCAACATTTCAGAATTCATAAAAGAAAGCTATGATTGGTAAAATGGAGACCAAAAATTATTTAAATTTTCCAAAAAGTGAGTAAATATCAGGTTATGTAACAAATTACTGGACCAAACCACCAAGGAAAAACAAACCACAAGTGCAGCAGGTCTGGGAACTACTACGGAGGCGCTGGTGTGATCTCACGAAACATTATAACTGCCCTAGTATAAAACAAATTATATGACTACGGTGAGAAATCATCATTTCACACGGTGTTGGATGGATATAGTAATCTTAAAAATGAAGGGTGCTTTTATTTTTTAAACTTAGCAGTAAATATGTACATAGTAGGGATTACATTTCTCCTGATACAGACACAGGACAGGATGGCTCTCTAAACAAGAGCCGGGGTGTGAGCGTAATTCCCCAACACCGGAGCCCCCACCCGTCACGCTCGAAATCATCGCCAACTTGCCATAATCACTATTTAAGAAGCCGCAGCCTGCAAGCCCAGCTGACAGCATTCAAGTGCAGGCCGCGCCGTCCACATCACAGGGCTAAATTACACAGCTCATTCCAGATCAGAGCACTTTCAGAGCTTCACACATTCCATATGATCACAGACTTTAGATAAACTCTTTACTTTCTTGCTGGCATTTTCTTTGCAGCTTTAACATTCGCGGCTTGCTGAGAAAGTCCCACCGCTGCCTCAACCACTATACTGAATTGACGCAGGTTGTTCGACTTCACTCGTCCAATAAACACAGACCACTACAACGCGGCTTTCTTTTAGCAACATTAATTTATCCGAGAAGGTCAGTAAAACATTTGCTTTCGCTAACTTTTAACGATGTTCTCCACTGATTTCCCATATACAGTTCTTTACTGACGGTAGATGAGATAAAACAGTCTGCCGGTTACAGTTTAACACGAAGCGAGTCATTTGTGGCCGTCAGGGCAGTGTTTTCTGGCTGCGTTAATAAAAGGCTGTCCGTCTGCACCGCAGGCATGGCGTGTCACGGATTCATTGCGTGTTTAAAAGCAGCTCTGATCTCTATAACAACGGAGTGCGCTCCTGCCCCGCTCTCCAGCCGCTGAACAGGGTAGCGGAAGCCGCGCGAAGACGGGACGGGGAATTTTTTGATGGGGGGCAGAAAACCCGCATCAGCTGAGCCTCTTTTATGAACCGTGGCTAAACGCCACCAACTCAGGATAACCGTAACTCTCTCCAGACGGTGTATTTATAGGAAGGATTCGCACACTGAGGTTTCTGCACCGCGAAACCCACGCGCTTGCGTTCCTGCTGCTCCAGCCAAAGAGAGGGGAGTCGTTCGGCGTCATTTCCCTCTCCCGCGGCAGCAAGTATGTGCGACCGAAACCGGGAACCGAGCTCCGTTTTCTCCGCTGATTTCATAGTCCTGTAGAGACGTTGCTCGCTTGCGTCACTACGGCTGGCTCCAGTGTCGACGGGTCAAAGAGACCCCGTTTTCCATCCAAATCAATAGCATCTTTGATGCGCAAAAATGAAGTCGCTAATTTTTTCCATAAGGAAAAGAACCCTCCATCTGTGTTTTTCCTTTCTCCAATTTCTCCCTGAGTGCCAATCCGTTAAGACGATGTGCCAACAACTGATGCTAATTTGGGTCCAACTGGTGCCACATTATGAGCTGGGCTGTATCATGAATACACGTAAAGAAGGGATTCTGGTCAGAACAAAGGACGTCTGGAATACCCACTGGGCCAACAATACAATCAGATTACCAGCTTCTGGTTGGCCGCATTGGCATGTTAACTTCAGCAATCAGACCAGAGTACAGATTGTTCCATCATATTTTTTGCATTCGTTGGGGAGCACGTTCTCCATAACTGACAAAAACCATGATTGTCTCCATTGTTACAACACTTAAAATACGTAGTCGAATCACATTGTACACC
This sequence comes from Gymnothorax javanicus, assembly GCA_029692085.1. Lineage (NCBI taxonomy): Eukaryota > Metazoa > Chordata > Actinopteri > Anguilliformes > Muraenidae > Gymnothorax > Gymnothorax javanicus. The sequence goes on from CM056194.1 coordinate 84,264,588, forward strand.
TCATCACGAAGCGTAGCAATGCCATTGTAGTCACGGAGATTAAACTGAAACAATACAAGGTGATGCTTTAAAAAGAGATACAAGTGAAACAATGCAAGGAGATTACAGAAAATCACAAGGCGATGCAGCACCATAGCCCTCCAGTACGAGTAGCAGACTGCTGTGCACTGGTTCCCAAAAACGCAGTCCTGGGGCATCCCTGTATATGATGCTGTTATTTTTTCCAACCACATATGCAATCATAGGATTTTTCACAAGCTTTTAATTTGTCCAAATTAGGTGCGTCTCATGTTTAAAACAGTAACTTACAGTGTTTAGCCACAATTTGACAAAAATATTCAAGTGGGCTCTGAAGAAGAGAGGAGTTGAGGGAGAGGGGGAGAGAGGGAGAGAGAAAGCGAACGAGAGAGAGGGAGAAGGAGAGTTACATTTTTCAAAAGTTTAGACACTGAGAAAATTCGTAAACTCCAAATTAGGTTGCTGAACTAGAGTGTTTATAGAGTTCCTTTAAAAATAATATGCCTGAACTTAAATAATAAACAGTGCATGAAACAGGTTTGATCATTGACTTGCCTAATAAATTGTTACTTTTGCGACCACGTGTCCGTGGTTTCACCAATCAGGAACCCATTGATTATTAACTTGGATTTATTTTTTCTCCTCTTTTTGTGAAATTGTTTCTCATATACTGCAATCTGGAAATAGAATTTTTATTCTTCATTGCATGTACAGATATTAGAAAAAAGTGGCTTAAGAGGATAAATAACTACTCTTAACATATATGCACCCAATTTAGAGAAATTAACAGCTTATTAATATCCTACATTTGCAGAACAAAAACCAGCACACACAGGAGGGCCCCAGGACTGAATTTAGAAATCACTGCCTGAGCGCACACAGCTCACCCAATCACAGGCAGTCGGAGAGGATTGGACAGACACCATCAGAACAGGGCTACACTAAAGCCCTAGCAATGTCCACCCAGTGACACATGCATGTGTTCTGTTTTACTCCGCAGTGCCTGTCCACACAGCCCCACCCACTGCTGTGGAATTCCTGTTTAAGGTGGCCAGCCAATCAGGGTCCATCTCTGCCAGCCCACCCACTGCTTTGCGAGCCTGGGAATTGGAGTGGGATGGTGAGGGGAGTGTGCAGGGGGCGTGGCTTTTTAGGCTTTTTTTTAATCGTTCTGTCTCCACGCACATCTGGAGTGGGTTTTAGCCAAGCGATTGTGTTCTTTAACTGTGATTCTGAAGGTTGGAGCTAAAATGAGATTTGTGCAGCTGTTGGGCCTTCGAGGCAAGCAATCAACTCCGGGAGGGGATTGGCCACTGCTTGGTCCAATCACCAGCAAGTTCCTTTGTTTAGCAGCAGTGACGGGATCCTCGCTACCACATCTCTGCACCTCCGCATGGCATATTACCTCAGCTCTGGCACAGATACAGCAGGGATTGAGGACGCCCCCGGAGTTTCTACTTTTATTGGCGACTCCTCCGCACGGAAACACGCAGACGAGCCCCGCACAGTACGGGAAGGCTGGGAAGCAGAGGACTCTGGGAGGAACTCTCCGACCACCTCACTGCTCGGAGCCAGGGCAGAAGGAACACAGAGGAAGAGCACTCAGAGCGGGAGACAAACCGACCAATCAAAATTCAGCCCCAGTGGCTGGTGACATGAGCCCATATAAAGCTCTGTTTGCAAGGGTGATTCCCAGATTGCGTAGAGAGGCATCGCTAACCACCGTCACCACAGATGGCTCTATCATCAGTCAAGCAGACCCCATTTTCAATCCTAGCCAATCATTAATATGAAAATATCAACACTGATATTGTATCAGCATCATGATACAAGATACTGTCCGGAATTTTGAATATTGTGATGTCATATGTGTTTTTTTTTTCAGGTTTTAAAGGCTGCATTACTGTGAAGGAATGCAGTTGCTGCACCTTATTAGACTGTTATAGCTGTTGCCTGTACCTGCTCAGTCATCAAGTCCACATCACTAATGACTGGTTATCAAAAACCACATTGTGCAAATATTTTGTGAAAGGACCAATAGGTATTCCCATCATATCGTGACAATATCGATATTGAGGTATTCAGTCAAAAATATGGTATATGATTTTGTCCATACAGCCCCACCCTAATAAAAAAAATGATCAAGACACCCATTCCCCCCCCCCCTCCACCGAAGAAAATGTACACACACTCTGTACTTCTTCTATTGTCTAATGACCCTCTGTGGCCAAACTAGTTCAGACAGCTGGCCCTTTTTCAACAGACAAATATTATGTGGACAAATCAGCAGCCGCAATTCACCGCATCTAATGCACTTAGTGCATAAAAAACGCTGACTCCGCGGTTATACTGATCGCTTGGACTCCGATTCAAAATTATCCAAATATGGCAGGAACCAAAAACAGCACTTCCGTGCACCGAAATGTTCATCACACACGCGGCGACAGTCAATGGCTGAAATCACAGCGACTCGTATTTTTTCCTCCGTATACGGTACTGAATCAAATTACGCAATCAGCACTAATACCACGACTCCGTCACCTGGGGTAATATCAGTTACACAGGGCTTTCCGTGTAGAGAGAATCCTTTGGTATATGGCAAGGCAACACCAGTGAGCATCAGAGCAGTCAAACAGGAGAAACTGTTAGCCTCCTGCACCTGGAAATCTCAGTTATGTGTCATCAGAGATATAAATGCCCTTCAGTAACCTCACCTTTAAACATGATAACCCCAAACCGGTTCCCATTTATTTTCCCTAAGTAGGAGAGGTCAGGAATGCACACCAGTGTTGGAGACGGGGTTGGGTTCAATTACTTTTTTCAATTACAATTACTTTCTGCACAGAATGTTCAATTACAATTACTTTTCGATAAAAATTCAATTAAAATTAAATTACAATTACGAAAGTATTTGATTACAATTACTGAAATTGTGATTGAAAAAAGTAACTGAACCCAACCTTGGTTGGGGAGGCGCTGACCATGGAGAATACACAGATGTGAAGAAGGGCAGTCGACACTCGTAGCCAAGATGCAATAATTAATTCATTAAAATACCAAGGGTTTCAGCGCAAGTCTTCTTCAGGGTACTGAATCATCCATCAATGCCTTGGGGAATTTCATCGAAATGCTGGTAATTTAATAAATTATCATCACATCGTGACTGCGAGTATGAAGCTGCCTTCTTTCACATCTAATCGGTTACCGAGCACCAATTCGCTCATTTTCAAAGAGTATTCAGAAGAAGGACCAGCCAATTTGTTTTTTGCTTGCATTTTGTTCATTGCATCAATAATTTATCAGGTATTTTCACCATCGGCATTAAAGACATCATCAAACATCAATATGTCTTCCAAGATTCTGAATTCCAGAAGCCTTTAAAACGGCGCATATTTGTCAGCAAGGCTTTTAAGTGACGCCATTTTGCGTCAAGTTCGCAATTCGATACGTTTAAGATGATGTTTCCGATCTTACAAGATTTCTATTCAACGCTGAAAACATTTTCAGTAAGTGCCATCTTACTGAATAAAATAAATTACATGGCTAAAAAAATGCTAAAATGAGATGGAATTCAGAGTAGGATTTGTATTATCTAATTATTCGTATCATCACCATCCGGACAATATCACGGGTTTTTCAGTGTAGCCCATCGATGATCTCTTTGTCATTTCTCAAATAATATTGTTCTAATCAGTACAGGCTAATGTATTATGTCTTATAACTCAGTAAATAAATTGTCTGATTGTTAGTCAGGCAATCTCAAGATTAATTATGATGAAAAGGTTAATTATGCACTTAAAAGTGAGAGACCACTATAATTGTGACGGCACGCCAAAGAAAATCCGTCAGAAAGTCCACGGGAGTTCGGGTCGAAGAGGTTAAATGCGAATGACGTGGATGGATGACCCTACATGTGACCTCCAGTGCTTGCCCAATGACTGTGACTGCCAAAACCTGACTGATTTCATAATGGATGCTGTAATAAACATAAAGGTTTTATGCCAAAAATGGGGTGCAAGAAAACAATGGTGACATGGGTCGCCCCACCACCTCAAAGTAAGAAGGTTGCGTGTTCGAATCTGGCCGCTCCATCTGTGCGGTTCTCCCTGTGTTTGTGAGGGATCCTGATTTCTCTCGCAGTCCAAACGCATTCATGTCAAACCAACTGGAGGCTCCAAACTGCCCACAGGTATGAGTGAGTGATTCATTCCTCCAGTGGATGGGTGCGTGGTCCAGAATGTGTTCTGGCCTCTTGCTGACTGTTTTATGGGATAGGTTTCAGACCCCTTGCGGCCAAGACGAAGATAATGGATGCATGGATGGACAAATGGATGGGATCTGAGAAATGAGCACGTTCTACACTCACCAGCCTGAATACGCGAGTCGCCAACTGCTCCCACTCAGCAGTGACTCAGATCACGAGTCCGGTGTTTCATCAGTGAAGATGACAGCAAGGAGAAACGCGCTCCGCGGCGAGACTTTAGCGCTGCAAACACACGCAAAACTGCACCGTCATTCCAGAGCACGCCGTCACACTCTTCAGAATCACAAGATCGCTTTCATCAGACGCTCGGCTCCGCTCCGTCGGCGTGGAAACTAGGCCGCCCTGGTGAGGATCTTCCCTTTGACGCATCTCTGACAGAAAGCGCTCTATTATTAGTAAGCCGGGCGACGACTGCAGACGCGCCGCGATGGGATGCCGGGGTTGCCGGGAGACGGACCGCCAAGCCTGAGAATGGAGGTGGCGCTCATGCTATGTGCATGTACAGACATGCTCGTAATTACTGACTAGCAAACATACACACTGCCAACACACACTCATTCACATTCCCTCTCTCTCACACACAAACACACACACACACGTACGTACACAAGGAGATTACCTGCACACACCATAAGACACACGAATAAATGCACTCAGGCGCATGCACACACACACAAACACAATCTACATACATGTACAGACACACACACAGCCTACCTACTCACACTTTCTAGTTAACACACAGACACAATGACTCACAGGTGGTCTTACACGCACACACATACAGACTACTCACACACGCTCTCACACGTGCACACACACACACACACACACACACACACACACACAGTGTAATGGACTACAGCCAGGCTGTCAGCTGTCCTTCATGAGTCAGTGTGCATTGCTCAGAAGGTCACCCCACTTTCACCCCACAAAAAGACAACCCACTTCATCTCGCTGATGAGCTCACTCCTCTCCAACCAACGCACCAATCTGGCCATTTATCACCCTCATTCTCTCTCTCTCTCTCTCTCGCTCGCTCTCTCTAAACTCCTTCCTTCAGCTCTTTCCTTCCTCAAACCTTGAGTATTGGGCAATGGAGCTCAGCTTCATTGGTTTTCTGAGTAACCGTCACTCGCTGTATCCACAGCAGGAAACCCTTCACCTGATGTTATGTTCCTGGGGTCACCAGGCATGAAGGAACATAACACCTGAGGATATGAGGAGATTCTCCAGAGTGGGGACGCGGCTCAGCGCTAAGGGCTCCTCCTCTCTCCTCTCCTCACAACGAGAGCAAACAAGCCGTTTCCCGGAAACAAACCACCTCTCCAGACCAGGGCTGGTCAGCTGTGGCTCTGGAGAACCACAGCGTGTGCTGGTTTCGGCTCTGGTTCTCACCAGCCACTGTAGACCCAAGAAACCAGGCGACACCAATTAACTCTGGTCAACCGCCTTCACTGATCAATTCACTTCTGAGTGACATCAGACCAGCACATCCTGGGGCCCTCCAGGACCAGGGTCGGGAAGCCCAGCTCCAGACCATAGACCCTGCGTGTGCAAAGAGGGCCGTACCTCTGACCCCGTCATATTAACCCTTTAAGCGCCGTGGGCAATGATGTAAGATATCAAAGTCAGATGCTGTTGAAAACCTATCATGTGGCAACTTGTTTAAAAGAGCTCCCGCAGGGGAGCTCTTTTTTATTATTATTATTATTTTTTAGGGAATTTTTCCTTTATTTGACAGTTGTACAGTGTAGACAGACAGGAAAGTTGGGGGGAAGAATGGGGGCAGACATGCAGCAAATGACCTAAGCCGGAGTCGAACCCAGGTCGCTGCGGAAAGGACAAGGCCTTTATGGTACACGTGCTTAGACCGATGAGCCACCGGGGCAAGCTCTTTTAAACAAGTTGCCACATGATAGGTTTTCAACAGCTCAGGATAACTACATTTTTAATTCCTTGAAAATGTATTCGGCGCTCAAAGGGTTAAATATGGTACAGAAAAGAGCAGCCATGCATGCATCAGGATTTGTGTGAAAAATGGTACGGCACAACACAATCATATCACCACACTGCACTAACGTAGGACGAGGAAGGACTTCTCTACCAGAAACATCAACAGAGCAGAAGACGTTTTGGGATTCGCCTGTTGGGCATGTTCGAAAGATAGCCACGGTAGCGGGCATTTGTATTAACGTAGCAGTAACTAAAGTTTAATGTAGTTACACGTAGTTTACCATAGTAACAACCGTAGCCAAACGTAGCGTACCCTGTAATCAACAAATTTGGTGTGAATCTACGGGCAACTAAGGGCTACTACGTTTTTAGCCGTACTTTAACTTACTTTAACCTAGTTGAACGTACTTTAACCCATTAAGACCTGATGCGACGTCTGCGCCGCACTCGCTTTTAAAACGGAAGGGACATGAGTGCGTTTAATATCATTTTTAAGGAATGTGAATGAAGTGCATCATGAGGTGCCCTAGGTCTTAATGGGTTAACATACTTCTACATAGTCTAGGCTACGGTAATCCCCCCACCCCACGGATAGCTACAGAGGCTAACGTATGAGTGACCACCCTATAAGGTCCGACTGCCATGTTAGACCCTGTCAGATATGGGGTGCTGGCTTGATTAAAGCTACAGCGGGGGGGGGAGTGCAGACAGTCCTTGAAAGAGGAGACAACCAACCAACACCAGCTGCCCACCTGTCACTCGAGAGCTGAGACATGATCAAACACACCACACACCCCTATCCCACCCCACCCAGCCCATTCCACACAAACACGAGGAGTCATCCGCTGCCAAGCCCATAAAACAGCAGGACGGTTAATCCCGAAGGCTCAGGAGAAATCCCGCTAATGTCCCCACCTCTCCACATCTGCCCAGCCAATCGTGCCCCGCATCTGCCTGATCTGGACTTCCTGCGAGTATACAGAGTTCCCTAAAACATAAACTTGCAACAAAAAAAACCTCAAAGCAGCCGGTATAAACTCAGCGGGATCGTAAAGGCCTAACATGTCTTTCATGGCGAACTAAAAACAATCTGGGTCAAGTGGGAACATACCCCAAGGACCAGACTCTCAGACATGGTAAAGAATTGTCCGAGACCATGTCTGAAGTTGTCTGCACATAAAATTGAATTCAGTCACAGACTAGGCCCAATGTGTGTCTGTGAAATTGACCCTAAAACTGAAATAACCAGAAATACTACAGGCAGTAAAACATCTCTCTGGAAATTAAGTCTATCTCAGCACAGGAGTGTGAAAAGCTGAATAATTTGACATACCTGTGTGAAGAAACAGGAAAAATCCTGCTGAACACCATTTATAGCAAACCGTTTTTAAACCACAGCAACTTCAGAAATCGGCAGGAACGAGCGTACGGCGGTGAGGGCCTTTCCCCGGGCGCATCCACACAGACGGGGAGCACATGACCAGGCGCTCGCGGACTAAATTACACGGTTAAACCGATACTCATCAGTTAAACAAGCTGAATTCAGAGAGACTTATAATATAGCAAAGCCCTGCGGTCACATCACCATTAAAGAGGATCTGAAATCAGAATTAAATATGTCCTCAACTTTCTCTGTTCTGAATAACCACAAGTAAGAATTTCTATAAAAAGACTGTTTTGTAAAAATAATAAAACTGAGAAACTTATAAAAATTCTCTCTCTTAGAAAATTATTTTACAATTAACATAAGGTCACTGGGTCCCAGCAGGCGTGGCGTCAATAGAATCCGTCCACCAAGCACCCAGTCCTCCAATCAACACATTTCATGCCAGTTCAAATACACCAAAGTTTGGAATGCGTGTCCACATTTAACGTCAACCATATAGAATGTTCTCAACCTTTGGCAATCATATCGAAACATCCGTTTTCCTCAGATATACGCCGTATCGTGGAGGACCGTTCTGCTCTAGCTTCCTCTAAACTGTGTCTTGGAAACTGCTTTCGCTGGCAAAGCCTCAGATTAATCCTAAATAATTACAGTTTCGCAGACCGGAGTAGAAAGATCAGCTTACACTCCTGTGTTACGGAGGTCATCCGTTCATCAGAAGACTCAGCTCACCTGACATTGGATACAGCAGTGAAGTGATGGGCAAAAATGAACAAACAAATCTTTCTGAATGAATCTTTTTTGTGTTCAAAATGAACCGAATCAGCCTGTGGAATGCACTGAGTGGAGTCGCAGTAGTTAGAACATCCAGCAAAACTGAGCCGACTGATCTTGGCAATCGAGGGGGGCTGGGGGAGTCTCTACAGCAGTGGTCTCGAACCCTGTTCCTGGAGAGCCACTGAACTAAAGGTTATCACTCCAACCAAAGCAAAGCATGCCTCATTTCCAGGTTAGGAATCTTGATGTGTCGCTAATTTTCTGATTCAGGAATGCTTTATTAGGGTTGGATGAACACCGGCAGGATGTTAGCTCTCAGGTTTGGAGACCAATGCTCAACAAAAACCCTATAAAATCACTGAGGACCAACTGAATTGGGCTGTTGGATGAGACCAAATGAACCATCCTCTCAACTCGTGGATGACAGAGCTATCCACATCATAGTCGCCTTCCACTACTGTTTCAAGGTCAATTTGTGATGCTCCTGTACCCACTATAGGCACTTTCAACAGTGGACTGGGGTTAGCATGCGCACTAAGACTGGGGTTAGCATACGCGCTAAGACTGGAGTTAGCATACGCGCTAACACTGGGGTTAGCGTACGCACTAAGACTGGGGTTAGTGTATGCACCAAGACTGGGGTTAGCATTTGCACCAAGACTGGGTTAGCATACGCACTAAGACTGGGTTTAGTGTATGCACAAAGACTGGGGTTAGCATACGCACCAAGATTGGCGTTAGCATACGCACTAAGACTGGGGTTAGTATACGCACCAAGACTGGGGTTAGCATACGCACCAAGACTGGGGTTAGCATACGCACCAAGACTGGGGTTAGCATACGCACCAAGACTGGGGTTAGCATACGCACCAAGACTGGGGTTAGCATACGCACCAAGACTGGGGTTAGCATACACACTAAGACTGGATTAGCATACGCACCAAGACTGGGATGCTCCGACACAGTCATCTGACTAAAGCAATTAACAGTACATACAGTAATATGATAGCCCTTGTACTAGCCATCACACCCATGATAGAACAGAGAAAACATTTGAGTAACACCACAGTACAATGACCCTTTTTAAATCAGCGTTTGCAGGGTTAAATGGAATGCGCTTGCCAGACTGCATTTGAAGTACGCACAGATGGGAGCTCCAGCGATGACAGACCGACTGGGTAACATTTCGTATGGGAGGGTTGCAGTAAGAACACTGAACACAGGGATGGCCTCAAGGAAAAAACTAATTTGAGAAGCTGAAAAGCACAGCCTGACTGCATCTTCAACTAAAATGAGAGGATGGCTCCCCTCCTGAAGGGTGCTTTCTCATCAGGGATCTGGGCCTGTTTCCGAGTACACTTGACCCCAAAGTCCATTACTTTTGATTATTAGTGTGAACAAAAGTGTACTGTATTCGCAAACCATGCCCCCATCTACTTTTAAGGAAGGTCTCGGGTATGGCTCATGTGTACTCATACCAGTTTGATAGCAACTGTTCCAAAACATGTGGACAGCTATGCGACTTCTTGACTATTCTACTGTCCTGCTCCAAGAAACATGGCCAAGAGAGGATCTCTCTAATTCAACAAAGAGTTAGATTCTGTTTCTCAACTTACGGACAAACGCAAATGGCAGTCTCCAAAATAATACAAGGAGGCACAGTACGAAGGTGGACTCCGTCCGCTGTGGAATTGGGATCTTGATGACGCAAGTGTTCACTTCTTCTTCTCTGTGTATATCGGCAGATCGCAAGCTAACTAGGTTTACACAGCTGCCTACTTATCGGACTGAGTACAAACACAGGTGTACCCAGGTACGGAATGACATCATTAATATGAAAGCCACCTGGGAGGGAGGCAATCTTATTCTAGCACAGTTCAAAGAAATAGTTACCAGAGTGAAAACACGAATATTCACCAGTCAGGCTGCTGGGTAGAGGTCTGCAGTCGTCCCTCGAAGCCTCTGACTGGGTTCAGACTATAGTTGCAGGTTGCCCTCACCTGCCGTGGGGCCTGACCCCAAACTTTAACCCCCACGAAAATATGACCCTCATATTACTGCTCATGTAGCAGTGACCACGCCCCGTCCACTTCCAAAGGGGATATAAGGGAGCCCCACGCTCTGAATTAACAAGCAAGACAAACATTAATGCTGCATTCGGTAACACTCGTAAACACGAGTCGTGTCGTGAATTAAGTCGAAGGTACGAGGAATGGTCATTCGGACAGCGAGGTCGTGAGGTCAAAAGAACGGAATTCACCAGTCGTGTCCCAAAAACACGGCTCGTGGGGTTACCGAATGCAGCATAATATCTCGAGATACGTTTCGTCCCAGAAAGCCTTATTAGCATCTCAAGTACCAGTTCAGCCAACTTGGCAGGTACTCCCTGAATTTTGGCTCCAAGCACTAACACCTGTCAGCAACTTCCAAACGCATGTTCTCCTCTCAGCCCAGACAAACACAAGCTTTGTTTGTGCAGAATAGCCACGACGCAAGACTCACATATGAAGCATTTCATTTTATTATTCGCGTCTTTGCATTGACTTTGAATGTAATCTGTCGTGCGAAAAATTCGTTTCGCGTCCGGTGTGAAAGCGGCTTTAATCGAAAAGTTTTTACAATGGGCAGGGTTACTGACAGAGTCCAGTGCTTGTCAAACTAGGCACTGGTCTCTCCATGACCTCCACAATCAGTGTATCAAACTTTTCACCAGCTTTTCAAGGACACCTAAAAAGCAGCTTAAATCTAGTGCGACTGATTACCGTATCTCAAAATGCAAACCTGCCGCGTCACGGCTTATTTTAAACAGCCACGTGACAGCAAGTCAGAGCTGTTGATGGCGACACCCGAGATATATATCCATTGTGCAAAAACTAACAATGGCACAAGCTCACATGACAGCCTCAATAAATTCTAAGCAATAACTGCAATACCTCCTGCTCTGTTAAGTTTGAGAGTGCCGTGTTGTGAATGAAGGATTAGGCTGAACACTGTCATTAGCCAAACAGCCGCGAGTAATCGGGCAAAGTTATTCCAAACTCATATACATCAACCGAGTCAATTTTTCAGGCAACACAATAAATGAAACCCCTACATCATATTTTTGCATAAGTTCTTAGATATAACCGTGCACAAGTGCATATTTCTACATATCTGCATGAATAAGAAATACCACGTAAGAAATAGGCCAAGTTGGGCGCCCCGGTGGCACGTCGGTCTAAGCGCGCGCACCATATTGCGTCCTTCTCACGGCAACCTGGGTTCTATTCCGGCTCTGGTCACTTGCCGCATATCATCCCCATTCTTCTTCCCAACTTTCTCTCTCTCTATCTGTAACTGTCAAATAAGGGTAAAAATCCCCAAAAAAAAAAATCTTAAAAAAAGAAATAGACCAAGTCAACCTGTTTTTGAATAATGATTATGATGAAGAACAATTAGACAAATGAATAATACAGGCAACACCGATGAGCCAGACGGACATACTGCCCTCAGTTGCATTTGAATTAATAACCTACTTAGTGTAATGATACCACCCTCCCTTCCGAATCATGCAAGTCAGCAGATTCAGAATGGCACGGTTTACAACAAGGTGCAAAGCCACAGTGCGACTATTTCCTTTTTGGCAGTTGCTACGGGTATGGCAGTTTTCCAATGCATTTCAATGTAGAGAGGTACAGCAGTCCCAATTACACACCCTGCCCTAACCTAACCCTGACCCTAACCCTAACCCCTAATCCCTTCAAATCGACTGGTGTACCCATAAAACTGCCGTATCTCTAGACACTGCGTTCCTTTTTGCTTTTTGTACCATGGTGCCGGCAACAAGAAAAGAGACAACCCACCCTATGCAAACAGAAGTAAGAGAGATGCATCGCCCATTACAAGCACCACATTTGCAATGAAAACCAGGCAAGGACAGGCAAGGCTGTACATTCCGTTTGAGAGAAAACGCTACGCTCGCCAACTAAACATCAAAAGTGAATCTGATTCTATTGAATTAACCTCCAATTAATCAGAAAGAACGACACCCAGTGAAGGTCCACAGTCAAGGTCCTGCTCAAACACAGTTGCAGTCGATTGCCAACATCTGACTGGTACAGGACGGGCCCCTTATAGAAGGAATGCATCGATTCAAGGCTGTCTTAAGACGATGGGCAAGATAAATCACATGCAAGCATTTCAACTTTGAAAAGTGGCAATAAACAACAATTTTAAATAATGATATTCACTTGGACGTCATGAGCATGTCACGGGCAAGAGGACATTCCAGAAAACCTTATACTGTGTTAAGAAGGTTAAAATTTGCCCTGTGCATTTGGTTGCGAATAGCATGGTCTAGTTTCAGAGTCATTTAATGGCTTGGAAAGCAGTAGTATGAAAATTTGATAACAGTACAAAAACAGGTTATGCAACTTCAGCTCTCGCGAACTTAAAGTGAGAAAATCATTGTCTTCTGGAATGTATAGAATTAAAAATCATGTATCATAGACTATATACCAAGAGGTAACAGCTGACCCATTTTTGGGAATCAAGAATAGGTAGGCACCTCCAGCTAGACCAGAGGAGGGCAACGAGGGCCGTATCTGTCCCTCGTTTTCACACCAACTTCTGGCCTTTAATTAGTTGATTATCTGAATTAGCCAAACCATTTATGAAATCTCACATTTCTGGAGCATTTCTTTAAATTATCACGCATGGCGACCAATTGCTGTTCTTGTCTCCCTTCATAAAACATTTTTCTTTGATCTAATCATTGCACAAATCTATATTTGTGTATGCAATCAGTTAACTCAATTAGTCAGGGTAATTGATGGAAATAAAAACTTGCGTACACACCGGCCCTCCAGGACCAAAACTGCCCACCCCTGGGCGAGACAAATGCCTACTGGGAAAAGATAACGTTAATCTAATACCATTTTAAAAGAATGCTGCAAAGCAGCGGCAATTTTATAAAGAACTTACCAACTCATTACAGTGAGTGACAGGTGAGAATGCGCTGGCTGACGTGCCGCAACTAACTAAGCGGTGCCAACGCTGCACCATTCGCAATTTTCAAGGTGAATCATCAAGTGTTTTGCCAGTATTTAAATGTCGCAATTCAACATCCCATGAGCAAGCCCGTGTCCTTTGTCCATTTCGCATTCGGAGTTTCGGAATAGCACAGGGCCAATATTGCGTGACAGAATGAAAATAAGCTTGAAGTATAAAACGGGACCCCTGCAAATCCAACCGACCAACAAACCACTTGGGTAACACCTGACGTTCAATAAAAACAGAGGTGGAAAATCCAAGGGTCAGAAAGTAAAAATCCTGCCAGATTCTCCTTTTCTCCCTCCCTCAAAATCTGCTGATCTTACAAATTAGTTCTTATTCCTGGCTGTAGCAGACTCTGGTGGTTGGAATTAAGTTCTGAGGAGGAGTTTTACTTTCTGAACTAGGACTTTCCACCTTTGTCAATAAAAAAAGTTATCAGCAAAGAAATCATGGCAACATTCACTACCACAATCGAGTCCGCTAAAAGCTTACTAACCTCAAGAGACGGTATAAGTTCACTCTTTGCCACTGTAAACTAACAAGAGGCGTGATCCAGGTTTTAGCGAGCCAGCTAAAGAGCTAGTGCCAGTTGACAGCAGCGATCGAGTGCCCTCATCTCGACTTCTTCCAAGTTCACGCTCGCTAACATCGTGACAATTGGCTAACGCTAAAGCCGCTTTCACACCGGACGCGAAACGAATTTTTCGCACGACAGATTACATTAAAAGTCAATGCAAAGACGCGAATGCACGCGTTTCGCGTGTATTCGCGTCGTCGCATTGACTTTGAATGTAGTCTATCGTGCGAAAAATTCGTTTCGCGTCCGGTATGAAAGCAGCTTAAGTCTTATATTTTACGAGGGTCGCTAGATGTTTGTACAGCGAATTCAAGAGCTGATCACAACGCTTACCTCCTCCATTTCTTGAACAATATTGTTAAGCTTTTCATCGTCTTCCAACAATTCGTTTAACTGTGTCATAGAGTACGAACTGAATTTGTTCCCAAACCCGGACATGTCTCGTTATGGTGGCGGAGTGCTAAAGCTAACTAATCCCCTTTCGTGGCTTCCTTCTCCCTCGAACACAAGAATAAACAGCACAGTCCAATTTTTCAAACCGGAAGTCTGAGGTTTTCTTGTCCGCGACTATCCAATCAGAATGCAGGGATGCCGACGTCACTCAGCTTCTAACGAAAACACGCACAATAGGAGAGACATCAGCCTGCCGTGAACAAGAGGAAATCGAAAGCGATCACACAACAATCGAAAAAAAATATATATACCGCAATATGATACGCGATGTACAAGTTCAAGTGTTTCATTGATTTTTATTCGGTAGTTGTGCGCAAAGCACAAAAATCTTAAACATCAGCATAAATAAAATATTCCAGTGGAAGAGGGATTATGACAATTGTGCAATATTCAGGTGCTGTTTGTTTTAGAATAAGGTCACTCTCATTCACACGGAAATCGATTAAAAAATATGCCTTTGCTCATCTAAACTGGTTAGGCCTCCCCATTAATGTGCGTTTTCTCTTTGGATTTACATATGAATGGATAATTTAAAAAAAAATTCTAATGTACTAACAAAGAGGCCAGTCCTCTCCATTAATGAACATTTGCTCTCACATGCCACCACCACCAATCTTATCAGAAAAAATTGACCAATTTTATCCCAGAAAAAAATATCACACGGACATTTCTAAGGTCTGTTTTGCGATTAAGTATTACAATATATTCAGTATCCTTTGCTAACACACCACATGTGCCATTTCAGTTTGGCCCACTGAATGGAATCCTCAGTCAGCGCACTTGGGCCACCCTGCACACCAAAATGATCAACATGTACACATTTAAGAAAAACCCTCATTTAAAATGTTATAACATGACTTAGATTTAGGAATCTGATCACAGTTCCCAGTGTAAAACATTATTAACATTCAACTCGTCAGCAGCACTGGGGGGGAAACTCTTGGAATCATAAATGATCCTTTAAGAAGTTTCATCGTTCGATGCCCGACACCTCATCAGATCGCCATGATATTCAAGACCCTTGCTTTGATGTATTTTCAACTACAAAATAGCAATTTGGTTTCTTATGCATCGGGCGTACAGTCATTCCATCACAGTTCCGCAAGTGAAGGTTCGGTCGCACACGACCGAGTGCGTCACAGTCCCTCGAAACTCAGTCGCCAGCCCACGATGGGCTCAGAAGCGCGGGTTGTCTTCTGACTCACTGCCGTCTTGCCTACGCCTCCGCGGGCTCTTGGGCTGCCAGGCAGGCTTCTGTGGGGGGGACTGTGCCTCCTCTCCGGTCTCCTGGCCCAGTACCTGCCTCTGCACCAGCTTGCAGTAGAGTCCCCCGTGGGCCATCAGCTCCCTGTGGGGCCCCTGTTCCACCACGCGGCCCCCGTCGATCACGATGATGCTGTCGGCCTTCTCCACCGTGCTCAGGCGATGAGCTACCACCAGCACTGCACTGTGCTGCATGATGTCCTTCAAGGCCTGCTGGACCTACCGGAGAGATGAGGGTGACAGAGCTTGGCTGGATATACATCCATCACCCATTATTCCTCTATCTATCCATTACCTAACCCCCCTTTTCATTGGGTGGGGTCACAGGGGCCTGGAGCCTATCCCTGCACAAAATGGCTGAGAGGCAGGAACACACCCTGGGAGTTTGCCAATACATTGCAGGGGCACTTAAACCGTTCACTCACACGGTTAAACCAATTGGCATTTCTCTTTCAAAATGGCCCACATCTATGTCATTGAACAACGAGAGGGAACTGGAGTACCTGGAGGAACAGCCTCTGTGAACAGGGGAGAGCATGGATTCAAACTGATTATTTTTCTGCTGAAAGGCGACAGGGCTACCTCCTGCACCACTGTGCTGCTGAGACTATTCTGTTCTCTGTTCTGAATATCATCAAATACATTACAATGTCTATGACACAATAAACATTAGCACACAGGTACAGTAGGTTAGGAATGCACAGCCTATTCAATAATCATACCAGTGAATATAGAGGTAAATGCTCCTCTCTGGAATGCATAGAGTTTGAGAAAATCCGGACTGACGGATGCGCCCTTACATGTCAATGCAAATATTCCAGGGCCCCAACCACAGAAGACACAACTCACTTGCCTGTTAGCATCGTGTTCAGTGCACACTCCAATACAGCTGTTTTTTTTTTTTTTTACGATACGATAACTATGATTCTCATGGGTATGGATCATGAACAATTATTCCTATGTATTGTCAATCTACAGTGGCCATGTAATGAAGCCAGTCCTCACATTAATAAGCCTGTGCTCAAGCATACAATCACCAATCCTGTCATTACTAGCCACTTATTAGATCCATTTAGCAGTTTTCTGAGAAATTATTCAAGCTTTTTTCGGGCTTATTTACCCATACACAAGACTAAATGTGACAGCAATACAAATGCCATTATAATTAAATGGCAAACACCAAACATGACAATTACGATGTCACAAGAAAGGAAGACAGATCAGTACATTTTATAAACTAGTCATTGTTTGTTCAAATTTAATTCACAGTTAATTATCACTTAATGAGTGATTTACTTCGAATAATTAAATCTCATACAGGACAAGAAACTGACACTTCGAATGATTGAAGGGGTAAATAGGATTCTGCAAGATAGGGTGAGCAATTTGTGGAAATGACATTAAAATGAGCACCTCATGACAGATTATTATCCTGCCAATATAATCCTGCCTCTTTCCCAATGCATTCTGGGATATGCTCCCACATGAACTTGACCAGTAATAAGCGGGTAATATGGTTAGATATTGAATGGACGTGTTTTAAAATGTGCCCATAGAAAGTCCCGCCGCACACTATAGCGGACAGGAAGTAGGAGTGGTCTATAGGAGTGGTCTATACTGCGATTTCTTGTCTCCCTGGTGTCACTTACGCCGTGTTCGCTCTCAGCGTCGAGGGCGCTGGTGGCCTCGTCCAGGATCAGGACACGGGGGTGTCTGATGAGGGCGCGGGCAATGGCCACTCTCTGCTTCTGCCCCCCCGATAGCTGAGTCCCCTTCTCCCCCACGCCTGTCGTCCGGCAACAGCACAGACCCAAGAGTACAGACAGAGGTGGGTGCGCAAACACGTTAAAGACATGTCAAATGTAACCCTCATCCCATCCCATTAAATCCATTACTGAGAAAAAAAATAGCGCACTGTCGCAAGCGGGACCCCTCAGCCTTGCGCTTGCCCTGCCGTGGCGGCCATACTGATTATCGCAGCAGGACAGAAATCGATAGGGAGCTTCCTCTAACCAGCCCCAACATACCACCAGAAAATGAGAGCATTTGACCAAGGCGTTTTTCAGCTATCGTCCGGAAACGAGAAGTTAAGGGACAGACAGACAGACAGACGGACGGACGCCGCTTGCCACGACAATACCCCTCCACAACTTTCGTTGGCTGAGGGGTAATGGCATTCCATTGGGTGTGGTAGAATTGATTATCCTCTGTGTACGTCCTCTCTGATTGGCTATTCCTCATGTGCGCACACTCTCGCAGATTCTCATTCGCTCAAGCTGACAAACCAGACTTTTCCAGGGTCAAGCGTAGTTTGTTTTGGTTTAGCAAGTGGCAAAAATTTTTGACAAGATTCTTCTCTCTTCAGTGATTTGAGCAATGGTTGTGATTATTGTTCGTACTTGTCGTTTGAAAATTTCACTTTACAATCTCTATTTTTCTCACAGAAAGAAAGTGGTATATCACCAAAAAAACCACATATGAACAAGACTGAGAAGTAGCCAGTAAAAGAGAACTACACATAATCGAATATGCTAGAGCAGAGATCCTGTTTTTGTGTAGACGGTTTTATTCTCAATTAACCCCAGATATGATGCAGGCTTGTCTAACAGTGGAAAAACGGGCTACATATACTAGCAGGGTAAACCAGTACAAGTGTTAATGGGCCCCTTTGTCAAGTCTTCTGTAACAGCAAATAGGTTCTCAATGACAGTAAAGAATGCACAGATTGACTCTAGCTCTGATGGGTCCGAGATCGAGGTTCACAGACTAAAATTCCTTTTGAATTTTTGTCACAGTCACCTGGATTTTCTAATAAACAAGATTCCTCAGATAAGAGCTAAATATAATTATTAAAGTGAACTGGCTGTGTTGACAGATAACAGTATGGCAGTGTTCTACCATCTGACCCCTGGACTTTCCAACTCAGTCAATTCTCAATTATATTCTGTCAATGATTAAGATTATTTCGTAATGCACTACCCCAGAAAATCTTTACATATTAATAGAATGAGGTACATACGTGCAGTATATATAACAGTGGGGCACAATTTTCGGTGCATACAAATGCAGAGCTGAGATACGGTGCTCTGTGTTGTTCTGGTATGATCCTGTCCAATGCAAGTCGTTGTCTGGCTATGACGTCACCTGTTTCGTAGCCCTTGGACAGGCCGGTGATGAAGTCATGCGCATTAGCTTTAGTGGCAGCCTGTACCACTTCCTCCATGGGGGGGTCCTCTAAACCGTAGGAGATGTTCTTCAGGACAGAACGAGCAAAGAGTACAGGCTCCTGACCCACCAATGCTACCTACAAGAGAAAACATACTTCACACTTACAGCTGCAAGATTACAAATATCAGATGCTGATGTTCTCAAGTGAACTTACGTTAGAAAGCTGATGTAAAAAATGAGTGTTAGTAACTGACAGTATTTTCTTTTTTTGCAACTGAACACCGACTAAGAATTTTGAACTAAACTTTCCGTGAAACTTACTCTTCCAAGGTTTAAGTACGGTATTGCCCTCTAGTGACAACATTAAAATATGCAGCATTATTCTGCCCTACAAAGGCTAAGTGCAGTAACTACGAAATAATTTAAACAGTAAAAAATGGCTTCAGAGTTTGTTTGCTGTCCCAACAAATAAATAGTCAGCACTTCTATGACAGAATATGATTAACTGACTCACCATTGTATAATTTCTGTCCAAATAAATCCTGACCTCAATACACTTTCAGGCCCAAAACTGTGTAACTCACATTTTACCCAATATGTAGTTACTGCACTTAGGCTTTGTAGGGCAGTATTGGGGCAGCATTAGTGGTGATTGAGCGATCCTAAATCCACATAAAACACCCCTCCACAGGGGCTAGAGCAGGACATGAAAAGTTGATGCATCAAACCTCAGTATAGTCACAGAAGGATCAATTAAAACCATTGGGCTCTTGAGCAAGGCTTGTCACCCCACACCACACCAGGTGGACAGTCGTTTCTAAATGGTTACTCTAAATTTGTGAAACTCTCAGACAATTTGTATTTTTCGTTGTCAGAACGGAATGATTCCATCGAGCCTTGAGAAGCGTTGCATCTACCTGCTAGCGCTCTGTGAATACTGCAGCACACTACTTGAGAACTGCAGCAAAAAAATGTGAAAGTTGATAAGCTACCCTACATGTAACCATTTGTCTCCGACGTTGAACACATATTGACTAAGTTGTCGTCATCTCTACATAACCACCTAAATAATCAGCTCATCCAGGTCATTCAATCTAGAAAACAATCTATGGAACTGTGTGCAACCATTCGCTAGCAAAGCGTGCATGGCCAAGACTTTCGCAAATCAGGGGTTACCATCTAGAGATGACCCAGATGGTATTCACCCCTGCTTAAGTCCCATTGACTGTGAGTGGCCATGTATACGAACATGACCTGAATGAGTGTAATGTGATGTAACCCGCAACGGTCAGGTGTTCTCACCTTAGAGTGCAGGTAGGAGTGCTGGTACGAGTGAACGGGTCGGCCGTCCAGCAGCACCTGCCCCTGCTGTGGGGTGTAGAAGTTCTCCAGCAGGGACACGCAGGAGCTCTTCCCACTTCCCGAAGGCCCCACCAGCGCCATCACCTTCCCAGGCCGTAAAGAGAAAGACACGTCCTGCCAAACAGGCGCCAGCGTCAGTACAGCATCCAATCACAACACGCTTTAAGTGTGTACTATATTACAACCACACAGGGCTATGGCTTATTAAAGCCTTGTTTCCACCAAGTAGTCCGATTCAACTCAGTTCGTTACACATTAGCGAGGTTATTTTTGCGTTTCCATTGTCAAAAGTTGTGGACAGTGCCAAAAACACAGTTCCAATCAGTCCCATTCTTTCATTACCCATCTGTTATGGTAACCCGCACACTGATCCAGTACTAAAAGGTGGAGCTAGAAACACTGCAGGTCATTGATTGATCGAGAGAATCATAACTCTAGCTCAACCGAGGACGTAGTTGACACGGCTGTTACCATCCAAAAACAGCCCCGCCTACATTAAATTGCTCTGCCGCAGAGGAAACGCAAACCAGATCTAGGATTCAGGTCCATAGGTTATATGCGGGTTATTTCCTCGTCGGGTTACGGACCGGTTCCGAGGGTACTATACTGAAAGTGTCAGGCGAGAGTGTGGCTTAAGGTTTTACTCATAGGATGTGTTTCGCAGTCAAGGATTACACATAGTCCCAGACTAAATTGAGTTTTGTATGAAATTTATTAATTCAAAGTTGAATTTAGTCCAAAAATCTGCATCTGCGAACTGGCCCTGATACTTTATTAATTTACACAGTAAGTTCTATCGATGCCCCCATGGTAATTTATCTTCTGCATTTCATTTTAGCTACTTAGGAAAGAGGGGGGGCAGTCACAGAAGTTTGGAAATCCATGTTCAGAGAGTGAAGCTGGATTTATGGATCTGCGTCGAACTGACGCCGTCGCTACGCAGAGCCTCTGCGGCGACGTGAACCCCCACCGCAGAGCCTCTGCGTCGCCTGCCGTGCACCTCAAAAATTTTTTAACTGCACGTCAAAGCGATGCAGACCGCAAGGGCACTGATTGGTCCACTCTACTCGAGTCTCATTTGATTTCAGGACAGGTCCTTCAGAAACCTGATGCCACCTAGCGGTTTGTCGGTGAATTGCTTCGCGGCACAGCACGATGCAAACGACCTCAACGCAGAACTTCGAAAGGTCCACGACGGCGTCGAGGCGACGGCGTGCCCTTTGCATGGAGTCGATGCAGAACCATAAATCCAGCTTAATGGTCACCCTCAGTATAGTGATCCAATCATTGCACATCTCTGCATCCAGGTTGTTGGATTGATTGGCGAGTTCATGGGTGATAGAAACACCAGGTAGGACATTTTATTTCCTGATGCTTGGACTTCATGCCTCTGACAGGCAACATTTTGTGCTCAGGGACTATATCCACTAGAGTTCCCAGACAGAGAGAGCTGCGACATGAGGGTTCCAGAAAAATCTGGTCATGAAGCCATTTTGTTTCTATCGCGTTATTGGGCACCGTCTCAAAGTGAATGAGTCTTTTTTTCCCTGTCTGCTTTTTTCTCATGTCTGAGTATTTTCCCCTTTTATCCATGTCCAAAGCATCGCTAGCTGGTTTATTGTTCCCCCCTCCCCCCCAGAGGAAACAGGAGTTCCCGACGGGAAAGCATGTAAACACAAAAAGAACCAGGGGGCTCTTTCAATAAACTTAACTTGTCCGACCGAGTCGGACCATCTGTCCTGTGAAAAGGCGGACCGTCGACAGACCATGTCCGTCAGGTGTTTCAATGAAACAGAAGTAGGATGGCCGACCATCGTCCGTAGCAGACGGACTGTTCATTACTGTCTGTTCGAAGTTGCGTCATAATTTATACCTCAGCGACACACAGCTTTGTGATTTGGTGTTCAAATATTCAAAATACGTTACCGTCAATTGAAAAAAAAAAAAAAAAAAACCAACTCTGGTTAGGTAGATCTCTAACTACTATGAAAAAGTAAACAAACTGCGCACATCGATAGAGGATGTCACGCTCAGTTTCAATATTAACCGAATACAAGCTATCTAGTTAATCAAAAGCAGCCTTGGCTTCCTGTGTATTCTGTACTAAAAGCTACAAGTAGCAGTCCCCTGGACAAAAAACCTGAACTTCCTTCCCGTGTGCACCAACCGCAACTGTAACCAGGAAACTCCACGCTAAAGTAACCCCAACATGCTCATTTCCAATCCTGTCTATGAAGGCAGAAGCATGAGAGACTAAGAAGCGCTATATCCTGATTAGGGACCTGCTAATAATGCTTGCAAATCCTGGGTAAAATAACAAGGTAACATCATAACGCTGCTCCTACAGGTCTGGATTAGAAAACATGCATGTAAGATTTCATAACAAACGACCAGAATCGAGTATTGTTCTCAAGACTAATTTCCTGACCTTTTAGAGAGACGACTCCCCACTGTGGCAAGCCTTGGTATAGGTCCGTATAAAAAAATGTAGCCTCAAAATGTGTCTTCTCTTATCTAATAGTCTCAAAGTGTGTCCATTCCTTGAGATACTGTGCTATTTGGACAATAGAAAAATATGAGGACGTATCGGAAGTCATGTCACCGCCTCAAACATGTTTAGTGAATGACTAGGACTTGTACAGCAGACCCTGGCTTCATGAATCTTTATCACAGTGTCCGTCTTCCTGACAGTGTACTTCTGTGTGCTGAAATGTTTTTTTTCAGAGCTTGGAGAAAGATGGTAGCTTGACTACTCTCATTCCACTGAGTGCATCACAGTCGAACAGCTCCAGTGGAGATACAGTACCTTCAGTACATCAGTGTCCGGCCGGGTCGGGTACGCAAATGTCACATTCCTGAACTCTACCAACCCCTCACAGGTATCGGGGGCCTCTCGTCCATCCTGACCCAGACGGGGCTTCCAATTTATGTACTCAAAGACCTTCTCCGCAGCTCCTACCCCCTGCATAAGCCCTGTGTACACAGAGGCTATACTCTGGAACACATTTCACACAGAGAGAAGAGGGGTTAGCATCTGGCTATAAAGCCGCTAAACTCTCCCAGCATGCTCTATCAGTGAATACCATGTGTGGGGCAGTAGTGCAATATACTGTATTTCTCTCCACTATCCCCATAAACTCAACTTTTTTCTCAAGTTTTCCCTTAAGTAGGTTCAAAGTATAAAAAAAAAACATCTCTTCATATTTTGGGACAATGTGACAAACATATTCTGTATCTGCTGGTTGCAGCACTTCACTGAAGCTACATCACACTTATACTGAGAGAAATATTCAAACCCCGGACGCCATGTTTTTATGACCACAGCATAACATCAAATGGAAAATATCTGGATCTTCTAAATCATTTTTTACACAACTCCCTGCAATTCAGCAGGACATATTTTGTATTGTTGAAAACCTTATGATCTAGAAGAATCTAAAATAGGCCTGAAGTTTGACTGGTCTGAATACAGCCACTGTAGGTTTTATGGGGTTAAAGGGCCGTCCGTAAGTAATGGGACAGGGGCACAAATTTTACTTCTTTGCTCTGTGCTCCAGCACACTGGATTTGAAGACAGTAAATACGAGGTTAGAGACCATTATCTTTACCGTACATGCATATCATGTGAACCATTCAGGAATTGCTTCCATTATTATATAGCGTCAGTGTCCCGGTAATTTCAGACAGCGCTCGGCGATCATCATGATGAGACTTACCTCCAAACACTCCCCCATCTCCAGCTCATAGATGACGAAGGAGATCAGTGTGCCGCCCGTCATCTGTCCCGACACCACCAGGTGGCCCCCGTAGAACAGGATCGCCACCTGCAGGGCCACCTCTGAGATCTGGGGCGAGAGGACGGAAACACTCAGAATTACACAGGGGCGCACTTTCCCAAATCACACATGCTAACTTACATCGTTGGAACCATTGACAATGAATGGACAAACTATGTAGGTTGCTAACATAGTTACCAACTACGCTTTCGGTAAACACACCCCAGGCCTTCAAAACAAATCCGCTCCAATCTCCTATCCCACCTGAATCTGGAATGTCCCATCAGAGAACTACTGTATGAAAGAGCATCTTTGTACGCTATGCCACTTATAAACAGTTAGCGGTGAAGTGAAGCCCTCACCATCTTTACTTCTAAAGGACTCAGCCTCTCTGGGAAGCTCTTTTTATACCCAAACAAGTCACTGACCTATTGCTTATTAATCTAATCAGCTGTGAGATGCTTCACCAGGTGCATTTTTCTAGCATCAAGCAACTTTTTCAGTCTTCCTTGCCTCTGTCCCAACTTTTTTGAAACGTGCAGCAGGCACCAAAAAATTTAAAATAAAATGAGCAAATATTTTTCAAAAAACAAACAAAAAAATTCCATTTCAACATTTGAATTGTTGTCTTTGTACTATTTTAAATGAAATATTGGGTTTAAATGATTGCAAATCATTGCTATCCATTTTTATTTGCATTTTGCACACTGTCCCAATTTTTTTCGTAAATTGAGTCATATGCTAGAGCACAAGTACTTTGCAGTTCCACAGTAGTACATACACGGCAGTGTTTGAGTTCATACACTATGTAGTACCAGGTGAGTACATGCACAACCTTGTTTGAGCGTGCAACATAGATGCTATTTGCCCATGTGCACCGTGCAGTACGTACACTGCTGGACCACACGTAGCAGGAGTAGGCCAGTGCTTGCTTCTTGTTCAGCTGAAACATGTCCAGCAGCCATGCGTAGTACGAGTCAGCCTCCCGCTCCTCGTTGGCAAAGCTGCGGACTGTCTTCATTGCCGAAATGGTCTCCTCCGCTAGCTTGTTCGCCTGAGCCAGCGTGTCCTGCACTTCCTTGGTTAGTTTCTGAGGCACAGAGTGGGGAAGGGTGCTTTATAAGGGGCTATAACATCATTGCTTGCCTACTAAAGAAGGTATTATGAAGCCATTCCTGAGTCTATATTGCGTTTTTCTCCTAAATTTTACCAAAGCCATGAACTCATATCCAGAGCAACGTATCTTCATTAACAAATTCCAGCATGCGTTAATTCTTTTAAATGTATTTTCTGCAAAGGAAAACAGGACGGCTTAATGGAAATGTTTTACAAATGGCTCGTCCCCTAACTGATTAAGGGTGTTTGACTGATATGCACCAACTCTAGTGCCACTGCAATAACCACGGCAATACCACAGCAATGTGACTCAAACCGACAACTGGAAAATTCAGTTAAATTTCATTGTTGTTGATGTTTTTGGAAAAAGAATCCAGCTTTTCATAGTTTGAGACATGGGGCTCTAATTTCTTGGCGCAGCGCAGGGTGGCGCAGCGTGGTGTAGCGTGGCGCAGCCCACGCAGTGGAAATTTCGTCCGTTGCAGCCCGCGCAGTGGTAATTTCGTACGGTGCAACACCGTGCGCGGCCACTTTGGCAATTTGGTAGACGGACGTGCGCCGAGATGGGTGTGGCGGCGTAGTAGGGGGAGGTGTCACATATTCATCAAGACGCAGTGACAATTTAAGTAAAAAGTCTTCGCTGAAGTTGCGCAGAAAGCCCGCCAGCTCCAACCTGGTTTACTTTCTGTGCAGTGGTAATTTGGCTGACCGGCGCACAGTGCGCTGCGTCACGAAAACCTCACAGGCAGGTTTCCAGAATGTCAGGCACATTTCATTGCAATAAATAATTACAGCAACCACTATTTAATGTAACTATCGGAATCAGGACATAAATTTTAGTATCTATATCGATTGTCCTGATGTCAGATTAAAGGCGGTTGGCAGGCGTAATGGAGACTCCACCTGGCTTAATCAATGCAGCTGAATCTGTGATGCAAACTAACGACTTCAAATCTTTCTCAGCCAACCACAAACTGCCTATATAATGCTTGCGTTCTATGCTGTAAAGCCGCTTGCACACTGGACACGAAACGAATTTTTCGCACGACTGATTACAGTCAAAGTCAATGCAAAGACGCGAAAGTCGGACAGGGTTTTAATATATCTCCGTGTCCGAAAGTCATAAAAGTTCAGATTTTTCGAGTAGTCCAGGAATTATTAGACGTGCAAACTTGGCCATGTTTGTGTTCGACCTTCACAAAATGCAAATTGATAGCTATCGACTTTTCTTGGTCTTTTTATTCGTGTGTTTTCTTCCGTTGAAGATAGACAACAGGCTTTATTCGGTCTCTCTTTTGAAAATTAGTCAGATGGATCGAACAGATTCACGCTTTATTTCCACACCAGAGATAAAATAGTGCTTGTAGTCAGTGAGCAAATCAATTCCATGACCATTGACAGTGTGAATAAATTATCGCATGCATGATCAAGACTGTCCGGCGAAATGCAAAATACTCCATGTCCGCAGCCAGCAAAAAGTAAAAGTATTGATATGAGAACAGATTTATAACGAAATAAAGAATAACAATATATCACCAACAAACAGAGCATCCAAAAAAGATGGCCCGCAAATAAATAAATTGCAGTGTTCATTGGATGTTCTGTTTGTTGTTAAAATGTTTCTTTTTATTTTTTATTTCGTTATCAATCTGTTCTAATCGTCCTCTTTTTTTGGCTGTCAGACACGGGGTATTTTGCGTTTAATGTCCGACAGGCACTGTACAATGTCGACTCACTTTATTGAGCAGAGCTTAAACAGAAACATTGATTGAAATTCTCGGTACTCATCTTGAAGAACTGAGCCCTCTTATCAAAACATTCACGTTTAATATCTAAAACATTCAGTAGATTTGAAGAAATTAAAAACAATAATCGACTGTCGGACACAGAGTTATATTGAAACCATCCGACTGTCAGACACGGAGATATATTAAAACCCTGTCAGACTTTCGGACACGTAGACACTGCGTTCAACACAATCTGTCGTGCGAAAAATTTGTTTCGCGTCCAGTGTGCAAACGGCTTAATACTAGGCTACTATTATTGTCACTTGGGTTTTATCGTTTTTAGTGGGGGAAAGGAATACAGCCTGATTGCTATGACCTCGTACTGAGCTAAGATCACATATTGAAAATAAATGTGTAACGTATCTCGCATTGTTGTCCATGCATGTTAATCCCAAAATTTTAAGTAGCAACAGGGTGTAATAATAGGAACACGCTATCCATCCTTTCTCTTCCCAATGATGCAGGCAGAAGAAATAAATGAGCAACCGTCGTATTTCATTCCAACTACATAAGTTTGAATGATCTGACGTAGTTGCGTTTTGAAATTCCATTCAAGTTCGCTAATGGTAATAATTCGCGAATGCCCTAGCAAACCAGCTAACTCATATTCGTAATGGTTAATATAGACGTAAGCGGTGCAGAAAACATGCCTGAAGCAGCAAAGTAAAATGCAACATTAACGCATCATGCAGATATAGGACAGAGGCTTCTATATTCCAACACATTAAAGGTGAGGAGCGGAGCTCATTTGATTGGTGAAGATTTGACTCGGCTGTGTTATACCCAAACACGCCTTCTCTCCTCCCTCTGTGCCACTTGCGCCGGCAGGAGGGACCGAGGCGGGACAGAGGAGTACTTGCGCCAGGCTACGCCGGGCACGAAATTGCAACATACGCCTGGACACACCCCGTTGGCGCGGCGCACCCCCCATTCGCCGCGCCTACACCTGGTCTACGAATTTAGAGCCCATGATGTCAAGTCTTACATTGCAAACAAACAGGAATCTTTTTTTCAAAACAAGAAAAAAAACAAGGAGTTTAATTTGTGTTCGGTGTGGCAACCGTCTGAGCCAATCCAACCGGCTCTACAGTATCAAGGAAACAGAGTTATGGAGTTAGTTGAGCAACTACAATTAGAAAATCCTGGAGTGGCTCTTTATTTCAATCAATTTTCCAGATTTAGGATTATCTCAAGGTTTTACACAGTGCACTAATACAGCTAACTCTATAACCCTACATCAGTGATCTCCAACCCTGCTCCTGGAGATCTGTTGTCCTCCATGCTTTCACTACAGCACTAACAAAGCACACCTCATTCAAAAGCTAGAGCAGGTCTGCCTAACCCTGTTCCTGGAGTTAGGAATTGAATAAAAACCAACAGGGCCCGGTTGTTCAAAGCTTCGTTAACTTTAACCGGTGGTTAAGTATAAACCACAGCACCTAAATCTCTGAATGAAACCACAGATGTTTGTATGTTTTTGGTGCATTTTGCAGGTTTCCCTCTGATTAGTTTAAGTATTGAAGAGCATTCATGATAAACTAATTTGGAGACTGGTCATAATGTCAGGGGGTTCGAACTAACCAGCCGTTAAATTAATGGAGCTTTGAACAACTGGGTCCAGGATGGTAGATCTCAAGGAACCAGGTTGGTGACCACTGTCCTACGTCATTTGAAACCCAAATTTTGTGCTCGCCGACAAAAGAGGAGCCTTTATGGGGTAGAGGGAGGGGATTGCAGTTCTTTTAATACCTTGTAGTACTCCCCGTAGAGCTGGGAGGTGACAGCGATGAAGGGGAACCCCATGATGATGACCACGGTCAGCTTCCAGGACATTTTAAACATGAAGAAGAGGAACCCCACAGCCTTGACCAGACTGCGCAGGAACAGGTTGACGTTCTGAGAGATCAGGTCACTCACCTGAGTGGTGTCAGAGGTCAGCCGAGAGGTGATGTCACCTGTTGGACGACCCACAGCACAGACAGCGAGCCTGTTTTACCTGTTACCTGTACCACAGAGCAGCCGAAGAGACCACAAACCAGGCGATTTTTTCGAGAAAACTATGATCTAAGCTAAACCAGGTAACTTCTCCGAGAATACTACGATGCAAGCCAAGTCAATATTATTATAATGGAAAAGGGTAAACATGCTATCACATCTGTAGTCCACACAAGTCGCAAGTGTAATGTGGTAAATAGCCACTAGATGGCAGTATTGACTTTTTTTTTGTGAAGCCCAGTCTGAAGCTAGGTTGGGCATGTCCAGGGCATGCCCAGAGGGGAAAGTCCCAGAAATGGGAGGGGGCTGGACAAGAGTATATAAGGAGAAAAATCGAGAGTGTGTAGGAGTAGGAGAAATTGCAAGAAGGATACATTTGACCAGACCTGTCACTCTTTTCAAGACCTTTTAAGCTTTTTGTGGATTTTTGCCTGTGTTGGAGCATTTTCCTGTCCCAGGACATCACAACAGAGCAGCCCATCTCCATTACAGGGAACTGTAAATATCTTATTTTTTTTTTTATTTTATTTCAATCTTGGTCAGTAGGGTAGAGAGTAGATTGGTTCTGTTTGTTTAATTAAATCTGTTGAACTTAAAGGATTTTGTCTGTCATCCCTTGCTGTCCGTGACGCCATAACAAATCGACGCCATAACAAATTGGGGCCATAACAAATTGGGGGCTCGGGTCCGGGTAGACCATTGTGCGAGTCATTTATTGAAAATCTAAAATTTCAAATAGTGAAATTGTTTTTTGAATTTTCCTAGATATATATTGGCAGATCAACAGCAATGGATGATTTCTTGGCATCACCAACCGTAGAGGTTTTAAAGTCTTTAAAAAGACAGAACTGCTAGAAATATGCAGACAGTTAGAGCTGACAGATGTAAAACCAGCCATGCGAAAAGCAAGACTGGCTAGAGAGATTGTTGAATATTACATTGATGAAAATGTGTTTGCACCAGGAGATCTGGAACAGTTTCCGGTGGAAAATCCAAATGTAGAATTGGAACTTAAATTAAAAATGCTAGAAATTGAAGAAAAAAAAAAACAAAGGCAGTTTGAGGTAGAAAAATTAGCAAGAGAAGAAAAAAAGAGGAAAGAGCAGAAAAGAGAGAGACAAAGACAGAGAGATTTCGATTTAGAAAAATTAGACAGGGAAGAAAGGCTCCAAATGGAGCTACTAAAATAAAAATTCAGGCTGAAAATAAATTTCACGCCAGCCAGGAGGTAAAGCTGGTGCCTCCATTTTTCAGAGAAGGAGGTTGATAAGTATTTCCAGTGCTTTGAGAAGGTAGCTAAGAGTTGTCAGTGGCCAAAGGAACACTGGCCTCTGATGTTGCAAACTGTCCTCAAGGGTAAAGCTCAACAAGCCTATTCGGCTTTGTCTGCAGATGATTCCTCTGATTATGAGGTTGTCAAAAAGGTTATTTTGACAGCTTATGAGTTGGTTCCAGAGGCTTACCGACAGAAATTCAGAGGTCTGAAGAAATCTGACAATCAGACTTATGTTGAATTTGCTAACGAGAAGAAGGTTTGCTTTTGAGCGCTGGTGTACTTCTATGGAGGTCAAGGATGATTTCAACTCACTAAAAGAGATGGTGTTAGTTGAAGAATTCAAGAACTGTGTCAAGGATGATATTAAGACCTACCTTAATGAGAAGCAAGCACTGAATTTGCAATCAGCTGCCAAGTTTTGCAGACGAATATGTTTTAACACATAAGTCCAAATTTCAGTCTAGCAGTAACAATAGATGGTCCCAATTTCAGAAAAAAAAGGTAACGGTGATACCCAAGATTCCTCACCCAAAGACAAAGACAAATCTGGTGATGGTGCTCAGAAATCCAGTAAAAGGTCTGAACAAAGTGTGAAAGCTGACAGTGACAAAAGTGGTCTAGTTTGCAATTATTGCAAGAAATCTGGTCATGTTACAACTAACTGTTGGTTCCTTAAAGCTAAGAAAGAACAAGAAAAGGATACCAAACCCAATGCCTTTGTGAAGACAAGGTTAGAAACCCCTGTAGTAGATGGCCGATCTGCTAAATTGCCTGCTCCTTGTGAGGCTAAGAAGCCTGATACTGCTGACTTTGTGAGGAGGAATTCCTTCCATTTGTGTCAGAGGGATTTGTGGCTCTGAATGAGCATTCTCCTCCTGTCCCCATATATATCCTAAGGGATACCGGAGCTTCTCAGTCACTTTTGTTGATGGACTCCTTGGAGTTACGTGATGAGACCGCTTCTGGGGATTTCATACTTGTACAAGGTATTGAAGGGAGGACTGTATCTGTACCCCTGCGCTCTGTATTCTTGAAGTCAGATTTAGTTACAGGACAGGTAAAGGTGGGACTTATGTCAAGTCTACCTATCAAGGGTGTTTCTCTGTTGCTAGGCAATGACCTGGCTGGGGGCAATGTAGTTCCCCTTGTTCATCTTTAGCCGAGCACTGAAGATGGCGATGAAGACCCATCTCTGTATCCTTCCTGTGCAGTGACTCGTGCTATGGCCAAGAAGGCTCAAGAAGAAGGCGATGTGGTGCCGTCCAGCACCTTGAATAGTCATGACTCAGGTGGTTCGCCTCATGACTCTGTTCAGCCTACTATGGTTTCTCCGTTTGAGGACTTATCAGACACTTTTATCAGTTCTCTATTCAGCCAGCCAGATGGGTCTGGTGATTCTGATGTGTCTGGAGACTTGTCTCTGTCCAGAAAGCGGTTGATTCAGGAGCAAACTAATGATCCTGAAATTTGTGTACTAAAAAAGAGAGCCCTTCCTGATGAAGAAATAGACGCAGTTCCAGTTGGGTATTATCTCAAGGATGGAGTGTTGATGCGGAAGTGGCGCCTCCTGATATCCCTGCCAATGCAGATTGGGCAGTGGTCAAGCAAATTGTTGTTCGAAGGTCTACAGGAATGAGATCTTAACAATAGCTCATAGTTTGCCTTTAGGAGGTCATCTTGGTGTTAACAAGACTGTTGACAAGATCATGAAACACTTCTTCTGGCCTGGACTTCGAAAGATGTTTCCAACTTTTGCAAAACCTGTCACACTTGTCAGGTAGTTGGAAAACACCAGTTAGACCCACCTGTAGCTCCATTGCAGCCTATCCCAGCATTTGGGGAGCCCTTCTCCAAGGTCATTGTTGATTGTGTTGGTCCATTACCCAAGACTAGATCTGGAAATCAGTACTTGTTGACAATCATGTGTGCATCTACCAGATTCCCTGAAGCCATACCTCTACGCAACATCAAGGCAACTGCAATTTCAAGGCTTTGATAAAGTTCTTCACGTTGTTTGGCCTTCCCAGGGAAATTCAGTCAGATCAAGGTAGCAATTTCACTTCTGGATTGTTTCAGCAGGTTGTGTATGAACTAGGACAGATTCTTTCCAGTGCCTATCATCCAGAGAGTCAGGGTGCCTTAGAGCGGTTTCATTCCACTCTGAAGACAATGATGAGGACTTATTGTTATGACCATGAGAAAGACTGGGATGAAGGTGTTCATTTGCTGTTGTTTGCAGCTAGGAAGCAGTGCAGGAGTCTACTGGATTCAGTCCGTTTGAGTTAGTGTTTGGCCATGAAGTGAGAGGACCTTTGCTATTGTTGAGTGAACAATGGCAAGAGAAAGAGCCGCATATCAGTCTGTTAGACTATGTTAGCAAGTTCAAGGAAAGACTGCATGCAGCTTGTGACCTAGCCAAAGAGAACTTGAAATCAATTCAGGGAAAAATGAAAACTTGGTATGATCATAAGGCTAGAAGCCGTGAGTTTAAACCAGGAGACAAGGTCCTTGTGTTGTTTCCCTTACAGTCCAATCCATTGCAGGCTAGATTTCATGGTCCTTATGAAATTCTGACAAAACTCAATGATCTCAATTACATTGTGAAGACTCCAGATAGGAGAAAGCCAAAACAGTTGTGTCACATTAACATGCTGAAGCCTTATCATGATAGGAATGCTAGGGTTGCAGCTGTCACTTCAGATCCTCCTATGGCCGAGACTTGTGAAGATGAGGGGGTTTCAAGATGATGAACCTAGAATTAAAGCTGAAGTTCTTTCATGTAAATTGTCAAATTCTGAAGTGTTGCAAAATCTTGATGTAAAACTCCAGCACTTAGAACCCTCACAGAAAGATCAGTTTGAGAGGTTGATCAAGAAATATAAAGATCTATTTCCTGATGTTCCAAAGAGAGTTTCTATAGCCTCTCATGATGTAGATGTTGGTGATGCCAAACCAATAAAACAGCATCCATACGGATGAATCCTGAAAAGAGAAAGATTGCTGAGAAAGAGGTTGAGTACATGTTAGAACATGATATTATCAGACCCTCTAACTCAGATTGGAGTTCACCCTGTGTTCTAGTTCCAAAACCTGATGGAAGCACTAGATTCTGTACAGATTATCGCAAAGTCAATGCTGTAACTAGAACTGATGTGTTTCCAATACCTAGGATTGATGATTGTATCGATAGAGTAGGGCAAGCAAAGTTTCTGACCAAGATTGATTTATTGAAGGGTTATTGGTGTGTGCCTTTAACTGAGAGGGCCAAGAGCATCTCTGCTTTTGCCACACCATCTGGGTTATACCAGTATGAAGTCCTACCCTTTGGCATGAAAAATGCCCCAGCCACGTTCCAAAGGATGATACAGTCTACAATCGCCGGATTGCCACACACGGGTGCGCATATCGACGACCTGATCACATGGAGTGACTCCTGGGAAGAACATCTGAAAGATGTAGAGAGCGTTGTTCCAGCGCTTGACCCAGGCTAACCTGACTGTTAACCTGAACAAGAGTGACTTTGGTTGTGCTACTGTCACGTATCTTGGCTACGTCATAGGCCAGGGTAAGGTGGCACCCATAAATGCTAAAGTCCAAGCCATCATGGACTTTCCAGTTCCTGACAACAAAAAAGCTTTGCGCCGCTTCCTTGGAATGATTTTTACCGCAAGTTCTGCAAGAACTTTGCTGAGATTGCTCTCAGTCTCACCAACCAACTGAAGAAAGGCGTAAAGTTCACTTGGGATGAAGCATGCCAAAAAAGAGCCTTCGATCGCCTGAAGTCTCTGCTGTGTCACTTCCCGTGCTCAAATCTCCTGACTTCAACAAACCGTTCTCCATAGCGGTCGATGCTAGCGACCAAGCTTGTGGATCTGTGCTCCTACAGAGAAGTGACTCTGATGACATTGAGCATCCCGTGGCATACTTCTCCAGGAAGTTCAATCGCCACCAAAAGAACTATTCCACAATTGAGAAGGAGCTGTTGGCTCTGGTTCTATCCTTACAACACTTTGAGGTCTATGTTTGTACAGGGCAAAAGCCAATGATTGTATATACTGACCACAATCCGTTAATGTTTTTGAGTAAGATGAAAAACAAGAATCGGAGATTGTTGAATTGGAGTTTGATTTTACAGGAGTTTGACTTGGAAATTAAGCATGTAAAGGGTACTGACAATGTAATTGCTGATTGTTTATCCCGTGTTTGAGTATGTGTATATATATCACGTGTTTATTAGCATATTTTATTATATGTATATATACACAAGTGTCTACTTAACCATTTTTTGTATGAAAAGAAAAATTTTGCCTTTATAAGTCAAAATTTTTCCCTGTTGGAATGGAGGTGTAATGTGGTAAATAGCCACTAGATGGCAGTATTAACTTTTTTTTGTGAAGCCCAGTCTGAAGCTAGGTTGGGCATGTCCAGGGCATGCCCAGAGGGGAAAGTCCCAGAAATGGGAGGGGGCTGGACAAGAGTATATAAGGAGAAAAATCGAGAGTGTGTAGGAGTAGGAGAAATTGCAAGAAGGATACATTTGACCAGACCTGTCACTCTTTTCAAGACCTTTTAAGCTTTTTGTGGATTTTTGCCTGTGTTGGAGCATTTTCCTGTCCCAGGACATCACAACAGAGCAGCCCATCTCCATTACAGGGAACTGTAAATATCTTATTTTTTTTATTTTATTTCAATCTTGGTCAGTAGGGTAGAGAGTAGATTGGTTCTGTTTGTTTAATTAAATCTGTTGAACTTAAAGGATTTTGTCTGTCATCCTTGCTGTCCGTGACGCCATAACAAATCGACGCCATAACAAATTGGGGCCATAACACAAGATTTTTGGACACATTGTAATTACAATTAATCAATATTCAAAATATATAAAGTATTGGGCAAAAGTCTTCAGCACATTTAAAACAATTCTGAAAGGCAAAGATGCCTCAAACATAATAAAATATTCTAATTACTGAAAAATACATCTTACATCAATACTGGCTGTGACTAAAGGTGTGGAGGATGCAAAACTTTTTATAATGGATACTCTATACAAGCACCAAGACAAGCCCAGATCTTATGCAAGACTTTTATTTGCTGGTGTTTCCTCAGATTTTTACAAAATGCAGCCTCAAATTCTTCGCCTCTTATTTTTATCTCTGAGACCAGCTTCTCATGCTTATAAGCTTTCTCACTGGAAGGGTCCAGCTGTGAATGGACAAATGTCCAACACAACTGTGCCAAACACAGGTTCACCTTGGGGCTATGTGCTGTCACCACTTCTATTTATCATATACACTGACAGCTGCAGGACTTCTCAGGAGTACAGCTTTCTTGTTAAGTTTTCTCATGACACCGTCCTCTTATCACTGCCTCAAGGTCCTGCATTACCTGAGTTTGTTAAATTGCGTGATGATAATTATCTTGATCTCAATGTTTCAAAAACAAAGGAAATGATTATTGATTTCAGACACAAAAGTGAACATAAAGCTAGTGTCATACACTGGCGAAGATGTCCAGATTGCGGAGACTTAGGAAGACCTTGTTACAGTGTTCGATTGACAGGTTAAGTCTGATACTAACACCGAGTCTATTATCAAGCAAGGACAACAGAGAATCCACTTGATGAGGAAGCTGAACGCTTTCAATGTCAGTGAGAAAATTTTAAGTAACTTTTGTTGTTCATTTATCAAAAATCTATTGACATGCTCTTTCACCTGTTGGTTTAATGGACTATCCATTAAGGACAAGAATAGCCTGTAATGCATTGTCAAGGTCTGTTCCAAGATCATTGGAGTCAGGCAATGAGACTCGGGTTCCCTCTGGAAGAATCAGGTGAAAAGGAGGGCAAAGAATATTATCAGCCGACCTGATCACGCTTGATTTTGAGACTTCCTGGTGATGCCTTCTGGCCACCGCTATCATGTATAGTACCAGTCAAAGTCTGGACATACCCACATTTTTCTTACAAGACACGTTAAATAAAGAAATAGGTACCATTTATTTTGCAAAAAAAAAGAAAGATCTAATTCTTAAATCCATCGAACTAACCAGCATTTTCTGTCATATTTACAGAGCGCACAAGGTTTTTTTACAAGAGCAGTTATATGGCTATAATGAGTTTGCTGCTGAGCGGCCATCTAAGTTCCCAAAGATGTGCTGCACTTGTGGTTTGCTTTTCATCAACTTTTTTACCCAATAAGTTCCAAAACAGCTTGTCTTTAATTTGGCTGTTGGAAAATGGAAAGAGCTCATTTGTCTGCTTACTTTGCAAAATATGGCTTCTTTGAGAATTCTAAAATTTTGGATACTATTCAAACAAGTAAATTATTCTCTTTTAACTTCTGTTTACCTCTTACCAGATTCAATTTGAGATTATATAGAGAAGTTAAGCCATTTAAATTTCTCTAAAAACCTTTGACTGGTACTGCACCTTCTAGGAGAACTTCTCCTGTGATTTGGAAAAACCTAGTGAATTTATCAGTGGCAAGGATACTCGCAACTGAACAAAAACGTCTGGACTTTTCCAAACCAAAAAAAATAAATAAATAATAGAAACTTAATTTTGACCGTTCAAATAACACTTACAGCTAGTGTTTTAAGATTTTCACCACTCTTAATTACTGCAAATGAGGGTCAAACTCAGTTTTTCCCAAAAGTGACACATGTACTAGGTTTATCCAGAACACAGGAGACTCATAGACACTCCGATTCTTTCATTCCTTCTCCTATCAGGTTACTAAATTCTGACAATAATCATTTTAAATGACTTTCAAAATTACTGTGCCTTGATTATAGATGCATCAAATGTTTATTTACTTATTTTTATAGCTATTTATTTTACTTTTGTTATCTTTACCTGGCTGTCCTCCACCAACCTCTGGTTGTTTGTTGATCTGTGTTTTTGACACGTAACATATCGTTAGCCTCATAGCATATTTGCCAATCTCATTTTTTAAGGTTATTTCGTTATTCATTTATTTATTTTTTATTATTTAAGAGAATGGATTTAAATTTTTTTATGGTTTTGAGAAAAAAAAAATTTTTTTTTTTTTTTGCCATGCCAAAACATTACAGACAGATTTTTACAAAAATTTACCAGAGATATGTCCTGGCCCGACTTAGAAGTGATTTAATCTTGGGAGTGATCTGGATTAATTTCTGGATCCAGAGGTTCTATATTTACTTGTGTGCTGGCCCATAATATCGCTACCCATACGTGTCCCCGAGATATGGAGGGCTTTAGGGCCTTGGCGGAGGTGTGCGCTCTCTGAGAGCTCTTGCATTAGCTGTATCAACTTTCTGTAATGAAAGAAATGCATTTATTTGCAAAATTAGTATTTGGTGTCTCAAAATGTGCTTTTATCTACAGCTGATCTAACATGGAAAAAAAAAAACATCTAAGGCCAAATTTATACTTAAAAAATCTTGGGTGGCCAAGACCTTCGCACAGTTCTGTACAAAATAGTTACTCAGAGCTGGGCAGCTCTAATCCAGGAAGGATAAAGTGTCTATTTGGTGAGTTCCAATGCAAGTGATGCATTTATATCGCTGACTGGCAACAGAGTCACGCACCTTGTTCTCAAGGAACTTAAAGACCACAAACACCTACAGACATGAAAATGACCCTTTTAAAATGAGCCACTGTTTTCATTCCTAATGGTTTTCTCAATGAAAATGTATGTAAATGACAAATGTTGCCCACTGTAACTTTTCCGTACATAAACAGGTAAGTTTGAAAATACCTGTATGCTTGGCATCGAAGAAAGCAATCTCCTGGCGCATGAGAGATCGGAAGAGGAGGTTCCGAAGACGGACGTTCAATCTGGCAAAGGTAATCGAGAAGATGCCACCGCGCAACCCTATGGCAATTGAACTGGAGAAAGATTAACTAGTTCAGACTGCAGTCAATGAAACTTGAACAAGGAGAGACTTTTCCAAACAAACTTATAATGCGATACAGGGCTGCCAACTCCAGTTCCTAAAGATCCAGAGTCCGGTAAGCTCTCATTTCAGCCCAGACTTGGTGCATCTTACCAATAACGAGCAGCTAAATAGGGCCTTGAGCTGTTGGTCGAAGTGTGTGTTGTTTGGAGTAACTGAAAAACCTATGGAACGGACTATGTGCGAGAACAGTAAATGGCAGCCCTGCAGTAGGATTTAAGGATATCTGAGGTAGTCACCTTAGCAGGGCCAGCACTGTCAGTGTGACCAAAGGCTTGGTGAAGCTCTCCATGCTCTTGTGAATCACAATGCCATCTATGGCCTTCCCAGTGTAGTACGGTATAAAGGCCTCACCTGTAAGGAAGGGGAGACGCTGTTCTGCTCCAGCACCAAAATAAAAGCATACCTCTGTGGGATTTGCCCACTTTATTCAGTAGTGCAAATCCAGGGAAGTGCTAAACTAGTGGTAGTCAACCCTGGTCCTGAAGAGCTGCAGTGTCTGCTGGTTTTTGATGTTACTCAGCACTTAATTGATGAATTAAAGCAGTTGATTATATGCTTATCCCATCTCACCTGGTGTCTTAGGTTTAAATAGGGTGGAGAAAACCAAACTCAGCACACCCTGTGGCTCTGCAGGACCAGGGTTGACCACCACTGTGCTAAATTATTTACACAGACAGTTTTAAGGGGCTGTAACTCGTACACAGTTCATTTTATTTGAACGCTTTGGATGTTTTTATTTGGATGTCTGCTTTCATTTTAGGCTACTGACATCGACATAGAGTGAACTGTGAAGGAATTATTGCCCCTTTAAAACATTATGTTGCGGTGAATATACAGTATTTACAAGCTTTACGGTACAAACAACTTTAGGAATCATCGGAGCATTATTCTTCATGAGAAAGCTTTATGGCACAGGAAACAGAATGAGATAATGGCAGATGTAGTTTTACAATGTTGTCTTGACCTTTCACTGTGTGGAGCACAATGGTTGTTTGATATGCAATGACTCTAGTGGTATTGCATTAGCCAGTGCAATACTACAGCAGTGTGACTCACACTGTGATATAATCTAGTGAAATCACATAACATCATACCTTCAGTTGAAATCAAATTTTTTAAAAATCAATTGTTACCATTACCCTAGATTAGAAGATCATTTAGATTATGAGTCTGAATCATAATAAGAGCAAAGTTCAAATATTATGGTAAATGTGTTCTCCAAGTTTGATCCACCTGAAAATATACTGAGATTTGTAGCATAGGGAGACAATCTATTACTAAAAATACTCAATGGCAGCAGTTCTCAACACTGGAGGAGAGAGAAAGCCCCAAAGAGTTTTGGAAATAAAAGATAAGTCTGTCAATCTTGAACATTTCCGTGGACTAAGTAGGCCTTGGGGTGAAAAACAGAGCCTCTGATGCAAGGTAGTGGTTCAAGGTGACTGGGTGGGCTATTTCTCACCAAGTAAGTCCCTGATGAAGGCCAATGGCCCAAAATGTAGGCGTATTTTTAATTTTTCATATGAACCCGCACTGTATTCTTGAAAATTTCAGAGAAAAACTTGGGTAATCAGGTCAAGCCGGTTAATGAAAACATCATAACCAGCTTTGACTACCAAAACAACTACGACCAGCTAATATTGTTCAAGACTCAGCTTGCATCACTACAAACCAGTTAGGGACCCCAGTTGGTGGTCGCAGGAAATTTAAGCATGGTTTTTCCTTTAGGCCTATAGACAGCACCCTAGAATTTCTGCCTACTGATCTAAGGTGCATAGGAATTCCCTGTTTGCTGTGGTAATGGATATTGATGATTCCGGGATGGACTCACAGACAGCCGATAGTAGGAGAAAGAGGAACGCGAGCGCAAGCAGGCCAGAATCCTCCCGGCAGTAGGAGAGAAGCCGTCCCACCGTAGCTCCAGAGTTGGGTCCTTCCTTCGCCTTATCTCGTTCATTTTCGCTGTCAGCTTCCTCCTCATACTCATCTTCGCACTCTTCACTTGCAGCCTTGTCCACCAGCCCCTCCGACTCCTCACGGCCCCCGACATGGCTCGCCGCACTGTGCGACCGGCCCAGGACCTTCCACAGACACGCCATCCCCACGGCCG
Source organism: Gymnothorax javanicus (assembly GCA_029692085.1). NCBI lineage: Eukaryota > Metazoa > Chordata > Actinopteri > Anguilliformes > Muraenidae > Gymnothorax > Gymnothorax javanicus. The sequence goes on from CM056194.1 coordinate 84,304,845, forward strand.
ACCCGCACGTCCAGGAAAACAGACTCAGGAACCAGGGGTCGTGAATGAGGGAGCTCTGCTCGGAGAACAGCAGCAGCTTTGCAATGGCGTAGGCCATGATCACCAGAGACATGAGGTTGCATAGCGGCGCAGCAGCCGTGACCCTCTGTGGTCCTTCCGCACTGTTCTTCGACACCCCGAAGGAAGCCCCCAGCAGTAGCGAGGCTCTGACCAGCAGAGTGCCCCACAGATCAAAGACCGAACTGAACACGTCAAATCGCATCAAATCCTTAGCGAACACAGCCGGGTGTGATCCGCGCACGTACAGGACAGTGGTGACCACCGTGTCCATCAGGATGAAAACGGCGTTGCAGCCCACAGCTGCGGCTGTCCTCATTCTCAGTCGCAGGCTGTCAGGGGCGCCGATACCTGGGACAAACGCAGTTGGGCATTTATTTACTTCAGGTGAGATAAGGGCAGCGGGTAGAGCACTTATAGCCGAGTTAAAATGTCTTCATATTACTTTATCCCAACAAATCTGAAAATTCATCACTACTCATCCTGTCTAAATGCGAACTAAGTTAAATACGACTTCGAGTGAATATTAGCAAGCCCGACCTAGAAGCATTTAAAGACACACAAACCCTTGAAAACGATAACCGAGATCACGCTCATTAATTCTACGCAAAACCATTCACCTACTAAGCACTCTTAGATATCTCAGACGGCTCAAAATTGACAGAACTGTCACAGCAGTGTAGGACTAACTAGCCGCAGTCGTGCGCAGCCAAGATGTAAACACGTACATTCATAAAGCCCGTTTAACTTCCCGCACACGTAAATTCATGGAGAAAATTCATTTACCTTAAGGGACGAAATTTACCCCTCTGTCAGAGTGGTCCGCAGGACATCGGTGTCGCTGATTGTGCATCGTACAGTACGGAAGCCGGTATTTTGTTGAAGCTCCTCCTTCCTTTCAAGGCATGGCGGACTGTGGTTCCTATCCCTGTCCGCACGTTTGCGAGGCTCCACTGCGCTTTCATTTCAGGAAATTTACGTAGGCGGTATATCCATGCCAAAAGGCAACCTCGTAAATTGTAGCCAAATGCGAGTTTAATTCCTATCTTGATGCAGACCTGCACGACCTACGGCGCTGCGCCTCGTCCTGTATCCCGGGAAGCAGGCATTGCAGAACATTGTTGGAAACATTCTAATGAGCCTATTATATTTATTGGGGTTTAACCTTGTTCGCGTTTGTAATGGAGAAGTTTTCCTTCAGAGATGCGATATGTAGCTAAAGGCAGACATTTTCAAGGAATGGGATGAAACAGAAAATAAAGTCAAATGATTTTTACGGCTGTCATAAAAGCAGAAAAATAAATAAATAAACGAACAAACAAACAACTAAATAAAAAACTGCTCCATTTCGATAGGCCTGGCCCTATAGCAGGGGTGTCAAACTGGTCCGTAATAGGGCCAAGTGGCTGCAGGTCTTCAATCCAACCAAGCAGGAGGGTATACTACAAAGCTGGCTTTGTGATTAAGCCTGACTTCAGCAATTATTAAAAGCAGGAAACTCTTCAAATCTGGAACATGGACTAATGTAAAACGTGGTTTTCCAGGTTTTACTTAAGCTTAAAGTCAGGCTTAATCACAAAGCCAGCTTCATAGTATACCCCCCTGAAGCACACCTGATAGAACTAATTTCAACAACTGATCTTAGCCTGCACAGTTGGTAAGTTGTAGCAGGTGTGCTTCTGCTGAGTTGGAATGAAAACTTACAGCCCCTCGAGGCCCTTTTTCGGACCAGTTTGACACCCCTGCCCAATAGTATGACCAAGGCAAACTTGACAAACAAGAGTAACAAGGCCCTATAAAAGTGGCATTTAATTTTCAAACGAATTCCAGGATACTTTCCAGTAGTAACAGCCAGAAGTATGAAGTTTCGACAAGTGTCATTAGGCGTTGGCTGGAAAGAAAACCAAATGAGTTTGCGAAATTAACGAGATTAAAAGTCTACACCGAAAAGATCTGTTTTAAACTGCTGACATATAGACAGTAAGGGCCGTTACTATGAAAGGTGTCTATCTATTATCCGTGTGTAGTGTTTAGACGTGTACAAATATGACTTAGACGCCTCTAGCTAAACGTGTGTTTTAATCACACCCTACGAAACACTCTAAACAGCTGATTAGTTATCCGTGTCTACTAATGCCCGTCTAACCTTGATGACCTCAGTTCAATCTGTTAAATGGGATTTGATTGGCTGCTACAAGTTAGTGATTTGCTAACCTTTGAATTGGGATTTTTCCTGAGGGATTCTTTTCATCCATAAATACCTTCTTGTAAACTATTTCACCCACCTTTAAGTACTGGAAATTAGTTAGGTATTATTAGCTGACAAGTATTTGCAACTGAAAGTGAATGGAACGTGCTTGTGATGTATATAAGGCATGAAGAAAAGCCACATCCCAAACGCTCTCTCGATACAATTCCTCGTCTTGCTGAGTGCAGTGTTAGAGACCAAATTAGCAACTCAGGTGACTTTTCAAGTAGCAGTCAGAAGTGAAAACGCAACTCTACATAGATGTAATACACCAAACTCCAAAAAAGCAAGACTGAATAAATAAAACATTCTTCCCACTGATTAAACCAAGAGGGAGACATGGCAGCATTCTACAACACTACTGTAAATGTACAGTGCTGCGAAAAAGTATTTGCCCCCTTCCTGATTTCTTTTTTCTTTTCATATTTGTCACATTTAAATGTTTCAGATCATCAAACAAATTTTAATATTTGACAAAGATAACCCGAGTAAATGCAAAATGCAGTTTTTAAATTATGTTTTCATTTATTAAGGGAAAAAAGCTATCCAAACCTAACTGGCCCTATGTGGAAAAAGTAATTGCCCCCGCCCCTTTGTTAAATTATGAATGAACTGTGATTAACAACATTTTTTAAGTTGTTTCACTAGCCACACCAGCCCTGATTACTGGCAGACCTGTTGAATCAAGAAATCACTCAAATAGAACCTGCCTGACAAAGTGAAGTAGGCTAAAAGATCTCAAAAAGCAACACATCATGCCGCGATCTAAAGAAATTCAAGAACAGATAGAAACAAAGTCATTGCCATCTATCAGTCTGGAAAGGGTTACAAAGCCATTTCCAAGACTTTGGGACTCCAGCAAACCACAGTGAGAGCCATTATCCACAAATGGAGAAAACTTGGAACAGTGGTGAACCTTCTCAGGAGTGGCTGTTAATGCTCGAAAACCCTCCAATGTGGCTGTATTAAAACCATTCTGCAAAGAAGGGTGAGCCAAAATTTCTCCACAGCGATGTAAAAGACTCATTGCCAGTTGTGGCAAATGCTTGATTGCAGTTGTTGTTGCCAAGGGTGGCACAACCAGTTATTAGGTTTAGGGGGCAATTACTTTTTCACATAGGGCCAGGTAGGTTTGGAAAGCTTTTTCCCCTCAATAAATAAAATCATCATTTTAAAACTGCATTTTGTATTTACTTGAGTTATCTTTGTCAAATATTGAAATTTGTTTGATGATCTGAAACATTTAAATGTGACAAATATGAAAAAAAAGAAATCAGGAAGGGAGCAAATACTTTTTTACAGCACTGTATGGTACAATGTACACTGAACAGAATACTAAAATCGAACAACTTTCAGCAAAAGTACTTAACAGGAGCATAATTTACAGTGATACTGAAGAATCTGGCCAATAAATTTGTACATAAATCCGACATGAGTCAAACAGCAGCTAAAAACAAAACTGTTTCATATCCAAATAGTGGTACCAGGTTTTGTGAAAATCAGGAAAAGAAGAGGGTAGAACACTGCACCAATCAGTGACAGTCACAGTGGATGCCGTTGCTTGAAGCCAAAAACCGAAATTCTTCGACAAGAGCATGTATTATGACATCATCATCTGAAGCATCAAAGACAAGAGTTTCAGAGATAGATTTAAACGGCTTGGGAGAAAAGATGAAAACCCTGATAAAAAATATTCATTGGACATTCAAATGACCTGAACATGTACTGTGAGGTCTGCAGGTGTTTTAGCATACAGTTGATGGTTATTCAAATATTTCATAAGCTGAAGTGTCCTTCCAGAGAAACAGGAATAAGGGCCGACCATTTTCTGCAGGGTGTTTAGAAAGATCCACCCCACAAACCCACTAACTCCTGGTCACAGTTGCACGGGGAGAATTGTGGTGATTTCTGAAGGCTATTGCACTATGCTGAGAGGCAAGATCAGACTAGACAGGTCAATAATCCAGTGCGCTCACACACAGTTCACTCGCACCCTGACTCCTAAGGGAAATATAGGCTCTCCGATTAGCTTAGCCCGTGTTAGATTAGCGTTAGCCTAAATGTGACAGGCAAACAATGCGGCCTCATTGTGAGCATGCAAGCTTTACTCAGATAGGCCCTGGCCAACATTTGCACAGGGAACCTTCTAGCTGTAAGAAGGCAGATTCGTCCACTTGAAAGATGAACAATGTATTACACATGGGCAAACAGAGTAGGTGCATTCTCAAAATATACCAAGCCATTATTTCATAAATAAGTGGAGGTATTCCAACCATGTGCAGACTTACGCACACAGTATGCATCTTGATAACGCTTTCTTCTCCATATTCTTCATTAATGAACCAGGCTAAAGAGTGTGAGCTACATTTGGAATCTGGGTTCTCCGCAGAACAGTTTGAGTAATTGTACTCAAGTTCCCTCTTGAATTGAGGGTGGATTCAAGCCCAGATTCTTGTGGAAGATTCCCATTTACACAGGCAAGAGGAACCGACCGCCTATCCAAAATGGAAAGGGTAAGGTAGCTTGCCAGCGGTACAGAGAGGGCGCTATATATCACATCTCCCCAGTCGAAATGCGGTCACTGGACGTGCGAAACCGGGAGGCAATTTTCAGAGACGTTCTGCTCAGCAGCGAGGACCGTCGTCACGGGGAACGACAGATAGAGGCTGTCTTTTTTCAGCGGTGGCGACACCCCCGTCGCGTACGAAGGCTCTGCGACGCTGAACGTGATGGAGGGAACGCTCCGAGCCCTCCGCTTGGCGTTCTTCTTCTGTTGCCTATATGCCGCGTTCATGTTTGCCACCACCTGCAAAACAAACGCCACCTGCGTAAGAGGCAAAACTTAAATTCTTTCGGATTATATTCTGCAACATTTGTTTGGCAGATACTTTCAGATAAAGTGACGAACATTAAAGGGCCTGGCATAATTTCCATAAAGTTTCCGTTTTTCCGCGAGCCGTGACTGTGAAGTGTGCTTCAGATTCTAAGCATTGCCTCAGTGAGTGCAGTAAATCTAATGCTGCGTTTCCGCCAAACGCGAAAGGAATTATTCATGAGGCCAGATTACATGCAAAGTCAATAGAAAGACACAAATACACGCGACTCGCATCTTCTCGCGTGTATTCGCATCTTTGCATTGACTTTGAATGTAATCTGGTCGTGCGAATAATTAGTTTCGCATTTGTTGGAAAAGCAGCTATAAACTTCAAAGTAAGGCTGTGAATGAGCACTACTCCCTAACTGCTCACAAACAACGTTTTGGGCATGACTCCACATAAGTTTATTCACCTTCACTTTGGGCGATGGATAAAGCAATAAATAAAATACAAGACAACAACCATAAAAATGTTTTCATTCATTTATTAAGGCACAGACATTTGGGGCAACATGCCGTGATTTAGGATTGCAGAAGAAACTTTCGACAATATTACTTTTGGCAGGCTGAAGAATAGGACCTTCATGCTTTTATGAATATATAAAGGAACTTTCACGATCATCCAGACCTCTGCTTTATTTATTGCTTTCTCCGTTGCTACTATTGAAATTTATCCCCAAACTGCCAACAGCCATTCCCACCACTAAGCAAGAGGAGAAGGTGAAATAAGCAGGACAAAGGACACTACACATTATTACTTTCACCAAAGAAGGGAAGTAATGAATCACAGTGTAAATTTTATTATTATTGTACCTCTGCCAGAAGGTAATAAGTTTCCACTGACATTTGTCTGTTTGTTTGTTTGTCATGTAACAGGATATCTTAAAAAGTAATGGATGGATGCCAATGAAATTTCGCGTGTTGATAGATTTGGTGCCAAGGTGGAAGTTATTCAATCTGGTGAAGATCCAACGCATATTCTTGATCCACGAGCAGAAAGAATTTCTAAGCATGTTTCGAAGGCCAGGTCCAGACACATATAACACTCATGTTCAATAATAATTCCTCCATCAACGAATTGCAACACGGCGGAGGTTGTGCAGTGCCAAGTTACAATCCATATAATGAGTAGAATATTTTTGTTTCACAATTTAGTGGCAAGAGCATGCTTGACCTGAAACATATCTGCTATGTGCTGGCCAACCTGTGATGTGGAACTTGTCCTCCTCGTGCCAGATGGGAGGACCTAAACGAACACTCATGCTAATACAGTGGGAGCATGTACAATCTTGGGCAGATTAACTGGATAAAGCAGGCTGGAGTGGGGAAAACCAAACAACAAAAGGTTTTCAGGCAGGCTTTTTATTACCTTAATGGGGGAGGAGAGCTATGCTTTTCATTTTGTTGAGCGGGGGAAACTGTTATTGCGCAAATTCAGCGTCTTCCAGTACTTTTTCGTTCCTGCTTTTTTTTTTTTTTTTTTAAATGTGCTCACACATTATCAACAGGCGATTGCGCATTTCCTCAGAATTAACAGGAATCAATTTGTGGCGGTCCGACTACATTCTGTGGCGGCCTGCCACACAATGGTCTATGTGCGGGAAACCCTGCTGTAAGCTCCGCGCAGAGCAGGCCCTGAATGGGACTCGAACAGGGATCCTCTTCTTGCAAGGAAACAATGATAATCAGTACACCTCTGTCCTGTTTATAAGACCGTTGCGTTTTCAGACAAACTGAAACAAGTACGCCATTTCCTTCATGCACAGCCGCCCTTTCCACAGTGCTGCCACCAACCGAGGAGTGACTGTGTAGCTAAGTGGTCAGTTACTTGTCTAGCAGCTGTAGAGCTGCTGGATCAAGCCCCCAGTGGGATTTAGGATTCTGAGTTGCATCTGAAGAGATAAAGTTGTGAAAAACTCTTCCGTTCGACCAAAAACCCCAAAACTGTTCCAGGGGCTTTACCCTATCTCTCTTTATCGCTCCCAACTTGCAACTGTTCGACCTAGTATATCTCCCAGGCGAAAGGCAAAGTCTGTCCCACAGTCAAGCCAGTGCTTAACTCCAGTTTCTGTAGCATGAAGAGACTAGGAGTATTGCTACTCCATCTGGGATACGTTTCCCAAAATCACAGATGCTAACTTACATAATTGGACCCATTGACTGTGAATGGACTTACCTTTCGGGAAACGCACCCCTGGACGGGATGCTAGTCCATCGCAGGTAATGCCCCCCAGGTCTTAGTCAGGTTTCCCCAACAACTTACTGTTACCCAATTATACAGCTGGTTGGAGTGAGGCACTGTGGGAGTGAAGTGTTTTGCCCCAGAACACACACCGAAAGCTGTGGCAAGGACTTGAACTCAGGACCTTTCGATCCCAAGTCAAGCGCACTGAACCACTTGAAAAAGATTCATGTTCTCAGTGGAGCTCTCTGGGTTAAATAACTGCGAGAAAAAAGCCACACAGTCATTGTGCCGGAGCTCAAACCCCGAGAAGCAGACAGCCAATCCCAGGCCAGAGGTGGAGACTCACCAGCTGTTTGACTGTGTTCTGCTGCTCCTGCATCGCCTCCATAAATCTGGAAACACTCTCCTCTTTCATTGGGCAAACCTCCTGTACTTGGTCACACTTCAGGAAATCAACTTCCATCTTTGGGAAGAGAAGATGGAGAGAAAAGAAAACCGCAGTAGTAGAAGTCACGATGAACACAATACGATAATTTTGCAAAAGCAAATAACACTAGTATGAATCTCAAGAAATATAATATTTTCTACATAAAAAACAAACAAAAAAAATTTTATGAGGTACCATGATATCATCAATGTGAGTCAGACACATAATCAAAAACAAAAAATTAAATAAAAAAATACTTTTGTCCTATAAATAAAATTAAAATTATTTTTCGCACTCAGGGAGCTTATAAAATCTATAATGAAGTCTGCACACTGTCGGACTTGCTCCCCAAAAGTTTATTGCTGACACATTGTCAGCATTTCAATCACTACAATCTTCATCAAGATATCCAGTAAAAATTCAAAAAAAAAAATTGGAAAGCAAGTCATACAGTGTGCGGCATTCATGATACTATTTTGTTTGATGGGGATCTTCTGTTTGTCCTACACCTACACTAGAGTGGATGTGCTAATAAAGCCAACCCACTTCCTTCATTGTGAACATGGACTGACATCCATACTGAATCTCTCACCTCGCTGGGTAAGCTAGCCTCCCTGTTGAACATCAGGTAGTACGGGCTGAACCTGGTGGTGGGGTTGGCAGAGGTGCGGAACACAAACAGGACAGGCTCCAGGAAGTCATCCCACTCGGCCTGCTTGTCGCTCACCACCTGCCTGATGGCCTCTCGCAGCAGGCCGCTGTTGCGGTCATACAGGGCGTTGAGCTGCGGAGGCTCCACCGCCGACACCTTCTGCACCAGATTCCACCTGTCGCTCAGGTGCTTCGTCACCTGCACAGAGAGAGGACACACACCTCGCGTGTGTACACCTGTACATGCACCGTGTAGCATGCCGAGTGAAATACAGAGTATAGACGTTAGGTGTCTTACCTCATCGCAGAAATCCACACTCTGAGAACAATACACTGTTTTTACTGTCCCAAACCTAACAAAAAAGCATACTTTTTAGTAAAAAAGTTTATTGTTTATTCCCACAGGCTTTAAACTGGGCAGCATATTGTGCATGAAATGGTATGTATATAGAACCTCTGAGCTAATTACCTGTAAATAGCTGTAGAAATGCATCTCGCGACACACAGGGCATCTCTTTTTGGTATTGGGGAAGCCTCAACCCACTTACTCATGTAATCAGTGATGATGACGACATTCGTGTTGCCTTGCTTGGACTCTGGGAAAGGGCCTGGTCATAGTCACAAAATAAAACATTATTACACAACACAATATATCACATGTACATCACTGTATCAGAGAGATTGACCTAAAGTGCACATTATGTGCATAATTACAAGATATGTTATTAAAAACATCTTCCCTCACAGTCTTAGAGACTGTCAGGATCCTCACTTTCAGCATTAAAGACACTGAACTCAAGTTACCGAAAATGTCGATACCCAAAATTTCCCAAGGAGCTTCCACTTTGATTGGTCGGACTGTTCTGGTCATGTTTTTACTCCTCTCTGTATGTTGGCAGGTTTCACACAATTTAATCTGATAAAAAATTAATAAAGATTATGTTGACTGGTTAATCTGTAAGAGGTCTGAATTAATGCAATGTTTCCAAACAGTCTTTTGCAAGCAGAAGTGCCAATAAGGTTCAAAAAATACATAAGGCCATCCACACACACACACACACCCCTAAAATATTCACCAGTCTCAGCCTGAGAGTAAAGGTGTGTTATATGCCGCGTTGACCAACACATACCCAGTCCACCACATCTTTGACGATGCCCAACCAGTAGTACTTTGTTTGAATCCTGTGCACGGTCTTTTTTTGCCCCAAATGATGCCCAATATCATTGAAGTGACTCTCCAGAAAAATCTGCTCTTTCCTCTGAGAATCGATCACAACCTCTCGCTTCTCGTCCTTCTTTGGTCCAACATAGTACAGTCGCCCCTCTGTGAGAGGGAAACCACACAATCATTAAGTCTATTCTCTCATGCATGTAGATGGAACAATAACCATTAATTTGCGCAGTAACTGGATGGCATAGCATTCAGTGACTTTTTTTTACACCAGGTAAACAGCTGAACCCAAATTTATATAGCTTGTAAATACTCAGGAATAACAAACCATACCCCAAGTCACAAAAAGTTCGACTTCTGAGCTTATCCCCAGATATCTCATTTAATGGTCATAAGCGCATTTGTCATCGGTGTGATGCCTACCTGAAGCTACCACAGTGAATAGTCATGAAATAATACAGCTGCTTGGTACACTTCTCCGGGAAGTGACTACCACTAAAAACAAATAAAATCGTAAATGACTTAGCCATAAATCGAGATCTTTGGCGTCAGTTCGCAACCAACTACTTAAAAAAGTTTGAATATGAGCGTCTCCTACCTTCAATCAAGAATTTTTGCGCGTATCGTTTTAAATTTTTTTTCCGCATTGGATTCATAGACGGGGGATAGGTACCCTCATCCAAGAGCGTGTAGATGTCTTCCAGCCGGTTAGAGGTAGACTCCACCACCTCCTCTTCGGCAACTTGCAAAGAATCCATGCTCAACATCTGGACCACGTCGGCAAAGGACCCCGAGAATCAATGGATGCCCATGTGAAACTCTCACATTAGTACATAGTGAGCACCCCCAAAATGAAATACAAATATTAAAAGTTGAACTTTCCGACACATTTATCGCGAATTTGGAAATGATAGGCTCGTTCAACGTCTTTCGTTTTGATTGAGAAGCCGGATAGTATTTATTGATGGACCAGGAAGTATTGCGACTATTCGGCATGAAAACTCGAAGTGTTTATGCAAGAGGATCAATTCCATTTTACGTCTTACGCTGATGATCAGCTAATATTTGCTGTTTGGGCACTGTAGCAGTTGACAGTGCTGACCTTTAACTTTCATTTGCATGCAATCCTGCGGACTATTATGATTTTTAGTGAAGGTTTCCTTCGGACACAATTATGGTCGTACAAAAACAAAGCAGTGCACAGGAGTGTGATGTCCGCGGTTCAGACTCTTTCTTGCAGCACATTAGGAGCAGATACTTACCGATTCAGCTTCGTGGAAGGAATACATGAGCTTTTATAATGCAAATACGTATTGTTAGCCATGCAGAGTGAGGGAGAACAAAACGTTAACCGTGTTAAATTCTATACCTGCAGTTGTTTTTGCACCGATAATATTTTTTCTTGAGGAGTACAAGCTGCATGTTCGATTTGTCTCTGACCAGCAATTCCGAGCAGATTATGAGGAGGTTTGTGTTATGCATTCACATTAGTGTTGTACACCGTTTCACAAAGTAATGTTATACATTGAATACCATTAAAACGTGTTAAGCTATTTGTATATTTTCAGATCTTAGCAGCTCGTGGCTGTTCAACTGACATAAAGTTCGAGGAACTTCTTCATAAGGTCTGCCTGCTTTCGAACTACACTGACTTGCACATAGTGTTATCTAGGCTGTTATTATTTCTTTTTGTGACTGATGATAGTCTGGAATGTTTTTGTCTAGATTAAAACAGAAGTTGAACGGCGCCAACAGCTTTGTATGAAATCATGCGAGCGAGCTACCCTCATAAAAACAGTTTATAAACCACTCCATGAAGAACTCTACTTTTTAAAGGTAATCGAGGCTTGAATCTTAGAAAAAAAATCCAAAGAAAGGTCACGCAACACACCATACTTGATTTGTTTATCACTGATTCAGGAATCCCACCTGGCGCCAGAATTTCTGGAGATAGTTGAGTACTGCCGTTCAGATGGCGCCACTGAACAAGGATTGCTGGAATTAATTTCGCCCTTGGCAGGTGAGTGGGCCAGCTATCAGGACTTTGTGCGTCACCACTGAATTATTCAGTTGTCTTTTCTACTGTATTACATGAAGTAACTAATACTTTTATTCAGCATGAGAAATTAATGTAACTGTATGAGGGGCCTGTATATTAGTCGTATCCACTTTTGAATAGGCACAGTAATGATTGAAAATAATGTGGCAACATCCGAGCTGTATTTGCCTTGTCTAATGATTGATTGGCTGAATCAGGCAAAGTGAGGTGCTCAGTGCTGAGCGTGGATTGTTGATTTTTGAAGGCAGGAAAAAGGTCTAAGACATTGGTTTAAGAATGTACTTTCAGTGACGATAGATTGACTCCAAGCCTTCAGACCAATAATGTGAAGCACCCAACTGATGGTTTTAAGTAATCTATGAAATGTTTTTCGTATCTCTGCGTAGTAGACTGATCTTAGTATTCTGGGGTGTGTTTCCCAAAAGCACAGATGCTAACTTACATAGTTGGAACCATTTTCTGTGAATAGATGAACTGTGTAAGTTGCTAACTTAGTTAGCAACTATGCTTTTTGGAAACACACCCCGGATCATTTCATTAACAGTTTTCATATATGAAATCCATAGATTGTTTGAATTGTGGAAGACAGCTGTCCCCTTTTGTTTGCAGCAGAAAGAGTGTATCGGTTTCCTTTCTTCAGTGAGAAGTTCTGTAAGGAGCTGATTGAAGAGCTGGAGCATTTCGAACAGTCCGGGGCCCCTAGGGGCCGGCCAAACACCATGAACAACTATGGGGTGCAGTAACCTTTATCACAGAACACTATTTACATTTATGTGCAGCTGTTATGTAAGGGATAATCAACTCGTAAGTGCGCATCGCACGGTTTTAAGGCACGACGCGGAGCCAAATAACCACCTGACCCGAAGCGGAGGGGGGTTGCCTCCGCAAAGTGCCTTAAAACCGTGTGAAGCACACCTACGAGTTGATTACCTTGCTTAAACCATGGTCATTTGCCAGCATTATCAAATCAAAGTTTTCAGAAATTTTTGGTTAAAGTTTTGCACATAAAATTGAAAGTTTATGAAGCAAGAGCTTACCAGCGTCATGACGAGGAATAATTCTAGTCCCTTTTACAACCACGTCAGTTAGCCACAGTTGGACAGGGTGAGGAGAGCGATGGTCATTTTTTAAATTTCAAATAAAGAATCGCAGATAACAAAACGTTCATTCGTTAATTCATCAATTTAATTGGTTCTTTTTTATTTCATCCATTTGTGTTTTGTTGTGCTCTGCTCTCGACAGTTGACAGCGACGCCTTCTAACGTTGCTATGGTTACAGGTTGGCTGGCGGATGAATTTCGAACGGTGAAACTACTGTAGCCGAACTACCTGTGCGTTCAACGATTTTAATGCATACCTGCCAGCCAATCAGAAAAGAGTATTCACCCAGACCATGGTATAATGACTGATAACATGCATACGCCAGAAGCGTTAGATCAAAAATGTCTGCTGTACTTACTGCTGTACTGCCCTGTTTCCGCTCAACAGATCCTGCTAAACGAGCTGGGCTTTGATGACGGCTTCATTACTCCTCTCCGCGAAAAATACCTTCAGCCTGTCACGGCGCTCTTATACCCAGACTGTGGGGGGCGCTGCCTCGACAGTCACAAGGCCTTTGTGGTGAAGTACGCCATGCAGGAGGACTTGGATCTCAGCTACCATTATGACAATGCTGAAGTCACTCTCAATGTCTCTCTGGGTAAAGAGTTCACCGAAGGAAATCTCTACTTTGGAGACATGAGATGGGTATGTAGGATGTTGCATGCTGATAGTTTTCAGTGAACACGAACAGAGACTGATCAGGCATATGGGATTAATGCACGTCAAACTGACTTGTGACTGGGGACAGTGGTTCTCACACTTGGTTATGACACCTTTATGTGCTGATTTTCATTCCGATCTCAAATTCTGTCTTGGAATTTGAAGCTGTTTATAAGACAAACGGGTCAGTTTATTTGAATAGCACGGTTTAAAAACAACAAGCGGTTGACAAAAGCGCTGTACACAGTACTCAGGGGTGCTAGGGTAGCCTAGTTGCTGGATTGTTAACCGGAGAGTTGTTTGTTCAAGTGGGGTTTGAGATTCTGCCTTGATCTGGAGAGATGAAGTTGGGAAGAACCCTGCTGTTGGGCCCTTGAGCAAGACCCTTAACCCCAAATGCTCCAGAGGATTTATCCGTTTCTCCCTATCCCTCCTCACTTGCAACTGTTCTACCTGGCATTTCTCCCTGGGTGTCTTTAAAAAATATTCGCATGCTCTCAATGGAACTTCCTCAAGTTAAACAAAGGCGAAAAAAAAAGTTAACCAGATAGCTCTGCGGCCAGGGTAAGCCGCAGCTGCCCTAGTTCATATTGCGCTTATCGCGCTTTGTGATCAACAGTTTAAAAAGGGGTAACATATAAATGACTAAGGTTAATGAGCTCTTATCCTGATAGGCAAATACTTGATGATTTAATTTGAATCATCTTCTTTGAAAATCAACACAATTTAAGTTTTCCTCATAAACATTCTCTTTGGCTTTGAATTTTTAATCACCTTCCAGATGTTTAGGTTCGGTGGCCCGGAGTCCATACTTTCACTAATTCGGATTCACCTCAGTCTTTTATTTAAACAGCTATCAATAATTTACCTTTTTTCCCCTTAATTCTGCATAATGCGCAATTCAATTTATGAATTGTTCATGATGTCGACCAATAAGCACTGAATGCTCACAGAAATGTTAATCATCATGGTATCTGAGAGATTGTCATATAGGCCTGAAGTTCAAATGCATTTAAACCATTTAGTTGGGGAAAAAAATAAGCAGCCTATTACAATTCAAGGATAATCACTGTGGCTGGGACAAAAACCAGCCTGCTCGAGGGTCTTCTAGTCCTAAGTTTTAGAACCACAGACCTAGCGCAGTTCCCTTAATAACCTTACAAGACTCAAATCAACGATATGTAGCAACAGAGTAAACCTTAATCCTTTTTCTGCAGAATTATTCTACAACTTGACATTTTTGCTTTTACAAAGAAAAATTGACGTGTGTTTTCTGCCAAAAATTCTTCTTTGTGAAGTATGGAAATGTTGAGGCCTAGTTTTATTTATCATTTACTTTCAAAACCACTGTACTGGTGCTAACAACACAGTGAGAATGGTTCAGCTGCATTATGAGATCGCGGTTTCTCTGTGGTAATGGCGCACATTTCACCGCAGGTTCCCTTGAGCGATTCGGAGTGCGTAGAGGTGGAACACCGAGTGTCGGAAGGTTTACTTCACCGCGGGCAGCAAATGCACGGCGCGCTGCGCATCGCCTCCGGTCAGCGCTGGAATCTCATCGTATGGATGCGGGCCTCGCGCGAGCGCAACAAGCTATGCCCGATGTGCGGAAAGAAACCGCGGCTCGTGGAAAGCCAAGGCTTCGCTGATGGATTTACGGACGAATCGCCCACTGGCATATTTCAAACTATGTCGTGTGTCTTGAATTAACGCCGTGCGTTATGAGAAAGTGTCCTTTATACCTAAGCAAATTTCCCTTCATGCTTATGTATGAACGCAGCCACCTTACGCTACATGTATCAGAAAGTGCAATCTTACTGTTCTCCCAGTGGGAGAGGCCCCCATATGGCGCTCTCAACTGGAGGCAGGTCTCGAGTGTTGAAGAAGGGTGAACAGATGTTACCCACAGATTAATTAGGTTGTCTGTATTTTAATTAATGTTATGCTTACTAGCTTTTTAATTGAAAATGTAAATGATCATTTTATATTTACTGCACAGCTTTTTTTGCACTATTACACTTTCTGTCACCCAGAGAAACAGCTTGTCATTGGATGAGATTTGAGTATTAATGAGTAAAGAGTATTAATAATAATGATGGAAATTTGTTAAAACAGCTTGAGCAGAAAATATGTATATTGAAAATGTGATTAATATATTTTGCTTGAGAAATAAATGAAGTTCTTACTCAAGATGCTGGAGAGTAAAGGGCATAGTTCTGACTGTGTAATCTGCTACTGAGTTGGCTTACTTACGCACATGACTGTGTCCCATTTACTTGTATCAGATGGGAAGCTCTGAGATCAAATAGCAGAGTAAAGTTTTGCCAGTACGATGGTAACTGAGAGCGAAAGGGAGAATTCCCTCTCCTTCCCTCTGATCCCCTTGTCTTTCTTAGTCGCTTGCGTTCAAACTTGAAAAATGGAGAAACACACAGTCCAAAGACTAGCATGTCAAGTTAATTGGAGACTCTAAATTGCCTGTAGGTGTGAGCGTGTGAGTGAATGGCGTGTGCGCCCTGCGATGGATTGGCGAGCTGTTGTGGGTGGGTCCCTGCCTTTTGCCCAGAGTCAGCTGGGATCGGCTTCAGCTCCCCCCGCGACCCTAGTGAGGAAGAAGCTGTGTAGATGATGGATAGATGGATAAAATGAAGAAATGAAGTTCTAGAAAGCGCTGTTCACCAGCCAATGTTGGGATTTTATGTAATGTACACAAATGTGTACTGAATGGCATTTTTTTTCCTCATTTATGAATATCAGTCGCTAAATTGGTTAACTACACCATTTCCTGGTAATGCTGACTCAAAAGTCCCATACAAAAAAAATCTTTCGCTAGTCTACATTTTTCAGCCCCTCGCTTAACTAAATGGGATGTATAATGAGTGATTGCTCACAATACTTCAATGACATAATATTTAGTTTTATCATATTTGGTAGAGTATTTTGAGATTGAGTGTAATTATTAACTTAGTTTGGGTATATTCTATCCAATCATATTGTAAACTCGCCTGTAATCTGTTCCCCAAATGGTACATGGTGGTATAAGAGAGTAAATAAGTAATGGTTTGTAATTCTGCATTGCAACATGATTGGGAGAGATGGTTAAATTATTAATATTTGCCCTTTAAACTGAACGTTACATTCTGAGAACACCGTGCAGACCTGACCAGGCTTCCGACTAAATTCACATGCGAAATTACGTATGTATAGCATGATGTAGTATTTCTGCAGTTGTAAAAGTATAAATGAAAAAAATTAATGTTCTCTAATTATTCATCAGATTTCCCTTAAGCTTGATCACACAGGGCTCACAGTGACTTGTGTCATGATGGAGAGATTTCTGTGGAGGAGAGGAAAGAGGTAGCACTGGAAGAGGAGAGGACTGACTCGGCCTCCCTTGTCAGGGTTTCATTGACAGGAGATGGCCATTCCCTTGGAACAGCTGGCTTAACGTCTTTTTCCTTGTTTATTTTCTAATGACACCTGGGATTTCTGTTAGACATTGTGGGAGCGCAGGTAACCACAGTTTGAAAAGCACATTGCGTCACAACGGTGTAATAATGGGTTCTTGAAAATGTAAACAAGTCAGTTTAAATCGTCCAACTCTGGACATACACTAAATACAGTGCCAGTCAAAAGTTTGGACACACCCACATTTTTCTTACAAGACATGTTAAATAAAGAAATGAGTACGGCTTATTTTAAAAAAAAAAAAAGATCTAATTCTTAAATCCATCAAACTAACCAGCATTTTCTGTCATATTTACAGAGCATACTCACATTTTTATTTTTTACAAGAGCAGTTATATGCCTATAATGAGTTTGCTGCTGAGCGGCCGTCTAAGTTCCCAAAGATGTGCTGCACTTGTGGTTCGCTTTTCATCAACTTTTTTACCCAATAAGCTCCAAAACAGCTTGTCTTTAATTTGGCTGTTGGAAAATGTATGGAGCTTGTTTGTCTGCTTACTTTGCAAAATATGGCTTCTTTGAGAATTCTAAACTTTTGGACACTATTCAAACAAGTAAATTATTCTCTTTTAACTTCTGACTGTTTATGTCTTACCAGATTCCATTTGAGATTATACAGAGAAGTTCTGCCATTTAAATTTCTCTAAAAACAGAGTGCTGTGGCATTAGCAAAGTGTGTCCAAACTTTTGACAGGTACTGTATGTATGCATATACTTTACATTCAGTTCATACACTATTGTTCCTGAGCATCTGAGCAACATAAGTAAAGGGGATCAGTTCACAATGTCAGTGCAATGGCAGAATTGCAGTTTCTGGGAGAGATTACACAGTCCGTACTCTACAGTATCAAGAGTTTCTTGTGTTGGTTAGAACGTTAGCACTGCATCGGTATTTAGAGGTTCTTGGTGTGAGTACTCAGTGACTACAGTTTCTGGAGTCGGTTACAGTCTCAGTGCTCTCATTATCGACAGTGTCCTGAGTCTGTTACTTCAGTTCTCTGTCATGATGAACAGTTTCTAGAACTGGTTACTGAATCAGTACTTTTTAAGCATCGGCCATTTCTTTTGTTTATCATGGGCTTTGTGCTTCGACAGTATCTACAGTTTCTGTAGGTGGCAGCAATGTCGGTAACAAGCATCATTACTTTGTCAGTAACAAGTTTCTTTTGACCATCACTGATTCCGAATTCTGTCAGTATCTAGTATAGTTTCTTGAATTGATTACAGCTTTAGCACTGTCAGTATGTACAATTTCTGTGGGTGTCAACAATGTCGGTAACTACTATCACTACTCTGTCAGTATCTACAGTTTCTGGGGTCCATTACAGCATCAGCTCTCATCATCAACAGTTTTTGGAGTCAGTAATAGTGTGGTTAATCTCTCAGTATCTACAGTCTCTGTAGTCTGATACTACTTCAGTACTCTTGTCAGTATCTACAGTTTCTGAAGTTGGTTCAGTATCAGTATCAACAATTACTGAAGTCTGTTATAGTATCAGTGCTGTTAATATCTATGGTGTCTTGAGTACCACAATGTCAGCAGTTTCTGGAGTCGTTTACAGCATAAGTACACTGTCTGCGTCTACACTTTCTTCCGTTACAGTGTCAGTTCCCTGGTCAGTATCTATATTTTCAGGAGTTGGCTATGATGTTGGTACTTTGTCACTATCTGTAGCTTCTGAAGTGGGTCACAGCGTCAGTTCTCTGTCATAATCAAGTTTCTGGAGCTGATTATAGCATCAATACTTTTTCAGTATTCTTCATGTCTGACGAAAAATCAGTCCCTTGTCAGTAACTGAAGTTTTCCTGGTACACGTAATCAGTGTGTCCAGTGTCTGTGTCCCTACAGTGTGGTCTCGCTGTGTCGTCGCTGGCGGCGCCGGCGGTATCGGTCCGTATCGGTGTCCTCGTAGCTGGAGTCCATCTCGATCTTAAATTGCGGCGGGAGGCGGGGCATGCCACGGGACAGGGGCGTGGTCGGGGAAGGGGGGCAGGAGATCTTCAGATGTAGAGTGATGCTGGGGAGGGAGATTCACAGCAGGCTCATTACTGTTACTTATATCACACAGATAAACATCTATTCCTCCTTCTCTTACTCTTGGCTTTACCCATCCAGGAGGCCAGAAAAAGCTTAGGGCACTTTCACACGAGGTACTATTGTCCCTCATCCCCTCACCTTCCGCTTGGTCAGCTTTCACACGAGTAATGTCATAACCGTACCTGAGTACACTTGAGTATGTCAAAATTCCGATACAGTAGGTGGCAGTGTGCACCTGGGTTGTTTTAAATAGGGGAATATACACAAAGAAGAAGAAGCATTCCCTTGCCTGATTGTACTGTCGGTAGTGTAATTGGTTGCGATTCAATAACGTTTGGCTCACTCGTTCGTTTTTGGCCAATTATGCTGTACATTGCTTCATACCGCGGAAATTCATCTCTTTCATC
The DNA here is from genome assembly GCA_029692085.1 of Gymnothorax javanicus. Taxonomy (NCBI): domain Eukaryota; kingdom Metazoa; phylum Chordata; class Actinopteri; order Anguilliformes; family Muraenidae; genus Gymnothorax; species Gymnothorax javanicus. The sequence continues at coordinate 84,324,189 of CM056194.1, forward strand.
ACTTGAGCTGCCAGACATTCGCACCGCGTCCCGCACTTTGAGCAAAAATGCAGCCACATTTTCTTTAGTTTGTCACAGCACTGTTCTATTGTTCAGCGATAACCACACAAATGTAAATGCTGACAAATAATTCCATAAATCTCTGCATTTTTGTGTGTAGTATCCAGTTGTATGTTTTCATCTGCCCGAATTTCGAGCAAGTATTTAATTTCTTTGTTAGAACAAAAGAGTTGAATAATTGATTTGTCACCTAACAGGCCACATCCGTGCTCGAGCACGGTTGCTTTCACATTTGTTACGAGTACGGATGAACCGTGCCCGAGTCCACCTCTTCCAACCGTACTGCACGGTACGCTTCTGTTCTCACTTACCAAATTAACTGGACTTTGGGGTCAAGTCCCTAGTGTGCAAGCACCCTTAGAAACGGAAGTGAAGATTGTTGGCGGGCGAGGAATTGAAGGAATCTGAATTTCTCAAATCGAAAAATCTGATCTCCCGAATGTCAGTTTGAACTGACTGTCGCAGGCATGGCAGAAACATGGCCAATGGAGGGGAGAAAAGATATTCACAGGCAAGGGACCTTAATTAGAAAAATTAGCCAAGATTTCATTCTGAAATATTTCATGCATTCAAAAAAGTATAAAATATTCTATTTCATAAAACTATATGTAAGCAAATCCGCGTGCAAGTTTTACTTATTTAATAAGGAACAACTTGCAGTCTTGCATTTGTGCTCAATGCAGTCAATTTTGTGTGTTTACACTCGAGTTTGTTTTCATAAATCTGAAATCCAGAAAGCAAGTGGTGTACATATCTTTTCTGTGCTAGTACTCAGTTTAGAAATGAGGCCCAATCCATTTATAAGTTGTATATTCTAGAAAAAATATTCAGCACGGAATAGTCTGGTCTTTCCTTGCCCAAGATATCATTGACATTTCATTCTTTTTGCCCAAGTTATTTAACGGATTGGAATCTGCATTGAAGGTGGACTGCAATTGATGTCCGGGTCGGCCACAGGGCAGGAAGACAAGTTGTTGAAAATAAGTGTTTGGAATGAGCCTGTAAATACAGCCAAAATGGGTCGCACGTAAACTTATAATCATTTCAGCACATATCGCAGAGAGGAAATGAACAGCAGTAAATAATGTATTATGGGTGATAAATGTTTATGTTCGACTCATTCGTCAATCTCAACACATTCCTACTTAATGCGACTCTAAATGCTTATAGCTGGAAAATGTTTGTCCTGACAGGAAATAAACTGAAATATTAGACGTTAACTTTGCAGGCCTTTAAATAAAACTGTGAAGTGTACACTGTGTCATCCATTCAGTGTCCAATCAGCTTATTCCTGCTCAGGGTCATTGGGGCCAGAGCATATCCCAGCATGCAACGGGTCTTTTTGTCCTTGCCTTTTGCTGTTTCACAATTTGTCAGGCTCTGTGCTTACTGTCTAATCACAAATGACTCAAAGATTCAGATAAACAGACCAAATATATCTAGAAATATCTTCTGTCTTTACAGGTCTTTAAATTATACTATAATATTCCATCTGCAGACGCAGGAAACCCATGCTATGTACTACATAAGGCTACAAGTATGGTACATGTAGGATTTCCATCATACAGACATGAATCAGATTTCACTCAAACATGAAAATTAGTATTTCTAATATTATGTAATAGTGAGAGTTGCACAATTCAACTGGTATGAATCTTAGCTGGAAGTTCATGCGTGTGTGAAGTGTAGGTAGAAATTTGGAGCTGGAGATTCGACCTATGACAAGAGGGTACAGGTGACAGCATTTTCACCTCACAGTAGATTGCGCGGTGGTATCTGGTCTGGACCTTTCTGTGTGGAATTTGCATGTCATCTTTGTGTTGATGTTCATTTCCTATGGGTGCTTTGGTTTCCTGTAATCCAGGGATGGCTAACCTGGAAAACTGCAGAGTCTGCTGGTTTTTGATGTTACTCAGCACTCGATTGATGAATTAAAGCAGTTGATTACATGCTTAACTCATCTCACCAGGTGTCTTAGGTTTAAGTAGGGTGGAGAAAACCAAACTCAGCACACCCTGTGGCTCTACAGGACCAGGGTTTGCCACCCCTGCTCTATTAACTTTTATCTGTACTTTGTTCTTCTACTTTGTCTGCGTTACAACTATGCTAAATGTCCAACCACATTGACAAATCTTGGTTTCCGCGTAGACTGCTGTCACAACCTGCATGTCTGCTTAATTGGCTCTACGAGTCTTTTGGGTTGTTTCTGGTAATTGGTTGATTGGCTCATTATTCCTTTACTGCACGGGTGGCTAACCCTGGTCCTGGAGAGGCACAAGGTGTGGTGACTTTGGTTTTTTCCACCCAATTTACACCTAAGACACCAGGTGAGATAAGTTCAGTGAGTAATCAACTGCTTTCATTCATCAATTAAAGGGACATTATCATCCAATACAATTTGCCACTAAAGTCATTCACAGATAACAATACATTCAACTTCTAACCTTTTTCGGGTGATTCAACCCCCACGAAATTATAAATAAAATATCGAATAAAGGATGCAAGCAAACAGGCTATTCTCCCTTGAATGGGGCGCACCATTTTATTATAGCAGCCTCTTTTTCGGCGCTTAGCTATGACATTACTCCGGCTGCTCAGCATATATGCCACATACAGTATAGACACAGCACAATCACTGTCTGTCCACCAAAATTTTTGTGAAAGAGCTAGCTAGCCAGCGTGCAGAGTACCTTTCCAAAACCATTATGTAACATTAGTTTGTTAGCAAGCTGGCGAGTGAGTGTTGGCTGTGAATTTAAAAACCATGGCAAGTTCAACAGTGAATGTCTGTGACTCATTACAGCATATCGGAGTGATGAAGCTCAACGCAAAATTTACTCAGCTCGTTTCATTACTTTCATATAACACGCTTACTTGTAAGATCCTCTATACCATGCATATCCCCGGGGTAGGCTACTGTACTGCACAGTGAGTTTGTATCATTTGTCATATATGCTTGTATGTCAGTCATGCAAACATAGTCTAGGTCCAAGGGCAGGAAATCTTACTTACCCGCTTTCTTTCTAGGCAGACGATTTGTTTTAAAAGCTGGATATCACACAGAAGACGCGTAATGTTCAAATATTATCATCACAACACATAATGCGTGAATGCAATACAGATGAAAATGACAGCCATAGTGAGCTGGGATAACATCACTATTTACAGCGCACCTAGCGGTATTTCCTCAAAAATATCCTCTGCTAGAAATGTCATGGCGCCTTCCGTAAGCTTATCAAAAACATCTAAACAATCTGAAAGGATGACCCCACATGAAAAAATTTCCAACCCATGATTAATTTTTGTATATTTATGCAGCTATTGAGTGTGACTTGCTGTACCATGATAATGTCCCTTTAAGTGCTGAGTAATAATGAAAACTAGCAGGTACTGCGGCTCTCCAGGACCAGGGTTGGCCACCCCTGCTATAATCCGTCTATGCCAGGTGAATTGTAGACTCCAAATTATTATGTCTCCCCCCCTGGAGGGAGGGGGGAGACATATTGTTCTAGGCTCGGTTCCCATTCGCATTCCCACTTTGTTTCCGGAGCGTAACTTCAAAACCGTTTGCATGATCTTAGCGAAACTTTGCACACTTACTACTCAGGTCCTGCAGTGGTGCCTTTTGGTATGTGTCTGTCTATCCGTCTGTCCGTCTGTCCCGTGGGTTAGGCAAGGAAGGGGGCCGGGGGGAGACGTAACGAGTAAAAACACATTCTAGTTGCCCATTGGTTTGAGTGTGTGAGTGAATGGTTTGCGATCCCTGTGATAGACTGTGAACAGTGCTTTCCTTTCACCCATTGTGAACTGGGATAGGCTCCAGGAATTAGTGGTTTAAATGAGGGCACTGGGAGCTTATAGTCACAACACCTGCTGTCTAATATGAGAGCACTAAGTACCTTTGGTCTGAGCCCAGATCACTGGGTGGGCAGCTGGAGTAGGAATGGAACCTTTCCTGTTCAAAAAAGCAGAGAAAAATGGTCAGAATGTTAGAATAGAGGAAAAACTGAGGAGAAAAAGATGGAGAAGTGAAGGAGTGGTACGGAGAGAGAGAGAGAGAGAGAGAGAGAGAAACATTTCTGATTCAGGCCAGTGGGTGGCAGTAGATGCATTCAGAAAGGAACTGCAGCTCATTTCTTCCCCATAAAACACAGGCTATGAACATCAATGTTTAAAGAATAGTGATGTACTGCTCCTGTGTGTGACATGTTAATAATCATCCTTGCACTGGTATGTTGTGTGTGTGTGTGTGTGTTCATGCACATGGCACAAAGTGAGAACCAAAAAATGTTTTTTTCCGAAAGAGCGGGGACATTATTGGGAAGTGAGGACATTTTCAAATGTCCTAACAATTACAAAGGCAAACTGTGACTTATTATTTAAGGTTAGGGGTAAGGTTAGAATTAGGGATGGGTTAAGGTTAGGGTAAAGGTTAGGGGTAAGGTTAGAATTAGGGATGGGTTAAGGTTAGGGTAAGGGTTTGGGTTAGGCATGCGTTGCTTAATGTTAAGATTGGGGAAAGGCTGTAGAGAGACATAAAGAATGAATGGAAGCCAATGTAATGTCCTCACAAAAATAGAAGTACAAGGATGTACATGCGTTTGCGCGCTATTGGGATTGATTTTTGCTAAGTGCACGGTCCACTCTCAATCATGAGCTCACAGGTCTGGTGGCTGTAGTGATGAAGTGTGAGTGGGGGAGTTCTGGGGGGCTAATCTGCTGGGAGATGCTGATTTAGCGCAGCTGGGACTGGACCAGAGGCTGTACCCTCAGGAGGAACGAAAACAATGCTAGCATTCGAGATACGGAGACAAATACTCGCAAATTCACTAAGAACCTGAGCTGCTACTCTGAAAGACACAAACACCCAAAAAAGAGGGGGAATGCAGTGGACGGGAAAGGAACAGTAAGCGGTCGAGCAGAAGCTTTAGTCATGCGGAACAGGCTCAGCCACCAGGGGGCAGCGAGGAGCACAGGGAGGGGTGAGGGGGTTTGGGGGGGGGAGTAAATCAGGGAAACTCAGCAGGAAGCGCTTCAGGGGGTGTGATTTTGATTTTTCCGCAGCGTTCACTGGTCTCCCCCACCTCCTGCCCGCTGTCCCCTCCAGCCTCTGCTTTTTTCTCCTGTTTCCTCCCCCCCTTCAGTTCATCCTCTCTCTTCTTGTCTCTCTCCGGGAGGACATGGTCCATCCAGGCCAGGTCGTGCTGGGAAAACACCATGTCCAGCATCTTCCGCACCAGCATGAGGCCCAGGATCTGAAGGAGGAGAGGAGGAGAGGGGGATGATGGGAGGATGGGATTCCATTGGAAATAGAGTACTGAAGAGGAATATGAAGAGAAAATTAACACACACTCTCTAAGAGGACCTATTACTGACCAGCTTGAGTAACTTTCATTACACTGTGCGTCAAATTTAAATTACTACCTTTGTTTGATGAATGTAAATTTAACATGCTACTAAATTTACTGGTTATACTTTGAACACTGAAGACTTGAAGGGGTGTTCAAAAATAGCACGTCGTGTTACACATCTGTTTTTAGAATTCCGTAATCTCCTTCTAGAGGTCATACTGTATATAATTCACTCGTGTACAATTTGTGAAATGGGTATTAACTCACTCAAGTGGGTTTGTAAACCTTATGAACCAGGAACCATAAACCACGCCTATTCCTGATTAATGGCAGGCATTCATGAATGTGCGCATAGTACCTAAGAAGGTGTTCTCTGATATGTAATGAAGAACAAGTCATAAAAAATGCACAGACGCATTTATTTATGGTGCGCTTAGTTTTTGGTCGCATTTGAAGTTGCATTCTTATCCTGTGAATCTGAAAAAGAGTAAGTCCTTCATTTGCCTAAGCCGGCCATATGCTGATCCAGTCAGTGTTCCCCGTTTCTGCCATCATTTCCTTACTTTCATGTTTATTTTATGGTTCTTTTGTTTTCTGTGCTTGTTTCAGTTAAGTAGTCACTGGTCTTGTGCTCTTGTTTCCATGTGTCGGCTTATTTTCCCTGTTCCTCTGTTCTTGCCCTCCGCACTCCCTCATTGTTTCTAATTTCCTTGTTTGTATCCACACCCCCTCTGCTCCTCTGCTCTCCTCTCCACCTGTCTTGTGTTCCCCTCATTACTGTACTTCCCCAGTTATTTAAGCTTTCTGTTGTCTCCTCTCTGTGCGAGTTTGTCTCTGCTTCTTTCCTCCTGTTACATTCAAGCCTTTTCCCAAGTTTGATTCACAGTCCTTTGACTTCCTGTGTTTCAAGGTTTTTGGATTTTTGATTTTTTGTATTGCCCCTGCGTGGCTTGCAGCCTTCTGAATACTGACTAGTCTTGCCACTGGTACAAAGAGATGGCAGCATCAAACCTTTGAAACAGCTTCACAAGTTTTGAAACAACCACTGTTTTGAAATGTTCCAAAATGTTTCAAAACAATGTTTCCATCAGTAGTGCACAGCGTACTGGCAGAAACTTATTGCAGAGCTATCGCAAATGTTTTGTACAGAAAAATGCATGGATAATTGCAGATGAGCCTCAATCTCAGATCGGTCTTACTGATGTTTTTACTACCATTACTTATAATAGCATTTAGAAAAATATGCAATGTGGACTAATTTGTTTAATTTATTAGATCTGAGATTTGCTGACATTCACATTGTACACCTTTAAATCCCATTGAATGGACTTAATTTAGTTTCAATCCATTTACCCGTCAGTTCTCTATTGAACAATTCAGACGTTGTGATGGTTTCATTTTGCAGTTATTTTATTGGATGGATCAGGCAATAAATCCCATTTTTAAAGTACTTTTCTGCAAGGAGGGAGATTATGAGATAGGCCAGTGGAACAACCACAAGTTTCAAAAGCTATCACTCCAAAATTAACTGTGGTGAAGTTGTTTTCATAATATGGGAACTAGAACTCCAAGAGATGTGTATTTTTCAAATGCCACATTAATTGGAGGAAAGTTTAAGGACCTGTGCAGCAATGGATAGGCTATTTAATAAAACGTGTATACACATTGCCTATGCGTATCTAATACATCTATCAATATTAACCTGTATATTTCATCATACTATCCATTGAGGTGACTAAATTAACAGTACGTCTCTCAAATTACATGCCAATTACAAGCTATCCCTTGCAAGCAATAACACCATAAACTCTCAGCAAGCGCTCAGACCTTCCCATGGTGCTTAAGGCCTCTTTTTGGGTGGACACTACTCGGTCACGTGACTGAAATTTCGAAATAGCGTTGTCATTCTGTGTTGATATTTGAAGTGTCGAAGGTGTCTGAAACGGATCGAACTTGATAGTCAAAATTGCCATCACTACTGATGCTATATTCTGCCTCTGTTTCTGTACCGCACACTGCCTGGCTGGTTTTAGAATTTTTAGCCCGTATTACTACGATGATTCTGCCTTCTGTTTTTGTATTGCAATTTGCCAGGTTGTTACCAACATGGACTGACTGACCTCAGTTCTTGACTTGTTAAACTATTTGCGCATTTGTTACCATTGCCTGCACCTAGGTCCATTCCCCTCCCAGTCAGATCCGTAATGGATGAAGCTGAGACATTGCCTCGTACCATGACGGGGAAGATGATGGCCGCCACCGTGGACTTGAGTATCCAGAGCACAGCCAAGCAGACGATCTGCACCAGGGTGAAGAGGTGAACTCGCCGTAGGGGCACGTGACGCAGGAATGAGAAGTCTGGCTGGTGTTTCGACGGCATCATGTAGAGCTTAATCCTGTCCCAGAACTAGCAGAGCAGGCAGGGACAACAAATTGCAATCCATGAATGAATATTTTTCAACAGAAAATATTTCATCATATGATTTTTGCAACAGAATATTTTTCCCACCAAGTGAAGTGCTAATATCCTAAGTGCCCTAAGTGCTGGGTACATTTTACTGGAAAAATCGGTGAGCTTTTGTTATGGTTCTGCCTCGTGTGCTTGTTTGTGCTTGTGCGTTTTCCCCCGTGCCTCTTTTGATTTGTTTCTCAGCTCCATTCCTGCGGTCTGACCGTTGATTCCCTCTTGCCCTGACTCCTGTGATGTCGTGTGACAGCCTTCAGCACGCCTGAGTCTCGTGGTCCAATCGCATTTCCTCTTTCGGTTTCGGCTGTGGTATTTCATTCATTGCTTCCACCTGTGTTTAATTCTGGGTCTCGCAAAACTCTGAGTGAATGCGTTCTCTGATAGGGCCATTACTAATCCGTACTAACCAGCACTTATTTAAGGGTATTTGTATATGTCGTCACGTAATACTAACCTTATTAACTCATTAGCGAGTGCGAGTGTTTCTAGCTTTGGTAATTCCTGCCTAAGCTTTCCCTGATTAACTGCGTTTAAAGCTATGCTTTCCTTTGCTGTTCTCGTGGTGCTTTTTACTCGTCACGTTTAGATTATCTAATTCTAAACTGTCTAGTTTGATTGATCGTCTCAGCGTCTTGTCTCGAGTCATTGTTTACCCAGTCCTCGTGAATTTGTTCATTAATCCCATGTGTTTCTGTTTCCACCTGAGATTGCCTTCCGAATCCCCGCCTCCTCCCACGCGTATATCAGGAGGGAAGAGAGTTGAGACCGTCAGACGGGACTTTGTTTTGCTTCCTGAGTGTTGCTGTGCCCTCGTCTTGTCTGCCCTTTGTCTAGTCTCCCAGTGTTTCCGTCAGTTTAGTTAGTTCCAGTTTTTGTTTCCTTAGTCTTGCCACTCCTTGAGTGAGTACTTCTGTTCTCCCCTGCCTTGGGCAGTGTACCTTAGTTTCTCCTGTTGTTCAGTGCATGTGCATGGTGTTTTGTTTCTGGCCTGTGCGCCTTTTTCCTCCGAGTGTTTTTGTGTTGTAATAAACACTTCTGGATCCTGCGCCTGGTGTTCAGCTGTCTACTTCCTAACAGCTTTGTTGGGTTGAATGACTTGCTCTCACCACTCTAATGTTAAGCACAATGCGAAAGAACTGGCAAAGGTTAAGGTTAAGATCGTATTTATCCCCAAGGGGCAATGTGATTCACAGTTGGCAGTAACTACTTAAACAACACAAAAAAAATAAATAAATGACAAATCCAAGGATCACATTAAGTCATTTAACCTTTAGAGCGCTGAAATAAATTTTCAAAAAATTATAAATGATCTTGTGTTTGTGAAAAAAAAAGATCTTGTGAAAACTGATGTGGCAACTTGTTTAAAAGAGCTCATTGAACTGAGTCAATGGCCAGACCAAGGCAAGTTAAACTCTTCGGACAGGAGGGCTGGGATCAGCCAGGATTGACTGCGCCTTCATGATCAGAGTCCTCACTGCGAACAGATCAGGAGGGTCATTTAACCCTTAAAGCGTTAAATACAAATACCGTTGCTCAATGATGCAAGACATCAAATTCAAAGCTGTTGAAAACATCCCTACAGGGGAGCTCTTTTAAACAAGTCGCCAGATGATGGGTTTTCAACAGCACAAGAGAATTTATAATTTTACCTCCGCCAACGAAGTTGGGGCAAAGGTTATGGTTGGTGGAGGTTATGTTTTCGCCCGTTTGTCTGTCTGTTTGTGAACAACATAACTCAAAAAGTAATGCACGGATTTGGCTGAAATTTTGTGGGTGCATTGCTATTACATCAAGGATGGACCCTATTGATTTTCACCGCAATCAGTGAAACAATATGGCCGCCACGGTGGCCATCTTGAAATCGTATGACACGCGATAACTCAACTTTGCTCCCACTCATGAAGATTTGAATTGTGCTGCCTTGGCGGAGGTTTGCACTCTACGAGTGCCTCTAGTTTTGAAAATTTATTTCAGTGCTCCAAGGGTTTACATAGTGCTTACAATTTTGCAGTACACATTGATAACTGACTGCAATCTGCTCCTATTTTTAAAGGTGCCCTGTGTAATGGACAGCCAAAAATTAAATTCATACTCTCCACACTCCAAAGAAAATGGGGGCTGTATACCTGCAGAAAGTGAGTTTGTCTACCCTAGCGTAAAAATCGAGAAACGTTCTCGCCCCCCAGGGGGAAGCTAGATCCGGAGTAGTTCAAGTATGCTGTCAAAAGCAAATGAATTTCGACTTCGTAGCTATTTCATATGATCTTATCAGTTCATTGACAAGATTGATCGGTCCTTCTGGATCTCTGGTCTCCACAAAACCGGCAAAATCAGACTTCTTTTCAGAAAAGAACTTTGCCCAAACCGAGTCACCCGCCATTATTGATCATGGCTGCGCGGAATTCTGGGATAGCCTCATTATCACAGCATACTTGAACTACTCCGGATCTAGCTTTGCCCATCAAGCCTACTGTCCATGATTCGCCCCCACCTTCCCAACGACCCCATAGCCGACTATCTACAATCCAAACAGGGCCGCTCTGACTCCAAAACTCTGAGATATAAACACATGAACGAACGTCAGTTGATGTCAAGTGATTCTGTACTATGACATCTTCAAGCTACTCCCCTTCACCCGATCCAGTAAATATGTTCAAGTTACGTGTCATTGTTAATTCGAAATAAATTCATTAGCTTGATAACATTCGCTGCTGTTGAGCAAGCTAGCGTCAACGTAATGCTAGCTAATGTTAAACGCTAATGCTGAACCACCATTTGCGTGAATAAATCTATCTAATGCCGGACTTTACCATAACCAGTCTCCGATCCCAAAATCAGCTGGCCAGTCGATCGCCACTGTTAGTTGACCATCACTTTACCGAACTTCGTCAAAACAGTTATATCGGAGTCCAAAATTATGAAGTAATCTTAGCGGCACATGTACAAGTAAAACTAGGGGCAAGATCATTTTAGAACGTTACGTATGCCGCCCGCCTGATGATAATTTCACAGTATGCAAACAGTTTGCCTGATATGCAGTCTTCATTAGCAAGACCTCTTCAAGCAATCAAGTATCATTAGTCACAACTAAACATTCTGTCATGTTTCATTACATTATGCAAAGTTTTCCGTTACATTTCGTGCGTTCATTTAGGGTTCATTATCATCGAAGCCATTTCAAGCTTCTTAGCTTATGTACCTTCCACACGATTGACATCAGGTTCAAGTACGCCCTCAAGCCGTGCGATTTATTCGTGCACTGCAGTTTTGCTGGCTGTTATGTTGCCCGCATAGCACCACCCATGGCAGAAACTGGTATTATGACACAGGACGGTGCGCAGCTAGTGATTTAGCGTGCTAATTCAGGTTGATATCTCTGCTGCACTATACCTTGTCATCTTTTTTATGACATTATTGCCCTTATTTCTTCTCATTCTTTTGTTGTGTCTAGCTCATTTTTGGATATTTTAACCTCAATTCTTACACAGGGTACCTTTAAGAGTGACCTATACCAACTGACAAAAGAGCATCTGAGGATTGATTCAATAAAACAGGAATAAAATTTTTCATGAAAATATTATCAACATTAAAATTTCGAAGCTTACGATAAAACTACATGCGCTAGTGGGCTTTTCCACACACAGCATCCACATGAAACTCAAAGGTTAGCGTGTTGTCAGTTACGCAGTTACAGTGCCAAGAGATTTCCACTGCCGTACAACCTCATCAACTTTGAGACCCTATGTGTTATGTACTTGTCAAATTAGCTTCTAAAATCATACTGCAGTACTATGAGGAAAAATTCACATCGCGCTGAATTCATTTCACGCGGATTTTTTTCGACAGCCATTATGCTATACATACTGACCAGCATTAATAAAAACGCACCTCTCTAATTTCATGGTCAGAATACAAATTATGCACGTTTGTGATGTGTAATTGTTGTCAAAGTGTATTAAGCCCTCTGACAAGATGGCAAAATGCAAAATTAGGCCTTTGGCACATTTTAATGCCATTTCAGGCCAAAAAAGCTAAAATCAAATTTTTGTCACCGGGGCAAAATGCACTAACGTTTTTGTGGGTGTGTTCACGGAATCTGGTCTTTCAAAAGGTGGCAAGGCAAAAGCCACCTTATTGATAAACATCACCATTAGATGGTTAATGAGGCGAGAACTTGATGAAAATGAGTGGAAACACACGAATGTTGTGAGTGTGCATACCCGTCTGTGCTCTGGCTACGCGGCAGCATTGTCATTGTTCCATCACTGGGATATTGACCAAAAGTTTAGGGGCATCTGTCCAGTGCCTGAATGTCCACAGTTTGCCAGCCGCGGTGTAAATTAAAGAATCGAGATCATACAAATTGACTCGAACGGCTCACCGAGGTGACGTCAAAGCGGTCGAGTGTCCGAATCCACAGTCACAAGTCGCCTAACAGTTGCAAAAGTGGCGCATTAATCCCCCACTTGTGCCCATTTTCACCAAAGACACTGCTGTAGTACTGTTTAAAAGCAAGGGTTACTGCAAACTAGAGGCAAGAAATCTAAACCTTAATCATTTGGTCTGTGTCAAGTTTGATCATCAGAAACATCGATCTGAATTTGTTTATTATCATACACATCATAAATGTGCATAATTTGTATCTTGGCCATGAAATTAAGGTGGTGTGTTTTTAATGCTGGTCGGTATATTTTAGTGATGCTGCTCAGTGAGTCAGGGGCTCCATTTGCAGTCTCCATCACACTTGGGATCCTTTAATATTGCATCACCTTTTCAGAAACTTTACTTTTCTTATTAACCCCCGGGGGCCTAAAATCCACCCAACTCACTAAATTCAAAGGTTGGAACAAATCGTTGGAGATCACCAATATGTCTTCTTACTTCCGTCTGTCACTCGCCCACTAGTCTGTCTCTCTAATTCTCCTTTGGGGGCGAATATTTGTGTTTTTGTTTTTTACCTATTTCTGCCTCACTGCGTCACCTCTAAGCTCTCAGATTTCTGTAGAGTCCAGAAAGCCTATCTTCCTCTCTCTTTCATTACCTCTCCCTCCCCTCTCTGTTCATCTCATTCATTTCTCCTCTCTCTCTCTCCCTCTCTTCCTCCCTCTTTCATTCTTCCTCTCTTTCTCCCCTGCTCTTCCTCTCTCAGTAGCGTACCTGGATGCCAGTAAGAGATGCCACGCCCATATAGAGGAAGACTCCATACAGGACTGGCATGGGGATCAACTGCAGAGAGAGAGAGAGAGAGAGAGAGACACACACAACATAGCCTTTGGCTCAGATTAAACAGTAAAATCAGTCACATAGCAGACAATAACACCCTTTGCAATGATTATATAACTGCCACAAGTACGCCACTTTGACACACTCCACTTTAATTAATCTTTCGGGTGATTATTACCAGAATTGAGTTCTATTTCTGTTTGAGGAGTTCAAGGGCTTGAGCTGAAATTCAATTAATGAGCTCAGAAAAGCTGAATGAGAGTTTTAATGAATGAACTGAATTTAAATGAATGCCTGGAACTGATTTATCAGCAGCAGGCCCAGCCCCTGCTCTCCACTTGTGTGACTCACTCCGTTCCGTCACCGTCACAGACGTACCTGCAATATCGGAGCGAGGAAGATGGAGAGGCCCGTGAGCACGAAGACCAATATCCCGGTCAGTCTCTGCTCCCTGCGTGTGAGGAGAATAACGGCAGGAGAGGACGTCTTTAATCTACGCCACAGACAGATCTCGTGTGACATACCCATTCTATTGCATCCGTCACATCGCGTCGGATTAGATTTCGCTTGACAGTTCTGGCTTTCGTTTTAAGCGACGCTCAACATGTGTGTATCGAGGGGTCACTGAAACAGAATCGAACACCGATCAAGTAAAGCCTGATTAAACTAGCTGCTGTAGACGTGAACACTGAGGCTTGGTTCCTGTGGAAACGGCACGGCCAGGGCAGTGCAGGTGTGGAGTGTTGAGCTTAAAGACGGGTGTGGTTTACAAGAGATGGAGCCTCTCGATGAAGATGCACCACAAACGCACCCCCCCCCGCCACTAACCGGACTCCGAGGAACTGCGGCTGCTCTCCGGGAGCGCTCGACTCACTTTCCATCTTGAGGGAGTCGATATGGGCGATCGAGATCACCGTGGCTGCCACGTACCAGGGCAAACCCAGGAAGGAGCAGGCGGTGATTAGGATCCCCACCCAGAACAGGTCCAGGTGGTAACCGCAGCCTTTCTGAGATGGAGAGGGGAGGGAGACGGGGAGTCACTGGGGTGCCCTGTAGGGGGCAGTGTTGGGGAATTTCCACACTTTTAACTTGGATCTCCCAGCCAAGCAAGACTTGCATCACATGTGCTGCCTTCCATTTGTACTGGGAAGTCGGAATTTCAATTTGAATGCCCCCTGAAGTTGGATTTCCAACTCGGAAAGTCTGAAATTCTTCACCTACCCCGAGTTCCGAGTTCAAGATAGCTGCACCATAAATCAATAATAAGAGAAAACTGTGATTATAGACTGTATATTCACAATTCTGTGTTATTTATGTGTAATTAAACCAGTCCTACGCAGTCCTTGTTGCTATGGTGTTTGTACGCGCAAAATACCGCGTAATGCGTTGTTATAAACTAGTATCGCTAACAATAGCTTACAATGGCTATCCTGGCCAGAGGAAATGCCACTGACCCCAAATCAGTTGTCCAACTTACTTAATGGAACGCAGTCAGCTCAGGTATAACGTCATTCCCAGATCCCACTTCTAACTTCCGAGCCCAATCGAACGCAGCAGTAGTTATTTAACCCCATAAAACCTACAGGCCCATATATGGGTCTGTCAAATACAGCTGCTGTATTTAAACCTGTAGAACTTCAGGCCTATTTTAAATTCTAGTGGAGATCCCAAGGTTTCCAATGATCCCAAACATGTCCTGCTGAATTACAGGGAAATGTGTATAAAATGATGTGCATGTTTATTATTTGTATTTCTTGTTCTTCTTGTTTTTTATTTATTTGTTGTTGTCACTATTTTTGCTGCTGGCTGTGAAACAAGTTGCCTCCTTGGGGTTAATAAAGATATCCTTGATCCTTGATCCTTGTACAAGATCTAGGTATTTTCCATCTGATGTAAGGCGGTGGCCATAAAAACATAGCTTTCCAGATTTTAACATTTCTCCTAATACAAGTGTAATGTAGCTACAGTGAAGCACTACAACCAGCGGGAACAGATGCTATACGAAAAACAAAGTTCGTTCTAACTTTGAACCTAATTAAGGGGAAACTTTGGTGAAATGTTGGAGTTTTATGGGTTAAGTCATTTAGCTGCAGTTCAGTTGCAGTTTTAGATGCTGTTGGTTAAACTAAGCAGAGGCCAATCTTCCTGGAAGCAACATGGGGAATTGGTCTTGCTCCAGGGCCCAACAGCCGTAATGGGGCTTTAACATCTACTATCCAAGTCCCGGATAAGCACCTTGGCTATACACTGCCTTCCCCACGACTTGTCATAACTGTCAATAAGAAATGTGACCGTATGTCAGTCTCAAATGCCAGAGAAAAGAATGAGAGCCTTACTTATCAACCTTACATTTCAAAATTCTTCAGCTCAATAAACTATGGCGGGTGCTGCGGAGTGTTGGGGATAGGTAAGAAATATGTCAGGAGGGGGCAAATGCAGAGATAGTGATGTCACAATTTGTCTGGACATTTTGTCCAGTTTTTTTGCACTCCTGTCCCCAAAACATTCCAGAACAGTGTCCAAACCTTATTGCTCAGCTGTGGCCAGTGCGGCCAAGACCAGCTCCGGCACCAAGTAGGCTATAGTCGGTGATATGGGTGGCCCCTGGTTACAAACTGCCCACCATAATCACCAGGTTGCTCACCAGACCATAACAGGCATTAGAATTGAATACCTCCAGCTCTGTCTAAACTTTCCAGGGCAATGTTTTTTTCTTATCCCATCTGACATTTCAAAATACCCCTCCGATACGTAGTTATAGAGCTCCGGTTCACAACAGGAGAGCCCAGGTCCAAAAGCTGGCCTTAGGAGGTCACCTGGAGGGAGGGATTAACATTATAGGAAATTACTAAAAGCCTTGATGGCGACACATCAGGACTTGGTAATTTGCTCAAATATAACTCAACACAGGTAACTTATAGCTCAGAAAACATAATCGTTTCATTTTATATAGAAGTAACACTCATGGGTTTGCCAAGAATTGAAAGGAAGATAACAAAAATAGATTTTTACTTCATAGATATTCAAGGAATACTGCAATGGAAAATTATGGAATCATATTCAAGCTTCAATTAGGCTAAGTGGAAGAACCTTAAAGGTTGTATCAGCGATTCTGGGCCAAAACATAATTTGTCGCGTACAGGAGATTTTTCCTCACGAACTGTTAGCAGCTCCTCTCATGAGTGGGCGGTGAAAAACTCCAGTCTCTGTAAGCCACCTACAGCCAGGTAGACAGTGAGAAAGCTACACGAACTCGTTGGGACCTACCCGCATCTCCAAACATCAACAAAAGTTTTCCAACGAATCGGAGGGCAGGGGTGGGTCTTCTGCACTAGTCCCGTGCTCATGCATGACAAGTGGGTGGGACCGAGCAACGAAAGGAACTGACCGTGGCACTACCGAGGCGGCAGAGTGAAGCATGGTGGAAGCTAAACCGAAAAAGAGACGCTCAAACAAGTGCATGTCGAGGAAAAAGGAACGCGATCGCAGCTATGCGAAGTCCCGAATAAACATAGGGAAAGCATACCAACGCTGGAGAGAATTCCGGGAGTTGAATGGTTTTAATTCTGATGCCCAGGTCGCCTTGTTTCTACTTGAGGTGAGTAGAGCTGGTGCTAACTCGGTTGGATGTGAATTGTAAATTGTCATCCCAAGCAAAATTGAGGGAAACTCGTGTATTGTTTTTGTAAGGCTATCTTGCATAGATCATGCTGGTCAGAATGAATCAAACAGTAGAGAGATCGAAATTTCCTCTTTGGAGCAAGTTAGCAACCTTTGCTAGCTCTCGGTTGGCAAGCTAGTGAGTTTGCTAATTCTGTTCGATCAAACCAGAGTTTATGTTCGTGTAATAACATTTTTTCTCTGGTTAGTACTCAGAGTTGAAATTCGTCGATGAATGTATAACCGCGTGATAAGTTTAGCTAAAAGTGGCGATCTACGTGATGTTGTTAATACTCATTTTGTAACGCCGAGCTAAGATACTTGTCAGATACCTTGTTGCAGCTAGCACTAATGATGTAAATTTATCGTCTGGCAATGGTCGTCATTGTTGCTACCAGGCGTTTATCATAACGAGCTGTACACGGCCATTTACCCAGCTGAGTGAGCCATTCTTAAGCTGCTTTCACACCGGACGCGAAACAAATTTTTCGCGCGACAGATTACTTTCAAAGTCAATGCAAAGACGCGAAGTTTCACTTTAAGAAAAGCGCGTTCATGTTCCAAGCTTCTGAAGGGGAGGGGCAAGCGGCTCTGTTGTGTTTCAACTGTCAACAATAGTGACCTCATATCGCTGATATAGCCTTTAACTGAATGAATTGGAATGTGTACAGAATTGGTACAACGTTGCAAAGATTTACTGTATATGGAGTTGTAAACGTAGGTCAGCGAACCAGACCATGTCTAAAAACGTCACTCCATCCACGTCCTAACCAACCAGCCTATTTATACCGCCTTCATTCTACAATCTCTGTCTGTCTCATTCGACGTCCCTCCCTCCCATTCTCTTGCATTTATCTCTCTCCCTATTACTCTAGAAGAACCCTGGGGGACTTGAAGAGCCTTTATGACTCCAAAAAGAGACGGGACACCCACTCTGAGTCTTGTCGTCTGGGGTTCCAGTTATCCTACACTGGTTTCCACCCACTCGACTCTATTCCGTCCTTCATCAGCACAAATTCCCATGCTTACTCAATTCAATAAATATTGTTAACTACTATTTAAGGTGTGGTCTGGAATTCAATGACAGTTTATGTCATCTCCTGTGTGAGACAGTGACTCTTGCATATTTCCTTATGCTCAGGGGTGCTTTGGGACGAGAAGGTTGAGAAGCTGTGCTCTGGGTGGGACACACCTTGAGTTTGTTCTCCTTGCGGTTGACGATGACGGCAGTGATCTGCTGGTCCATGAAGATGAGGATGGTGGCCAGAAGGGCGGGCACAAAGCTGGCTAGGTACATCCACCAGGGGTTCTTCCCAAATGGCATCACCACCCAGCCCCGGTCCGATCGGGTTGGCTGAGGAGGACCATCAGAGAGAAATATTGCAGAGCAGAGCAGCCCTACCCTGTTCCTAAAGATCTACTCTCCTGTTAGTTCTCATTCCAACTCAAACAAAGCACACCTCATATTCAACTAGAGCCCTGCACTGAGCAGGTATACCAAGTTAGGGTCGGCATGAAAACCTACATTATGGCCGCTCTTCAGGAAAAGGGTTGGGCAGTTCTGCAGTGCAGTTTCTGCATTTTATCTTTTTATGCACAGTAATTTTGGTACAATGTACTCCATACTAAAAAAAAAAAGTTTAAACTAGAAGGAGGGACTACTTAGGAGAACCAAGTGGTTCATATCAGACAATCCCACACGCTTGCTTAAGGCGTCCAGGCATGAAAGACCACCGATTGCTCATGCTAGGCAGGGTGTCTAATCTTATCCGAAAGGGCTGATGGGGCCGAAGGATTACATTTTCGCCCGGTATCACAAAATTTGATTCAACATATTAAGACTTTCAGTCTAGAACTTGATCAGTGCTGTAGAGCAAAAATCAAAATGCAGAGCCTTTATTTTGTTTAAAATAGGACACCCCTGTTGTACTTTACAGGTAAAATTGGACACCCCCGATATAGGAGACAGCGATGGCCATAAGAAAGCTCCCACATACGTACCTTGAACTCTGACGGCACCATGAGTTTTGGCGTTTTCAGCCCCATGAACATATCGATGCCCACAAACGTCATGATGGATACGAAGATGGCGAAGTCACTAATAAGCTTGCGGAGCTGGGACACCGGGAAATGAGAACACAAACTAAGGTAAAGAGAGGCAAGATAAATGGGTAAAGAAACTTTTAATTTTACCCCTTAAACTCCAATTTTTGAACATTTAGGTTCAAAGTTAGACAAAGCATGTTTTTCACATTGTAGGACAATGTCACATACATATTCTGTATCTGGCGGTTGCAGCATTTCAGTGAAGCTCCATCACACTTTCTGACTGAGCAATTCGAACCCAGGACGCCATTTTGTATGGCCGCAACATAACATAAAATTGAAAATATCCAGATCCTGTCCTTCATTTCCCTGCAATTCAACAGAAAATAACTGGGATACTTGGAAGCCTTGGGATGTTCTGTAGAATTTAAAATAGGCCAATTTCCACAGGTCTGAATTAAGCCACATTTGAAAACCACATTCGGGATTGCAGAGGGGTCATTCCATGTCAAATGTCCAAATGGCTCCCACTTGACCATCTCAGATTTGGCCGAAAAAAATTCCAGCGGGTGCATTCACCTCCTAATAGCATAAATCCAAAATGTTAGCTCTCAACTCATAATAGTTTTGTCATAAAAAAATATTTTTGCAACTAAATTCCGGCCCTTTTTGAACAGCAATTTCTGAGGAGCCACTTTCACATGGCTATATCTAGAAAAGTATTTCAGCTAGGTCCTTCAAATTTTCAGGGGTGAAAATCTGCTACTATTACTTGAGGAATATGGACTTATTAAGGTGTCCCTGTAGTTTATCATATATTTCTGAGTGCTTAAATTTGCTCGAAAATTTTTCTCTGCTCTCTGCGGTAGCATATTTGAAAGATCGTAAAAGCTTAATTTCAAAGACAAGGATTTGATATTGCACATACAGCTTCCCATATATGTTGTCTATTTTGTATTCTAATTCTGCCTCGCTCTTATGAATAATCTAGAAAATATTAAAGGATCCATTACCGGGAAAACACATTTTTCCTAGTTATTGCATGTATACATTAGTCATCCCTCACTCTGACAAAATCTGAACAGTCTTGGAGTCAAAGCAGCTTCCTTCCTCCCTTTTTTCCTCATCCGGAGGCTTTCTACTCCGGAGCATGAAAATTAGAGATTTCAGTTTGGGCACCCTGATGACGTGTACAGCGCAGAGGAGGAGGAGTCGAGGTGTGGCTTGGGAGTAGCAAACCGCGCCCACTGTTTTCCGCAAACACGCCCAGGACAAATAACGGAGACAAGAGCTAAAGGTTCTGGTGCACATGAATGCTCTGTAGTTGGCTGCCAGAATCCACATTAAAACGTTTTTAACATTCCATCGAGCTATGAATCGCAGAGGAACAAGTGGATTGCATTTATTCTTGCTGAAAATGTTCCTGCAGCCCCTGCTACAAACCTATTCCTGCGTGCTCATTTCACGTCAGACTCTTTCTCCAACTTAGGCCAGTACAAAGCTGGCTTAGCTAAAAACCTGCGCCTCCAGAAAGGTATTGTTCCAACACTACGGAATCCGCCACTTGAATATTGTCTGTAAATGTCAACTTTCGTATTAGCTGACAACTTTGTTCCCCCAACTTCAATGTTACAATACATTACCGTAAGCTATTGGATGGAGTGTGGTGCAGTTCAAAAGAAACTTGGCAGTATACCTCATACGTAAACGTTATCCTCACAGCCCACAGGCTCGCCTGACATGCTGTATTTCCATAGCTGTAGTGGGCTCACTTTCAGCTACAGTGAAGATACACACATCATATGAAACTAGACATCCTAAGGAATCTATAGGTGTCAAAAACGCTATGCTATGATGTCGTTAAGCAGGCAAAATAATGCTCCAAACATACGCTAAATTTCCGCTAGCAAAAAGCTAACGTTAGCTAGCTCAGTTAATTTAGGCCAGCAATAACTGTGCACATTCTGTTAATTTATTGATGGATGGCTGTATATTATTGTCTTTTTATGCTGTCCAAACGCAGTGTGTTACTCTTGATTATATGATCATGGAACTTAGATGTACTAACATTAGGTTGTACCCAGAATGTAAACATTTCCTTTGCAGCCCGAGGGCTCGCCTGACATGCCGTATTTTCGTAGCTGTAGCAGGCTCACTTTCAGCTACAGTGAAGATACACACATCATATGAAACTAGACAAACTAAGGAATCAATAGATGTCAAAAACGCTATGCTATGATGTCAGTAAGCAGGCAAAATAATGCTCCAAACATACGCTAAATTTCCGCTTGCAAAAAGCTAACGTTATAACGTTAACGTTATGGCTGTATATTATTGTCTTTTTATGCTGTCCAAACGCAGCGTGTTACTCTTGATTATACGATCATGGAACTTAGATGTACTAATGTTAGCTTGCATGTGACATTTATATTCCCCGTTTTTAGGCTATTTTGCTAGTACATCTCACGCAGGGCCCAGTGCATGGCACTCAGACAGCAGGAGCAGCACATCTAAGCCACCCAGAATGGTTGATGGATTCAGCCATGATAAGGTCACACGTTGTGTTACTATGCACGCGTTGCTATGGTTGTGCTTTCAAGCCATTCCTCCCTCCTCCCACCCTCTTCCCTCGCACCACCCCTCCGCCCAGCCATGCCTCTACCTTTCGGCCGAGTCAAAATCTCGAAATTTTCTCGTGAGAGCAAGATTGGCTTGATAAAAAGGGCAAAATAAATATAAATGTTGCGTAATTTTTGCAAATTACCACAAAATATTATATTTTAGACCCAAATCACTTATTTTTAACGGGTGTAAATACCAGGTAATGGATCCTTTAAGGGTTGAAAATGAAGAAAATTTGCGCTATTTTTAACATTTAATAACAAAAAAATGACACCATCCACCAACATCAAATGGACTGTTTTCGAAAGATTAGATGCCTGTTATTAACATATCCAAAATTTGTGATGGTGTTCTGCTTTATTTTCTCAAAATACATTTTTGAAAATATGGTATTTTCGTGGACGCACAGCATTTAATGGCATCGAAGGCATATTCAAAAATTGTTTTATAAAATGCACAAAGCTAATGATAGAAAGCCCAAACTCAGTGAAATGCTTAACCACAGCTTGTCAGCATCTTGGGAAGCTCAGAACAAGAGACAATAGTAGAGAAACAACTCAATGGTCCTTGCTTTTCCTGTTGAGTATATAATTGATATATTGGAATCTATAAATACCAGCTTTGTGAAACTCACAGCAAATTGTTTTTGTGGAAACGGGCTCAGATATAATTGATTTCTTGTGCTATAGTTCTGCAGTTATTGGAAACTATCCTCTCAAGGGTCTGTCTGTCCCTGATGGAGAGCTTTGACTTGCCATCTCAGGTTGTATTTGTTATTGCCGCTTTACAATGTTTGGCATGCATTTTCCTAATTTCTGACTCAGGTCACCTTGTCACCCTAAATGATGAGCTGTTTTTATGACCAATGAACCTGGAATTTGGGCACCAACTATTTGACCCCTTTAGAATCTCCATCTTGCTTTGGATTCTTGCTTAGCAAAGTGCTGCTGGTTGGACCTCTTATAAGAAAACACATTCATTGCCATTAATAGAAACAGGCTGTATTAAGAAATGCTTTTGTAATTGTTGTTTAAGACTTCCAGGCTATTTTTCAAGCCAAATTTATCCCCTCGGCATATAATGTGGGAGGATATCGTCATCAGTATGCCCGTCAATCCGTCTGCCCATCTGTCCATCTGTAATCATTTAGTTCCCTGGGCAGAACTCAAACACCATTCAGTATTTTTTAACGAAACTTGCTGTGCATATTAATCAGGTCCTAGACTGGTGACTTTTGATATTTTGGCATTTCTGAGATTTTTACTTTTTCTGTGATTATGTGCAGTAAAAGATTGCAGGGGCTGGGGGGATGTGTCATCTTCCGATGACTTTTTTTTTTTTTTTTTTTTTTTTTGCTTTTGAGATTTTGTCCACCCCCTGTAGGCCTATCTCAGCCTACGAAATAAATTTATGTTTTTAGGAGCAGACAAGTCGTGCATGACACATTTTTAATTGCTTGGCAGCAGTTTCTCCAAATTCATTTTGAGCAAAGATACAAGATCTCAATATAGGCATACAGTCCAGTCTTCTTACATTTTTTTTTCAGTTTATTCAGAAAAAGGTACAGATATACAGGATGAAAGTGCACACAGCACTGTGGTGGAGACCCCATCTATACAGAGATACACAGGTTCTGCAGTTGGTATCCTGCTGGCCATCAATCTCCTGCAAGAATCACCAAATATGGACGTTGAGCTGTAATCCAGGCCAAGTTCTCTTTTCTCCCATGTAATTAACCCTATGAAACCTACAGTCCCGCATTTGGGTCCATCCAATGCAACTGCTGTATTCAGAGACCTGCGGATCTTCGGGCCTCTTTTAAATTATAGTGGAGATCCCAAGATTTCCAACGATTCCATAAATGTCCTGCTGAATTACAGGAAAATGTGTATAAAATGAAGTAGCAACAAGATCTAGGCCATCTCCATTTGATTTAATGCTGTGGCCATAAAAACATGCATCCTGGGTTTGAATATTTCTCTCAGTATAAGTGCGATGTAGCTCCAGCGAAGTGCTGCAACCAGCAGATACAGAATATGTTTGTGACATTGGGCTACAATATGAAAAAAGCGCTTCCTCTGACTTGGAACCCACTTAAGGGGTTTAAGGGGTTTACTCCTTAGCTGAGCAATTATTGTTTCTGATTGGACAGACAGTTTTTACGCCTGACTCCCAGGTAAAGGGAGGGTGGAAAACCAGCAGTTTTCAGACCTTGCGTATTGTAATTTTATTATCCCTGCTTTTCTGTTATTTAGCTGATTCTTTTTATCCAAAGCAACTTACAGGTGATTACACTAATCACTCTTGGAGCTGTGTGGGGTCAAGAGCCTTGGCTCAAGGGCCGAGCCAAACACTTCCACTGATTGTATAGTGACTACAGTGAGCCTTTAGCCATTACCTACTGAGTCCTGCTCAGACGTCTTGGTCGCCAGGCTATAGTCCACTGCACATGGGCAACCATCCAACCCTCCTGCAAACTGGCTAATCCACCACCCAGGAAATCACCTAGTAGTTCAACACAAGCTCGGCAGTTTGGGCCCACCTTTGTTGGAAAGTAACGACTGAACTTGAACTTCTTGAGCGAGACGGTCATGGTGTAGGTGCCGAAGAAGAGGATGAAGGACATAAGTGCCAGATCGGGGACGTAGCCGCAGGAACGACCAACGAGCGCTCCGCCGTACCTCAGACAATCTTCGTTACTGAGCTGGGTCCAGTCCAGGACTGTCGCGTTCAACTGGGAGAGAGAGAGTAAAGAAGCGGTACGACACAGTACGATCTAATTTATTGTGTCCACGGAGAAACTTGTCTTGAACTCACAGAACTGTTGATTAATAATTACGCATGATACTGAAATAATGAAAACCACAAAAATAATGATAAACACAACAAATAAATAGATACGCAGCAACCACGAAACAGTCTCGAGACAACAAACAACACCACTTTCAGGGCCCAACAACACATGCACTCATCCATTAATCAGATACCACATTAATTGCGGTGAAAACCCTAAAAACATACTGCACAGCCACCATGACTCCTAGAACTCAACGTCTTGGGTGTTGAGCAGCTGAACAGCCGCGGATATGAAATAATGCTCATGACAGGTTCATTTACAGCCTGGCTCTCCGAATCTTTTTATGCCGCGAGGTAGGAGCTGAGAACATGAGTCGGGTCGATCACAATCTTCAGCACGTCTGGTGATAGACTGCTTTAAAATGAGTGATGGAGAAACGAAAATAGCTGAACCAAGGCACTAAAGAGTCGGAGACAGTGTAGAGGGGGCAGTGAGAGGAAGTCCGAAGAGATACAAAGACGGAGGAGGGATCTGAGCCAAAGATGGGTGAATGAAAGCCGTCCATGAGACAGTTCAGATCCAAAACTCAACGTCTATCAATATCTCAGGCGTCAAAGCCGCACTCTTCCTTCAGTTGTGTGTGGAGGTTCCCATTGAGCCAACATCAAGCACAGATTGGTCTGTGAAAACTAAGGCCTTGTACTGTCAGTTTCCTGTGTTAATTACGTTTCATGTATTCTGTTAATATTTTCAGTGCATTTATTTTTCTCATTTTTGATTTCTATACAGTGATTTGCTTAATTGTCAATTGTATTATTTCTCTTTGCTCTCTCACTCGTAGTCACTGCCGCGTGCTTTTTATTTTCTTTCCTTACTCAGCCACTCATTCTCCCCTTCTTTCCATTAGCGCTCCTCATTTCCTTATTTGTGGCCACACCTCCTGCCTCGTCTCTCCCTGCACTCGCACCTGATCCCACTTCTGATTAGCCCTCTCTTCCTATGAGCTCAGTTCGATTGCCACCCGCGTACAACGCAATCTATCAATGTCGCAACCGAACCGTCGTATTTGCTACCCAAGTGATGTCATTTGACGTAACTTTGCTACCAGAGTTGAAGCACTGTTCGGAGGTGGGTAGAACTCGAGTTCACAAAGCGGCATTGACATCACAGCACGTTTGCGCATTTCAAACTTTTCACCTCTATGATATTTAAAAAGCATGAAGTGAACCAAAACTATGCAACATAAAATAATTCACAAAGTACCTCCATGACATATTTAAATGGGAATTACTGGCAAATTGTGGTAATTTTTCCCACAAATCACTATTAATGGGCCTAAGACAAGGCTAAATAAGTCAGGTCCAGAATCCAAGAGACCTTAGAATGCATTCAAGTGAAACTCGGATTGAACATGCGCAGTCAATCCATGCAATGTCATATTCATGCACCAAGGTAGAAGCAGAGTTAACCAATCAAACGAAGCCTTTATGAACCCCAGTATTTCTCCCAGTTCTTTTCAATTCGTTGCCAGGATTTCCTATCTATTCATGAGCATTCTGTATTCCTTCAAGCTTTTTCGGTCACGGTTTGTTTTTTCTGTAGTTTCTGATTTTTGACCATTGTCTACTGGCTCGTTGATTTACTGATCATCACTTCTGCTGGCTTTCTGGTTTACGATTAGGATGATCCCAGTGATTGGCTTACCGCTCGATTGGCTGTTGAACTGTCGACTGTATTTCGATTACGATTTGGATTTCCTTCTCCGTGCTGCATTCCTCCTAATTGGTTTTCGCTCAGACTGTTTAAATAAAATCATCGACTTGAGTTCCTGCCTGTGTGTGAGTTCTCCACTCTATGTCATCTGCTGGGGTTCATACAGACAAACACACATCGTACCGACACTCACCGCAGGGAGAATAGTGCCGTTGTCTGGGACTAGTGAAGCTGAAATTGTGAAGACCGTTGAGCCAACTGTTCATCCAAAGATGACAGGAGGAGAAAAGAAGAGCAAAGAACAAGGGAATCAAGTGAAAAGAAAAGAGGAAAGAATGTAGTTTCAGATATGCCAGTTATTTTCCAATAGTACAAAAGTCTGGGTGTATGGAATGATTTAATCGGGCCATAAATTATTTCCCTGTGTGATTTAAGGATAGGCCAACAGAATGATAGCTATGAAAACATAAAACAATACTCACTCAGATCAGACAGCAGCCAAATTATTGTTTGCGCAGCAAAAACAAACAACAGATATCAGTCACATTGGTGAAGTATCCATTATACTGTGCATGGTGCTGAAATACAATCACATTGATCGTGACCTACTGCGACCTGCAGCTAACTGCTGTGCAGTGCTGTATACATACGTAATCTGGCGTCAGGTACGTAACACAGCTACATTACAAGTACTGCCTCGTATGAAGTCAGCCAGCTGATCCCTCAAATCAGTTCAACCCTCATGGTTGAAGACATATGCTAATTCGCACAAGCAAAATGCTAATGTACAAGCCCAGATGATTGGTTCAAAACACCACTGAGGTCATTTTTTCCTTATCTGGAATTCTCCTGACCTCTGGCTACAAGGAGCAATTTTTCTCAGTTGAATAGTGCCGGTGTGGCTCTGCTCTGTTTCCCTGATGTGAAAGAGACCCCCCGCGGTGTAATAACACAAGTCTCACATTTTTTGTTCAAAGGCCTTGTGATTCATGTCCTGGAGCATCCCAGTCTCTCACTCCTGGCCCCCATCCTACCCACTGTTACTGAGAAAACTAACTTTTCACTCAAACTCAGCAGAAGTCTATATAACAGCAAAATCATTTTTATTGGGCTTTTAAATTACTATTTCTTTTCTTTTATTATTGCATTGTTGTGCTGTGTGTGTGTGTGTGTGTGTGTGTGTGTGTGTGTGTGTGTATGTGTGTGTTTAAAACTGAAAAAGGAAGCAATGTTAGATGCACAGTATAAACCCACAGAGCCCAGATTAACTATCTCTGGACTCAAAAGAGATGTGCACCCCTGCTTTCTCGCAACATCTTGTCAGTCAAATCGAGGAGGAACTAAGGACAGGGATGCCACACGATTCCTGTAATTAGCCTTGCTGGCAGAGAGGTGCAAGCAGGCCGCTACACATAAAATAAGTGAAGTGGAATAACGATAGTCTTTTAATTGCCATCTTCTCCAAGTTGTATTTATTCTCCACTGTAGCCAAGCCAAAAATCTGATAGTGACACTGAAGCAGTGCTACTTCTCAAACATCTGTGCTCTTGTCCAACTGTACAGCAAGCCCAGTGATGCTTACATTTTCAGTACCTTGGACTCTCTAGCAGATCTATATCAGAGGGTATGTTCTGGATTGTACAACGGCTGAGGACGTGACTTTCTTCCCCCAACAGCGAAAGCAAAATTAATAGCCCAAGCCCAAAATGGCAAAATATGAAGCTTTCAAAATAAAAAAAAAATATTGGCCAGGAAATCAACAAGATTTAAGCAAATTGATGAAATAACTTAATATGGAATCTCTTTTCTTTTGATGTGTTCAAATGTTAAAACCTTGTGGATTAATTTGCAGACACCCCTTTATAGAAAGGAGAGTTTAACAATGTGATCTGATCATTCTCTTTGGAAAAAAAAAAAAAAAAACTCTTCGATCGTGGGAGGCAAGACTTTCTGCAATATTCTCTGCTACTCCAAAGTATTAATTTAGTTTTCACAGTGAAGCAGCTCAACCTCACAGTGAAGCAGTTTCCAGCGTTCCCTTAAAAGTTCATTGCAGCAAACGTTTACAATCAAGTGGTGGCACAGAAGGTCTCAGGAGTGCATTTGTTTAATCCTTGCTAATTTTCTGACCAATCATTTGTTGTTATGACCATTCTGGGCTTGGCCCTTTTTATTTACCCAGAATTGTAGAGGGACAGAAAGCAACATGCCTTCATTAAATTTTCATTGTCTATCAAACCATATTTGAGTGCTTCACTTTGATTGCAAGCTTTGTCTCAAAATTTCAGCACAAATTTGAAGGCTTTATTGCCGCCCTTCCTAGTTTTTCTTGGCAAATGAAGAACACTGGGTTTGCTGGGCGAAAGACATAAAACTAAATTTAATTTAAATAGGAACGTAATTACAAGAGAATGAGAGTAGCTGTTTTATTCCAGCTCCTTGTCTGATTCATCTGCTTCTTGTTGGGATTTGCAGAAAAATTTGGCAAATTGTTTTTGCTTTGAGAAAGTCATGACTGAGAAGATGACACTTGTCTAAGAAACACTCAATACATCCAAAACTTGGCTCATGCATAAGGGAACAATAGATTCCTTTGATTAAAGCATGGAATTCTTCAAGCCATCTCTTATAAATTGTAAATTGGCTTATTCAGTCACAAGAAACCCAACAAAAGTTAGCCGCTGCTGTGCATTATCAGTTTTCTGGCAATGCACAATGGACTAGCTCGTTGCCTTTGTTTGAGAAAGGAAAGCACTGCGGTCTAAAAGAAAGCAGCTGCACAATTTCAATCAATGCATTTGATAGAAGTATTGGTGAGCAGAGCTCATTAATGATACTCGCCTCTGATTGGCTGAGCATGCCCTTCTCTTGAGGTGAAGGAAAATTCTAGAAAAGGCAGAATTGATATCCACTTGACACAAGACCATTCTAGCCTGTAAACTCCTAACTCTGCCTTAATAAAATATCCTGCTGCATTCTACTCAATTACCCCTTGGTTGTTTTGTTGTTTTAATTCTGAATAGGTGTACAACAACCCTATATATGGATACCTCCTTTCGGTAACCAGATGCATCGCTACTTTGGCTTTTTGCTACTGCACTTTCGCTACTGCACACTGTAATTTCGCTACTATGTCCAAGTCCATTCGCTACTATAATCAAAAAAAGATCAGATCGAAGATTGCGGAGTATGTTATTGAAGTAATTCAATCTCGAACCCCTGTTCCCCGCACTTCATTTTTATTCACATTTCTGTGAAAACTTGAAAGTAATAAAGTAATAAAGCTGTGGGAGAGCTTCTACATAAACTCTTTTACTAGGATTTGTTATGAGCAAAAGTGAGGCCAAAGGTTGGATAAGCGAATGGACTTGGGTGCTTGAGTGTTTGTTGCCAATTCAATCTTTGTTTGATTGTCCGTATTGAGTCAGAACCCGAAAAAATATTCTCAGTTGTAATGCAAATGGTTTTTATAAAATTTTACTACTGATTCTTAAGTAATATTTATATTCTTTACTTGCATTTATCTTAGTAGAAAGTACAGTTGCGAAAAGCCAAAGTAGCGAAACCACCGTGAACCCTCATTTCTAAAACCAATATCAAAATGGCAACCCCATAACTGGGTACATCATGCTGCCTGTTTCATTGCTGGCAAGATATATAACAGCCCCAGTTATGGGTTCCTATCTCACCTTGAAATCCCAAAATTGAAGTGCCCCAAATTCTCAACTGAGTTCCACCAGCTCCTACCGTATCAAGCAAGAATTAATCGACCCTGTTACAGGTGACAGGGGAATAACACATATTGTTCACTGTGCATATACGACCCCTCTGGGTTCTCCATATAATTGTTGACCAGTGGTTTACAAACGAATATTCAGCGATCCCCAGCCAAATCCAGGTATCTGCCGCAAGCGCATGTGATAAATCAAAATAAGTCCTTGATAATTTGAAATTACAGACATTAAAGTTACGTAGCAGTTGCCTTTACCCAAAGTGACTTTAATATGCGGGTAAAGGCCTAGATCAAGGCCCAGGCAGATGCACTGATGTTGCCGTGGCGACACTAGGGCTTGACCAATGAAAATGATTTAGTCCAAGTCTTTTGAAATTTTAACAGCCAAGCCTGAGCCTGTGTTCAAACACTGGGCAAGCAGTTCCATTTTGCCCCTGACTGTGATGCTCCTAATGAGTTGAGTAGAGCAACGATGAGTAGGTTAAACAGTACACACTCCATAGCCAGACAAAAACCCACCCCTGTGGGCAGACGATAGTGCCTGTCCGTTTTGTTTGGGTGAAGCCTCACTTCATAACTGGATTTACACCTGAAACAAAGATTGAAATTCAAACCCCTTCATAAGAATTAATAGGTGTTGAGTTCCAATTACTGCCATTTTATTAATATCACAATTACAATGTATAGATGTATTGAAAAAGGTTTCATTTCTGATCCTTTACAATGAATTACTTTCTTTTATTACCAAGAAAGCTGGGGATTTAAAAAATGCATGCTAATGGCTTACCCAGGCTCCCCAAGGAAGCTTCTGATAAATTCAAATCCTGCAACCACTGATCTCTAAACTTTACATACACTCAACTACAGCCTGTTTTAACTCCCCCAGACCAGCCAGATTTCAGAGACGTCAAGTAACTTGCATCAGCAAGATGGCTGCAGTTTAGTACGGTATTGTTCTATAAACCGCTGTTGCTCTTAGTCGTTCTACATTTGACTGCATGGGAAAGGTTAAAATAACTCCAAAAAGGATGGACTGACCAGGATCCCGAGGAAGGCACTCGCACTTATACGCCGTGATGTAGTCAGGTCTGTAGTCGGAGTTGATTGGGTAAAACTTGAAAGCTCCCATCAGCTTCTTGATGGCGTCGGAGATGAAGATAAAGGAAATCAGACTGGAGAAGCCTTCCTCAGTGAAGCGCGTGATGTACTTGATGATGTAACTGGCGTCCGTGGCAACCAGGACCAAACACTGGAGGCAGGAGTGAAGGCCGATCCACAGACGCAGCTCCAAGTAATCAAGTCCATTGCTCCTGAGTGAAGGACAGGTGGATGTTTTGAAACAAAATGGCGATGCTGATGGCATTTCTTATCATTGTCAATCATTGTCTGATTCTACCATTTTTCTCTGACGAAACCGTTTACAGCATCTTGCTAACTAAAGACACGCTCCATGCTAAATGCTAACCTTGTGATGGCAATTAATAGATGTCAATGGACCAAGACCAAAAAAAGGTAATTAGCGCCTTTTCCATTGACTTCCATTCAGTGTCATCACAAGGCTAGCTTGGGGTGTCCCTTTAATATCGGCCTCTATGAAGTAAAATAGGAAGAAAACAAATGCTTGCTGGCAAAATTTTAGTAATGTCCCAGAACAAAAAACATTAATTCCCCTCTTGAGCGCAATTTAGATAAAACGCAACCAATGCACCACATTGCCATTTAAAACACCCATACTCTCTCCTTAGAACTAACGGTTAAATTCAATTGACTGTTCTCATGGCGACCAGTTATGATTCATCTGCCCGAACTCCTCTGGGCTTCTGCTCGACATGCCTCGCTAGAGGTCCAACAGCCTGGTATTACAATGTCAGAATGTCCTGACTACTTTTCTGAAAGTGCCTCTTCGGTTGTCGACGTCTAATTTTCTTTTAAAGCTCAATCAGTGAAGTAACCTCGAGTCATGTAATCAGCACAACAACACACAATTAGCGAGGTAGTCAAAGGAAGACTGATAGACTGCCGCACAGAGCACTATTCCTCAGTCAGTATCAGGGGCATCGCTAGGCTAAAATGTTCGGCCCTGCCAAATAATGTACATTTTAGTTGAAATAGCTAATAGTTGGGGGGGAAAAAAGCCAGACCAGACCCCCCCAAGTAAAGCTTTGGATTCCCCAATCCATAAATCTCTAGTGAAGCCCACTCGGTCTGCATTAATATGCAAAACACTGTGGTGGGCCAATAGCAGTTGCCATCACCACAGGTCTGATTGGTTACTACCACCACAGGTCTGATTGGCTACCACCACCATAGGTCTAATTCACGTGTCCTTGGCAGAGCTGCCTCGTTACCATGACGGCCCGCTACAGCCCGCCTCAGTTCGCTCACTTGCTGAAGTCGTACAGGAGTTTTTCGAAGACCAGGATGGGCCCAGTCGAGCTGAGGATGATCAGCGGCTGGCCCCCGAGCAGGCAGAAGATGGTCCCAGTGAAGGCCGTGCCCAGGAAACTCTCCATCACACCCTGTGAAAAGAGGCACCCTTTAGGTCGGTGGTTCAAGTCCCAGTGAAACACATGAACATCACCGCGCACTCTCACCCTGAGGACGGTGGCAGAGCTGCAGCATACTGCTCACATTCTGCAGAAGGAACCGCCACTTTCACCAGACATCTCAGCGAATTAGTCGTTTTCGCTATGGAGCTTCACGTAAGGCCAAATGAGATTTTTGCCCATTGAACTGCTTCAAACGCAAGTACGCTAACTACGCACATTTAATCTGGGCCAGAGAAAGGACCACATAGGGTGTAATTCTGTCATTAAGCAGTATATAGAATCACGTCAGTACATGACTGAATAATTATTTACAAGCTTTCTGATTCCTGCATTATCTTTAAATTGTCATTGGAGAACAACAGTGTACGCTCCAAGGTTAAATCCATGTACTCCATTCCGATTATTGATAAGACATTCTTTAAAAAGCAACTTACATTTGATTGGACATTGCCAATCCACTGTGGATCAGCGCGGGGTTAAGGGCCTTGTGCAAGGGCCCAACAACTGCACTGATGTTACTGCGGCTGGACTGGGCCTCGAACCACCTGCCCTGCAGCCCCCACCCCGGCAGCTCAGCCAAGAGGCCACAGGCCGCCCAATATCAACATCAGTGGAGAGGCTTCACCTGGTAGTTGTCTGTGGCGTCGCCCAGCAGCCCTCCGAAGGTGATGGCGTTGGTGATGCAGCCCAGGTATATGAACAGCACGGCAGACACGGACTGGATGTGAAGCCCGTCGTAGAAGTCACTGGCAAACCACGGAAACTTCCGCTTCACGTCAAGGACCAGCCCTCCGCAGAACCTGTGGCGCACAATTTGCCTCATTGCATCATGGGAAAAAAGGAACTCCAATTTTTGAAGTGAAATAAGTCGTTAATCAGCCCGTCATAAAGGGACACTGCCAAATATTGGCCAGCCCTCATGGGTTCTAAAATAATGTTTCATCTGATCTTTCAGCAGACTGTGAAATGATACATTAAACTGAGTGTAATTGGACAGTCTTTGCTCATTTAAATATAAATGTCAAAGTAATTCATTCATTCTTTACCTACATAAGTGCAACTCCTGAAATCATAATAACTGGCCTATTTAAAGTGCAATGCCAATTCCAAAAAAGTTGGGATGCTGTGTAATATGTAAATAAAAACAGAATGCAATGATTTGCATCAACTGACATTTTATTCACAACGGAACATAAACAACATATCAGATGTTGAAAGTGAGACATTTCGTGAAAAATATTAGCTCATTTTGAATTTGATGGCAGCAACACATCTCAAAAAAGTTGGGATAGGACCATGTTTACCATTGTTTATTATCCCCTCTTCTTTTCACAACAATCTGTAAATGTCTGGGAAGTGAGGAGACCAATTGCTGAAGTTTTGGGAGACAAATGTTGTCCCACTCTTGTCAGATGTAGGATTCTAGCTGCTCAACAGTCCTGGGTCTTCTTTGCCAGATTTTTCATTTTATGATGGGCCAAATGTGTTCTATTGGTGAATGGTCTGGACTGTAGGTAGGCCAGTTCAGTACTCAGACTCTTCTACTGCGAAGCCATGCTGTTGTGATGGATGCAGTATGTGGTTTGGCATTGTTTTGCCGAAATATGCAAGGCCTGCCCTGAAAGAGACATGGTCTGGATGGAAGCATATGTCGTAAAACCTCTATATACTTTTCAGCATTGACAATGCCTTTCCAGATGTGTAAGCTCCCCACACCATAGGCACTAATGCAATCCAATACCATCAGAGATGTAGGCTTTTGAGCTCTGCGCCAATAACAAGCTGGATGGTCCCTCTCCTCTTTAGACCACACGACATGGTGTCTGTGGTTTCCAAAAAGAATTTCACATTTTGATTAATCTGACCACAGAACAGTTTTCCATTCTGCCCCAGTCCATTTTAAATTAACTTTGGCACAGA
Source organism: Gymnothorax javanicus (assembly GCA_029692085.1). NCBI lineage: Eukaryota > Metazoa > Chordata > Actinopteri > Anguilliformes > Muraenidae > Gymnothorax > Gymnothorax javanicus. The sequence continues at coordinate 84,358,330 of CM056194.1, forward strand.
GAAGACGGCGGCTTCTCAGGATCGTGTTCACATATGGCTTGTTCTTTGCATGATACCGCTTTAGCATGCATTTAGAGATCGCTCGGCGAACTGTGTTCACAGACAACGATTTCTGGAAGTGTTCCTGAGCCCATGCAGTGTATTCCTTTTTTTAAATGCAGTGCTGCCTGAGGGCTCGAAGATCACGAGCATCCAATATTGACCTTCTGACTTGTCCCTTGCACAGAGATTTCTCCAGATTCTCTGAATCTATTGACGATATTATGTACTGTAGATTCAAAGTCTTCACAACTTTACATTGAGGAACACTTTTCTGAAATTGTTCCACAATTTTCAAATGCAGTTTTTTTGCAGATTGGTGAATATCTGTATCTTCACTTCTGAGAGACTCTGCCTCACTAAAATGCTCTTTTTTATGCCCAGTCATGTTACAGACCTGTTGCCAATTAACCTAATTAGTTGCAAAATGCTCCTCCAGCTGTTTTTTTATTTGTACCACTTACTTTTCCAGCCTTTTGTTGGCCCTCTCCCAACTTTTTTGAGATGTGTTGCTGCCATCAAATTCAAAATGAGCTAAAATTTTTCACAAAATAGTAAAATGTCTCACTTTCAATGCCTAATAGTTGTCCATGTTCATTTATCTGGGTTTATGCATTTACAAATCCATTCTGTTTTTGATATTCAGCAAATGGAATTGGGGTTGTAAAATCTTAGTGTATCTCACAAGACAGTGCATTTATCTAGTATGCATGTATCCAGAATGATATTCAAATGGGGTGCATATCAGTGTATCTCACAAGAATACAATAATACAATATCATCAAAAAGGCACAGATGCCCTGTAATAATGATAATCGATAAGTGTCACCTTAACCTAACAGCCTAGCTGGAAATTCAAGCAAAACCCGTCAGAAGAGGGCTTAAATAGTATTAGCTGTGTCTTTGACACGTTTAGCTGGTTTGTTGCCAAGCCAATATGGCCAACTAGTCCACGAGTCTGACCACCAACTACCAGTATAACCAGGACAGCTATGAAGTGTTGAGACCATCCTCAACCAACTGAGTATCCCAACTGGTGCTAGATGGAACTCAAGGCAGAGAAATAACTAGCTGTGTCGAGAAACTTTGCACAGCTACCGCTATAGCAGTATTTCAAGGGGAAATCCACAGAAATGAAGTTTATATCATGGCTGTTAGCGGATTCATAGAGCCACAGATGTGCCTCTGGTCTGTGCCAGACTCGTGTAAGGAAACAGCCACACTGTGTATGAAATGCTGCCAAACAGCTTTTAACGATGCAGAAGCGTCTTGACTATAACCAGTCACAGCCAAGGGCAACTATGAGCTATACTTAGCCAGGCCCGAGGAGTCCTTTTCAGATTGACATTTTGTTCTATCATTAAAACTTGCCAGGGAGCATTTAGCATAGAATTCTTTTTCTGTCCAGATCTTTTTCTGTCACCTGTGTATTTTGTGCTCCTTGAACCAGTAAGATTTCCTAATGTGCAAAAAAAAAAAAAAATAAATAAAACAGCTGCGGGAAGTTCACGGTTAGCCGCACATTGTTGTCTCAAGACACCGAAGGCAATAATACTATTGGCTGTTATTTCAGCACTGTTAGTTATGCTGGTGCAGACAGTGGTACAGAAGACATTTAAATGCAAAATGAGATGATATGCTGAGACTTACAAATGTGCACAAACATGAAAGATGCACACTAAAGAGCGATGGGACTCAAGAGGGCCCCAGAAGGGGGCTTCAGAATCTTGCAGGGGGGCCCCCCGAGATGGCAGTACATTATAATACATCAAGACGCAATTAATGACTCATCAAGACATAACTGATTATTAAATACATCACGTAAAGCAATTAATGATACTTAACATATTCATCCATTACCTAAACCCCTTATACTAAATCGGGGTTGCATGGCAGCTGAGCCTATCCCTGCATGCAACAATAAAAAAACACCCCATACGCTCGGCTAATCCATTGCAGGGACTGTTTTATATAAAACATAATCTATTTTCCTGTCTGGCAATGTCACACAGTCATGTTTGGGCTTTGCCATCAAATTCTTATGGCAAATCAATTTCAGTCAGTTTTTGTTTAATTTTCACAAATGCTTAGTACTGCTGTAATTTATGTCATTTTGCCTTTATTTTGTGTACATTAAATCCATTACTTTATGATATAAATATTGTATAATAGGTGATAAGAGCTAATCAGCAAAAGAACACAAGGCATTATAATTAGTAAACACGATCAATTATCATTTCAGTGTTTGTTAACTGTAAATTACCATGAGCTAGTGTTTAATTAATGATCATTTCATCATTTAATAACATCATTTATAAGGGGTAACCAGTGGTTAAGCACCAATGCATTCACCCTTGCAGTGTTAAATTCTTTCCGGAACTTTCCAGGGCCCGTTTACCTCCCAGTAAAGGCTAACTCCTCCCCCGGCTCATGAGCAGCAGGCATCTCCTCGTCCTCCATCGCACCTCCACCACCGGCCGCGGCGCCATTCACCAGTCCCAGCTCATTTAAGGAGAAGAGCCACTTCCTGTGTGGCGGGCAGGAAAAAGAACCAAAGAAATGCTACTTCTAACCACCCATGCCGCTGCATCTTTCACACCACAGTAAATTCCCAGCAAGGTTCAATGTGGGCCCAATTTTGTTACTTCATCCGAGACCAAATTAGAGATCTTTTCACTTGGGGACACCGCTACTAAGTCAAATTAAAAAAAAGAAATTATTGCGAACACCATGGAAAAAACATGCAGGATTCGAGGGTTTCGTTTCAAAACACATCCTAGAGACTGTCATATTTTTCTTCAGCGAGTGCAAAGAAACTCCCAATAAGCTGTCAGTCCTTTTCTCTGTCGGGAGAGTGATATCTTTGTTCAAAAGTTACATTTTAATTTTCTAATTTTCTATCTAGAAAATTGGATTCCAGCAGTCAGGCCGTTACCCGCGCTTGCACAAAGAGAGGCAATTAAGTGAATAAATAAACAATAAATCCATTAATCCTTTGACCTATTCGTGATTTTATTTCCATTCACTCGTCTCTGCTTGCACAAGAAACAATGAAAGCCTGGGTACTGAGATAATGACTTCATTAAAAGTGCTGAAACACATTCTCTGTAAATTTGTCCGATAAATTTTTTTTTGTGGTATTGAAATTGTTCTCCCTTTTTGTGAAAATAGAATTCATTTGACACCAGTCCTCTAATCCTGGTTATATGCTAACAGGGAGCTGGCAGCTCAGGCGCGCTGTGGCTACAGTTCTACCTCTTGTCCGCAGAGAGGACCTTCTTGGGGGGCTCGATGCGGATTTTTGGGTCCCACTCTCCAGGTGGGAGTACTATCACTTGGTTCAGGAACTCGTCAATTCCCGCGATCAGATCGCCTCGGTCCCGCGCCTTATAGGCCACATCACTGAAGAGCTGGGGGGACATGAGAATAGAGGGACGGTGCGGCGACTCGACAAGACGACTCATGGCAGAGGTGTAAAATCCAGCTTTTTAAAGCAAAACTGAGTACTTAAGTCACATTTTCACACTCTGAGAGGTAGGGATGGGAAATGTCTTTTATAGTTACCCAAGTCGATTCTCTCAATTTTTGCAAAATAGACATTTTGTGACTGAAGCATTTTTAGAACTGGGGTTTTCAATGGCTATATTTTATGGATCTATTTTATCCTCAGACCTTTTCTTCTCAAAAAAAGACATTTTGTGACTTAAGCACTTCTATCACCATCAATTTCTCCGTAATATTTTGTTCAAGCTACCAGCCAGCTACAGAGTGCGGATCCAATCAGAGAAATTAATCACCTGAGTTCATGGGTTAGACAAACATCTGTCAGGACTTTATGACTCCTGGGGCCTCCTTTATAAACAGTACGTATGAACAAAAAAGGCAGCTACGCCACTTTCACCAGCAAATGTGGGATTTATGAACGCTAACTTGATTTAAACAATGGGTTCAATTAATATGCCAGCATGAATTTGCAATAATTCAAGCTGATTTTGATACAAACTAAATTACTTTCAGTTGGAACCCTTATATTTTACGCGTATGCAACATTTCTGTATGAAATCTACGCATATGCCATAAATGAGCCCCTAAGAGCCATACTGGGCCAACCCATGTTGGGGAACTTTTGAGAAAATGGGACTCAAAGTTGCCAGCTTCCTGCGTCATCTAGAGTATCTGGGAACTAGAAACACTGCTTCTGTTCAAAACTCAAGATATGTACAGTTACGTAGTGCACTTCTTATGCAGGTTTTGGATGCCCTTCTGTTTCATTTAAAGTGAAAGGTACCTCCTTCTGAAGAGGAACCATCATCTTCTGATTGATTTGGGTCAAACTCTGGGTCTCCATTATCTTCCACTTCACCATCATCATCAATCATAGCAAGCAATTCCTCATCAGTGCGATACCTAGCCGCCATGTTTACATTGAATTATGGAAAAGTTGTGGGATGGTCCACTATGACTAAGGCAGTGCATTGCATATTTACAGTGGCAGAGAGGACGTTTGCTTACATGAACAATCCATGTGGGCAGATTGGGTTGGCTCGTTTAGGAAATGTAGATCTCAGTTTTCTGCACATGCTGACTCCCTCAACTCAATTTCGCTAAAAGTGCGGGATGGCCCGGTATGGTTCTTAGGGGCTCAAATATGGTCCCTGGAATTTAGTCCACTGGCTTGTAATAAACAATTACCGCAATGTAATTCTATATTGGGTCATTCCATGTCAAATCATCCAGATTTTGAGAAATTTTCCAGGTCACCTCCTCAAAAATTTTTGAAAAAATTCACTAGTAAATATTCACACAAAATTAAAAAATGCCAAATATTAGGCCAGTATCTCAAATAGATGTCAAGTTATAGCCCTTCAAAATTTGAATAATATTTTACGTTTTTTTGGCGAACCCATTTTCAGCCAACTTTGGCAACTTATTGCTCCAAATTGATTGCTTATACAAGGCTGAAATTCGGTATACTAACCATATTCATCCCCTAGAATCTGAAAATGGCCTTTTTTTGCTTTTTACTTTTTTTGTTATGAATTTTTAAAATATATTCTGAAATTGTGTATTTTTTCCTTGACTTAACAGGTATAGGCCTGCTGCAAGTGCTGTTATCTACTAAATATAAAACAAAACATTGATTAAAAATATTTTTTGAACATGGTACACCTTCTAAAAGCACAATACATGACAGAGGTCTTGTCAGAATATTTCGGTGTTTGCTAGATTCCACAGATTTATTCCTCAGTTTAATTGGTTTCATTGTTTTTGTTGGGGATGACTGTTTGGAGATGATGTCAGTGCCTCAAACATGCCATGACTTGACTGATCACAGGCTTCTGAAGTAATCCTAAATGAGCCCAAACTTGTATTACTGAATTGCGCAATAATAGTTCACTATAAAAGGAGGCAGTCCCACTTGGGGATTATTAGATCATCATGAGCACTGAAATGGAGGGGAGTAATTTACCTTGGTGCAGTGTTGGAATCCATTTAGATGATGCATGTCATTCAAGGAAATTTACAAGAAAAACTGGACTATTGGGACTAGATACTTTCTCAAGTGAGGATAGTGCCTTAATGCAGAGGCAGTCTGGTGTTCTGCAGATTGATTCTGTGTGTTGTCATCAGGAGAACATGTTTTTAACTTGCTATGAGAAGAATCAAAGGTACTGTGCAGATCCCAGAAACATTCACCACAAAAAAGCAGCAGGCCTATACCCGTTTAGGTAACCAAAAATTTTGAACAATTTAAAAATTCATAACAAAAAAAGTAAGCTGAACATCATTCAAATTTTTTTGTCAGACATTGTTCACATTTATAAGATTGCACAGTAAAAATTTCAGAGAGATGAATAACTGGTGACATGGTCATTTTTTGCCCCAAAATTTTGGGGCGAAACCGAAAAAATTTACTTAGAAATTATTTCATTAAAAACTTCTACAAATGATATTACTTGGATAACTGCATTTTTACAGAGAGATATATCATAAAATCATAAAAAATGAATTCTGGCCTTCTATCTTACTTAGTTCCTGAGTTACAGGTCATAAAATGTGGTCTTGTTTTTGGGCATTTTGTGTTTTCGGCTGCTTTTGAGTCTTTAGCATACAAAAGTGGATCAGGATACACAGAATCTAAGGCTATTTTCAGATTCTAGGGGATGAATATGGTTAGTATACCGAATTTCAGCCTTGTATAAGCAATCAATTTGGAGCAATAAGTTGCCCAATTTGGCTGAAAATGGGTTCGCCAAAAAACTTAAAATATTATTCAAATTTCAAAGGGCTATAACTTGAAAACTATTTGAGATACTGGCCTAATATTTGGCATTTTTTCATTTTGTGTGAATATTTACTCATGTAAATTTTTTTCAAAGAATTTTGAGGAGGTGACCTGGCACCCCCTGTATGATTTGGCGTGGAATGACCCCAGTGCTATAGAAATCTAAGGCCCATCGCGCTAAGCAAACTGCACTCTTAACTGATGGCACGAGCAGGACAGGTACAGTCACCTGTCCAGGTTTAGGGAAAAGCTCTAGAGGTGTAACGATACGGAGGGGTCACGATACGATACGTATCCAGATACAGGGGTCACGATACGATACGTATCGCGATATACTACAAATTATTTTACTTCTGCTTATTTTCTTTCTACTTACAGGTAAGCAGCAACACTAAAAGATTTCCCAAGACAAAGCTTTTGAAGTTTATTAACACAAAAGAATACAGTTAGTTTACCTTTAGGTCCCACTGTGTGTTTACTGTTCAGGTCAATGTCTTCAACTTAGAAAACTGATCAAAGATGAATAGGTCTCCACTACTATTCACAAGAAGAAACAGTCATATTGCAAACTACTTATCATTAGTAGTCAACTTGAAGTCTGGAAACTTAACCTCAAACAAGTTGAAACAACACTTCAACAAATTGCACTTGGAGCAGTGCAACCACGTGGAATATGAGGCAGGTCACTACGTTTTCATTTAAAGCGATTGAGAATGTTGCAATTTCTTGGTTTTACGAAAATATGTGGACTATTTTAAAAAGCCTTGTGTATCACGATACACTTCCTCCGAATCGATGTATCGTATCGGAGACTTTGTATCGGGATACGATAGTGTGTCGGCGTATCGTTACACCACTAAAAAGCGCAGGTCGGTACTCACGTCGTCCACCATGAGAGTGGCGATGGCTCGGCCGATCTCGTTGTACGACTTCGTTTTCCCAGAGGGACCCAATAATATAAATAAAAACCTGAGAAAAACAGGGGTCAAGAGGTCAGGGTCAAGGTCGGGGTAGAGGGGAATTTTCTGTTTTTAACAGGTTTGTTGAGCCTGGAGATAAATTTAAGCATCTTCCATACTATTTTTCATTTTATTGGTTTTACCTTATCCAAATTTTTGCTATTTTTATTATGTGCATATATTACTGCAATTCTTTGAACCCGATCCACTTGATATTAATGTTTTCTTGCTGCATCTCTTTTAACCAGTTTCTAGAGCACTTTTTTTTAAATAATCCACATACTGTATTTGTTTGCATTAAATTGATAAGGTTATGCACTGCATTAAGCAAGGTCACAAAATGGTCTGCTTTACTAGGTAACGCTGGACTAACCTGGTGGGGACTGGCACCTCGGTGAGTCCCCCAAGCGTGGTTGCTCGGTCCAGCCGGACGAAGGCCACAAACGGCTTCTCCAGGAAGTCCACCTCCCCGACCAGCACGTTGGAGGCCTCGGCGTTGGGAGGAATCTTCTTCATGAATTTATTCTTCAGCTGTGGAACGGAGGGATCGGGGACAGAAGTCAGCACTCGGTGTGGGAGAGGACAGGAGAAACGTAATAATGATAAAAAACTGAGATGTTCGTTTGTCTCGACGATTGATAATCCTTCCATCTCCAGTTCTTTATTGCTACAGCTAAGTAATCACAAAAATATCGGAAGGGAACCGGGAGGTTATGAGAAACGTTACCAGGGTTACGGCAGCTTTTTTGTTGCTCCAGTAACAGAAGTAGGGAAGTTCAAAGATGCAATGCGGTTATCATCTGTTTAATAGACAAGTGAAATGAAAGACTGTATTGATACGGATGGGGCAGTGAGGCAAATTACAGGCACACAAAGCGAGGTTTTCCTCCATAAATGAGATTACATTGGGCTCTCCACCCTGAAGGCAAGGAGAGCATTCTTGTAAAAATATAAAAAATTAAAAAAAAGTTTCTTGTTTTCTTGAAGGACTGCGGGCAATTTAACTATTTGCCAGAGCCTGCAAGCATCCAGCCGTGCTCTGTGTGTTCAGTGACAGTATTGCCATTATGCGTGTCAGTGCTTTATACGGTCATTAACCGAGCTCCAACCATGAATCCATCTGACATTCTGTTCTCAGCTCTACTGATGCAGCACACATTCCTTCACTGTTCTCTATTACTTTGTCTCATTTCTGAACGCACGTGTACAGCCACTGCACAACAAGAAGGTTGTGGGTTTGAGCATCTGAAGTGTACGGTTCAGTTTATTGATGGGAAAATAGCAAGCCTAGTTAGGCTGAATGGCCTGTTTTCACGTCATGTTATATGTCTGTTAATGTTTATGCTATGTTCATATTTATGTTCACGTTATGTTATTTTATGCTATGCTATCCTGTGTTATGTTATATTATGCCATGCTATGTCATGCTATGTTATGTTATATAATGTTATGCTATGCTATGCAATGCTATGCTATGTTACGTTATGCTATGCTTTGTTATGTTATGTTACGCTATGCTATGTAATGCTATGTTATGTTATGTTATGCTATACTATGCTATGTTATGTTATGCTATACTATGCTACGTTATGTTATGTTATGCTATACTATGCTATGCTATGTTATGTTATGTTATGCTATGTTATGCTATACTATGCTATGTTATGTTATGCTATGCTATGTGATGTTATGTTATGCTATACAATGCTATGCTATGTTATGTTATGCTATACTATGCAATGCTATGTTATGCTATACTATGCTATGCTATGCTATGTTATGTTATGTCATGCTATACTATGCTGTTTTATTTTATGTTATGTTATGCTATACTATGCTATGCTATGTTATGTTATGTTATGTTATGCGATGCGATGCTATACTATGCTATGTTATGTTATGTTATGTTATGCGATGCTATGCTATGCTATGCTGTGCTATGTTATGTTATGTTAATCCAGCCTGGGGCCTTTCTGTGTGGCTCTGGCATGTTCTCCCTGTGAGTGTGTGGGTTTACTCCAGGCAGTCTGTCCTCCTTCCACAGTCCAAGGCATGCATGTCAGCTTCATCAGAGAATCTAAACTGCCCATAGATTAGAGTGTGTGAGTAAAAAATATGTGATCCTGGCAATGGAGCTGTGCCGATTGCATGCTGGGATAGGTAGCATCCCTTCCTCCCCTCTCTGACCAGGAATAGGAAGGCGAGATAATGGCTGCATGGATTTCTTGGACTGGGAAAAGCCATCATACGCACAGCTCCTGGAGTGCTGCACTTACTCTCTCCACACCATATTGCAGATATGTCAGAAGGCACTGCAGAATGTGATAGCTCCCATTTAAACACCAGGCCACTGAAATATTGAGTGGAAATTATTTTTACGCAATAACTCGGTGATGTGCATGAAATACAGTTATAATTTCCCATTTCACAGCTCCGTTCCTACTCCGCAGGATATATTTTAAAGCGCTGAGGCAGCTAGAAGACAATTACGTGGTGTACCACTCAGAACAAATGAGTCCCCCAGGTGTTCTGTGTCCAAAACTGCCCAATAACTTCTGTCCTCAAATATAAACTGTTTACCAGACATACTCCCTTACTAACAACTGAAGATGTAACTATGACCCACCGTCATACAGGCTGTGTCTTGTAATAGACTGATCCAGAGTACAGCCCACCCAGGCCTATCCTGCCAATGAGATCCAGGCCTGCAGTCACGTGACCGCACCCAGCTAGAGCTCGCCATAACCTCGGACAAACAAACACTTATCCGAACTGCTTTCTCTATTGGGAAGAGTACATTCACGCTTTGTTTTCGCAGTTTTATAATTATAAAATCTCACAATGGCAAAGCGATGTTGTTACGGTGAGTGTAAATCGGACACGAGATACCCAGACAGGGTCGCACTACTTTCAGGAGGGAGAGGGCTGGATATGGCAATTTATTTGCTAATAATTTCTCATTATTCTGAAAGCTCAACTCGCTTGGTTTACGAACAATAACGCCTCTTGATGGCTTTGCACTGGGCCGTAAAAGGGTCAAGAGGCTGCAGGTTTTCATTCAAACAGAGCAGAAACACACCTGATACGATTAATGCAGGCTTCACACAGAGCTCCATTTCAATCAAAGACTGTCTTGGGCAATAACACTTGGGTGCTCCGGAAAAGGTTTATGATCATATCACACGATATGTAAATTGAATGCTATGTACCCTGCTTTGCAAGAGCACTGGCCGTGAACAATGCTTCTCTGTTCCTTGTCGATCGTAATTATCAATGAGTGTGGCTTCTGGGACTTCAGCATTGAGCGATAGCATTTGCATTTGGCTTCAACTTCACGGGCGTTTATAACAGAAAATGACACTTCGTGAATATACCCAGATTATATGATTATATAAATAATTATAACCCTTGTCTTTTGCTTTTTTGCGATGCGATCCGTTTTTAAAAACTCGAGATTGATGTTTTCAGGAAGCGCTTCCAATGAGGTTATAAGGGACGTTGGCGCCATCTTCAGCAAAGCTTGACCTAGGTCCGGCCGTTGCTATGCGTAGTTAGGGGGTGGGCGGAGCTATGGATCGGTCTATAGCAAGCAGAGTGTACTTTATGAAAGGTTTGTTAAGTAGGCAACATTTTACATTTACTTAAACTCACATTTAATTTTGGCAAGTGTATTTGGGAAAACACTTTCTGGGTATAAACTATACTTTTTCAAGAGTCTCACATAAAGTGATTTAAGATGTCACACGTGCGGATGTTTCTCGAAAGGGCAGACACATTACAACACGCGTGTCGACACGCGTGTCGAACCACTCAAAGACACTATAGCGGAAAAATGACAATCAGTGCAGTATGTTTGGTAAGAGGTGAAGTAGATGTTTAGGACACAGTTTTGAGCATGACAACACTCAGTAAAACCATTTAAGTATTTTAAGTATGCATGATTGACAACTAATAGTTACACAATCATGTAACTAATAGTGAACAAGTGAGGTTTTGTTTCAGACAAGGCCATAGCTAAGATGTCTCATAGCTATGGGCCCAAGTCAGTCAGGACAGCAGGCTTTTTCTGGTTCAGGAATAAGCCCCATAAACATATTCATGTTTTTAATGCTCATCTCTGCATGTGGTACAAGGCTGTTTATTAATGTCCTGATGTAATAGCGTAGGTGAGGAGTCAGGAATCACCTGGTCCATGCTGGGTGTGTCCGAGATGTCATTCATGCTTTGACTTTGGGCGTGACCTGAAACATGGTGAAACACAGAACCTTCTCAAAAAAGAGCACACCGTAAAAAGGTTTCAGTGCATGTCACAGCTGGTGATTGTTAAATCTGCGGTAAATATACATCAACAGGCTTTGTGAGAGATTTTTATTTCTTTGGCTTTAACATTAATCTTTCAAGGCATTTTGGGAAGAGAAAAATGAACCAGTCAATTTGAAAGAGAGAGAGGAACATGGCATGAGAAAATGAGACTGAGCGTGAATGAGAGAAAGAGCATGTTTGTGTATATACATACAGTAATTCTACTGTACGTGCATGTTTGTGTGTATGCATACAATAATTATACTCTACATGCATGTTTTTGTGTATGCATAAAGTAATTATACTCTACATGCATGTTTGTGTAAATGTATGCAGTAATTATACTGTACATGCATGTTTGTATATAAGTGTGCAGTAATTACACTGTACATGCATGTTTGTGTATATGTCTACAGTAATTATACTGTATGTGCATGTTTGTGGATAAGTATGCAGTAATACTCTGCATGTTTGTGTATATGTATACAGTAATTATACTCTATGTGCATATTTGTGTATATGTATACAGTAATTATACTGTATGTAATTATACTTTATGTGCATGTTTTTGTACATGTATACAGTAATTATACTGTATGTGCATGTTTGTGTATATGTCTTCAGTAATTATACTGTATGTGCATGTTTGTATATGTCTACAGTAATTATACTTTATGTGCATGTTTTTGTCTATGTGCATGTTTGTGTAATTATATGTGCATGTTTGTGTGTATGTATACAGTAATTATACTTTATGTGCATGTTTGTGTACAAGTATGCAGTAATTATACTGTATGTGCATGTTTTTGTATATGTATTCAGTAATTATACTGTATGTGCATGTTTGTGTATATGTATACAGTAATTATACTTTATGTGCATGTTTGTGTATATGTATACAGTAATTATACTGTATGTGCATGTTTGTGTATATGTATGCAGTAATTATACTCTGTGCATGTTTGTGTATATGTATACAGTAATTATACTGTATGTGCATGTTTGTGTATTTGTATGCAGTAATTATACTTTATGTGCATGTTTGTGTATATGTATGCAGTAATTATACTGTATGTGCATGTTTTTGTATGTATGCAGTAATTATACTTTATGTGCATGTTTTTGTATATGTATACAGTAATTATACAGTGCATGTTTTATATGTCTGCATAATTTACTTTATGTGCATATTTGTATACAGTAATTATACTCTATGTGCATGTTTGTGTACAAGTATGCAGTAATTATACTCTATGTGCATGTTTGTGTACATGTATGCAGTAATTATACTCCATATGCACTAATTATACTTTATGTATTCAGTAATTATACTGTATGCATGTTTGTGTATATGTATACAGTAATTATACTGTATGTGCATGTTTGTTGTGTATGTATACAGTAATTATACTGTATGTGCATGTTTGTGTATATGTATACAGTAATTATACTGTATGTTTGTGTACATATATACAGTAATTATCTTTATTGTATGTAATTATGTATACAGTAATTATACAGTAATTATACTCTATATGCATGTTTGTGTACATATATACAGTAATTATGCTGTATGTGCATGTTTCTGGATATGTATACAGCAATTATACTGCATGTGCTTGTTTGTGTACATGTATACAGTAATTAATTATACTGTATGTGCATGTTTCTGGATATGTATACAGTAATTATACTGCATGTGCTTGTTTGTGTACATGTATACAGTAATTATACTGTATGTGCATGTTTTTATGTATACAGTAATTATATCATGCATGTTTGTTATATGTATTAATTTACTGTATGTGCATGTTTATGTATATGTATTTGTTAGCCATGTTTCACATTCATTTCCACACATTGTCAATACAAAGCGTAATTATGCAAGGCCAATAAAGGTACTTGAATTTAAATTTTATATGTATACAGTAATTGTGTGTGTGTGTGTGTGTATATGTATACAGTAATTATACTGTGTGAGGGAAAGAGAGAGAGAGAGTAAATGAGAAAGAGTGAGAGCAACATAAGAGTAAACGGGGGAGTGAGTGTGAATGAGAAAAGGGAATGTGTGCGTCTGCTTGTGTGAGCGTGTATGTGTGAGTGAGAGGGTGCAACATCAATAGATGAGTGTGACAGTGAGGAAGGAATGAAGAGAGAAAGAGAGAGAGAGAGCAAAAGAGAGAAAGACTGCAGACTCACGCAGTCGGCTATAGCTACCGCCCTGTTTCATGCGCAGGTCGTCCGTGGATCGATTGTAGTGCACTTCAGCACTGGGGCGATGGTTCTGACTGCGGACTGGGAGATAGAGAGGCAAAAAGGGAAGGAGGAGGACCAAGAAGGGGGGAAAATCAAAGTTAGGAACCACAGAAGAAGAGAGGTGATGCATGAGGACATATGCAATGTTACGTGCAGAACAAGTGTTGCCACTAAACCCGGCTATGTCCCCCGCCAGGTCACGGAAATCGACTGGGGTCGGCTGATCACACTAATACACATTGAAGCCAAAGATGAATGAAATCGGTCAAACCGTTCTTGAGATTTCGCGTTCACAACAAACGGGACGTGACGGATGGACGGAGCTGAATACTTGCTGCCGCGGCGGCGGAGGACAATAAACGTAAAGGACTTGGGGAAACAAATTAGCCTGCTTTAAATAAATAAACGGAATCAGAAAGAAACTAGAGAAAGAAAAGAGGGAGAGAGAGAGAGGGAAGAAGGTAGAAGTGAAGTGTAATTGATTTAGAGTGCGGGCTAAATGCAAGCCCTTGTCTGTGATTAGCATTTGATCAATATGGCTGACTTAGTAACGAAGGGGAGAGGGCGTGAGGAGGTGCAACTGATTTATTGCCTGTGTCTCGCTGTTTTGGTGACTTAGGCTAACGGCAGTGCATTTAAGAATACGTGTCCTTAATGCCCGCATTAGAAACAGACAGTTCTCCGCACCCAGTAAAACAAAGCTGTACAAGACAGGGTGGCCCAGCAGAATATTCCTCAGGGCCTAATTTCTTGAATTAAACATGTGGACCTGCTCCAGCTATGACCTCCTTGTTATGATTCTGCTTTGATTGCCATGTTTTATGTATTCTGCCTCGTCTGACCATGCTCTGTTTTTGTATTTGTGATTTGGATGCCAGGCCATGTTTTGTTTTTGCCTTGTCCCTGTCTGATTGCCATTTTCCACCATTGCAGTTACATTCCGGTCCATGTTTTGTGTCATACCATGCATTGCACTTTGTCTCCCCCTGTCTGGTCTTATGTCATGTGATCGCTCACTTCCCCAGTATTGCGTGCCACGCTTTCGGGTGATTTCATGGTTTCTGGGATTTCAATCATTCCTTCCAATCTCGTTTGCTTCCTTCACCTTGCTTTTCTATATTACTAACAGTTTATTATTTTAATTAAAATTACTAACCCAAACTAACACTGTTTATAGTACTAACTTACTAACGAGCACTAGGGATTGTATAGCTGCACTTACTAATTGACTAACGAGCTCTCAGCATTCGCCCTATTCTAGTCTCCACCCCTTTGGCTTTACTCAATCTACTTTGCTGCAGTTTCAGCGGAACCTCCGCACTTGTTAGACTCTGTTCTCCCTCCTTATCTGTGCACGTTAGAACTCCCTAACCGGAGCCGTATGTCTGTCTATAGACTGTCTTGTGATCCCTGTCCGCGTTTTGGCTTTTGCCAATTTCATGTAGTCAGGAACTTCCTCATGTTCATTCCTTTGTTAATTAGTCTGATCCAGCTCACCTGTTCCCTATCATAGCATGTGACTTCCCCTACGTGTATTTAAGCAGTCATTTCACTCAAAGCTCTCGTCAGAACGTTTTCCCTTGGTTTGCCTGTGCTACACTTGTTTTCGCCTTGTATTCTTTGAGATTCTCTTCTGAGTGGACCGTCCCTGTTTTACGATTTTGGCTCTGTTTTGGATTTTTGTCTGCATCTGTGTATCAAACCCTTTTTTGCCCCACCACGAGTACTGTGTTTGCTGCCCTGGTTACGACTTGGAATTCGCCCTTTGGATTTTGATTTTTGGATTGTGGACTCTGTACCGTTGCCTCCTGCTCTGCGGGGGTTCGCCGCCTTCCTTAATAAAATCCAGTTCTACTGCACTGCTTGGTTCTCGCGTCTGGTTCCTGAACGCTACTTAACACTCCTTGCCAAGTTGAGGGCCTCGGTGTCATAACTGCCATGAACCACGCCAACAACCTACAGTCCAAGGGATAAGGTCTGAAACTGGGACTCTGGTGGTTGCTGGTTCAAGTCCCAGTGCAGCCATATGAGAGTTTGTGCAGTTGTTTGGTCCATATGTATAGCCTTAACCCCACATTGCACCAGAAATAATCAGCCCCTGCTTATTCTAATCAACTGTGAGCCCCTTTGGATAAAAACTGTCAATTATGTGACAAAAAATAATAATCCCATCACCAATAGTACTTCGACCACTGTTAAAAACCACAAAGTACTCGGAGAGCACATACCTCCGTCAACGCATGTGTCACAAATAACTGAGCAAATATGGCCGTGGCATTCTTATTTAAAATTTGATCCATCCCAAAATCTAATGGATTGTTCTTTGGCCCATGGCCCACATTTCCAGAAAACATTATTGAAATTGATTGAGAAATTGAGAGATATTGACTGGTGACATAGGGCTCAGAACTCATGCACAGAGAATGTTCCAGTTCTGAGATTGTGTCAGGATTGTTGGTCAGACAATGCTGGTCAAACACAGGCAGGGAGAATGCAGTACATCAGGGATAATCCAGAATCGTAATCATAGAACAGTCCAGAGATCAAAAACCAGGAAAAGGGTACGCCAAAGCCAAAACAGTAGACAAGCAGGTAATCCAAAAGCCAATCAGAAAACTAATTGCAAGTAAACAATCGCACACCAGGGAGAAGATAGAATCCAAGAAAAAAAGCTGAGATCAAGGAGTTTTGGGAATCAGAAACTGCCCATAATGTATGCACAAAAGAATCTGGACAACAAACTCGAGGCCTACAACACTAAACCGGGGGAATATATAGGGAGGCGAGGTGACTGATTGGAATGGGCTGCAGGTGAGGTGTGCTAGGAAGGTGCAGGGAGGTGTGGCAATAAATAGGAAACAATCAAACAATGAACAATAGGCGGTGTTTGTGAGGGAGTGAAAATAGAAAGCTCATTGCAAGTGACAGATGTGTGGAATGGCTACACTAGTACACAGAACTGCTAAAATAAGCAAGGAACCATGAAAAATTACAAACACGATAACAAATTGTACATAAAACAGCTCTAGACAGATTCAAACCCTGACAAGTGGACAAACAAACAGACATGAGTGAATGCATAACCTCCACCTGACTTAGTTGGCGAGCGTAATAACCATAACGATGGCCTAAACAGGAACTCACTGGAGCCAGAGGAGCGGCCGATGTCAGCCAGCGAGCGGTGGAAGGGCTTCTTGGTGTGATGGCGGTGTTTCCTCAGAAGAACGTAAGCAACCTTCTCCCTCAACTCCGGTTCCAGCAGACCCACCTCCACCTGACTCTCGATGATGTCATCTGGGAGGGAGGGATTGGGTGCAGAGTAGATGGTGCCAGCTTTTGGTTATTCACACCATCCTGCTCAAACACTCAAAATCATGTCCTAGCTACCACTAGGTTTTAACTTGCAGTTGAGCAGATTCACTTTGTTCAAAGTTGTGAGCATGTGCAGTAATTTCGGCACAGCTCCTTTAAAATGTTGATTTAGAGCCATCTGTAGGATGACCGGGCAATTTATATTCAGTTTCCGCAATTGCATTATTGAAACGCTCAAGAAACTGTCATGGTTTTGGAGGGTTGCTGCCTGCTGTGCTTTTTCTTTGCCACCTGAGGGCGATCCTGCTCTCCGATCAGGTGGTTGATTGCTTATTGTTTGCAGCTGTGGAGAGACTACTTAATAAGCTCGTCCGCCGCGGCTCTGTGCTTTTGTGTCACTCTTGCGAGGACTACTAAGCCCTTAGCGTTTAGTCGGAGGAAACTCCTTGAAAGAGTTTAAGATTTTGTGTTTGTCCGTCCCATTTATCATTCTGTTCGTCAAGTATGGCCGTGTTCGAAACCACGCTCTATGGTCTACGTACACTATTCTCACTACACACTAGTCACACTACACGCTACTCACTACGAATGAACTCTTCCTGTTGCTTTTTCTTATTATTCTTCAGCGAGTTTTATCTGGTGGTTTATGTCGCGTTGCATCTTGGGCAATTTATGTATGAATAGTGAGCTTACGATGCACCCACAAAATATCTGCCCGATCTAGGATACATCCGGGAACTTCTCTCGGACACAAACTCACTCCCCGTGCATAAGTGAACACCCTACCCCCTAACTCTGATGTCATCAGTAGTGCGAGTAGTACGTTAGTACGCGGTTTCGAACACGGCCTATATGTTCTGTGCCGCAGAAGGTCTCGTTTGTTGGTCTTTGCTTGCAGACCTCTGTCGGTTCGCTCCTGTTCCTGCAGGAGGGGGATGGTTACTCTGTCTGTCCCTTTTACAAGAGCTCTTATTTTTCTGGGAGGATTTTCAAGCACTTTTTTGGGTTGTTTTTTGTTGGCTGAATCGCCGGGGAGTTACGCTCCTTTTTTTCTGTTACTGTTTCTCCTTTAGTGATCACTCACGTTTCGTGGGTGGGTTTTAGAAACCCTATCCTGTGTCGCGTCTGGGTCCCCGTCCCATTTCCCCTTCACAGAAACAGCACAGATTTGTGTTTGCTTACTGTCTGTAAGGCAGTATGTGTTGTGTTCAACATTTATAGACAAGATGCTTTTAAAACCTAAAACTTAACCCAGTTCCACCTTCAAAAATTCCTAGTTTTACCACTCTTTTATAATCTTTGAGGGGGAAAAAATGCCAGTCAGAGTGAGGGGGGGGATTCAGAAAAAGTTTAGTTTTCTAAACTTTTTTTTTTGTTTCTAGTTAATTATTCAGATTATTGCTGTCCTCACAACCTCACATTGTAGACTTGCTTTATCACAATCACCTCTTAATCATTATCGATAACATATCGGTATTTATTTTTCAGTAAATTAGTTGTGTGACTCTCAACCCTTAGATCGCTGAAATTAATTTAAAAAAATATGTATAAATTTAATTATCTTGTGCTGTTGAAAACCTATCGTGTGGCCCAGCGAGAGCTCTTTTAAACAAGTTGCCACACGATAGGTTTTCAACAGCTTTGAGTTTGATATCTAACGTCATTGAGCAACAATAGCTGCATTTAGCAGTCTAAGGGTTAAGCAGGAACAAACTCGCACAAACAGCTACAGAGTAATCATGCCTTAAAAGTGCAGTCGCTGCCCACCCAGACGGCACCTCACAGGATGTGCGGGTCGTTAGTGAAGTGCTGCTCCTGATGAAGGTGTAATAAATGGAATGTAATGAGAGGAGACATACTGTGACCCCACCGGTGCACCTGGCCCCGAGACTCACCCACGATCTGGGGCAGGGAGTACCCCTCCAGATCCAGCAGAACCGCCCCGCTCTGCAGGCAGGTGCGGAGCTCAAACAGGCTGTGCAGTGACAGGGTGGAGACGTGAGGCTTGCTCCATCGCTCTCCGCCTTCCTCCACCTTCTCCTCAAACTTCACCCACCTGCAGGGTCGTGGGGACGAGAGGTCGACGGGGTGGGGGTGATTATGGAGAGGGGAGGTTGAAGGGGCGGGTGGGGGTGATTATGAAGAGGGGAGGTTGAAGGGGCGGGTCGGGGTCAGGGGGAGAGAAAGCAGTGTTCGGTTTTCCGCAGAACGCTGTCTCCCAGCAACCTGCACCTCGCTTTTGTTTATACTGCTGTTTTTAATTTAACGGTGATTCTAATAAATGCGTTTCTCGCTCTGTGGAATCATATATGGATGATTTGTCATAGCTGCCACACTGCGGGAGCTATAGCCGGTAAAGTGGTGTAATTATGCTGGGGTGAGAGCTTCACTTTCAACGATTTGATGTACTGTGCTTGTACGAGTGTGTATGAGTGCATGTGTGTGCGTGCGTGTGTGTGAGGGTGTGAGAGTATGACTCTGTGTGTGTGTGTGTGTGTGTGTGTGGTAGTATGACTGAGTCTGTGTGTGTAGGTGTGAGAGTATGACTGTGTGTGTGTGTGTGTTTGTTTGTGTGTGTGTATGTGTGTGTGAGAAAGTATGTGTGACTGAGTGTGTGTGTGAGGGCGTGTATGTGTGCGTGTGCACGTGCGTGTGTGTGTGTGTGTGTGTGTGTGTGTGGGAGAGTATGACACTGTAAGTGTGTGTGTGTGTGTATATGTTTGAGAGTATGACTTAGTGTGTACGTGAGTGCGTGTATATGTGTGTGTGTGTGTGTGTGTGTGTGTGCACGAGAGAGAATGACTGCATGTAAGTGTGTGTGTGTGTGTGCGCGCGTGTACCTAGCAGACTCCTTCCACTCCAGCTCATCTCCCTCCTGCTGCAGTGTGTCCATCTCAGTGAAGAGAGTGGGCATCGCCACACCGCCCTCATCCGCCAGGATATACCTCAGCCGCTCCGCTGCCGGGGACACTGGCACAGACACACAGGTGGACGGACAGACAGATGGACAGACACACATACAGTCAGCAGGCAGTCCGTTCATCGACTCGAACGTAACCTTACAATAAAGGAGCTCAATCCTATTGCACCTTTGAGAAAATCAGACACAAGTCTCCTTACTAAAAGAACACGTTCTTGTTTAAGCTGCTCGTTGCTCCCATCGTGCCATTTCAGATCATTAATTTTTAATCATTTAAACCCTTAGAGTGCTGAAATAATTTTTTTATTGAAAAATATAAATTTGATCATCTTTTGCTGTTGAAAACCTATCATGTGGCGATTTGTTTAAAAGAGCTCCCGTAGCTCCAGCTCTTTTAAACAAGTCGCCGCATGATAGGTTTTCAACAGCTTTGAATTTGATATCTTACATCATTGAGCAACAGTAGCTGCATTTGGCAGTCTAAGGGTTAAAGTTTGCCCCAGTTACATTATGAATGTGCTTTATGACTCTGTTCTGCAGGGTCCTACTGAGTAAGATCCTCAATGTCAGACCGGCTCCCTGCTATAACAAATCTTAGAAAAACAAAACAAAATAAAATAAAAATTATGGCAAAGTCTGAAAAAAAAAAAAACAACAGAGGGCACTGCTCTGAGTGGAATACAGATACACTGATCGGCGAGAAGACCGCACACTGAAATGATTTAATTAGTTAACGCCAAGATCAAAATATTGGCTGATACGATACTGGCTCACCATAAACCATTGTGTATCGTGTTGTCATCTGTGAACGCTTGTTGCTCACTCTGGGACGGCTAAATCTTAGGCTGACATCTCTATGCTTCCCAGCTCTCCGAAGTTGAAGGGAATTCTGCGTAATATAAATGACCAAACTCCCACAGGCACACTCCCCACTTTCTATTCTTTTTATTTTTATTAGGACTTTTCACCTTTATTGGACAGGAGAGAGAAGAAAGCCAGAAAAAATGGGGAGCGAGCGAGAGAGACTAGCTATGCGGGTCGATTGGCTGAACTCAAACTACCAGAGCTGCAGTTCATAATGAGCTTGTGGTTGGAGCTCCACACGACACCCCCATCCACACGCAGGGGAAAGATACTTAGACAGTGTATACATCCAGTGAAACACCCAGACAGGAAGTGAGCCATCTCACCCCTGCCCCCACCCCACAAACAAACCAACACAACTTATTACCTCCATTACCAAGGACGTTATGTGATCGGTCGTGTCTCTTGCATAGACTGTATAAAAAGATGGACGAAGCAACCGTGACGTCACCCAGTGGTTTCAGCATACCATTTAGGAAGCCTCGATTTTGGCAATTCGAACAGCGCCATTTTTACATTTTGAAACCGGATGTGATTCCTATTGGACAAGAGCGTGAATTGAAGATCCAGGGAGGAGCAAGGGGTGGATCCACGCGTGCATCTGACCCTATCTGACAAGGACCAGAGGATAGGCCCGCCTCATAAAGCATATCTGGCTTTATCCTTTCCTCTAGTCTATTTGGGACCATAATTTACAAAAATTTACACCATGATATATCAAAGGAGACTTGAAACTTGCGATAGATACAATAAAATAATGTGGAAAATCATTATTGAAATAATATATCAGGTGGGAAAGTAGGGTCATTTT
Source organism: Gymnothorax javanicus (assembly GCA_029692085.1). Classification (NCBI taxonomy): domain Eukaryota; kingdom Metazoa; phylum Chordata; class Actinopteri; order Anguilliformes; family Muraenidae; genus Gymnothorax; species Gymnothorax javanicus. The sequence continues at coordinate 84,380,079 of CM056194.1, forward strand.
CTCATAGACGTCTATAACATTGAACTTTTTTCTGCAACCACCGACGTCGCCATCTGCTGGCAATTAAATTGAATGCAAGTTTCAGAGATTTCCGCATGGACTTACTTTTCAGACCCGGGTGCTCCGTCCATCTTTTTATACAGTCTATGGTTTCATGGTTGGTTGGTCAGTTAGCAAGATTACGGAAAACTACATGCCTGCTTTCCAGGAAGCTTAGTGGAAAGGAGTAGCACAGTCGAGGAAGAACCCATTACATTTTGGAGTGGATCCGAATCACAGGGCGGATTCAAAAATTATTCTGTTTTGTTACCATTGCAAGACGTCATTTGGCCTTGGTGGAAGAAATGGCATAAATTTAAAATCCAGTAGGTGGCAGTAAAGTTCACTAGTGAAAAAACAAATTGAGCTGGAGAAACACAGTGGTTGACCTTGCTGATTTGCAGATCACAGAAGATTAAACTATTGGATTTGGGGGAGGTCTGTGCTCTCCGCATGACTCCCTACTTACTCGCTGGGCCAGAGAGTGACCTTCTCCCATAACCTGACAAACTCCAGTGGTAACTGGAGGTACTGCAGTTAATTAGGCCTATTAACCATTTCCTTCAAGATACTCCTGGACATTACATTACCAGACAGGTTGGGCGAGCGACCTATATTTTGAAAGCTTAACTATCCAGGATCTCAAATGCTGATGACGGCTCTCATTTCCAACAAGCAAAATTTCTCTCAGGAAAACTCAGAAGGGAAAGGTTCAAGCCATTCATGAGACAGTTTCGTCAATGAGGCCCACTCTAAAAGATCATTTTACTTGATTCCTTGGGTGAAATTATGATATTATGGACAGAACTTCCAAAGATTGTGATAAAAAAGACAGCAAAAAAAAGCCCCCAAAGCATGTGGCCAGACGCTGAAAAATACAAGAATTGTACCACTTAGCAGCAATTGAAGGAACCCGAGAGCGTATGCAGCCTCCACTTCTGTATATAATCCACCTCGATATTATTAACCCCCTACTGTGATTACCATGTTATTACAATGGATACCATGTGATTACCATGTGGTTGCCATGGAATCAGTCACCTCGCATCCCTTATTCATAAGACTGCCTGCGAATTGAGAATGTCAGTTAACAAGGGGCTGTCAAACCTGGTCCTGGAGATCCATCATCCTGACCTGAGGAATTTTATTTCAAGCATAATTTGCCATGCGTGTTTCCACTGACTGACAGCTCAACAAGATCTTTGGCTGCTGGAAGAGGTGCACTTTGCCAGGATTGGAGATAGAAAATCTACAAGACAGCATGTCTCCAGGAACAGGTTAAGCAGCACTGACTTCGTACCAGTTAGCAAACCCTTTAATTTTTAATGACAGTAAATTTTCTTTCTGACATGTTCAACCTTCCCATTTTGTAAGGTGGCCTATAGACTATGCAAGGTGTCAAGGAGTCCTTTGAAAAGAACATCGTTGTGGCACTGTCTTTGCATGGAAATACATTCACACAAACACACTCCAATTCCCTCAGTCTAACGTAAAGTACCGCACGCTGGCACACCACCCCATCCCCACCCCCACCTTACTATATCGTTCATTCACTTAGCAGCAGGATTATGCGGGAAAGAGGAAGCGTGAATTCGCGCTCCCCGATTGCACTGATGTATTGCACCTGCCGTCCGGAAAAAATGGTCGTGAGCAATCAACACCTGCGTCACTGCGGACCGCGAGAACGAGGACCGTACGTCTGTGTCAGCGCTCGGCACTCAGTCAGCGGACCGTCCGCAGCTCGTACAGGCATTCTTTAAGATGGACCAATTATAAATTTCAGCCACGGCGTCTTCGGAAAATTTCCACCCCGCCCGCGCAAGCCGCATTGATTATGCCGTGTTACTGCGTCACAAAGTAAAAAAAAAAAAAAAGTCTTTCTTCCCTGCTCCAAGTAAGTGGCTTTCTGCAGCATTCACACGTCTTAAATAAATTATACAGTCAGGTCCGTGCGTTTTGTGACAATTTTCATAATTTTACGCCGCCACATTGAATGCATTTGAAATAGAACATTCAAGATGTTCTAGTTTTAAGGGTTTTTCCAAAACGTTTTGTTAGAAGTGGAACAAATTGAAACTAGTTTGGTATAAAGCTCCCCAGTTTTAGGGGCTCAGAGGTACTAGACCGCACCAATATAATCATATTATTCTGATTTTTCATGCTTGGTTGCCAACCCTTTGCAGTCAATGAGTGCCTGAGGTTGAGCGCTCAAATTTCCCGCAGATACTGGGTTTCATTCCTGGTGATGCTCTGCCGGGCCTTCACTGGAGCGGTAATCAGCCTCTGCTTGTTTTTGTGGCGTCATGCCCTCTGCTAGTGAAATTCATACTCAACCGGATTCAGAGGAAGTAATGAATTGCCCGAGGTAGATTCTGCGTTGTCATTCCATTTCTACTTCCCCTCTCACCATGCTTTGGTTCATTGTCCATTTGCACTGTGAAGTGCCATCCGATGAGATTTGAATTATTTAGCTGAATCTGAGCGGGTGATGTCACCTCATATACAATTCAGAATTATCCCTGCCGCCAAATTTATCAGCTGTCACATCATCAATAAATATAAGGTATCCAGTCCTACTGACAGCCATACATGCCCACACATGACCACAAATGAGATTGTATTTTTCAGATCATGAGCAGTTCTTTCCCTTCATTCTAGCACAGGTTGATCTTTATCTTATGTGTCCACAGGTAGTTGCTCCAGTATTGTACAGGCTTTTTAAAATGTGTATTGGAAGATGTCTAGTTTTTGAGGCTAACCAGTGGTTTACATCTAGTAGTAAATCCTCTGCATTTACTCTGGTGAAGTCTTCTCTTGATTGATAACACAGGCGCATCTAGCACCTGAGAGTTTTCTCAGTCTGACCAACTGTTATGAAGTGGTTTTTCTTCATCAGGGAAAGACTTCCTTCATCCACCACAACTGAATTTTGACATTCCTGAGATCACCAGTATTTTCTTTCCTTTTTTTTTTTTTAAAAAAAAGTATTAAATAGTTGATCTGGCCATACCTAACGTTTTTGATGCTTCTTCAATGTTTTTGCTCTGATTTCTTAGCCAAATGATGGCTTGGTTCATTGACATTGACTGAGTTAACAGCAACAGATTCCAAATGAAAATACTGTACCAGGCTTGAAATCAACTCCAGACCTCTAATCTGTTTAGTTTTAAGTAAAGAAATGTGGAAATAACATGGACCTGGCCATGGAGCAGCTGCACCGCCCACTGTCCAGTTGACTTTGCTCCCTTGAAAGGAGTGAGCACGTACAAAAAACTGCTGTAATCTGTAGATCCTTCACCAGATTTGGATGTAAATACCCTCAAATTAAAGCAGAAATTTTTCTCTATAAGCTCTCATTCAATTCATTATTCAATTTAATTTACATTTTGTTGTGGTAAATGGCAAAAAAAAAAAAAAAAATCAACTTTGGCAAAGTCTTGATATTTATGGACTTTACGGTGAGTATACGCTCCATTTTATTCATATGATGTACATGATATATATTTAATGTACATACAGTTATCTTTTATATGGTGCACTATATCATCCCAAGTGCATTAACAAGTTCTCCTGGCAGTATGCTGTTTTCAAATCGACCTGACCTCAGGAAAATGGCCCATTACAGACGGAACATTCTGTTCGTACAGAGAGCTGCCCTACATTCACAGGTAGTAATCTACTCTAAAAGGCTTATCCCTCCTGAGCAGCAGATTAGTACACACGGACCCGTGCGTCTCCTGATGACTGCTGCTTACGATCCCGCTAATCCAATTCCCGCGCTGGGCTGACCCTGCCACCATCAACCGCGACACGACACGCTCGGGTCCGCCGTGTCGCAAATGGATCGTAATTATCGACAAGGCCATTTATGACAGAGTCAGACTGCATGGCGGCTAGGCTCGATATATCTCTCAGCACCATGAGGTGATGTGTGTGAGAATGTGATTTTTATATAAAATCACATTACATTTGGTGCAGGCCATTAGTATTCGGACATTGATGCAAGTTTTGTATTTTAGACTCTGTATAGTGGGTAGTCGGATCCAGAAAACGATGAACTTGCGCTTAAAGGATCAGTGTGTAACATTTAGAGCCATCTAGTGGTCACATTATAGATTGTAACCAACTGACCATTCCTTTTCTCAGAAAACCTACGGTGGCTGCAAAACTTGCAAAAACGTGAAAGGCGCTCTCTCGTGTCAGTGCTTTATTCATTTACTTTTTTCCCGTTCTGGGCTACTGTAGAAAAAATGAAGGCGCAACATGGCGGCCTCCACGGAGGTGGACCCGCTCCCATGTAGGTTTAAAGGGCTTATTCTAAGCGAAATGAAACTCAAAGATTATTGTTTTCACGTGATTATACACTACTAAAAAAGTAGTTATGGATATTATATTCCATTTCTGCCGAAATATCAATCTAAATTCTACACACTGCTCCTTTAAAGAACAAAGACTATCCGTTTTTATTCCGGGTAGATACCTACAGCCATATCACTCTGAAAAGACTTGTGCAGAACATCTGATCTACATACGATTTGATGGTCAGGACTGAGCTGACAGATACATTATATGAATCGCACTTTGTCTGACCTGTCAAATAGTTTGTCAAATAGTAACTTGTTTTAAAAAAAAAAACTTAAAACAAGTTAAATAGTAACTTGTTTTAAGTTTTTTTTTTTCTTAAAACAAGTTACTATTTGACTTGACAAGTGAAATTTACTTACCCCACTGGCAAGCTAGTAAAAATTACCGCAAAACAAGAAACATTTTTTTGTCTTACTGAGAAAAATGGAGATAGAAATAAGTGTTTTAAGTCTTAAAATAAGTAAATTCATCTTACCTAGTATTTTTATCTTTCATTTTTTGCAGTGATGGAATCATGTAAGAAGTAAACCGCTATCACAAATCAAGTAAAAAGTGCCCAACTTTATCAGCCTTTATCTCAAAATCACACTGTCAAAAATGTCAATTTTTACCTCTGGCAAGGGGGTTACGTTTTTGTTGGCGTTGGTTTGTCTATCTATCTGTCTGTTTGCATACAAGATAACTCAAAAAGTAATGAATGGATGTCTGAAATTTTGTGAGTGAGGTGATATTAATTCAGAGATGGACCCTATTGATATTGGCCACAATCGGTCAAACAATATGGCCACTATAGCAACCATCTCGAAATCCTATGTTGCAGATATAGAGAGTCTTACTCGAGTGGGCGTGTCATATGAACATTAGGAAGCGACTTGTGTAAATTTTGTGTTTGTTGCAAGCTTTAGTGAGCAACAAATCCAAAATCTACTCAACGAGTTTCATAACAAGACCAAGATTACAAGATTCTGTTCATCTCATAACTGAATTGCGTAATTTAATGGAAAGCAAATGTAATTTTCTTTAGCGCCCATTGTATGTTAGCACTGCGCTAATTGCATCGCTCTGCTTAGTCAGTCTCTGGGTCACAGGTAATCGCGGCTGAACGAGCAACAGTTTGTAAATTCAGTCAACTGAGTAGCTAGCTAATGTTAGCACGCTAGCTAACAAACTAATGTTGCATAACGGTCTTGAAAAAGTATTTTGTGCACGCTACCTAGTTAAGTAACATGAACTTAGTTATGTGATTGGCACTTAACTAGCCTGCCACAGCGCTGAGCCATTCCGATTAAAGCAACGTTACACTTGGTATTCAGTTTGGCAAAGTATAAACGCAAAGCAATTTTTCCCCCCAGGCTCTCAGCCAAGGAGATTTTCGCAAAATTGGTATTAACCTAGAGTAATATCAAAAATATGTCATGAGCTGGGCTATGGGGAAAGTACTGCAGTTATGTGATAAACCTTAAATTTCTTATGAGCCATGTTCACTCAGCAAGATTTCGACTGTGCTGCCTTGGCGGAGGTTTGCACTCTCTGAGTACCTCTTGTTGCTTGATGCGTTCACATAGTATGTCAGAATTTTTATGTCAGGTGAGCCCATGGTGGAATTTACACATTTCCAGAATACTTAAATAATACTTAGCAAGTTTGAAAGTACGGGGGATAAAGTCACATATTTTGAAACTGGGGGGCTCACATCCCTCCGTATGCCCGGTCTGTGACACCCCTGTAAAGGAAGGGGGAAGTGCAGCTGATCCAGAATATTGCTGCCTGGTCTTCACCAAGTCTAAACTCACACACTCTCTACACCACATATTTCCCCCAGTCTAAACTCACACACACTCTACACCATTTATTTTGTCACATCTGAATTCCCTTCCCTGACTTCAGAAGGTTTTACGCATTCAATTCCCCAGCAAAAAAACCAAAGTATTGTTCTTCACATGAGATGATTGAAATCTTTCATGTGAGCTCCTTTTGTTATTGATTTGTTTGATGTTCATCTGAACTCAGAAACCCTGTAGACATTATGGCATGCAGTTTACCCAAGTTGTAAACAGAGATTTATTGCATAGAAGATAAATAATAAATGTTCTTGTGAATAAAACTGTGTTCAGGTGCATCAGCATTCATGTTAGCGCCTGTATGTGAGTGTGTGTTTCTGTCTGAGAGAACACTGTATATCATGGGCTCAAAGGCAGAAGTGATCGTGTCAATTTTAAAGCATCCCCCCCTCCCCCCGCCCCCAATTAAATGCACTTATCAATGGCTTATAACGGTGTGGACAATCTCTTTTGTAAGTAGAATTGTCATTAAAGCGTTCATTTTTTTCCATTTTCTGATTTTATAGGAGCAATCAAAAATTCAGCATGATTTTTCTCAAAAATGTGATTTCAGAGATAATCACTCCTGCCCTCAAGCCCATGATACGCATATTAAGTGTATGTGCGTGTATGTGAGTGCGTGTGAGTATGTACATGTATGAAGGTACTCTCTTGTATGTACTGTATGTGTACGACATCAATACCACCCGTGGATTAACTGCACAAATGTGTTTTGGTGAGTTACGTATAACCAGTTCCAGTAGATTTGTGGCATTGCTCTAAACCAATGCTTCTCAAACCTCTCCTGGAGGACCACTTGTCCTGCATGTTTTGTATCTCTCCCTGCTCCAGTGCAGATGATTCAAATGATCAGGCAGTTATCAACCGCCAATTGATGATGAGCCGATCATTTGAGTCACCTGTGCTGAAGCTGGGAGAGATACAAAACATGCAGGACAGGTGGTCCTCTAGGTGAGGTTTGTGAAGCACTGCTCTGAACCTTTCCGCTCTATAGTTAAGCGCACAGCTGAACTCACTGGAGGGGTTAATGTGAGGAGAGGGACTTCGCTCGTGTACATCTGACCCCCCTCCATCAGTAATAGATCGCTCCCTCTCATCGCTGTCCAGCTGGTAGAGTCTTTCCCGACCCCGAATCTGATCCCAATCTCTGTCTGCTGTCTCACGGGACGCGGAGCGGTGCCTTCGCCGTTTGCGTCTGTAACCCCGTGGCACGGGGAGGCCGATGTAGATGGACCGACGGTCTACAGGATGGACAGATGGACAGACAGCCAAACAGACAAGGGGGGAGGAAAACACAGGGGTAATTACCTTGGACTCCTGTAAATCAGAGATAGCGTGAGCAAACATTTTGCCCCATACTTTACAGTAGTTATTTAGCTGACGCTAGTGTTTAAAGTGACTTAAACTTTATTAGTTAACCCTCAGAGCACTGAAATGAATTTTAAAAAAAAAAAGATAATTAAATGATCTTGTGCTGTTGAAAACCTATCATGTGGCGACTTGTTTAAAAGAGCTCCCCTGCATGAGCTCTTTTAAACAAGTCGCCACATGATAGGTTTTCAACAGCTTTGAACTTGATATCTTACGTCCTTGAGCAACACTATTTGTATTTAGTGCTCTAAGGGTTAAAGTAGAGGCCACTCCCCCTTTTGGGATTTGGGGTTAAGATCCTGCCCCAGGGCCCCAAAAAGTGCACTCATTTATAGAGGCTGTACAGGGGCTTGAAATCCCAGCCTTCAGTGTTCCAGATCAGCCCCTGAGCTACTAAGTTACAGGCCAGCCCCAATGTGTTTGGGCTCCCTGCATCAACACCTGAATTTACAGCAAAAAGCAGCACAATTCTTGCTGCAACATAAGCCATTATGTATTGTTCTCCCTGATTGGCTACTCTTTGCACTCTCACATGGTTTCTCATTGGCCAAAGCTGACAAACCAGTCTTGTGGGGAGAAAAAAAGATGGTGCAGTTTAATTTTCAAATAAGAAACACAAATCATTTCATAATAGTCGTTCATACACAACCTCATGGAAAACTTCAGCTTATCAAAATTTCTGTTCACGTGCAAAACCAATACAAACCATCCTTGACACCATGAGAGAACTGCACATAACCAATTATGCGAGAACAGGATTTTTTGTTGCTAATTTCTACCGCTAATTAACAGGCGGCCTTGACCTGAGTTAATTTGGAATGCAAAGCATACAAGGATAGAAAATATGTGGAAAGTCTTGTAATGTAAAAAGACTAAATCAATCTCTAGATTTATTTATTGGAGCAAATGGATTGAAAGCAGCCAAACATGAAGCCTGCGCTTCAGAATTAAATGAACTGGCAGCAACTAAATTAAAAGAAATTATTTTTCTTTTATACTCCAGATTTATTTTAAGCATTCTACATTGGAGGGTTGGAGAAAATTGCAGAGTGCATTCAAAAAAGAAATTACCGTGTAGTTTTTATTGTACTATTCAGATACAGACATCCAAGGACTGTATTATGTTTAAAATTTGTACCCTTAAGAACAGAGGATGAAAAATCAGAAAGCAGAGAGTAAAAATCCTGCATTTTTTTTTTTTTTACCCCACTCATAAGCACAGCCAGCTGATTTCACTAATTATTTCCATCTCCTGGATGAAGGTGGTAATGAGCGAATCAAAGCGGTCAAAACAAACTACTGGACAGGATGTTCACTCGCTGTAGCTAGGTCCTCTACCGCTGCTTTGGAGACAGTTCAACACAAATGCGACTAATGCAATGAAACAGTGAAAAAATACTGTCATTGGTGAGTGCAGCTGAGGTCTGATAACTAAAATCTTTACTTCAAATGGAGAGAAGATATTGTACCCTAGATTCTGCTGATACTGCATTTCCTGATATTATCGACTCTATCCCAGGGCATCAAGCTCGATTTCCACGCCTTGCATTTTCAGCTCCATTTCACAGCTTTTAAACTGATTTTCAACACCATCCCCTCTCATCTCCATGTACCCACTTCATTATAAACTCTACACCCAGGAAAAATTAAGCGCCACCAATTCAAAATGACATTTTCATAAAAAAAGGGAAAGTTTTGAACTCCGTACATTCGCATGAAGGCCCAAGCATGCATTCCACATGCATTTCACCTTCAAAAGACACTGTCATGAACCACGGTTAATTCAAGCAGTTGTCATTACAAAAAAAAAAAAAAAGCCAGATCTAGCCTTCTTGCCGAAATTTCTTACACTTCCAAGACTACCACACTTCCGGTGAGCAGCTTGATAGTGCTTAGGACTATTGCATATGCATCATAACATTGAACGATAGCAATCTTATCATCTACATCAGCGCTTTTCAAACCTTTCCTAGAGTACCACTCCTGCATTTTAGAGCTTTGCCTGCTCCAGCACAGGTGAGTCAAATGATCGGCTCGTTCAGCATGGAGATGCTTGATAATAAGTGAATCACTACAATCATCCATGCTAGTGGGGAGAGATCTAAAACATGCGGGATAGGTGGTGCTCCAGGAAAGGTTTGAGAAGCACTGATCTACAGCATCTGTGATTGTTGAAGGCAACGCCAAAAATTATACTAGAAATTATATCAATCACGTGAATATTGCCATGGAAGGCCCTTCTTGAAACTTCGAGAAAATTATCGTTCCCCAGCTAAAAGCTCCTTAAGAGCCATTATCTGAGAGAATAGCACTGAGTGTGGAAATGACCCCCCTAGATTTGAACGAAACTTTACGTGCAGGTTCATACACATATATCACGGAAAGTCCCCAAATGTTTTGCCATTGGTCGCTTCGTTTGGTTGCAGCGCCACCTGGAAGCTGAAAAGTCAGGACCAAAATAGGGAAAAAGTGGAAAAAACCAGTCTTATGAGATACATTATAATGGGAAATCATGTCAATCTGCCAAACTATTTCTGATGAATATGTGTACTTAAGTACTTTCCTGTGAATTAATCGCCACCGAGTGGTCGCTTGGAGAATCGCGCGGCAGCGGCTCAAAGTTTAGGGATAACAAAAATGAAAATCCACTTTTTGGACTTAATCTTTAATTTACTCCAGCAACATGCTTTGAGAAACTATGCTTTATGGTGAAGGCTTATTAAAGTATAATAGCATAATATAAGAATTCCTCCGGCATCTTGCTGGAGTTTTGGTACATTTGGCCTTGAAAAGAGAACTTTAGCTGTTTTGGCCCTACTTTGAGGTCAGATTTCTCAATACTCCAGACAAGAATGGAACTTATGAATAGGTTGATTCATGTAGGTACCAAAAATTTCTATGGCACTCCAAGTATTTTTGTGCTGTCCCCTTTCAAAGTTGCCAATACGACCTGAAAGTGACATTCTCGGCTAATTTGGGACCATCTTTAGGAGTCCATAAAATTTTACTCCAGCTAGATAGATGCTTGAAATTTGGAGAATCTCCAGACTCTATCATGTAGATTCAAAAAATGTGGAATTATTATGGCACTCTGTATGGTAAGTCAGATATTTGATGTGTAATCTCAGCTAAAACTGCCACTAGGTGGTGCTTTGGTGGATACCTTATTTTACAGCATCCCCATGGATGTGCCACAGTAAAACCTTTGGAAACTTAACATAATAATTAGGTTAGATGAGAAAAAATAAGAATTCGTTATGGCATTAAGGTGGAGTTCTTTACTATACCAGAAGGGGGCGCAGTCAGTTATTCAAGCCCGTAGTCAATTTCTCCAGGCAGGTGCCACAGGAAAACCTTCATGAATATCATCAATGACCTTCATTTACCTGATCTAAGTGAATTTTACTGTGGTATCTCTTTGGAGTTTTTAAACTTGGTGACCCCTTGTTTACTTAAAGGGCATCTAAAGTTGATTACCATTGTTTTTGTTTATCGGCCAATCAGCGAGAGGCACCTGCACAAATGAACCGAAATAGAATAATTATCTACGCATCTACACAAAACATTAGTTTATGTGAATGAAATTGGTCATGTGACAATGCAAGATGTCAACAAAAGCAAGTGATTTGTTTGCAAACATTGGACATTAATGTCCCGTCTGAGAATTAACTTTAGATGCCCTTTAATATACTGAGGACTCTTGGGTCAAATGAAGCAGCTTGTTTTTTTTTGTTTTCTGAAATGAGATCACATTCATTTCTGTTCTTGAAAGAGTACCAGTAATATGTCTATGTCAGCTGAGTGATGTTAGAACTCTGATTCACTGTCGATTTAGCCAATTCTTGGACCTGTCTGTGGAAATTTTTGCTTTAAAGGAAAAGAAAACCCTGAGACAAAGCATCATTCCAGTGAATGTTTAGCTATAAAAATCCACATCTGAGCCTATACCAATGTTTAATATGTAATTATAAAACAATTATTGCATTATAAGGCGATAATTTCATCAATTCACGCAGGGCGCCATTCATTCCTCGTCACCGACTTCTTCTCGCGTGAACCTGCACGAATATGATGCAGTGGTCACCCATCATGATTGATACAGCGCGTTGCAGTAGCACCCAGGTGATTTTAAATGGGGAAATATTCAGAAAGAAGAAGCAGCAAACTCTTGTGGAAAGAATTCCATATCTATTGTTCCATATCTAATCTAAGAAGATACGGATCAAAGAAAGACAGACTTTTGAAGTTCTGCTTGAGGTCCACGACGCGATCCTCAATCTTATGCATTAGAATACATGTATCTGGTTCTTCAGTGGTTAGTCTAGAAGAAATGTACATTGAAATGATTATCTTTGTACTCCAGAGAGATGCCACAGTAAAATTCACCTAGATCAGGTAAATGAAGGTCATTGATGATATTCATGAAAGTTTCCCTGTGGCACCTGCCTGGAGAAATTGACTACATGCTTGAATAACTGATGGCGCCCCCTTCTGGCATAGTAAAGAACTCCACCTTAATTTCATAACAATTTCTTATTTTTTCTCATCAGTCCAGTTAATAAGTTTCCAAAGGTTTAACTGTGGCACATCCATGGAGATGCTGTAAAATAAGGTATTGACAAAAGCACCATCTAGTGGCAGTTTTGGCTGAGATTACACATCAAATATCAGACTTGCCATACAGAGTGCCATAATAATTCCACATTTTTTTGAATCTACATGGTAGAGTCTGAACATTCTCCAAATTTCAAATATCTATCTAGCTGGAGTAAAATTTTATGGACTCCTAAAGATGGTCCCAAATTAGCCGAGAATGTCACTTTCAAGGTCGTATTGGCAACTTTGACAGGGGACAGCAATAAAATACTAAGGAGTGCCAAGGAAATTTTTGGTACCTTTCATACACCATGGAAGAAGGTATAAATCAACCTATTCATAAGTTCAATTCTTGTCTGGACTATTGAGATATCTGACCTCAAAGTAGGGCCAAAACAGCTAAAGTTTGCCTTTCAAGGCCAAATATCCCAAAACTCCAGCAAGATGCCGGAGGAATTCTCTTATTATGCTATTATAAGTTCATAGACCTTCACCATAAAGCATAGTTTCTCAAGGCATGTTGCTGGAGCAAATTAAAGATTAAGTCCAAAAAGTGGATTTTCATTTTTGTTTTCCCTAAACTTTGAGCCCCTGCCACACGATTCTCCAAGTGACCACTCGGTGGCGACTGATTCATGGGAAAGTTCAAGTACTTAGTAAGTGTACGTATCCATCAGAAATAGTTTGGCAGATTGAACTGATTTCCCATTATAATGCATCTCATAAGACAGGTTTTTTCCACTTTTCCCCTATTTTGGCCCTGACTTTTCAGCTTCCAAGTGGCGCTGCAACCAAACGAAGCGACCAATGACAAAAAAATTTGGGGATTTTCTGTAATACATGTGTATGTACCTACACGCAAAGTTTCGTTCAAATCCAGGGGGGTCATTTCCACAAAGTGTCCAAAAAGTGCTATTTTCTCAGACAATGGCTCTTAATATGGCTTCTACGTTCAGTATCATACGGCCAAGTATCCATGACCACGCGCGCTTAAGTAACTTTCCCCAGCTCCGAGAGACTGGAAGTGACTCAGCTACCGAACATCATCAAGCATCGGAAATGAGGAGTGACTGCAACATTGAAGCATTTTTTTTGTATGGCTGATTGCTCGAATTGCAAGTGCTGAATGTGAGCAGTTGGGTGGCACTTCAGAAAACTTAGGTTACATCTTAGTACAACTGGCTGTCAGTGCTGAGCCATCTTAGTCTTGACATAATGAGATGTTGAGTTCGCAGGTCACCTTGCCATCTTTAAAAGACAGTAAGCCCATACTTTTAACACTATTCAATGTGTTTAAAGCATGTTATTTATCTAAAAGTTAATCGAGTGAGAAGTAAAGATCAAATTCTTTTCAAGTGATTTTGTTTGCCATGAAAGGCATGTTCAAGCCATATTTCCAAGGATTTGGTAATGCTTGTTGATGATATTAATGCTTTAAGAATTGGGTGATGCTCAACTTTTGCTGAGGCATAAATGAGCAGTCCAGTATTAGGGCGCTGTCACCCATAAACAAAATTAAAACAGGTGAATATTCGCCTTCCGTTAACTTCCATTCCATGTGAATGAAGGGCGAATAAAATATTTGCCTCTGGTGACGAAGCTAATTCTCATCTTTGATTTGCATGGAGTTGAATATTGGTAAACTTCGTCTGGTGAAATCATAGCCTCAGCTAATACCAAAGAAATGTGTAACCCCACTTGGCTGTCATTGCCTGTAGTCATATCCTGCACTGCCAACATTAAGCAGAACGAGATACAAATTTTGCCTTGGCAAGAGATGGGCTTTTACCTGCATTTACGTATGTGCGGCCGTGCCATAAGTTTATAAGGGCCTCAGGGCACCACCCCCTTGACTGTCTAACATAGATCTAACCCTGAGCTTCAGTGCTTACCCTCCTCTTCCTCATACTGCTGCCGGCCATTACCCACTCTTCTTCCATCCAGCCCTTCATCATCCATCCTGAGGAAAGGAATTCGACAGGGATGGGGCAGAGGAAGAAAGAAAGAGCAGAAGAAATTACATAAAGTCAGAAAAAAATCCAGTTCCAGGAAGTTTAAGTCCTCTGTGTTTTCTTCCAACCTCTACGATTGGCTAATTATCATTAAGTATTCATACAGAAAGGACATGTATCAGGCTAAATTGGCTGGCTGAGTTTGTAAGTCACCTAAACACATGGCAGGACTTCAAATTTTTTTATCCGCTGGGCTTTTTGCCACTGTGGAATGTATCTGAGAATAATATAAGACCGAAGGGTTTAGCTCTTTTTCAGTTTAGGTCAAACATTACAGAAACACAGTGACCCACAACTTCACTTTTTGCTTAAGCCTCAACAAATCCTTGTCAGATATGACAAGCAAGAGAGATTACCGAACTTACTGCGATCATATTTCTTGCGTGTTAGGGATTACTTCCTATTTTACATCAAAAGAAAGCTGAAAATCCATTCTTCCTGATGATATAATATGGAAGTTGTCAACTATCATCACAACTCGAGTTCCTCGGTCGGAACTCAGAATAGTTTGGCTCCTCAGAGTACATGATGTAATTTTCTAGGAACATCCTTTTTTCTAATTGCTCGCAGAGGGCAAACAGTGTATGCAGTGCCACCCATTTCATTTTTGCCTATCTTCACTCAAAAATATCAATCAAAATGACTGAAAGTGACATGAAAATGTTATCTGTCATGGATTCTCATGAAGAGTTGAGTTGGACTCAAAAAGTAGTCCTGAAGAGTTTTCTTGTGGAAATTCTTGTGGAGTGGAGTGATATTTCATCAGAAGATGAACAGCCAATGACATCAACAGTTTGCCCAAAAAATATTTCAGTGTATTTTTTGGTGTCAAAGTGTTTTTTCCTTTGCCATTTTGCCCTCATGTAGGCTAGTTGGGAAGAAGTTAAAGCTAGTGTCAAACCTGTGTAGAGTTTCTAGCCAGAGCTGACAGAGGCAGAACTTACATGCAGATGAAAATCCAGCTCACAGGTTTTATTGGAAATTGTAATCAGGCGATCGCAGCCAAAAACCGGCAGTGAGGCTTCAGTACAATGGGGCAAATCCAGAATCGTAATCAATGAACAGTCCAATGGTCAGAACTGGGAAGTCGGTTCGCCAAAGCCAAATCGCAAAGAGAATCTTGAAAACCAAAAAGCCAAATCAGAAATCAAACATGGCTATCAATAGGACACAAAGGGCAAGACAGAATCCTAAGTTGGAAAACAAACCAAATGGTACACGTGGAGGTCTCAAGCGATAACCCACTCGTAAGCTAGGCACTGGAAAGCAAGCTAAGAAAAACTTGCTAAATCCAGTGGGGCTGGGAGGTATATAAAGGGATAAGTGAGGCCAAATCAGACTGGTAGCAGGTGTGAAGGGGAAAGACAAGCGTGCAGGGAAGGGTCATTACAAATGTGCGAGCAATCATATAATTAACTATAAACGAGGGGCGGGGCAAGTGCAGGAGTGAAAACAAAAAGCACAAGGTAAGTGACAAGGGACTGGGAATGCTGAACGAATACAACAAACTGCTAAAATAAACAGTGCGACAAGAAAAATAATGAACACGGTATCTAAATACACAAACAACATTGCTAGACATTCTCA
Organism: Gymnothorax javanicus; assembly: GCA_029692085.1. NCBI lineage: Eukaryota > Metazoa > Chordata > Actinopteri > Anguilliformes > Muraenidae > Gymnothorax > Gymnothorax javanicus. The sequence goes on from CM056194.1 coordinate 84,395,890, forward strand.
GACCTGGACACAGAGCACTGAAAATGGAGGCCCGTAGGGCACTAATGGAGCATAATCAGGAACGGAACTGTCACCATAACAACACTAACCATGGTAACGGCGAGCAAGGAAGTATGTGAACACAATTCGCCACGACAGACTGACTGGCATGTTAAGCCCCTTTGCTCAAAGATTAATTGCCAAATAATTAGGTGGGGCAGAAATGCAGTGGAGGGTGGCGTTGTGGTGCTGTGGGTGGCACTTTTCCTCACAGTGAGAGGGTTGCGAGGTTTAATCAGTCCCGGGGCTGTGGTACGGTGCATTCACAAGGGTATCCTCTGGTTAAGCCAGTCTCCCCCTACGGTCCAAAAACGTGCGTGTCGGGCCAATTGGAGACTCTTAATTGGCAGTAGCGATGAGCGTGTGAGTGAGTGGTGTGTGACCCCTGTGATGGATCAGTGGACTGCACAGGGTGTGTCCCTGTCGCTCTCCCATTGGGTATTGGGATAGGCTCCAAACAGGCCACCCCCCCCCCCACAACCCCATCCTGGACAAATCAGGATAGGTAATGAACAAACGGATGGATGGAAAACCCAATGGAAATTTGTACAGTACAGCATCATGGGGTTGAGGAAATTGTTTTACTTTAAATTTACCCCAACAATGAGTGAAATGGGGTGGCATGGTGGCGCAGCGGTTAGCACTGCTGCCTCACAGCAAGAGGGGCGTGAGTTTGAATCTGGCCTGGGGCCTTTCTGTGTGGAGTTTGCATGTTCTGTCTGCGTTTGAGTGCGTTTCCTCTCGCAGTCCAAACACAGGCATGTCAGGCTAATCGGAGACTCTAAATTGCCAGTAAATATGAGCGTGTGTGTATGAATGGTGTGTGTGTTACCTGGGTGGGCCCCTGCCTTTCACACAAACTCAGCTGGGTTAGGCTCCAGCTCCTCCAGGACCCACGTTAGGAAGAGGCGATTTAGATAATGGCTGGATGAATTCTGATTGGAATGACAAGAATGGCGCAAATGCCAGTTAGTGGCATTATTTGACATCTTGGTAATGTAATGACCCTATAAGTGGACAATACAGTCCAATATTTTAACCATTACCAAATGCATTCTAGCCTCACTTCCCCTGGCAGCCAACACCATTACTCTACGTCCAAAATCCAACCTTACAACCTCACCCAGAACTTTAGCCTTAATGAATCTGCTGTTGTAGAAAGGATTTCAGAAACATAACTGTTCAGTAAATTTCAGTGCTGGGAAAAAAAGCGAGCCTTGCTGGGCTGAATTCCCTGTTCTTAGCTTTGTAGTTCTTAAAATGAGTTAATGATGCACATTAGTAGAATTAAGTGTACACACAACATTTTTTATTGCCCAATTATTACTTTTAAAAATAGATGAAATGAGGTATTAATGATTATTCATACATTAGAGACACATAGGCTATATTTAAATAAGCTATTCATTAAAAAATGTAATATATCACTTATTTAAATTCAACTGGCAGAAATGAATGTATTTGTTAGTATTTATTTTCGATGTACAGGTTAACTTTTAGAAATTTGTAGCTGACCCGAGTTGCTTTTTGGGCGTTCGCCATCAATTCCTAGCAGTTTATCCAGAATTTTGCAGCCCTTCTGATCTACAACCTCCCCAGACACTTCTGAGTCACCCCGTTTCTCACTGACATTTAGAACATCAGTGCTAGCATAGTAGGCAACTACGAGGACACCCCGAGCTTATCTTCAGAAGATCATTAGACTCTACGCTGGAGGTGGGCATAAGGGCCGCATCTATCCCTGGTTTCCACACCAACTTCAGGCCTTTAATAAGTTAAAGTAGTCTTAATTAGCCAAACCATTGTGAAATCAGACATTTTTGCTGCTTTTTATGCAATTATCATGAATGACCCCCAAAGACTGTTCTTGCCTCCCCTAAATGTAACATTTGACTTTTGTCTAATCTATGCGCAAATCTGTGTTTGTGTGCACAACCAAATTAGCTCAGTTAGTCAGAATAATTGAAATAAGAACCTGCATACACACCGGCCCAGAAAAAAATACAAGAGAAATCCCAGTCACTTCCCCTGAACTTCCCACAGAGGTCAGAGCAGCAGAGAGTTTGACTGTAGTGTGAAGACTTCCTGCCCACTCAGCTGATTTTGTATTTGACGCTAAGTCTTGAGCATTAGAATTGAATGCTGTTTTTCCTTTGTTATATGTGTGATGGATTGTTTTTCAGGATGCGTTTTGTTCCGCAGGTAATCTCCAGCGCCAATCCTATGCTCACTCAGTCATCTCTCGGCTGTCATTTTGCTCTGAATAAGAGTGTTGGCTGAACTTCTATGATTTAGTCAATGGCAGATTCATGTAGGCCTTTTTGTGAGATGTTACAAAAATCATTATCATCTCCAAGCTGCACAGTTAGTCAAATGTCCAAACACCATAGGCAAACCTGACCACAGGAATATATAGCATTATTACGCTCCCCCCAGACAGTGGGCGGCGGAATGCTGTATTCCAGTTGTCCATCCATCATAAATATCTTGCTCGCCCTACATCCACTGCAGGAGTGGAGAGATTTCCACCAAATCAGACAGTACGTAACTCCTCATAGAAGGCAGCTGAACTTATTAAGTTTTGGAGGTCATCAGGTCAAAGGTCAAAGTCACATAAGGTCAGTTATATGCAGGGGCCGAGGATCAACTTTTAGGGTGTATGAAGCTATGGCGGACAGAGACGTAACTATCACAACTCTATGTTGATTTGCGCCTTCTTCAATGCATTCTCTGATCCCCGGTTTCTAAGGCAAGGATTGTGGATAGGATATCATGACGCCCATTTATCTATATTGCACGCCACTCGTAAATCCAAATAATTCACTGTCCCTCAGAAAAGAGCCAAACTCTTCCTGATTTGCTGTGGCCTTGTCTTTGCAATTAGTACAGCTCCCTATCTTAAGAAAAAAAAAAATAAAACAGCAGTCGGAACATTGCTTCCACTACACTTGGCAGGAGCATTACGAATACAGCCTCTGGTGTTGGATTAAAGGGAACATTAAATGTTGAGCAGTATTAATTGAGGAAAGAGTGTAGCTCGATAAGCTCTCCTGCATTTGTTGTTTCCTGAGTGTGAGTGTAATTAGGCAGGCAATATTAATTGAGGACAGAGTGTTGTGCAATCAGCTCTCTTCTGCAATTGTCGTTTCCTCTGTGTGTTTGTCTGTGTATTTAATTAGGCAGACAGTATTAATTGAGGACGGAGTGTTGTGCGACAAGCTCTTTCCTGCTGTAATATTGGCTATCTTAGGCTTACCTAGCTAGCTAACTGACTATCGGCCCTATTTGATACCCTCATGTTATGTAAGGTAATGTTTGCCAATATTTGTTAACACTTGATGGATTGTGAGTTAACGTTACAGAACTTTCCGCCATCACTGTAGTCAGTGAACTTTCCTTGGGATAAGTTCTAGAAGTTTCTATGCAAGCAAAGTGTGAACACACAGAGGCATTGACAAGTGCGGGCCGGCCCGCCTCCTGGCTGGGCCCTTATCTGATTGGCTTAGATCAGTGCTCTCTAACCCTGTTCCTGGAGAGCTACCATCCTCAGGGTTTGAACTCCAACCAAAGCAAAGCACACCCCATTTCCCCAGTACCGGTAGCCATTTTGATGAGCTGCTAATGAGCTGAATCAGGTGTGCTTCGTTAGGGCTGCAGTAAAAACTAACAGGGTGGCAACTCTCCAGGAACAGGGTTGAAGACCACTAGCTTAGATCTCTGCATTGAACAGGAGGGAGAGAAAATTTATTTCAGGCCCACAGTGTGCAGGGAGGGCTGGGATACCAGTGCTTTGCATTACAGTACCTATTTATGTGACAAATGGCAGCATGCGGAATCATGGACCGCTAAATGCTAAAATGCTAAAAACAATACCCCAAAATGCAGCTTTAACTGAGGGCAGAGTGATATGTGTTGAGGTTTCTCCTTGCTCTGTATTTGTGTGTGTGCCTGTGTGTGTGTGTGTGTGTGTGTGTGTGAGAGAGAGAGTGTGTTTCCTGTGTGTGGCATAATTAGAGCCTGTCACTCCCTTGCCCTTCACACAGGATGGACACGCAGTGGGTAGACCTGCAGGCTATCAGAACAGACGATATGATCAATAGGTCTCTAAAAGCCACTTTACCTCAAAAAAAAAAAAAAAAAAAAGGCATGCTAATGGCACCACTGAACCTCACGGACACTGATGCATGTGGAAATTTGCCCCCACACACACACACACACACACACACACACACTGTGTTTTCATATTTTGTGGGGGTATCCCATAAACCTACATTTATTCCCCAATCCCTTATCCTGTCCTTAAACATAAACATGCCTAACCTTAACCTTAGGCCAACCCAAACCTTTACCCTTAACTCTAAAGTAGCACAGTTATCTTGTAGGTACCAAGAAATGTCCCCATAAGTGTGAAGAAATCTGGTATTCCATCAATTGAGGGGAAATTTTGTTCTCACAAGAGGTAGAGATACTTACATACACACACACACACACACACACGCGCGCGCGCACTGTACTGCAGGGATTCGTGCCTTCATCCTGAAAGGGCCAGTGTATGCTTTCAGCCATGCCGTTACACACCTGATTCCACTAATGAACCCCCGTGAGTGTTTGCTGAAGACTTTGATTAGTATATTCAGGTGTGAGCCCTGATCTCGGAGTCTTCTAGGCTGTCTGGGATTTCCTGGAGAGACAGAAGTAAGTGAAGCAGCCTAACTGCAGGAGAACTTTGGCAAGTTCTTCAAAATACTTAAAACATGCTTGGATCCAGCCATTTTCTCATAAAATTGTAGGACAGAGTACTGTAGAGAATTGATACAATTTTTCATGACAAACGGTAGCAAGCCAAGTATTCATTTCTTTCCATTCTTAACCACATGCTGGTCTTAATAGTTACATTTTTCAATATACTGAAACTTTTCACTTCATTTTTGAAACCATATTTGCTTTACATATTTTTTTTTGAAATGTGCCTCAGACTTTTGTACTGTATACACATGCAAGCACACAAATTGTGCGTATATTATATGGCAGTATATAAATGATTTTGATTTTTACATAAACACACATACACACACATATGCATCCATCTTAAGCCACACACACAGAAGCTATAATGAAAATTAACATCAAGCGATCACCCACATAGCATATTGTCAAAAGACTTTTCACTTTAAAAAGCACACACAGTACCTAAAACTTAAATTTGTATGCCAAAATTTGCCACGAGGAGAAATGAATAACACTTGTAATTCATCACAACCCTTTCTTGCATAGATTTACTGCACCGCCAGTCGCAATTACTGTATATTATTAAGAAGTGCAAATCTATGGGCAGATTCACCACCAATGACAGTATATCATAAATATGTTAATAAAAGTGAAATATTCTTTATTTGAAACACTGCGAGCATTCACTCAATAACTACATCTTTACCCAGTCATGTCTCATGAATTTTCCCATTTGTGTTAGTTGACGAATATGGGTGTCGCGGTTCATTAGTTATTTGACATTTCGAGAACAGCCCAGTCCTCTGCTTTCTGCAAAAGTCTATCATTTTTAATATAAGCAAACTTTGAGACCTCGTTCAGAGCCTGCCAGGCGAGCAACGAACCAGAACCAGAACTATGCAACAACATTTATGAATGGATGAAAAAAGAAATCTGGGAGATATTGTACCTTTTCTGCGTGGTGGGCGAGCCTAGCCGAGCCGGAGGAAGAGAGGGGGTCTTGCTAATGGCTGGAGATCATTTACAGCACCCCCTCAGCGGCTGGAGAGAGCAGGGTGTTGATGGGCCCCAGCTGAGCCACGGGTGAAGAGAGCGGGCCAGGGGTGGGGTGTGTGTGCGTGTGTGTGTCTCTGTATCGCTCCCGTGTTGTTGTGATGGCTGGTTGGGTTTGCGAAATGACTGGATAACAGGACACAAGAGGGAGGGCAGAGCCAGTGTAGCAGGACTGATGAAATACACACGGCGCCCTTACCCGAAACAATAAGCATTGACACCGGCTCTGGGCTGCCTGGCAGGTGTTGTCCTCACAGTTTGCTCAGCAGCGCACAACATAAGGTCAGCTCAATCAATTCCAGGTTTCTTCTGTGCATCAGCAGAGCTGGAATGGCTCCAGGGTTCCAGAAAGACTTTTTTTTTTCAACTGTGCAACAGGAAAGGGGTGAAGACATCTTGTTGAAAAAAGGCAATAGCTTATTAAGGGAGGATGTGTCGCGTTAGGGGGGGTGAGAGGTATGGCACAAAGCCACTATGATCCAGAGAAAAGGTGTGGTGGCCGATTGTACTTCCCCTGTAAGGCACCACAATTTCATTTCACAGCATCAGAAAAGTGATTGAAGTCCTCCATTGAGTTTCACAGTCAAGAAGGCAGCTGATCATTGGGCAACTGAACCTCCTGTGAGATGCCAGAATGGACTGGAGTGACCTGCCGAGAGGAACACGACCAAATGAAACTAAGAGCAGGAATGAGCAATGCGCTTATAATGTTTCGAGCACATTTATCAGGTGACTGTGCTCGGAAACTATACGTTCTCATATTCAACCAATCACACACATACATGTGCGCATTTCTAGATTTTCTCTCGCTTAACCGAGCACAAACACTCCTCACCACGTTATCAAACGTAACCAATCATATTCATACACTGTATATTCCTGTAGTCAACCAAATGTTATTGTACTCACTCAATCATACACACACATCACAATATCTTTGCAAACTCAACAAATTGTATGAACACATCAGGATATGCTCTCATACTCAGTCATTCATAAATACACATCACTACATAATTTATCATCAACTAATCATATCCAGTATACACATTATTACACGTACTTATCCACAACCATTCATATTCAAATCTCTATATGCACAAGGTTGTGGAAAAAACCATTATACAAGGCATGGGCTGGCTAAAAACCGAACAATGATGTTGTTTTCAAACATTTCAAAACTGGCTGATATAAGCAACGGCAGTGTACAGTGTTGAGTGGACAATATGCTCTAGTTTTTTGTAACGCATCAGGATCCAGTGCTAGAGGTGCTTGATTCCATTTCATAATAAAACCTGAAAAACTGATTGTTGTTGATGTTTTCCGTGCTGATTACTTCCCTTGAGCGTTTTGCCAAACTCCGCTAAGTTTCTGAATTCTCAGAGACAGATGGTCCACCGTCTCACTGGAGGAGTGTGGGCCGTGACAGCCCTTCGGCGATAACACTGAAATATTAGCGGAAGCTGAGCCGAGAGTGATGACCGTGATTAGAGTATGCATAAAACAGGAGGGTGGAGGAGTGTTAGGCCACAGCTACAGTCACCATCAAACGGAAGCTGGCACAGAACTAAGTTCTTCTGGCAAACTTTTTTAAGGAGGAGAGTCAATTTGATTGACTGCAACATGGCCCACCCAGAAACGGCCTGAGGATGTTGATTAAAGGGGAATGGAACATTGACAGATGGATGTAATCAACATCACCCCCCACTGCAGTGACCTGATGTTGGAGGTAAGTCAAGTGACGCAGAATCCTCGCTGTTAAACAAGCGATGACTCCCTAATACTTTGCTTGATTAGCAATCAGAGGATTGATTAACTAATTTACTGAGACTAAACGGCAGAATGACTTGCAAATTTCAGTTTCCTCGACATTATCGGTGCATCAAACTTAAAATGCTCACGAGACAGATAATTTGTTCACATTTGCTTACAGGAAGCTAATGCCATTAACAAATTAAAACCTTTCTTATGCCGCGTTCAATGCTTGGTCAATATGTTTACGATGATGTTTTGTTTTTCCTTAAAAGCGTACTTTTAAATTCCCATTCAAACATATAGGGAGTTTATTTTCAGTCTTCGTTCATAATCCGATAAACAAAAGGTCAAAACGATACACGGTATTACCGAGAGAGTTGAGATTTTTTTCTAATTAATTATGAAGATTTTTATCCTTGCAGTCTCGAATCAAAGCGTAATTGTAAATGAATCTTTAGTCATTATCACCTCTTAATCATACATATAGGCTAGGTTTTAATTGTTCCGTAAAAAAAGTAAAAAATTGATTGATTGTCAATCAGGTATTGTACGTGGAAACAGGTTGACAAAATTCGGCAATAAAAGGTGAAGTCACTGCCTCCCCTGACCGCACGTCTCTGCCTCACTGGCATCTGTTGACTTCATATTAAATGTGAAGTATTTGTGAGGAAGTGGAAGGAAACAATATTTGGGCTGAAAATGACATTTTAAATTGTATTACTTTATAGAGTATACCTATGGTTATTATGAGCCCAGTCTCATCCCGACTCGTCATGAGGCTACCTGACCAAGCGTCAATATATGACAACAGAGGAGGCTTTTGGCATCCTTTTTTGATGTCAGTTTAAAACGAACCCTACCCCCTGACCCCTAACCCTTAACCCGAACCCAAACCGTGAATGTCAAATAAGGATGCCAAGAGCCTCCTTTTTTGTCGTATATCGACGTTGTGTACGTCGTATAGCGTAACTACATGATGAGTCAGGATGAGAATGTGTTGTTCTGGTGATTCAGAATTTAGGGAAAAGTGAGTTTTGGGTCTTGCTCATCTAGCCTGAAGATGAAACTCAGCCTTGAAGGTGGATGAGTAAGGGAGACGGTGGGGGTGGGGTGGGGTGGGGGTGGGGGTGCTTCGACGAGACGTGACGAGGATATACAAATTTAATCCCAGTAACAGGATTGGATGCCTTGAACGTGTTGGCCATTCACCATGGAGCGACAGACAAATGATCTCTTGTTTACTGCTATGCAATAGCAAAAGTGTAAAGTCCAGGGGTCACACAGTAAGAGTCCTGTTGTGTCCTCTCTCTCTCGCATACACACTGCTGACCAGTTGTACCTTCTCGCCAAGTGGGGTGGTTTGGTATTTCAGTGGTTGATGGCTGGACAGCATATGAACAGTTGCTAGTTTGAGCCCTAAGTCGTGCTTGGTGTCCTGACTCGCATCCGGAGAGAAAACTCCACTGTTACGCACACAAGCAAGGCCCTTAACCCTATTAACCTCTCCAGTGGTTTTAGCCCCAATACTCTCTCACTCCAACTACTTGGCACAGGTATTCTCCCCCAAAGCTAGCTCGGAATCTGCGAGAAAGAGATGCTTTTTCTCAACTGAGCCTCCCTTAGTAAATAAAGGAGGTATTAAACAAAAACTGGAGAGCAATTTTTCTTTTTGGACGTGGATTTTACAACTGTAGTCATTCATTGTGACTTTAACCGATACCTCAGTTACCAAAAATAAAGTGAAGCATTAGAGATGTGCGGAAGATTACGACTCGTATCCTAAGTTTTGACGAGAAGGATTGAGTTATTGGGAGCTCAGCAGGAAGTTAAATACAAAGCCCTCTCATAACAGTCGCAGATCTCCAGCAGAGCCGAAACGGTGCCGCAGAACAGACACGGAGCAGAACTCCATCAGTGGCGATTGAGTAGAAAGGAAGCAGGCTGCAACAAAGAGAAATAGATGGTGAATGAAATACGGGACTTAGCCCCTGATTTTCGAAGTGGCACTGATTAGTGAAGGAAGCAGCTGCGGGGACAAAAGGGCATGTTTGAGTGTATCATACCACTGAGAAAATGTTTCGAATCAAATAGGGGAAGTAAGTAATTCTGTTCATTAATACTGTACATCTCCTACCTCTGTGTGCACCCGAGCAGTTCGAATTTTAATACATCGACACAAATACGGGGGTTGAGGCAGCAAAGGGCTCACCAAGGTGACCGAGAAATAAAAAAGCAGATTGAACACACGTATTATGGTAAACATTACTGTAAATAAATTTAAAGGAGCTCGTCTTCCAGGGTGACTTCCAGGGAAGGAGGAACTTAAATGAATTCTCCTGATCGGTCGCTCCAAATAACAATGCCAAGAACTGACGCGGAAGAGATTAACAGAATAATGTACTGTGACTGATGGACTGGAACGTCCTCACATCTGACTCTTAGCCAAACGGACGGAGGAAAACCAAGAGTTCTTAGTGCTTGGGGACCTTGATTTGAAAAGCAGGGGTCTACAGTCTGCGTGGGAAGACAGAAACTGCTTACCTAACAGCTTTGAGCAGTTGCCCCGACCACACACAATGGGACAGAGGCACACTAAATTTCAGTTGTTCGTCTATCACAATGTCCGTCATGCTGTCCATCACAAATACCTTTTCTGGGCTGTATCCACTGAAGGAGTGGAGGGATTTTCACTTAATCAGACATGGTAACACTCCAAAGAAGATAGCTGAACTGATTAGGTTTTGGAGGTCATTGGGTCAAAGGTCAAGGTCACACACAGTCTTTGAGTTCCTTGAGGGACAGAAGATCAACTTTTAGCGCATATGAAGCAATGGTAAGGGGTGGCATAGCAAGCAACGTGCTGCGTTGAGCTCTACCTTGTTCTTACAGAACAATATGGGGGCAGCACATTTTCAAAATTCAGTTGATGCTTTTATCTAAAGCAACATATAGAGCAATGTGTTAAGGGCCTTCCTTTTGGGCACAGCTGCACTAGTCTTATTGTGGTAGCACAGGGGTTTCAACCACCAACCTTCTGTGTCCCTGTCAAAGACTGGAACAATACAGACACTGAGGGATGGGAGAATCAGTTGCTTGCCAGCTGTGGTAAGGGGATTGTAAGGGAAAATACACCTTGATAATATGCTACATAGGAAGGATGGATTCAGAAAATGCATGCAATTAGTTGTAGCAAGCAGACCTGCAAAGTAATCAATCTTATTAAATTGCCACAATCAAAAATCTGTCACGAAGAAGGAAGACTTTCAATTCATAACTAGAAAAGGCTAAATTTTCTGAAGAAAATTTGTGTGCTTGCTTCAGCGTGAAAAGTTGAAGAGGTTGGCTTATTAAATGAAGGCGCTTGGAAACTGAGAGGCAAAGGAAATTGCTGAAGAAACGTAGAAAAACTGCTGAATTGTAAACACAAGACTTTAAGAGCCATATTCTGAGATAATGTCACTTTTGAGATATTTAGTTGAGTTGACATCTCAAAATTGCATGAAATTTGGCAGAATGGTGCAGAATGGGCAGAATGGAATACGTGTAACAGAAAATCCTGGTGTTGAGCTCACAATTTTTATCGATTTGGCTACAGCGCCACCTAGAAAAGTCAGGTACCAAATTGAGCACTTTTGAGGAAAAGTACCCGTGTTTGAAGGAATATTGTGGATAACTGCTTCAATGTGCCAAACAAGTTATGATGGTATCTGATACTGGGATACCCAAATTTTTAAAATGTGAAGTGCTATCTTGTGATCATTTTGGTTATACAGTACGTGCAATGACAAGAAATCTGTGTACAACAGGAAAAATATTTTTACAAATTCAGGCTAATTTTAATTTTCAAACCAGACCAGTGCCAAATTCATCTTACCTGTTTCCTTTTCAGACATTAAAGGTGAGAAAAATTATGAGGTGTTTAGTCTGGCACTTTTTTGTTTTTTCGAGATATTTGCTCCCAAAGTTAGGTGCGGGATAATTTTTTCCTGTTTGTACAGTGGATTAACATTAATAACCAGACACCTGTGGGGATGGGCAGACGATTAATTTGAACCTTCCTTTGGGCTAAACAAAAGACAGCAGAAACATCTTTGGCACTATGCTCCATCTTGGAGCAGCGGCTACGGACATTTTGACAAAATCCCCAATTCGCCTATTTGCAGTGATGTTCAGGGGCCCGTAAAAATGTTAACCAAGAAGATAGAGCCTTGAAATTAGCTGAGTCTCCAGCGCTTTCAGGAAATTTTAACATGCTAAAGGAAGTTTTATGGCACTCTTTGCCAATGTCTGGATATAAGGGGATGAATGTTCAAAAATACATCAGTGTAGGGGGCGCTGTTTCCAATATGTCAGATCTGACAAAACCAGACATGTGCCATGGAGAAGTTTCATGAAATGGAATATGTGTCTTATGTACATTGTGAAAACACTGATTTTGTTTTGGCACTATGTTTGTTTAACTAGTAATGCCAATAGGTGGCGCCCCACCGTATCACCTTATTCAGATCTTGCAAAATCAGACATGATTTTGCAGTGACGTCACCATACTCTAAGCTCCCAGAATTTATTGTAAAAAAATTTTTTTTAAATTATAATAAAAAACTTGTAGAAGAAATTATACAAGCTTAGCTTAACATTTTCCTGTTTGAATGACATTTGTAGCTAAAAGTATGACAGAGCAGAAAATAGCTGAAAATACCTGAATCTACTGAATCAGCAAAAATGGCTTGATTTAACAGAACCCCAAGAAATGACATTTAAAATTAAATATCTCAAAAACTAAGAAAAATCAAAAATCTGTTCAGATTTAGACCAAGCTGAATTTTTTAAAGTTTGAATGGTATCAATAGCTTAAACCGTGTAGGACGAGTTAGTCTGCCAAATTTAGGCGGAGGCGGAAGAAGAAGAAGAAGAAGTAAGAGTATAGAATGTGCTGCTTCGCTGACGCAAGCGCAGTTAAGAGCCGAGCCGTGAATTGTGGATGGATTCCTGGTGATGTAACGATTTTGATATTGAAAGGAATGGCAGCATCACTGACATTGATTGTTGTCTGGAGGTACGATGGAGCTCCCGCATTAAAGTTCCTGCATCAAGGTTTTAGGCATGACGTGAACAGTGACTGGCAGCCATTGAAGTGAGATGACGAGAGAGTGACAAGGCCACATCACGGAAGACTGCAGCACATTTTGCTATCTGCAGGGGTACATTAGCAAAACCAAGCAATCGGAGAGGGGTAATTACAGTAGTCCAGATATAAAATGCATGGGGTTAGAGGACGGGTAGTGTTGCGCAGGTGTCAGAAAGAAGGGGCGGAGTTTTTGGATCAGATAACTTAAAGTAAATTTCTGGAGGACTGCTGGAATTTCCGGATTTTCGATGTGCCTCTGTGCCTAAGCACTTCAGTCAGTGGTTGGTTAAAGAGTCTGTGCACCAGAGATACTCGGCCTCATGCAGAAAGGGCCGGTGTGGGTACAGCCTTTCATTCTAAGCAATTAGTTACACATCTGATTCCAGTAATCAAGGTCTTCAGCATGGACTCTAGGGGTTGATTACTAAAATCAGGAGCGTAACTGAATGGCTGGAACAAAAGCTTGCATGCTTACTGGCTGTCTCTGGATCAGGTTGAATCCCCCGGCTGTACGTCTTATTCTCAAGACCTAAACCAGTGTTTCTGAACCCAGAATTGCACATTTTATGCGTATCACTGATCTGACACACCGAGTTTAGCCAGTACTAATAAGTACTAAACCAATGAGCAGATCAGCTGAATCAAGTGTGGTAAATTGGGGAGACATCTAAAATGTGCAGGGCAAGGGTGCTCCAGGAGTAAGGTTGAGAAACACTGGCCTGAATTATCTACAGATTGAATGAAAAACCCAGGTACTGTACTGCAGACACTGCAGTCATCCAGGGGTACGTTTCCCAAAAGCCTAAAAGCAACTTACATAGTTTGACCATACACAGTCAGTGGTCCCAGCCATGTAAGTTAGCATCTGTGCGTTTGGGAAACGTACCCCAGAGCAGGAGCTTGAGACACAGCACGAGACATTGTACAAAATGAATGTGCTCAACTAACTCAGAGGCAGCTTAGGGCAGAACGGTAGATCATCTGTTCAGAGGGGCTTGGGGCTTTAACTTTGATCGAAATCCCAAAAGAATAAATGAGTTAAAAAAAAAAAACACTCATAGCATGGAGGAAATTTCCTTAAAGTGGTGAGAAAAAACACCCGGGTGGGAAGAATTCTCAAGAGGAATCCGACTACAGTTGGAGAGCCCATTCTTTGCTGGCCTGCCAATTATAACGCAGATAGGGAGAGAATCAGAGTGTTAAAATCCTCCCCAGTATTTTTTCTAACCACTTAGATTTCTCCACGGGGTCACTGATAGAGGCAGCTAGTGGACGAGATACACTGCAGTCTGTGTCTTTTATCTCTTTGTTTTTTTTTTTTTAATTTGGCATCTCCAATTCCACCTGCATGTGAAAAATCCAATCAGTGAACCGTGTACAAGCTCGTACATGACTCATACTGCCATCTCGGGAGAGAGCAGACAGTTTGCTGTTCTCCTTAAACACACGCACCTACCAGCTGCCACTTCCTTTCAATTGCACTTGCAAACCCTGCATACACAGAATTATGGGGAGTCCAAAAATGAACCTGCTCAGAATGCGACTGACGTGCACCTGGATGGCCAGCAGGAAGTGCTTCAGCAACTAACTATGATACTAACCCAAACCAACTATATCCCTCCCATATCCCTGAGCAGTACAAAGCCAATAATGCACTGCTCTTACCAGGCTGCTGGTCACAGTATGCATAAGCATGGCTGGGTTTGGATAGATGCCGTGGTGGTCGCTCTGTGCTCTACAGCGGCATCTGTACAGTGAGCCAACCCAGCTGCCCCAGGCCTTCTTTTTTCTGACTCTCAGACTTTCCAAGCCTGAACAAAAGTACTTGTCTGATCCCTAAATACAGATCTCGCCAAGTCTGGCCCTCAAATCCAAATCCAGCCCTGGTTTTTTGCTCTTAATTAACTCTTTAACAGAACAGCTAGTGCTCCTGATTGGCCAGTCTGTCTTGATACACCTGACTTCCAGGCGAAGGAAGGGTGGAAAACCAGGGGTGCATCCAAATTACCTCAAGAGCAAGGAGCCATCGCTGAGAATGGACATGACTCATAAATAGTTTGGCTGGGAGCCATGACAAGGAGCATCTGTATTGTTTATTTCATAAAGGAAAGGAGGCAATTAGCTTCTTCTTTGCTTCCATCTGGCAAGGAGACATGCGCAGGACCAATCTTGGAAGGCAGATCAAATATGGACCACATTTGCAATGACTGGAATTACATATGTCAGTCAAAACAATTTTTCTGTTGGAACAGTCATCATTATCAATCCCTGTAGAGCCAATGACGCATTCAAAGAAAAGACATCCAATTTTTCTCAAAAAATATTGCAATGTACCTTCAAAATCTCCCTGCAACTTTCTCTTGAACTGTGCGGCCCTTTCTTGTAAGGAGAGAGAAAAGTGAAGAGGAAGGGAAAATGGCCGCCTGTTGGAGACAATTCAGATGCACCCCAGCAGTTCTTGAGGACCGTGACCGGATAATCCTGTCCTTAGCGAGCGCGAGTGATTACCATCTCTTCCGGCCTTCCACGAGATGTCATCGCGGACTCATCGAACGGGCGCCGCACCACAATTTGCAGTCTGGCCATTCAGCCCTTTATTACGTCTGCTATTACAGTGCTTCAAAATGAAATGCGGAAGCAAACTAACCGTGAAAATTGTTCAAATGAAATGTGGAGATCAAACCAACGCAATAATTTAATCAACTCCAAAAACAAGCCCGTCTTATGTGCTTTAGTGTTGCAATGACTCTTTAAATCTTTTTTCCTCTGTTGAAGGGGGTTTATGAATGTTTGGTTATTTTTACTTGCCGAATGAAAATGCCTCAGTCAACAAGCAAATAAAAATGAGCCAATCAATCTCACTTTAGCAATCTTTTTGTCCCATTTTGAAAAATAAAAAAACAGAAATGTAGAAACAAAGTACACGTCTAAATATAAGACTAAAATACTTTTTTTCAGATTGACAGTAGCCTTCATCCTCTTTGCTTAGGGAGAGGTGGTCAGTGGCAGAGGAATATTTATGCGATAAAACCAGAGTTTATGTTAACATACACTTCTTCATGGTAAATTCAGATGACATAACTGTGTGTGAGTTTGTGTAAGTGTGTGTATTTGTGTGAATTTGTGTGCGCTAAAGCACGTGCGTCAGCATTTGTGCGTGCGTGGTTACGTTTGCGCGATTGTTTTCGGGCATGTGTTTGTGTGCATTTGTGCGTTCGAGCATGTGTGTGAGAGGATAAAATTGCAAACTCGGAGGGCTCTATTTTCCACGACTATTTTTCCCGGTTCTAACTGCTTAGCCTCTGCCTTGGCTCTGTGCCTCCTAACGTTAGTTTGCCATCTGTATCCTCCAGGCATCGATCATCGGGGACCATACAGAATAATGCACTCAATAATGTACCGAGCAAAGAATGCATTTGAATACATCAGATTCCATCTTTTTATTTGGCCCGTTAGTCTGCCTGACTGCTCCGGGCTGAAAAGGTTTCCCTCTCTCTGTCTTCTCGCCCATGTTTACACGCAATAAACTTATATATGGCAAATATTTCATTTACTGCTTGCATTTTTCCTTTAATGAAAATCAGCACGAAAGCTATTTGCTTGAACATTTTTATGTTCGCGACAGGAGATGCATTCATCAAACGTTTTCTGCAGCTTGATTTTCTGCTGCATCCATTGCCTGCGTATAGCAGTGATGATGATTAGGGTGACGTTTTATTTCATTGGAACTACCGAGTGATAAGAGCCAAATGCTTTGCTTTGGTGTACATCCATGGCGATGCACTTTTCCAGAATGGATTGCTACATTAACATATTTACGGCCGCAGTACAGAGACAGATTTCCCCACATTCACAATTATCACTACAGATGTGCGCGCGCACACACACAAACTCACTCACTCACAGTTACAAACCATTCATTGGTGGCTCATCATACATTTTTCATCCCTACTTTATTTTTTTTTTTTCGGAAATCATCTTGAAAAGACCAGTTTTACTTTCAGGTCAGCAGAATCTCCTCCCGCAGAGCAGGGGTTCCCTGACGGAAGGGATTTCAGGACCCATTATGTCATGTATTATTAATCTGTCATCGTCCAGTGTGTAGTTATCCATCAAAGCAGCCGTGCGATACCCAGAACAGCCCATGGGTGTGTGGAGTGACTGCAGCTGTACATAGGAGCGGGAACAGCTGTTGCGGCAAGCTCATTTATTAGACACTTGTGGAGGATACTTTTTTTGGGGGGGGGGTGCTTTTCCCCCCTCAATTCTATCTTCAATTCCACACGTATATGTGTATATTTTTTAAATGGGGTTTTTCTGTTTTCTTCCTCTCTTTCAGAAAAAAAAAAAATCTCCATCCACACGAAGATGCAAAAACACTATAAAAGCCCTGTCAAGAGCATGCCAAGCTAACAGGAGGCGATGACAGAATTTAATATAAAATCATATGGGCCAATCACAAGCTTGAGTGCTGTAAGGTACACACTCTCTGATGTCACCAGCAAAAACTTTGTGAACCCCGTCCTCACATTAACAGTAAAAACGAAATTAACAGAAATCTGCTGAAGGTCCATTTTCAATGACCAAACACGCAGTTTGCGTATGAAGAAAAGGCCAAACCACATATAGACAATGCTACATCTTCAAAAATACTCGTGCAAGTGTGGACGAACTCCATAACGTTTCAGTCACCAGCAGTAATTGTGATATCTGCATAAGAATGGTCTAATGCAAGGATTCTCAACCTTATACAGAAAGGGCCAGGGTGGAGGCAGGATTTCTCTTCAACAAATCAAGTACAGACATAATTCCAGTGATGAAGGTGTTTCGCAAAGACTCTGGGGGTTCAGTAGTAGAATCAGGCGTGTAAATGCGGGAGGGCAGGAACAAAAGCCTGTACCCACACCAGCCCTTTGTGGATACGGTTGAACACCCCTGTTCTGATACCTTATCTGTTATCTCACACCTCAAACATGTGTGTTCCTCCAAGGTAAGCCTTCAAAAACATACAAACAGTAGCACCGAAGCATTGCCGGTCCTTACCTCGCCCCCCAGCCTAATCTTGTGCCTGTAACTGATGCAGTGCAAGACTGTTCTGTTGCCTGGACAACAAGGAAAAAAGTGAGAGCTATCATGGTCAGACTGAAGTCAGGTCCTTGTTAAATGCACATAAGAGATTTATTCTTATATGTGGATCAAAACAGGTTATTGGTACAGGAGCATACAAGGGGTCCTTAATTCATAGGGGAGAAAGGGGTCCGATGAGCCATATGTACGGGACCCCCCCTCTCTAAGGGACGGCTCCAGAGGTTTCCAGAGAACCCTGTGCACGGAACTCTGAGATAAGGGTGGGGTCCAGGATATCCCGAGAGGGGACCCAGCACCGCTCCTCAGGACCGTATCCCTCCTGATCAACTAAAAACTGGGCCCCACGACCCACATGCCTCTCAGCCAGACTACAACGCACAGTGTAAACTGGCCCCCCCTCAATCATCCGTGGCGGCGATGGGGGTTTATCGACCGGTGCCAGGATGCTAGTGCTAACCAGTTTAAGCCTAGAGACATGAAAAGAGGGGTGGATATGCAAGGATCTAGGGAGCTTTAACCGGACAGTGACAGGGTTGATCCTCCGTGCTATCTTTAAAGGACTAATGAAGCGGGGAGCCAACTTCCGTGACTCCACTCTTAAGGGAAGGTCCCGAGTGGAAAGCCAAACTCTTTGGCCGACCCCATAAGATGGGGCCAAACGGTGCCTTCTATCCGCGGCGGTCTTCTGTTTCTGCCCAGAGCACAACAAAGAGGAACGGACCCTGGTCCAGACCGACCGTCAACGCCGAACAAGGTGATTGACCGAAGGAACTTCTGAATCCTTCTTAGTCTCAGGAAACAGAGGAGGCTGATAACCCAACTGAGCCTCAAACGGGGAAAGGCCAGTGAAGGAGTTACATAATGAATTGTGGGAATATTTGGCTCATACTAAAAAAACGACTCCACGAAGATGGGTTGTCGGCTGCTAAACATCGAAGAGTATTCTCCAGCGACTGGTTGGTTCGCTCTGTCTGCCCGTTAGTCTCAGGGTGGAAACCAGACGAAAGGCGCATGGTGGCCCCCAACTGGTTGCAAAAAGCACGCCAGAATTTAGCAATAAATTGTGGGCCCCGGTCAGAAACCACATTTTGAGGGAGACCATGCAGCCAGAACACATGGTCCACAACAAGAAGGGCCGCACCGAAAGCAACTTGGGCAGCGCAAAAAAGTGGGCGGCCTTTGAAAAGTGGTCGATCCCGCTTGGGGACAGGCAACGACCGCAACAGACCAGAGGGGGGGAGATGGGAAACCTTGTTCCTAGCACAGATACAGCACTCCACCACAAATTCCCAGATGTCCTCAATCATGCTGGGCCACCAAAAACGTCGGGCCAAGAATCGCTTGGTCCGATGTACCCCCGGGTGACCCGCCAGGCGAGAAGAGTGCCCCCACTGGAGAACTTGGGACCATACTGCTATCAGAACAAACAAACAACCAGGCAGCTCCCCACCAGGACCGGGATCGGACCTCAAGGCATCCTGCACAACAGACTCAATGTCCCACTGAATGGGAGCCACAATCTGAGCAGCCTGAATAACTGGCTCAGGAATTGGATCACGACCAGAGCGGTCGTAAATCTGCGACAAGGCGTCAGCCTTGATGTTTTTGGAGCCAGGGCGGTAAGTTAACGTAAAGTTAAAGTGCTTGAAAAACAACGACCACCGCGCCTGCCGGGAATTACGTTGCTTAGTCTGTTGGATATATTGGAGATTTTAATGATCCGTCCAAACCACAAACGGATGTTCAGCCCCCTCCAACCAATGGCGCCACTCTTCTAATGCCAACTTGAGAGCCAACAACTCCCGGTCACCAATGCTGTAATTCCGTTTGGCCGCCGACAAAGACCGGGAGAAGTAGGTGCATGGGTGCAACTTATTGTCCCAAAAGGGGCGCTGGGACAAAATGGCACCCACCCCGACCTCCAACGCATCCACCTCCACAACAAATGGGAGGGAGGGGTCGGGTAAAATGAGAATGGACTCCAAGCTAAATCGTTTCTTCAACTCCTGAAAAGCAGCCTCAGCTCCTGGAGACTAAGCAAACGATGAGGAGGTATTCTTCTTAGTGAGCGCGATAATGGGGGCAGCTACCGCACTAAAATTACGGATAAACCTCTGATAAAAATTAACAAAGCCCAAAAACCGCTGAACCTCCTTGATGTTTTGAGGGGCAGGCCAATTCCTGACCGCTGCCACCTTGTCAGGATCCATGCGGACCGACCCTTCAGACACAATGAAGCCAAGAAACGAGACTGTCTTGGCATGAAAATGCATTTTTCAGCCTTGACAAAAACCTTGGCTTTAAGGAGGGCCTCAAGCATTTGTCTGACGTGTTGTTTATGCTCCGAGAGTTGAAGAAAAAATCAGAATATTGTCATGGTAGACAAGACGAATTTCTCCAACATCTCTCGGAGAACGTCATTAACGAGTGCCTGGAACACAGAAGGGCGTTAACCAATCCGAACGGCATGACCAAATATTCGTAATACCCATCATGCGTATTAAATGTTGTTTTCCACTCGTCCCCCTCCCGGATCCGAAACAAGTTATAAGCATTCCGGAGATCTAGCTTGGTAAAAAAATGACGCCTCTTGCAGACGTTCAAACACGGATTCATCAACGGAAGGGGGTATCTGTTTTTAATGGAGATATTATTCAAGCCTCTGTAATCAATACAGGGTCTCAGGCCGCTATCTTTTTTGTCCACAAAAAAGAACCCCGCTTCGGCAGGAGACGTGGAGGGCTGAATAAATCCATTAGCCAGAGCCTCCTGAATATATTCTCGCATGGCCCTTCGCTCAGGCCCTGACAGCGAGTATAATGAACCTCTGGGGGGAGTGGTGCCCGGGTAGAGATTGATCTCGCAATCGTACGTGCGATGAGGAGGTAAAGTCAAGGCCCACTGCTTGCTAAAAACCTCCGCGAGATCAACATAATCATTAGGAACATTAGGAGGCAGACAAAAGTTCAGAGCAGCCCCCAAATTCTCACCCTGTTCGGAACCTGCCATCTCTATGCCTGATTTCAAGTCAGAGAAATCCTCCGAATAGCAATCCTCCTCTGGCTGCCGCCAGTCAAATTGAGGATCCCACTCCAACCCCTCCTCTGCCCCTTTTTCTAGATTAGGAGAGTTGTGTGAGACAAACTCCTCAGAATCACTTCAGGCGTCAGCCTCCCCCATAGATTGATGCCCGGGATGACACGTCAAACTCTCCCTACAGTGGGACCTACAATCAGTACCCCACTGGACGACCGGGTTATTCTGACTCCCCCAAAGGATGTGAGGCCTATGTTCCTTAGCCAAGAGTGTCCTAAAATGACAGGGAAAACAGGGGAACTGATCATAAAAAACCGGACCTCCTCAGAATGACCACCAAAAGGGACGAACATAGTCAATGATTCAGAGACCTCAGTTATAAATCCAGTTCCCAGCAGGCGACCGTCCAAAGATCTTACGTGCGTGAATGTAAAAGAGGGTGGATGGGAAAGGAATGTCTCCTAGCCCACTCCGCATCCATAAAACAATCCATGGCACCAGAGTCCAAAAAAGCTTCAATAAACATTCTCTGTCTCCTCACAGTCAATTCTACAGGAATTAAAGTTCGGAAGGGAAATTGGGTCTGTCCCTCTAGTGCCCCCCATACCGCTAGATGGACTTCCCGTTTCCCTGAAGCTCAGGGCAGCGTGGACGGATGTGTCCCGGTTTGTTACAATTATAGCAGATTATACGTCTGCGAACGGGCTTACGAGCCCGGCTCTCATATAAGCCATCAACCTGCATAGGCTCGCCAGGAGTGGAAATCTCAGTGGGCGGAATATGCTGCAAGGAGCATTAACCCCGTTGCCAGCAAGAGCCAATGCCGTATGTTTCTCCCTGTCACGTTCGCGGATGTGATTATCAATTCGCACCGCAGTACAAACCAACGAATCCAGAGAAACACAAGGCTTCAATGTAGCCAGAGAGTCCTTAATCTCCTCAGGCAAAGTGTGAACAAAAACTGTCATAAGAGGCGCTTCTGGCCAGCCTGTCTCTGTCGCCAAGGAGCAAAATGAAATTGAAAACTCCGCGACACTTTCAGAACCCTGCTTCAGATGCATTAAATGTGTAGCCGCCTCTTGACCACAAACATCCTGATCAAACATCGATACCAGTTGGATGAGATTCATTCTGTCTCTAATTTTAGAATTAAAATTTGACTTCTTTTATATCAGAGACAAAAAGCGTAGTTCTGCATTCATACCTTGACATGTTTCGACGGGAACTCCCATCTTCCTCAAGTGTCACATGATGGTATTGTGGCGTGTCTTATCAGCTGTTTTTACTGGCGTGATCATCCTTCCAGTTTTGACAGGGCGGTCCGCCTCCTGCTATCAGTTCGCCTCCTCAGAACCGCCTCCACATGTGAGACAGCATGTCGCCCCCTCGTCCCAGTTCATCGTTCTTTGGGCTCGCTTCCAGATTTCTATCGCCTCCATAATCCAGCGTTGGTGTCGGTTTTCCTCCATGCGGATAACTTTGGCCTTTTTCCCAGTCCATAACATGGTTTTCCCTCTTACAATGGTCCGTAATGGCTGATTTTAGGTTCTCTTGTAGTGCCTTGTCTTTTAATGATCTCGTCTGTCTCATCTCCACTTCAACACATTCTGTTTTGTGTTTCTTTTTTCCGTGTACTGAAGCATCTCCCTGTTTCTCCAATATAAGTTTTCAACAGAAAAGTGGCATGGTATTTCATATATGACATTACATTTATTGTCCTGTTGAATTTTGTCTTTTGGATGCACTAAAGCTGTCTCAACGTGGTGTGTGGTCGGACCGTTGTGTTGATGTGGTATTTTTCATGACTCTTTGTATCGTTCAAGTGACACCCCTCATGTATGGTAATGTATTACGCCTCTGTTGTCTGTGCTGTTAGTGCGTTTCTTTTTGCGACCCTGTGTGTTGTCTTTGTTTTTATTTTTAACCTGCTGCATTCCCTTTTCTATGGCCCATTTCAGATATTAGCAATTATTTAGTGCCTCCTGAATTAGCCCAAAGAACGGTGTTTTTCCTCCTGCCTTTTGTCTTCTTGAGGAGGTGACTATGTTTGAGGAGGCGTGACAGGAGGTATAGGGTTCAAAACTGGCAGACAATTTGTGTGTAGTAAAAACAGTTGATAAGTCCACAATACCATCATGATCTGTATGTGAGGAAGATGGGAGTTCCCTGAATGAAACATGTCAAGGTATGAATGCAGAACTATGCTTTCTTGTCTGATATAAAAGAAGTTAAATGTTAATTAAACACCGATACCATTTCTCTAACGAGAGTGTCCACTGTATTCAAGACCGGTGAATTAGATCGAATGAGTGGCCCGACCCAAGCGAGTGCTGTGTCGGTCAACAGGGATAAAATAAATGAAACTCGAGACTCTTCATTCACGAACTGTGAAGGCTGCGCTTTAAAAAATATTTCACACTGGGCAATGAAATCTTTACTTCTTCCTGCCTCGCCTCCATATCTTGGGGGTAACTGGAGTTTTGGCTCTCGGGGAAGGCGTACGGATTGTGCTTGTGCAACATTCTGTGTGATCTGAGTGGACAAGGCTCTAATACTCTCAGTGAGACTTAACAGAACGTTTTCCTGTTTCTGCATGGCATTCACCTGAAGGCGGAGTCTCTCCGCCAACTCTGCCTGCTGATTGTTCAGGCTAGAAAGACCCTTGCCATACCCGGAGAGAACTGTTTGTTGATTAGCCACAACTTTCTCTAACACAGCCGCCGCTGACGACTCCATGCTGGCTAGAGTGTTCTGTAATGGCTGGAAAAATAGAGAGGCCAAGTGCAACGGCCAGGGAGAGAAGGAGCAGCACAGAAACAATACAAACAAAGAGAATCACACAGACCACCAGAAAGTACTTGCGCTTCCAAGGGTCGTAAAATAGTCCGAAGAAACGAAAGCAATGCGAGAGAAAGAAAAAGTAGAAAAGGGAAAATTCCTACCGAGGAAGGAACTCCAAAAATAACTGGAAGATATAAAGTCACACAAATCCTGACTAGAGATATCTTCAGCTATAGTGCTTAGCTACAAACAGACACTTTAGCAAAGGAGGCGTGGCGGACTTCTGGCTTATATAGAGTCCGAGGAAGCGCCGCCCCAGTTCAATCAGCCAGCTGGTTAAAGAATCCGATTGAAAAAGAATTTGATCTCGTCGCGGGACGAGAGCACCAAAGAAAAGTCCAAAACACACGCACCCCTCACAAACCATGACAACATATGACATATTTGTTCCAAATAGATGCCAGAACTGCTTAAAATTGGCAAAATAGTAATATGGCTAATTGGTCCCTATGGCTCATTGGACCCCACTCTCCCCTACATTGAAAGCAGGTTATTCTTAAATGCACATTAATATGCTTTAATTACACGCATCCATACAAAATATAGTAGAATCAAACTGAAACATCAGTGAATGTATTCCTTAAATCTGGCCCAGTAGCTTTGTTGGTTACTACAGGAAGGCCATTTCATAACAGGCGGTGGACAAAACGACACGACTGGGAGAGATCTGCAGCATGTATGGGCTTGATGACAAAGGTTATGCATTGCCTCGAATAGACAGAATGCGAGAACATGATTGTAATTTTGGCCAATTTGAGGGTTAGGAGCGCAAGGCTTATCATGACCCTTTTGATGAAAATTTTCTCTTGTAATAAGCACCTGAGGTTCCTCGAGTCCAGGTGATGGTCCCACTCCTCGCCCTGGGAAGATTCTTCCACGGCTTCACCAGTCACGGAAGAACCTGCCGTCTCCAACCATTGGTCAGCAGTAGATACCCTTTTAAAAGTCACAATTTTAGCCTATGTCCGGGGGGCCAGGAATCTTCAACTGTGAAATTATTTCTTTGAAGGAGACAGGGTTGCTGGGCCAAGTCATATCCTGGCTGCTTCAAGCTCAGAGGATAATCAGGGAAGGACAGACTCAGACTGACACACACGTCGACCTACCGATTTCTGTGTGCCGCTGTTGACCAAGGTTGCAGTGGAGAATGTGCCAAATCGATTCATAAATACCCAAACAAGTAAAAAGTAAAGTTGTATTTGCCTCATCCTCATTCCTACACACCGTCCCTGGTGAATCACTCCCCACAGCCAGCTTTGCGTGATCTCGGTTAACACTTGCAGTGAGTGTAGCTCAGCTAGGCCGCTATAGTCAGCACGGTGATGAGCATTATGAAGCTTAAGTCATATGCGTAACCTAGCCTATTACCATACAACTCTCTCTATTGAGGCAACCCTCAGATATAGAATTAGGACCTCAAACTTAGCTGGGGACGATTTTGTTATTCAGGTAACTGATGTCACGCTCACTCGTGAGGTCTTCTGGATGACTGAGAAACAAGAGAGTCCAAATCTCCGCTGAAGCAGCTGCCTCGCTCTCATTGTATCGACAGTACATCATTCTGTCAGTTTACAGCACCCTTACAAAGAGAAATAAAGTTTTTTTGGCTTTTCTCCATTGAGGAACCCTTTGGCTCTTTAATGGAACCATCCATCATAGGCATGAAGTTCCCAGAGGAAATTTCCCAAACAAAGAACACTCCAACTTCGCGGTGTTAACTCCAGTCCTGAAGGATTGCAGTGTTTGCAGGCTTTTGTGTGCTGCATTCAATTAGCTGCCAATTAAAGCCCAAAGAACAAGGTGTGTGGATTCACTGGCCTGACAGAGAATTGAATGAATCACTTGTGAAAACATACAAAAGACTAGCACTGTGGTCTACCTGGAATGGATTTCGGCACCCCAGCTCTAACTTACGGATCACCCCCGGTGTCAATTGAGAGAAAAAAAAGCCATGTATTAAACTGAGGGAACAGATTACTAAACTGTGTGCACAGTTTACTAAACTGAGGGAACCGATTACTAATTATTAACCCAAATCAATGATGAGCCTATATTAAGATGTTCATTAACAAACACAGAATCTGTGCACTTTTTTTTGGTTGACTGTGCTCTATTTTAAGAAATAGGCTAATAAATAGTCGTATTGTTTTTTTTTTTATTGTTTCTCTGATTGCTATGTTTCATTTCACTGGGATGTCTATAGCTATAGACTCTATTGTGATCCACCAGCTTAAATAAATATTTGGCAAAATATTGTTCTCATTATTTAACAATGCAGTGTAAGTTAATGGCATCAGAAAGGGAAGGGGAGAAAAGACAGAGGTTTGCCTGAACTCGAAGATGTGTCAGATAAATTGTCCCTGAATGTTCAATGCTAAATCAGTCCAAGGGCTCTATTTTAATGATCTGAAACACAAGTTTAAACATGAAGCGCAAGTTGCTCTGGGGAGATACGAGGGCACTGTTAAGCTGGATTTATGGTTCTGCGTCGACTCCACGCAAAGGGCACACCGTCGCCTCGACACCGTCGTGGACCTTTCGAAGTACCGCTTTGTAGTCGTTTGCGTCATGCTGTGCCGCGAAGCAATTCACCGACAAACCGCTAGGTGGCATCAGGTTTCCGAAGGACCTGTCGTGAAATCACTTGAGACTCGAGTAGAGTGGACCAATCATTTGCAGTCTGCGTCACTTTCATGCGCATTTAGAAAATTTTCGAGGTGCACGGCAGGCGACGCAGTGGCTCTGCGGTGGGGTTCACGTTGCCGCAGAGGCTCTGCGCAGCGACGGCGTCGGTTCGATGCAGAACCATAAATCCAGCTTTAGGCTATTCATGTTAAGCATCTGCCTACCCTTGCACCCAACGCAAAGCTTAAAAGGGCTGGTCTTAAGGCTAATATGTGTATAACATATATCTTAGCAATCTGTTCCCTCAGTTTAGTAAACTGTTCCCTCAGTTTAATACATGGCTTTTTAAAAATTTTTCCTCGACTGACACCAGGGTGGCTCCATACTAACTAGACAGGGCTCTAGTCTTCAGTGGAATTTGAGCAATCCTCAATGCGAAAAAAAACGCCCCGATGTTGCAGTAAAGCCCCCATTTCCGATGCCTTATAGGATAGTTTGGTGGCCAAATCGCTTCCGGTCTCGCGGAGCTGCGGAAGGTTACTTTAGCGTGCGTGGTTACGGGTACTTGGCTACTTGGCCGTACGATACTGAGCGTAGAAGCCGTATTAATTCTTCGTGCATCCGGTACTTCTTCTTGGCTTGATTTTTGCATTTATGTCGTTGGCAGTTTCTAAAGGCTAGCTGACATGTTGTCAGTAAGGCCATGGGTTGTCACTGCGAAGCTGCCATGTGCTGGTCGCACAACAATAATGATAACAAATAATGTAGATCAGTACTTCTCCAACCTCTCCCAGAGTAAAACCTCATGTTTTAGATCTCTCCCTGCTAGCACGGATGATTCTAATGATCCGCTCGTTATCAAGCATCTTCACGGTAACGAGCTGATCATTTGATTCACCTGTGCTGGAGCAGGCTGAGCTCTAAAACATTAAGGAGAAATAGTACTCCGGGAGAGGTTTGAAAAGCGCTGAGGTAGATAATAAAATTGCTATAGTCCAATGTTATTATGCACATGCAATAGGCCTAAGTACTAGCAGGCTGCGCACCAGAAGTGTGGTAGTCTCGGAAGTGTGAGAAATTTCGGCAAAAAAAAAGCTAGATCCGGCATTTTTTTTTTTTTTTTTTTTTTGTATTGACGATTGCTCGAATTGCAGGGTTAGGAATTATTTTTGAGAGAAGGGGCACTTCTGTCCCGCGATACAGAATGTCCACCGTCCTCCCTGATCAATCTCCTGGTAATACACCTTTTATATTACATTATCGGTATTTAGCAGACCACCTAATCCAAAGCAACCGACTCTTCATTTCCTCCAGCCTTATCGCGAAACTTATCCGTCAATCCTCATTAAGCGTAAAATGGCGAGAAATGTTTGTAGTTCTCGGAACTGTCGACGAGCCTGACCTTTTGTGATTGCGAACCGTATTAGCAATCGCGCGATTAGCATAATTATTGGGATCGCGACGCGTCCACTTTCAACAACCCAGACCCCCTGCGGGGATTGCAAGCGGTGCAGTTCCGTTTCCTTCTGAGGGAGGTCGGTAATCATTCCACGCGCTGACTCTTAATCATCACATACTCCTGTGGCGGGGGGTCGGGGGGGACAGATGAGCAGAAGAAACAGCAGTGAGATGGGGGTGGGGGGTTGATGAAGTGCGGAGAGGAAGATGGCAGAATTTTGTGAAACCACCTGCGCTTGAAGTCCATGAAAACAAGCACTAAAAGTCTTTTACCACCGCAAGGAATTTAACAAGTTAGCTTGTTTGAAAAATGATTAAATGGCTTATTATGAATATATTTACAATTTGCCATCTGTACCTTATCGTGTTGTAGCCAATGTTAAGAAAATACTGCAAATTGACGGAAACATTTCTGATAAGATGATAATGCTCTCAGAAACAAGCTCATGCTTTTTATTTAATGCCTTGCTTCAAAAAAAGAACAGAAAAGCAAACAGCTATTGGCCAAATTTAACTTGCAATAGAACCTAGTAAGCCAAGGTACAGTGAATTAGCATAATGAATGCCAGTTAAGTCACTCATCAAAACACAAAAAGTCCGAGCACAATGACTCAACGCAGTGAGTCCCCGTGTAGAGACTCCTAACACAGTGAATCACAGGAAAGTGGCTCATGACGTAGCAAATCTTAATACAGCGACTCAGCAACACGACACCCAACACAGAGACTCAGAACTCAGTGAATAACAAACTCAATCGGAAAAAAATTTGCAGTACTTGTACGTGAGGTGTGTGTATGCATGGAGCAAGAACATTTCAGAAAGCTGAAAAATTATCATACGCAAAAATATATTCTGCTCAAAAAAATTAAGGGAACTCTCAATCATCATAGTATAACTTCAGGGATGTCAATCTGTCCGTTTAGTAAGAACAAATGATTGTGAATCATTTTCACCTGCTTTGGCGCAAATGAACAGGCAAATGAACAGGTGCAATGGACAGGCAAAAGCGAGACAACCCTCAAAAAGGGAATGGTTGTGCATGCGGCCACAGACTTGCGCTCTCCTTATCCATCCTGACAGATTTTTCTCTAGTTTTGTGTTCTGCTGGTGTCTTTGTCACAGCTGGTAGCATGAGGCAATACCTGCAGCCCAATCAGGGTTTACAGGTAGTCCAGCTCCTCCAGGATGGCACATCCATAAGTGCAGTTGCATGAAGGTTTGCTGTGTCTCCCAGCACAGTCTCAAGAGCGTGGAGGAGATACCAGGAGGCCAGCCGTTTCAGGAGGAGAGCTGGACAGGGCCGTAGACGGGCATCAACCCAGCAGCAGGACTGTATCTGCTCCTTTGTGCGAGGAGGAATAGGAGGAGCACTGCCAGAGCCCTACAAAATGACCTCCAGCAGGCTACTGGTGCGCATGTTTCTGACTAAACTGTCAGAAACCGACTCCATGAGGGCGGCATGAGGGCCCGACGTCCTCTAGTGGGCCCTGTGCTCACAGCCGAACACTGTGCAGCTTGATTGGCATTCGCCAGAGAACACCAGAATTGGCTGGCCCACTGTTAGTGCCCCGTTCTCTTCACAGATGAGAGCAGGTTCACACTGAGCACACCTGACAGGAACTGGTGAATGTTATGCTGCCTGTAACATCATGCAGCATGACTGATTTGGCAGTGGGTCAGTGATGGTCTGGGGAGGCATATCCTTGGAGGATCACACAGACCTCCATGCCAGCGGTACCCTGACTGCTGTTCGGTACTGGGATGAAATCCTCAGAGTGATTTTCAGACCTTATGCTGGTGCAGTGGGCCCTGAGTTCCTCCTGGTGCAGGACAGTGCCCAGCCTCATGTGGTTACAGTGTGTAGGCAGTTCCTGGATGACGAAGGCATTGATGCCACTGACTGGCCCTCTCATTCCCCGGGCCTAAATCCATTTTAGCACCTGCGGGACATTATGTATCAGTGCATCTGGTGCCACCAAGTACTGCCACAAACTGCAGGAGCTCACTGATGCCCTGGAGATCCCCCCAGGACACCATCTGTTGACTCATCAGGATGATGCCCAGACATTATCAGGAGTGCATACAGGCACGGGGGGGCATACACACCACTGAGTCACATTCTGAGTTGCTGTGATGAAATTTATACAAGTTGGATAAGTCTGTGGCTGCGTCCAAATAGTCAATAAATTATGGCCTATTCACTAATCCCTAACCACTTTTCTTTAACCTTTGTGGAAAACGTCATTAGGGAAAGGAAAGGTGTTCAAGGGAATTCCTAACGCCTTAGGAAGACAACCGCGCTAATTAGAGAATCCGAATGCACTTACACTAGGCAACGTGATCATGAGTCCCCTGCCCATCATATACACTTCTTTACACGATTGG
This sequence comes from Gymnothorax javanicus, assembly GCA_029692085.1. NCBI lineage: Eukaryota > Metazoa > Chordata > Actinopteri > Anguilliformes > Muraenidae > Gymnothorax > Gymnothorax javanicus. The sequence continues at coordinate 84,426,026 of CM056194.1, forward strand.
TCAGATATGTGGTTGCCGCTTTAAATATTGCAGCTCGCAGAATTGTGGGATAGCTTTATCTCCTTTCTTTACGGAAAGGATGCTTCTGTGTACCCTATGCTAAAGGTGGTAAATTAGGAAGCACTGAGACACCTTTCCTTAACATTTAAAGAATTCAAATCCACTTATCATGGCTGCCATGTAATTATTTCCAGATCATTTTTTAGGAGTTAGGAACTTTAGCAAAAAAGACTATTCGGACGCAGCCTCAGATTTCAATTTTTTTAACTTTCATTTTCGGGGTGATTTTGAATCCAGCCCTCAGTGGGTTGATGATTTTGGTTTCCATTGACTATTGCTACATCATTTTGTTATTAACAAATTATACAATGCACGTCAGTTAAGATTTTCAACTTGAGTAATTCATCCATCAAGATCTAATGTGTGATTAAAGTGTTCCCTCAATTTTTTTAAGCAGTTCGTTATGGGCTCCTTGAGGAAGAATCAAAATTGATTGCCAATTATGAGTACAATCAGGAAGAAAACTGTTTACACAAAGACGTCAGCAACAATACAAGACCTGCACAGCACTGGCAGATAAGAGTGCGGCATGTTCATTCTTTACCTCATGCCATTATGCAGAGATCCCACACCACAGGAATAATTTAGTTTAACAATCAATTTCATCCCTTTAGGACCTTTTCAGGGAGATGAGCAAGCAGTAGTGAGTGGCAAACAGTTCAGAATAAAATGGCTGAAATGGTTTTAGCACGGTTCTGCAAATAATATGGCGATTCTACAATGAAAGGGAAAAAAATCACTGATATTAGTCAATGTGCAGTATTGTTTGCTGTGAGCCTCAGCACCAGCTTAAATGTGCAGCACAGATGTGCCGCGGTAGTAGAATAGCAATGGAAAGCAGACTTCAGCTCCTGCTGTGCGGATAGCAGTAGGTTGCGCTTCATCCTGCGGCTACAAAATGAGTGCAGCCTAGCACATTAACTATGCAGCCATTAAGGCTGCAATGACTCCAGAGTTGAGAAATTGCCTTTTGGAGTGATTTCATCAATAATAAAGAGGCTGGAGCTTAGTATTAATAGCAGATTACTCCTTTCCATATTTCAAATGAATCAAATAACCTTTTTTTGGTAAAATCTACCCATTGTATTTCTTGCTGGAGAGGATACTTAGCCACACAGAAAAAGCATTAAGCCAATATGGTGTTAACGTTGGGGGGGGGGGGGATTGTGCGCATCCCAATTCTCTGAAACAATTCTTTTCCTGTCCAGTTTTCCTTGACCTTGCAACTAGAAAAATGAAGGGGATTTTGAAGTTGCCTCGGGAGATGTTCGAGAAAAATCCGATGTCCTTTCCTTCAATTTGTCATGAGCTTGATGGTGAATGATAGTGACTCCACTGATCCAACAGGACAACCATCACAAATGATGTATCCTCTCCCTACTGCTGCAAAGGATTATGGTCCATAATCTATGTTTCCTGTCTTTCAAGGTTGGTCCCATGTTACCTCGCTGGAAGGAACTAACAATGGAACTAATTGCCTCCTATCCTTCATAAAATGAGCAATTTTGATGCTCCATGTCATGGCTACCAGCTTAACTGTTACCGGTTCAAGTCCATTATCAGGGAGGGTTCCTTGCTCTTTGGAGAATTTGGATGACCGTTGGTTTCAAAGACAGAAAAACACATGGACCTCAGGAAATAACAATAAATGACAATAAACGATTCATATCCCTACGCATATATAACAGTTATTGGATGCACATGCGTCCGGCATGGTACAAAGTACAGATGAATGAGGTTTGAGGTTGTTGCATGCATAGGTGCTAATCTGCAGTTGCACACAGAGCTGGGTCTCAGGCACCCATGGAAATTGCCGAGCAACCACAGGGAAAGCCAATCAGTCGCAGGAAATCCCTTCCTTTAATGCGATTGATTATGTTAGCGCATACAACCCACTGCCTAATTGAAAATCTGACAGCATAACTGTGAAAATGCAAGGCCAGCGACTTGCTAATTAGCAAACAATAAGCACTGCTAGCCAGAGAAACAAACTGTGAAAATGAACAAATTTGTCATACAAAAAAATCAATAAGCCCAAACAGTGCTTCTGACAGTAATGGGTAAAATCTTACCAATGCTGTCAAGTAATAACACTGAAGTAGTCAACACCTGCAGTGGAAGCAAAGCAGAGGAACACAAGAGCAGTTAGCCATTCCAACTATTTTGAGCAACCACAGGCAGAAAAAGAGATTGGCCTACAGGTTCAACTGGCTAACAAAGGCTACGTACGTTAAAAAGCTGTTTTCAGGTAGGGCTACTCCTGTGAATATGGCTTTGTTTCTACTTCACTCAGAAGAACTCCACCTTAACCAAATTAATCATTATCCTCCTGAAAATCATAAACTAGACTGTTAGTCAAGGGAAAATGTCAACAATAGAGGAAAAGGGCAGGAAACCATAACACAAAAGTAGTCGAACCGCATTAGAAAGAACGATCGTAGGGCCGCTAAGTGCCACCTCTACTCATTCGGATATTTCATGACTATATTCCCATTGTAATTCCCAGGCAATTGGCAGAAGTAGGCTACAGTGTTCTCTGACATGAGAGAAGACCAGGGGTGTAAAATCCGGGCTCAGAAAGTAAAAATCCTCCCCAGAACTTTATTTCAACCACCTGGATTTACTTCAGACAGGAGATGGAGCCAATATGAGTGATCAGCTCATTCTGTGGGAGGGAGAAAAACTTAGCAGGACTTTTACTTTCTGACCCCTGGATTTTACACCTCTGGAGAGCACACAGGGTGACACCATACACCAGCTAACTCTGTGAAACGGGGTTTCGGGGTGGGTGGGTACAATTTGAAGTACATCCATATCAAAGAGGCTTAATATGAAAGAGTCAGTGAACAAGAAATACTCTCGGAGAACCCTCATTCGATCACAGACAGTATACCTGAACACCAACAAAGCTGGTAAACCAAGCCCCTGATTAACCTTGCGAATGGCAAAAAGTACCATGGGCACACCCTCATTTGAGCCTCAACTGTGTTTCAAAGCTGTGCTCTCACAGCATGAACTTGAGTATTTTATGCCAAGCGATGCTCTAGAATTCACTGTAACCCCGGATGACAAGTGCTTGAGGTGAAACGTGAAACCCAAAGGGTCAGTTTGAAAACCCTGTAAGAAAAATTGTTTCCTCTTTTGGTTGTCCAAAAGTTGTGGAAGACTTTATGAAAGCCCTTGCATTGCCTGATGCTGTCATGGACCTCAGGGGAATGGCATCAGGGAACAGTGTAGCAGAACATACAGTAGTGAACAGTGATTATTATACACTAACAATATAAAGATAAATTAGAAACCAAATACTATTCAAGTATTTCTGTCATGTAATATTGGATCATATAGATGAAAATAAGTAAACAGATAACGTGAGGTAAAAACAAAAATAATAATGTCTTTTTGAGAGAAAAGGTATAGTTCTCACATTTCTTTAATCTCTTCACTCACTAAACCATTCCATATGGTTTGAAGTTCATTCCAAGGAGATTCTTTCGATGTTACAACAAATTTTTTTCAATCAGATTAAGGTCTGGACTTTGAGCAGGCTAAATCCTAACTTTCATTTCACCAGATGTTTCTTTCCAAGGTAATTCTTGTACAACTTAGAAGTGTGTTTAGGGTCATTATCTTGTTGAAAATAAAATTCCAAACCAATCAGTCTCTTTCCAGATGGCAACGAGTGCCTCACAAAGGTGCTGCAATACTACTTTTGATCCATGATTCCGGAGATTTTTATGAGATCACCGGCTTCTTTTGAGCAGACTGAACCCCAAACCATAATATTACCACCTTCATGTTTTACTGAAGGGGTCAAACAGTTATTTTTGAAATGTTCTCCAACTCTACAGAGCACGTAAGTTCCACATTTGGGTGAGAAGATTTCAAATTTTGATTCATTGGTCCAAAGGACTTCTTCCATATGCCAACTCCTGCACCTACTTCCTGTATCCAAAGGAAACAACAACCTGGAACACTGTATCCCAGTTCTGTCCACTCAGAGCCAGCCTCTGTATCAGTCAGTCATCATCAAGAAAGAAGGATGGCATCATATCATTTTTTTTTCAGCCTTCTTGACTGCTGCAATGAAGCATTTTTCATGGGTGGTGTCCATAGACTGTATAAAAAGATGGACGAAGCTACCGTGACGTCACCCATTGGTTTCAGCATACCGTAAAGGAAGCCTCGATTTTGGCAATTTGAATTGCGCCATGCCATTTTGAAACTGGATGCGATTTCTATTGGATGAGACCGTGTATTGAAGATCCGGGGAGGACCGCGGCTCTGAATCTGACCGTATCGGACGAGGACTGACACGATGAGGATAGCCACGCCCCTAAAGCATATTCTGGCTTTATCCTTTATTCTAGTCTATATGGGACCATAACTTACAAAAATGAACATCATGATATATCGAAGGAGACTTGAAACTTGCTATCGCTACCATAAAATAATGTGAAAAATCATTATTGAAATAATAAATCAGGTGGGAAAGTAGGGTCATTTTCTCATAGACTTCTATAGCATTGAACTTCTTTCTGCAACCACCGAGGTCGCCATCTGCTGGCCATTTAAAGGAATGCCATTTTACGGTACTTCCGCATGGACTTCATTTTTCAGACCAGGGTGCTGCGTCCATCTTTTTATACAATCTATGGTGGTGTCGTATTTCTGGGCATTGATAAGGGCCTCCCTTCCTTAACATGAGCCAGGAGAAATGGGAGCAAGAGTCGTCATCTTAGGACAGTTTTAGCCTCTTCAATGGAGGCTTCAGAGGTTCACTAACCAGAAAATACTTTTCCCTCAGAAAAAAGGAAAACACTGAATCTTTCTGTTGACAAGCGCTGGCCTCTGGTAATGTTACTTGCTGTAAATATCACAGGAAGTCCTGTAGAGAGATCGTCTATCGATTCTAGATTCTTGAGTCTCTACAACTTCAGGGACAGGGTGCACTTTACCACCTGTGATGTCGTTTTCCGTAATGGAATCAACCCGTTACAGGGAATGAAGGCCATCTTAGGCCCATGGCCTGTGAGTCACGCAATGGTGATTTTTCAAGGTGGGAAGCACTGTCCACCAACAAAAACATTTTTGTGCATTAGGTCAAATTAATCAGCAAGTACAGAGATCTGTGGCAAAATTGAGACTGTTTGTTCATGCAGATAAACCCCTGTATACCTAGACACAAAACATCAGTTCAAGAGAGTTTAAATCAGTGGCTTCGCTGGCCAGGCACTGTCTGCCATAAAGAATGCACTTCACTTGTGCAAACTCGACAAATGTCAGACAAGAATATTTTTTCAAGCCCCAAAACCACTCTCTTAGCTCTGGGACCAAGTTGTAAGCCTTTAAGATAGCACTTTTAACAATGTCACACAAAACAGTGCCTTCAGTAGAGAGCGGCTCAAGGTTTCTTTCGCTTTGCCAAACAGCTTATGCTGCAGTAGCAAAAGTCACACCTCCTTTGGCCACTGTAAGGCAGCAGTAAACAGGAATCTACTTCAGCTTTTTCCTAGGACTATGGTTGAAGGCCAGTTAAACATACCTTTGCATGAGCATCAATTTTAGATCTTGATGGTCAAGTATCGAGGCACGGACAAGGTTGGTTTTGCCTTTGTTATGCTTAAAACAATTATTTCTCCCCTCTTTGGGAGGTCCAGAACAGTCTTCCTGGATATACGAACATGCCCTGCTAGGCTGGGGTTGGGGTGACAAGCTGGGCTATGGTGAGAACCCCAATACCTAGCATTGAACTTTCAACTTTTGCTTTCCAAGGAAAGTGGAAGCAGCCATTTTAAAAATGCAAAGACAGAGCATGCACATCCACTCTAGTGCAGGCACAGGACGACAGAGGATCTGCATCAAACAAAATGATAAAGTTTGCACGCTGTCAGACTAACTCCCCAAAAGTTTATTGCCAAGATGTCATCTATGTTTTTAATGTTGATGATGTCTTAGCAATAAACATTTGGTGAGCAAGTCCTACAGCATGCAGACTTTATTTTATCAAGTGGACACAGCTATGCCATAATCCTCTGCAATCAAGTATGAATTAGCCTTCTCAAATTTGTCAATCTGTTCGAGCGAGGGAGTGGTTACAAGCTCATCTAAGTTAAATAAAGCCATCTCAGAAGAATGTGTGGGTATCATCCCAAAGTATAAACACACATTTAATCTTCAGCACAAACACCAAAGTGCTATCAGGGTCAGGAAACCCCACAATGGCTAATGAGTAAACAGACCCTCCTGGGAAATTACTTATCGCTTGAACTGCCTGGACGAGCCCCCAATTAAGTTATGAAACTATTTTTAGTTTAGGGTTGAAGGGAATAACAAAAAATGGAAGAGGAAAAGGGTGAATGGCAAAATCATACAATTTATTAACTAAGGGAGATAAATGAAATTAAGTTCTAAGTCCAACCAAAGGGAAAATAATGTCTTCAGGGTAGGATCCCCTGCAGATGTTTACTCAGCACTGGCTTTATATCCATAAATTGGAATATGCAATATGAATTTTAAGTGCATTTTCTACAGAAAATGGGTGAGGTTGTAGTTTTTCCACTGAAAGTCATGTCATTATCAATTACTGTCACGTTCATGACATACTGCTGGGAGGAACATTGATTTTTCTCAAACATGTCCCAAAGTACCCTCAAAATCTCCCCATGTATTTCCCTCAACCCTTGAGAGGTTTTCTAGCGAGGTCTAGGCCGTCTGTTTAAAACAATTTGGATGCACTTAGGTAACGCACCACTCAAACACCGGATCGTTCACCTAACCATTAAATCATCATCAATCAATTCCTGCTTATGTCGAATACCTGTAACAGTGGCAAAATGGTTGATGGTCTTCCAAGTCGTGTATATTCTCAATCAAAACCACAGTCTACAAAATTGTACTTTATCTTCTGTACACAATTGGCCAGTTTCACAGACACAAATTAAGCGTAGTCCCGGACAAAACAGTTTTACACGGAGATTTTACATTACATTACATTACATTACAGGAACTTGGCTGACGCCCTTATCCAGAGCGAAAAATTGAAAATTCAATTTAGTCTTGGATTATGCTTAACTTGTCAGGGGAAACTGGCCCATAGAGTATTACTGAAGCGGAACAGCGGAACAGTGTATGGAACAGTGGAATACTAAAAGTGCCTTTACTTCAAGTCAGGAAAAAGAAAATCACTCCCTGAGTTCAGAAGTTCAGACCCACATGTATTTATTCAGAATTATTGTAGTGCTCCACTAATTCTAGGACTATCGAGTTTACGGTCACACAATTTCAAAACAACCATGGACACCATTTTCAGTCATCTAACAAGAAATGCTCAAATTACACCCCCCCAAGCCCATTCATACCCCCCACCCCAAGTGCTTTTTGTCAGTTGCTTAAAAAAAAAAAAAAAGCCACAGTAAAAACAGCATTTAAAAAAAAGTAGGGAGTCCCCAAAACTCAAGACGCGAGGAGACTCCTGTAAACTGTAAAAAGGGGTCAGTTATTTTTACATAAAAAAAACAGCACAAAGATCCCTGTTCATTCCGAACTAATGTCAGCAATACTCACCAGCAATTCTACAAACATGATCAGCAGTGTACCCATACATATATACATTTAGAACACTAGATTGCTGATGACTTCATGTTTACATTACCCAATGTGAAGCAACTGGCCGCCATAATGATACAACCAACTTCTTCATTAAAATGAATGATTTCCTGTGACGCCATTTTCAAAATAAGATAACATAATCTTTAAAATGCCGAGATGCAGCAATATTGCAGCAATATTCATTCAAGGGGCTGTAATAAAACGTTCCACATGTAAGCTATCCTGGAAACTCGAATTTAGTACTTAAATGGAGAAATTCCCTTTAGTGTGCTAGCTAGCTAATTATCCATCCCATTGACTTATATTGACTGCCAATTTAAAGCGAATGCGAGCGATTGTTAGCAGTTTTCCCTTTTATGAGTATGCCTCTTTTCCCCCAAAAAAGAACATTTTTAGGGAGAAAAATGTTGCTCTACACAGCGATACCAAAATAACACAGACTCTCACACAAATGTTTTTTTTTTTAATAAAAAAAAATTTGGCATCTCCAATCCCACCCAAATCTGGAATGCCCAATTCAAGAACTATGTACAAGTCTTGCTCGTATGCGACCCCTTGTTGCCAGCTCGGGTGAGAGAGAAAGTTTGCCGCTCTCCTCCGAAGCACGCGACTGTCAGTCCCTGCATCTTTACACTCATTGGTCGAAACTATCGCAAGTTCAGAACGAGGGCGGAGGATACCCGGACACGACCAGGCTTAGAATCTCACTGACGAGCGCCCAGCTGGCCAACAGGAGGCGCTTGAGCAACGAACAAGGCAATCATTTTTTATTTCCCTTCCCAATTTGCATCCCTACAGCGCTTTAGCCAATCGTGCCCTGTTCTGAAAAAGCTGCCGACCACTGCTGGTTGGTACAACCGGGGATCGAACCCGCGCCGTAGTAGTCACTACTGAATCGCAACTGCGGCGCCTTAACCGAGTGAGCTCGCCCGGCACACAAATGTTTTTGAAAACAATGTTTGCAAGCAGTCAAAAATGAATGGGAGTCTACAAGTGACTTTTGCTTCCAAGTGTATTCGCTGCTCAAACAGCTGCTTCAGTTGAGCGTACCCTGTCAGCGCCCTAGTGCTCTATACATATATCTATGGGTGTGCTGTATTTACACTATCAGATGGCATGCAGGTGCCTTTTCTGGGACTCAACCCTGTACACAATTAAGGAATTAAACCGATCCTGTCCCGGAAGCTCAGATTACAGTACCTGAAAATTTCCTCAAGTGCATTGGGCCATTTTAGCATAGCCTGAGGTATAGGACTTCAAGACTTATTATCAATATAAAAATTAAATAAAACTTCCAAACAGAGTTATCATACAAATTACTACTACCCAATATCATATTGATAGGCAAAAACATTGAGTTTTTCTTTAAAGTAAAATGCATTTAAAAAAAATTAAAGTAAAATGCTACATTACAATAATAAATTAAATTAGGAATTACAAGTTCAAAAATGACCAATATGCAAAATTACACTCACAACACTCCCCTCCTCCACCCACCACTTATATTTTTTTCTTTAAAAAATACAAAAAGATTCACAAATCAGGAATAAATACCTGCCTCAAACTAAACTATTTAACACTCTCCTCCCCACCACACACACATAGTTGCCGTTGGGCCGATTGGATTTCCATTTCTGTTGATTGTTAGTGTCTGAAATATCAAATTAGTGCAATAAGATGGAGACATTAAGAGCAAATAAATCAAATTCAAAGAAAAATAAATATAAAAAAAATTGCAAAAGCAAATCCCTTTTTTTCGCAAGGCTATTTCATGTAGCGAAAGTCGACTTCGTCGATGCCGATGCCACGCCCGGGGCCCAGCTGCTGTGACCCGGCCCTGTAGAGTGGCTGCTGTCTCCGGACGGGGCGGCGGTCGGGTCGGGGCAGCTCTGGGGTCCAGGGATGGGGTTCGGCGGCGGGAACAGGGAGGTACCCCCCGTCCCGAGGCAGGCACAGGCACCAGCCCGCTCCGGTCAGGTCCAGCTCGCCGTACTCGAATCCAGCCCGCTTCAGCAGCTTAAAGTCCACCATGTCGGTCGACTGGCTCATCTCCACCAGCATGTTCCAGAAAACGCAGCTCAGGATGATGCCCAGTAACTGCAGCATGAAGAGAGAATTTAATCATTCAATGCATTTTACTAACATACCACCTTTCAAGCAATACAGCGCAAAGTGCCTCAAAAACAGGAAAGGAGACATCAAAAATGTCAATATTCAAAAACATTGCACAAGGCAGAAAGGGTTCAAAGAATTAAACAATATAGGAATAATAAGGATTATAAGAACAGACTTGCATCAAATATAACCCAAAAAACAATAATTCAGAACAAAATTTAGCCAATGAAAGCATGTTTGAGGGACAGACTTTATAAAAACTATGGACCAAGGCCCAAGCCCAATTCACTTCCCTTGACCCTACCCCTAGTTTCGGAGTGCCCATGCTAAGGTAGTGACCCTTCAGAATAAAGCTACAAGAGTTTAGGGTTGAAATCTTTACCTAGGAAATGGGACAAGACTTCACCATAGGTTACCATAGCAACTCACTCTCTGAGTCCTGCCCTGCTCCGATATCAGAGGAGCAGTAAGTGGAAAAAATCACTGCTAGATTTTAATTTCCACACTTTGAAAGTGGGACATGGAAATAACCAGTGCTGTCATGCATAAATCGGCTTTCAAACGAGGTTCTGTTGGCATCATGAATAGCAATTTTTGTGAAAATGATTTTACAATTATTGCATGAACCATAATACATACTATATTAATTTGTCAGGCTACATGACCAATACTCCTCTATTCCGAAGAGAAATGGGACAGCCTGCCCTCCACAGGAAAGCAACAAACGTAGGGGTAAGGAGAAGTGGTAGAGCTGAAAGGGAGAATTGGGATTGGCTGTTTTGGGATTGGACGCTGCTAGCACAGGCATGCAGGCGTCATGCCGAACGTACACAACAAGAACAGAGCAGTCACACATTACAGCGACAAAACGGATGGGGACTAAGGCATCTGACGGGGGCTTAGACGGCTGTTGTTTCAAACCCCAATATAGCCACAAAGGGTAGGTACTGGGCCCTTGAGCTAGGCCCTTAAAGGGAAAGTTCACCCATAAAATGAAAATTCAGTCATCATCTACTCACCCCAAGGCTAATCGAAGGGTCTTTGAATTTCTTTCGTCCTCAAAACACTTTTGGAGTTACAAAGAAAAACAGCATTGAAGACAAATCCAAATCAACTGAAGTCAATGGAGGCAAAAAAAAACCCACAAAATGCCTCCATACTGCTCGTGCAGCGTAATCCAAGTGTCCGTAAGCCCCAACATTAAAATTTGACTTGTAAAGATGTCTTTTCACCATGTTTTTAGCCCAAATGTCCAATGTAGCCATTTAGCTAGGGGCCCGGTTTATCTTCACGGAAGAAGTTTAAGATTCAAGACCTCTAGCTACGGTGGCCAACGAGGGCAAAAATGCTGCAATGGCCCTAAACATCTCCAATCAGAGAAACACGTTGCAGCTTCAAATGTTAGTATTCACTGACTGAACAGCGCATTTTTATGGTCGGCCAATGTACCGAGGTCAACTTCTTCCGCGAAAATAAACAGGGCTTCTAGCCAAATGGCTACACTGGACATTTGGACTAAAAACATGGAGAAAAGACATCTTCACGAGTCAACTTTTAATTTCTGGGCTTAAGGACACTTGGATTACACTGCACGAGCAGTACGGAGGCATTTTATGGTTTTTAAATGTTGTTTTTTACGCTTGAAAGAGTGGCCCTCCATTGACTTCAGTTGATTTGGATTTGTCGTCAATACTGTTTTTCTTTGTGACTCCAAAAGTGTTTTGAGGATGAGAGAAATTCATGGACCCTTCGATTAGCCTTGGGGTAAGTAGATGATGAGTGAATTTTCATTTTTGGGTGAACTATCTCTTTAACCCCACACCGAACCAAGTGCTTATCACCCGCTGAGTCTAATCAACTGGAATTAACTTCCCAGAAAACAGTCACCTGAAGAACTGAAAGTAGAATAATGACACAACAGGGCACATTTACCTTTTAGCATATGCTAAACCAATAACACGGCCAATAATCGATGCTGAATCAAACACACTGGCCAATCACTGGCCATGTTATTGGTTTCGCACAGACTAAAATGTTCTGCAAGTGCTACAGGTCAATCTAAATCTGGCTCAAGGTGAGAAGAGAGCACGCTTACATTCGAGCAGTGTTAACCTCATAAAACCAATGGACGCCTGTGAGGGTCTGTAAAATGCAGTGGCAGTTTTCAAATCTGTGGGACGTCAGGCCTTGTTTATATTCTAGTGGAGATCCCAAGGCTTCCAACGAACCCAATGTCCAGCTGAATTACGGGGAAATGTTAATAAAATGATGTACAAGATCTAGATATTTTCCATTTGATGTAATGCTATGGCAGAAAAAACATGGCATCCTGGGTATGAACATTTCTCTCAATATAAGCACGATGTAGCTTCAGTGAAGCACTGCAACCAGCAGATACAGAATATGTATCTGACGTTGTCCCATATTATGAAAAAGTGCCTTTTCTGACTTTGAACCCACTTCAGGGAAAACTTCAAGAAAAGTTTGAGTTTAAGGGGAAAAATATTCTGCTCAATGAGCTGCAGGTTGCCAAGACAATAGAAGCGATAACTGCAACTTCTGAGAAAACTGTGAGCCAAAGGCATGCGCGGGCAAACGAGAAACTCCAAATGTTTCAGTGAAATGAAAGAAATGCAGTACAGGAGAAGAAAGGACAGCTCAATCGCAGACGTAGGGTCAGTACAGTGTCAGCGCAGCGCCTCACAGTGGATTAGCTCCATAAATCATGGGCGCAGCACACAGTCCAGCACAGTTTGACCTGTATTCCGACACCAGAGAGTCCCTCATAAAAACACTCATCAGCCCTCTGGCAATATGCCAGGCCCTGAAGACAAAATGCATGTCACAGCTCCCCGTAGAAATGTTCGTCTGTATTCCAGCTCGGCGCTGACCCACACAGACCCATTACAGACCATTACTGAGAATAAAGAGAGAAAGCAAGAGAGAGCGAGAGAGAGATAGAGAGACAGGGCCGTGACGTAGTAAATCAGGGGCTGAGGGCCGATACTCTGCAGCTGGTGGACGATGCTCCTCCTGCAGTCCTGTTAGTCTCAAATCCATTATAGCCCCTCCATAACTGCCCTGTTCATTTCCTCAGCGCTATAACCCCAGCGCAGGGCAGAGCACAGGGCTCTCATGCTGTGGAACAATAGGACAATTCCACAGAAATGGTCCGCAGGTGCAAAAAATAAAATTTACAACAAACCACATGTATCATACATCAAATGAAAGCTGAGAGGCTATAATTTCAGGAACTATAATGTTTATGAAGATAGAGTGCAAATATCAGAAACCCTTGCATAAGGTGATATTTAGTATCAATACAACAACGGACATCGGTCAGCTAGGAGGGGCATGTGACTGGAAATTGGTAGCAGATCTAACCCAAAGGCTCTGTTTCCCATCTGAGATCGCCACAACAAACCTCAGACCAGACCTCGTACTGTGGTCCTCCTCACACCACACCACTTACATCATAGAGCTCACTGTTCCCTGGGGGGATGCTGGGGAGGAGGGCTTCGAACGCAAGAGCCTTAAGTACGCTGAGCTGGCAGCTGATGCTGAGCAACGCGGATGGAAAGCCAAGGTTTGTCCAGTGGAAGTAGGCTGCACAGGCTTTGTGGGCAAGTCAACCATCAGGCTGCTTAAGGACTTGGGAATTCGAGACCAAGATTAACGCCTAGTCCTAAAACAGAACTGATCAAGATTAGGTCTTCCCTTTGTCTTCAAAATCTTTAGTTTGATTTCCGTACTGTGGCTGGTGGGATATTAACCCATTCTTTCAAGACAGTCTCCGGTGTTGTGCCATTCAGAGACCTAGGAAATGGACTCATAGCACCACCTGCTGTTGAGGAGGGCAAATAATTAAGCTAGGACATATGTTCGCAAATCCTTCGGACATTTGTGAATAAATCGGCAGCAACATATCACTGAGAGAAACATGAGAAAAGTCACGTGATTTTTTTTGTACTTTTTGTAAAATTTTCTTGTACGAATTGAAGCGCCATATATTTGTGATGGGTACGTTTTGTGTTTGTAAATCAGAATATATTCGTTTGTTAATGGTGTTTTGTATTTGCAAACCACACTTTGTTTGTACGTGAATCAGTTTTGTATTTGCAAATCACATTGTGTTTGTTAGTGAATCGTAGTGCATTTGTAAAAAGGTTCTGTATGTATATTAGGTTTTGGCAGTAATTTAACTCCATAGACAATCCTAATGGTTCAAACACCAGTCGGACAGTTGCTTTTAATAAAGTTAATGCTTCTTCAAGAGTATCCAAGGTTATTTTGACTTAAATCCTGCATAAATAACTTTTAAATGTCACTCGTCCCTCCATAACAAAATATTTGTCCCTCCATAATGCTAATTTAAATGTGTGTAGCAAAAAATTCTGAAGTCAAAAACTACTTTCTACTACATTTTTAGAATGTCCAATGTGTGTGTTATCACCCACAGAAAAGATGTCATTATAACTTTAAAGGCAGAGCAGGCTTTTTGAAAAGTGTCCCTGGATGTCAAATTTACTGAATTTTCCTTGTCCCTCCGCTAACGTGGACTTTTGACCTCAGCCAAAGCCACAAAAATGAAGAAAAAAGTTTGGTTTTTTGACAGGATTATGCCTTAATGACCTAGATTCCTAAAATAAAATAGTTGTCTGGAATGCCCAATTGATTTTGTCTCAGAAATGCTTTTTGTTCCCAAAAACCTGTCACACTGTCCCTCCATAAGGCGTGGAATAGCCCAATAGCCAGTATAAAACAAACACCAAACACAGAGGCGATGGCTGCTGCCCGCACCACTCCGAGCCAGAGCTGCGGCTGGAATAATTACTCAGCACTTTTATACTTCCTCCCCACCCCAGCTATCCAACACTAAACTTCAGAATCATACGAAAAACTTTCCAACTGCATATTCTCAGCAATTCTTGGAAAGAGCTCCTCATTGGCAATCTTTTTGCTTTACGAGTCAAAAAAGTTATGGAAACTGGACAGCTGGTGACCCGCTGGTTGACGTGTACTCCGGACACCTAAAAGCAATCGCTCCCAAAATCCATAGGCTTTGTGATCTTACTGCACGCAAGGCCTACGCCAAATATGAAATGAACCTGCTAAAATCTGTGGCCCATGTCGCGCTCGCGAGAAAATCTCTATGGACTTGGCAGTGGAAGTGGCGCGACAATCGATGTACAGTATCCCCGACTCATCGTCCGGGATACAATAGGACTTGCGCCATGTTTGGAATCACATACTTGTTAACAGTATACTCCACCAGTATATACTGAATGCTACGCACTTTTCTCCATAGTAGTCAAATGTGAGACATAAACCAGGTTGTGTACTCCACAGTCAAAACACCAGGCTCTCAGTGGGACACCTCATTGCATTATGGGATATAGTACACCATGTACAGTCACCATCTTATCCATCTCTTGACTGTTTTCCCATGACATAGCATAACCTTCCACCCAGGGGAAATTTGAAGACACAACATTACTGAAGTGTTTCTAAATTAGTTTTTTGGGGAAGAGGGGACCCCCTAGTTTTCCCTCACTCTGAGCGCATGCAAACTGTTCAGTCCCCCCAAAAAAACCAGCTTCCATCGACTCTGAAGAAACAGGGCAGAGGTCATAAAATAATTATGCATATGTAAGCTATCCAGCAGAAAGAAAGCAACTTTGAGGCCTCTTGTTTTGCATAAGGCTTCAGAGCCTGCTACATAATAATGACCTTTCATGTACTTTGTTAATCCAAATGTAAATTTTGAGTACCTGGTGCAGAAACATTGCTAATTAGGCACAGGAATCCAGACGGGGTACTTGACAGAAGCTCCAGGCAATGATCGCACACGAGCAGCCTATAGTGCAAGTTTACCAGCTTTTGCTGAAATTCTAAGCTCGTCTTCCACCGTAAAAATCAATATTAGTTAGTTTAACACATTATGGCTGACAAGCAGGGCAACCTGGGCCTTGTAGAATGCGCATGTGTTGGTACCAATTCCTTTTGATTGATAGAGATATAAAGATTATAAAAGACAAAGCCCTGAAGCAAAACACTGGACAAGAGTCCACTGCGAATAATAACGTTTGATAATAAATGCTGACCAATGTTATCAGGCAAACTAAGAGGCGTCAGACAAGGTTTCAAAAATGACGACAGTATCAATGCTGGTTGTTTTCAAAGCAGCTGCAGCACTAACGACAGTAAGGCAACAAAAGAACTTACATCTGGTACTGACATCACTCGCGTGAGAAAACAACGACAATTGAATCTTTTCAACTTCTCACCATGAAATGAGTGCAATGTGCCCTCCAGGGCTCACGGGTGCAACAGAGAGCGCAATCATGCCCTTTGTCACCAGTGTCAGTAAGTGTGAGTTTTGTTATGTATAGGATTGCTTCTAATTCTATACATACACAAGAATCAGTGATCGTCAACAAACAAACAAACAAACAAACAAACAGGAGTGCTGATTTACAACTGTATTCACCAAGAAATCCTCAATTCACAGTAGCTGCTTTGCTACACTGAAACTAAGATGACAAACAAATGAATAACATTAAAGTAAATGGTTATTATTCCCCCGGTTGCAAGGTACAATTTCCAGGATGATCCTAACATAAGTCCCAAGGCGGTGATATAATGGTTCCAAAGGAGATGTCAAAGAAAGCCCAAGAACTTCCAAGAAGTCCAAGAGTGTCTGTGAGCACTGGTGCAGTCGAGAAGGAAAACGGTCTGCCGACGATGTTGAATAAGAAACACAGGCGTGACTGAATCCAAAACTTGCTGAGTAAGTGTTGTAATGTGTCCAAGAACTGCTAAATCTAAGATTAACTGCCTCACAAGTCCACAAGTATTTACATACCCAACAGAACTTTCCATACATTTCCACAGTCTTCTTGACATCTGTGTCTTGCTTGAGAGCCTTCGATACATACGTAACCACTTCAAGTCTTGTGTCAGTATTGTCCAGTTGTAAACAGAACTTTCTGGAATAGTTCAGAAATACAGAATTTTCTAGTCTTTTCCATAAAATGTACACTAGACTATTTTACGTGCTTGAACAAGCATATAACAGTGTATAGATCGAGGGTGCTTATACGAAAAAGAGATTAGGAGAAAATGACTCCATGGCCCTTTAACAGTCTCGAAGGCAGAGGTCTTCATACCTGTTCCTGGAGAGCTACCGTCCTGAAGATTTTCACTCCAATCAAAGCAAAACACACAAACCACACAAAATACACATCATTTCCCAGTGAGTGATCTTGATGAGATTTCAATCAGCTGAATCAGGTGTGCTGTCATAGAGTTAGAGTAGAAACATACAGGATGATTGCTCTCCGGGAACAGGGATATAGACCCCTGCTCGAGGAGGTTGAATGCCTTTCCTAAACCGCATTCCCCACATGAAACTCATTTTAGTGCAGAACTGAGCTTCATCTGTGTCAGTCAAACCAGCCCCACACGTCTCGTTACAAGAGTAAAACCAATGTTTTTTTTTTTTTTCCTGCCCTACACATGCCTGCTCTCCCAAACAGAGTAGAGCTGGGATGGGCAACTCCAGCCTGCAGTGTCTACAGATTTCCATACAAGTGATAAATTGAAGTCACTGATAGGCTAATGAGTCCAGACACCTTGTTTACAAGGAATTAACGGCCGGGACACCGGTGAAGCCTGTATAAACTGTGGCCCTCCATGACTGGAGCTGCCCATCCCCAAGGAGACCCTGCCGAAATCCTCGAGAAGGACTCAGGGCTCAGGGCAAACACTCACCACACCGAGCACTAACCCCATCAACGCACAAACGCAAACCACAAAACCTCAGCCCAAACCAGCAGGGGAAACGGAAGAAAAAAAAAAAAAAAAAAAAGGCGCATGCAATTACAGTTTTTCCCCATCGGCGGCGGCGCCAAGTCAGAGGGGGATAGGAATAGGGAACTGGATGCGGAGTTATAAAGCCCTCCAGACCAGACCCGAATCAGAGATCAGAGAGAAACGGCTCCCATGCGGCGTGGCCGGCCGATAGCAGGAAAACTGAGGCGGTCCTAGACGGAAATCTCATTAAACAGCCCCCGAAAAAATGCAGGAGGAGGAACATGGAGACATAGTACGCCACGCACATCAGCGAGATCAGAGTCAGCAATGAACACCGCCCCACCCCGGCGGACCTCATTTTATCTGCTCTGCCGAGCAGACGAAATGTTAATAAAGACAAAACTCTAAAAACATCACGTAATGGAAGAAAGACGCGGCACCTGCCGCGGATAATAAAAATGCAAATTTTCTGGCGGCAGGTGGGGGGGCGGGCACAGATGTTCCGTCTCGCGGGGGCACTGACCACGCCAGGTCGGTTGGCGAGTGATGAGATCTCGTCTCGACTCAGTGCCAGACCTTTCTGCCGCGCCGCAGTCTGATTGGTGCATTCTGATTCTGTCGTATTTCAGCAACAGAGGGGGCCTGAGGTGGGGGCGGGGCACTGAGCCATACAGTATTTTTAAAGTGATAATGTGCAGCGAGAGCCGGTCATTATTAAGAAATACACCCCGACAGGAAGATGCAGGACTTGAGTCTTGAATCACCCTGAAGTAGTTTATTTTGTAATAATGATACTCATAATGCTGTAATTGACCAATCAAAATTGAGTATTCAACAAAGCCGTGTAAAAACATTAAAAATGTCACGTACCAAACTAATGGGCAATTCCAGCGTTACTCACGTTACATTTAATGCATTAGGCCATCGTAAACAAGAGGCCTGTGGGCCTAGAGAGCTCCGCTGAGAGTGAAGTGTCCATGTCATAACTCAATTTCAGAAATCCTTGAAAACTATTGCAATATTAACACGACACATTTGGTAACCAGAATATGCTGTGAACAAGTTTGGCGTCTCAATTTATGTAGTATAACAATAGAACCACACTGCAAATTGCAATCATTTATTTCAATCATCTTGCCACCAAGCAATACCGACAGGCCTCTTGTTGAGATATTAATGAAAGACTGAAAAGATGAGCACAAACACTGATTTTCTCAGTCCAACATGCTTAAATTCTCAAAAACCGGGATGTAGAATTTTCTCTTTTTCGCAGGGGATATTCAGAACATCATAAGGAAGGCTCACAACAAATTAGACCAAAAGTTATCAGACAGTTTTTGAGATATTAATGAAAGACTGAAAAAATGAGCACAAACACTGATTTTCTAAGTCCAAAATGCTGAACTTCTCCAAAACCAGGACATAGAATTTTTCAATTTTCACAGTGAATATTCAGAATATCATAATGAAGGCTTGCACTAAATTAGAAAAAAAGTTATCAGACAGTTTTTGAGATATTCAAATTAGAACTTTAAAGTTGACGCCGGACGGACAGACAGACGGACGGACGCCAGACGACTCGGCATTAGAAAAGCTCCGCTGACTGCTGACTATCGTCACAGCGGAGCAAAAAATTGTTTCACTACTTATTCAATGGACAGAACTTCAAAACTTCAACACTGTGGCAACCTCTGACCATAGTCAACGTTACTAGAGAAAACCCAGAATGAACCCCTCAATGGTTATACTGGCAGACTGGATTTTTCAAGCGTTACTCACGTTACTCAAAAGTAACATGGCTTTATTTCCACTTAAGTTTGGTCCAATCTTCTTGATCAATGATGCATTACAGAATGAACTGGATGATATATGTTAGAACCTTTATTTCTGCAAATTCTAACACAACCAAGATTTCAAATTAATGCAACAGCAATTTTCTTCAACGGCCCTTAAAACAAAAAATGTCCGGTTACTCACGTTACGTTACTCACGTTACAAGTAGGTTTTAAGTATCTGGAGACTCACCATACTGCATTTTACTGATCATTCACAATGTCTCAGCCATGTCAGTCATTTCAATTCAAGAGGCCTTCATGATTTCCAATTTCTAAGGCCCCAACCTGCAAGTCCGTCCTCCACCCACTTACTCCCCCCAAGAAAAATGTCACAATCGGGGCCCTTAGTTTCTCCGAACAACCAGTAACATTTTTTCGTAATTCAACCAACCAAGTAGTATCTTCACAACTTCACTACGTGAATGATGTCAAACTTTCATTTAATATGCGTACCAGAAAAATTTTGTTTGCCTCACACTTTCAATTTCTTCTGAACCACACACCTGGATATACAAACAAATACAGCAATACGTAAATTGTATTGCTATTTCATATTTGAATTTTCAGTGGTCATGCTACAGTTCAGCTGGAATTGCCCTAATGCGCACACTCTTGACTGGGACTGCATGACAGTGTGTAACCGTGTAAGACGGCACAACTGCGCTTTGTGTGTACGCACTCGCGCATGTTTTAAGTATAAATACGCGTGACTGTACCCTACTTTATTTGTGTGAGACACTGGCCTCATTCCTTTATGGCGAAGCCAGAAATCCGTCAGGGTGCACCATTGCTAACGATACTCTAATCCAGTGAGCTGAGAAATGGGTAGGAGAAATTTCCCAAAAATATTATGAAGAACGGAAGATAAGACCACCCTTCGCGACAGTATTTCTAACTCAGTCGGACGTCGACCAGCCTAATAATTTAGGAGCTTTAACTGTCCTCGCTGTTCGCAAAAAATTGGATCCATAACGTCCAGCGGTCACAAGCATAGATCAAATTTGACAAATCTGGAAAGTAACATCATTACCATTTCACCCCTGCACCCCTGAAAGTGGGCGTGGCAGGACGGTCACTGGACTGATTGTGCAAAACTGGATTTTTTTTTGTTTACTTCAACAGGCCAAATTGTAAATGAGTGCTAAAAATTAAAACCACTCTTGCAGGGATGGGGGGGCAAGAACATTTTTTTAACTTCTGCAGGGGCCATGACAGAAAATGCATTAGGGCCACTTCTATATATGATGGGTTTTGACAATACCTGGAAAAAGGCTGTTTTGTGACCTTTGAAATTCCTTCACTCATAAACACCAATTTGATCGACGTGTAACCCCTAGTGGTCGCAAATATTGATCAAATCTGATGAAACTCTGATACAAAATCTTTAGGAAATAAACTAGTTTGGCATCTCATTTCAGCCTTGTATCGCACTCCCAAATGTGCATGGCAGGATGGCGGACCAGTTGAGCTTCAGGTTCACCTGAATGTCTAGTTTATATATCCCCCAGAATGCACAGGGTATTAATGAGCTGTGGATATATCAGCCTGCACCAGCCATGTCTGCCTCTCCTTTAATGAAGTCGCTTCAGCATGACTCAGGAGGGAGAAAGGCTGTTCCATTTCACCGATTCGGCTCCCTCTATTTCTCTCCCCCTCCCCCGGGCCCCCCCATCCTTCCTCATGTAAATTCCTGGCCTCACTGATGGGCAGAGTAGGAAAGGAAGGAAGTGATGAAGAGGTAGAGTGATATAGAGCAGGACTGACAGACCTGAGGCAGACCCACAGCACAGCAGATCCCCACTGTGATGCCGATATTGTCTCCCATCCACAGGTTTACAGCATGGATACAGCCTCTCACGTGTATTACACTTGTCAGATCCACACGCTGGGGGGTGTGAGTGTGAGAGATACAGGGAGACGGAGAGAGAGAGGGGAGGGAGGGAGAGAAAGATTGTTCAGTTAGATTAAGAACCCTTTCCGTCCCATGCTTTCTATTGGAACTGCTTGCAAACAAGGGAGTAAAACACTTCTGGGTTAAGTTTAAAGTGAACATAAATAAATAAATAAATAAATAAACTTATTTCCTTTATTTAATGAGGTCAAAGTGTCAGTGATATACTGAATGACATTAATGTTCCAATGGAACCAAGCAAGATCACTTACTGATTTAATTAAAAATCAATTTCTTCCAAATCAAGGTTTCACAATTCAGGGTATCCTTAAAGATTATTGTAAAAAACATCAACCAAAATGAAACCAGGTATTAAATTCCACTTATTGTAGTTTTATCTCAGTGTTAAGGAACTACATTGAGCCAATGCACCACTTCCTGTTTCACTAGGGCATAAAATGAGGAAACACATGCAATATCTCTCTTACATCCAGCACCATGAAGAAAACAGAACAACCGTCAGTTCAATGGAGGCAGATGGTCATAGACCTTCATAGATCTGGTAATGGTCACAAGAAGATTAACAAACAGTTGAATATGCCGCTGAGCACTGTCAGGGCAATTATTATAAAATTACAAAGATATGGAACTGTTGGAAATCTCAAGGGTAGAGGACGTGACTGCATTTTGCCCCCAGGATACTGAGGAGGATGGTGAGAGAAGCAACAAAATCCCCAAGAAGTGGGGTCACCAGGTTTCAAGAAGCACCATCAGGTGCCTCCTCCACAAACACAGACTCTTTGGAAGGGTTGCCAGAAGAAAGCAGTTTCTGACCAGAAGAAACAGAAGCAAGCACTTGGAGTTTTTCCAAACGTATAAATTATGAGTGGAACATGGTGCTTTGGTCAGATGAGACTGAAATTGCATGTTTCGGTCAGATACAGCATCGGCATGTTTAGCTGTGAAACAGATGCATACAAGGAGAAGCACCTCATACCCACAGTGAAATATGATGGTGGGTCAGTCATATTCTGGGGCTGTTTTAATTCAAGAGGTCCAGGAGCACTGGTTAAGATTAATGGCATGATGAATTCTACGAAGTATCAGGATATTTTGGCGGACAATCTGGTAGCCTCCCCCAGAAGGCTGGGACTTGGCCGTCAGTGGACTTTCCTCTAAGACAATGACCCAAAGCATACCTCAAGATCCACACAGAAATGATTCTGTGACAACAAATTCAACGTTCTGCAATGGCCATCTCAGTCACCAGACCTCAATCCAATTGAAAACCTGTGAGCTGAGTTGAAGAGGGCAGTTGATAAACGCAAACCCAAGAATGTGTCGGATCTTGAAAGGCTCTGCTCAGAGGGAATGGTCCAAAATCCCCCCAAATGTGTGGCTTAATTTTGTCAAAAATGACAGGAAAAGACTCCATGCTGTTATCCTTGCAAGAGGTGATTGCAATAAACATTAAATGAAGGGTACCAATTATTATGAAACATTGACTTTGTTGAAATTTATTTTGTATTAAATGTTTGTTATGATTTTGGTTGTTTCCATCAAAACTGTAATGAAGTATTTCATACATGTTGGTATATTCCATTTCTCTATAATTATATTGTTTATATTTTTTCTGAATTGTTTGTGCATTGCCAGTCAGGGTGCTAGTAATTTTGGAGCTCACTCTGTGTATGGGTGTGTGTGTGTGTGTGTGTGTGTGTGTGTGTGTGTGTGTATACACATACATATACAATCCTGTATAACTACGCTTTCAAAACATAGATTAACCAGTCTGTGATCATGGTCACGATGTCCTGCCGATCAAAATAAATAAATAAATAAATAAAAAGTATTTTTTAGACCAATTGACAAGGGTCTCTGGAGGGTAAGGCTTCATATTACAATAATTATTATTCAGCATTATATGCATCACAAGAGCGCAAATTATTCACAAATTAATATAATCATTTTTCAACAAATGTTCCCAAATTACAAACCACGTGATTTCCACTTAAAAATAATTTCACCTCAAAAAAATGAAAAATTCACAATTCACTTCAGCCGGTCTTCATTTGAGGGACACTGAGTGACCCAAAAAATAAAAGACTGATGTACGCATTTATTAATTTTGAGACCATTATTACTACATGCATTATGCATAGATTCCGCAACTGAATTTGTAATTGGCATCATTACAGGAATATGCATATAATTTTAGACTGTAATATGATTTTGCAGTTCTTATACGCATACTTCTGCGAGAACTACTCTTTGTATTTCAAGCCAAGAAATCAATTTAAATTGAATGAGCTGAATTGTGTGAGAGCGCAAGAAACAGAGGGGGAGTGAGAGAGGGAGGGTAGGAGGAGAAAGGAAGAGTTAGCGATGGGAAGAAAGTGATACAGACAGCAAGAAAGGAAGAGAGAGAGAAAGAGAGAGAGAGAGAGAGAGTTGGAAAAAAACACACTGATATATCTTCAAGGTACGACTCATGCATGAAGAAATTGGAACACATTCAATGAAAAAGGACCAATGTCAAATGCTATGGCTTTGTACTTGTTCACGGAGGCATTTTAAACTAAATAAATAAATAATTTGTCTTTCTGAAGACGACGACATCAACTGTAGAAATGTTTCCTGTTTTTATTGCTCCTGTATAAACCGGTGCTGACTGATAAAACAATTCCAGCCCCGTTCGATTCTTATTGCGTACCTCACCAGCATTTACAACAAATCAGCATAACCATGAAATGAAAATACAACGGAGGCACTCATTATACAACGATCAGTTTTAAACGGACAGCACCAGTCACGTACCCACTTCCCATAGTTAAGGAAAAATTCAATTAAGTCTCAGACCAACTGAAATGAGAGCCATTGTTTTGCACTGCAAAACCCGCACCCCCCCTTCTGCTTAACCCGCAGAGCTCCACGCCAGGTCCAATCATCCCACAAACACATACCCGCGCAAGGGGAAAACAAAGAAGGTTTGCGCTATAATTTTCACAGGCTGCTGCCGCCTGTGTTTGGACAACAATGGTGGTTATTATCTTCCTGCGGGCATGATTAATGCTCGCCACAAAACCGGGGGAGGGGAGGGAAAACAACGAGAGACGTAAAACCGGACAAGTATGTTCGACAGATATCCTTTAAAGTCCAAAGTATAATAGGTTGAAAACGAGGCTCTTAACTCTCACCTCTTTAGTCAGTGTCTTGTAGCCGCACAGCGTGTTCACTACCTCCCCCACCTGGAGAGATAGAGAGAGAGAGAGAGAGAAAGAGAGAGAAAAAGACAGGTAAATGTAGAGATGTGTAAACTGCATATCGCATACATTAACGTACACATGCACAACCTGCGCAACACAGTCCGTATTGTATTGGGACAGAGACCAATCCACCATGCTCCACTGGATATGGATGTACACACATGCGCGCACAGACAGACACACAAACACACGCACACACAGTTCAGCAAAGTCTCCACTAAGACCTCATTCGCTTTCCAATCAAGCCTTGCTGGAGTCGAGAGCGAAAAATCAAAAAATTCTGCAACCGTCCAAATATTTATGGACTGCACTGTTCAGAGAAGCGCGCACTTCTACATGCACATCCACACCATGGGTTACACTGCTGTTCAGTCCGGACATCTGTCCACAAGCACCATCCACCTTTCACCGATCAATCACAGAGGTGCTTCAAATGACATCCAAAGGGAAAAGGCTTGGAATTCTGGGACTCCCTAAAAGACCACTCCCCAGGGTCCTCCATTTTGAATAAAAATAACCACCTTCAAGCATGACAGTGTATGCTACCCCAACCCCCTTCTATGGCCCCTCAGACTGCTGTGAGCTGGTGCAACCACTGCCATCTTTCACCCTACTAAGGTCATCCCAACACACACACACCTCCAGCACACACCCCCAATATACACCCCCCCCCAACATATACCCCTAACATATACGCCCAACATATACCTCCAATATATACCGACAAAGTACAGCCCCAACGTACAGACATGAAGGAGATCTGCGAGCCACAGTAACCAGCACCCCGGCTTCACACAAGCCAGTACAACCGCCTAGAACTCTGACAGGAAACAGCCCATGCAGCGGGATGGGAAAAAAGATGGAACAAATAAATAAAAAGAATCACAGCTTATCATTTAAATGACTACCTCTCGTGTCTGCCACAGCTCCACTGGATTTGCTTCAGTGTTACCTGAATCACAGAGCGGTCCCATCGCAATAAACAGGAGCGTCTGAGAGCACGAAGGGCACTGTACTGGGACGCCAAAACTCGGTGCCCCATTTCACTTCATTTCCCATCAACACAACAGGAGAACAACCCCGGGGCGAACCTCTCCCCACACACGGGGACGGCGCAAAAACAAAACCAATCAACAGGCAACGCCTCTGCGTTTCCGCTCAGATGGAGAATGCTTTCACTTCAAACTCCACTCAACTATTTCCCCTTCAATAAGCCGTTAAGGAAATAACAGAACTGGATATTGTTTGCGGCAGCGAAATGCACGCGCTGCCGCCTGCGAAAAATAAATGAATTCCCTTTCCGGACGCGCGTAGTGCCCGAATCTTATCGTAGTCAAATCTCCAGAGATTTGGTGACCATGAAATGGCCATCTATCACACAGAGGGACGCCGTGAAGGCACGGGCGAGCCGTAACGGGAGTCGCAAAGTTATAAAAACGATAAGCATGCCGCCCGCGACCTGTCATTCCCTATCCGTCCAAAACAAGAGCCATCAGAAGGTGGCACACCCCAACGACCCCCTTAAAATCTGAAAAGTGAAAAATTCAAATTACCAAAAGGCAGTAACCCAGCATAAGGTTGATGGGTCTTTCTTATATCCCATATTATCTTTTAAAGTTTCATTATGACACATGATTGGTCAGAGAGCAGAAGGGATGCGAAAATGCGATTGAGGCCATCTTGTTTGAACAATCACCTGGTACTTATAGATATCCATACAACCCCAGACCAACATGAAACAAGCAAAATTTTAAGTTGATTGGGCTATTTGTTTTTGAGTAACAACTGTTTGTTTGCTACAGCGTCACCTATGAACAGATTATATTAAATTTGGTAGGCTTGAGTCCAATGGCTTGTAGAGGAGGGACCTCAAGTTTGGTGATAATGCCGAATGCATTCAGGGAGTTAGCTCATTATAGCAACAGAGGCCACACCCACAAAATTCATTGGCTGACTGCCACATCTTTTACTGCGGAAACTTTGTGTACATAACATCAAATAACGTTTTTCAGAGGATGCTTAAAAAAAATTCAAGCAAATCAGTTGCATTGTGTAATAGGAAGAATGGTTTCAATTTTTCACAAAAAATTTCAAATGGCAGTACATCAATTCATACAAAATGAGTGCGGCTTCCATGGATAGATTTGTATGGACCCGCAGAGATTTCCATGTTTCTGAGATCCACTATTCAAAAGTTATAGGTCAAAACAATGTTAGTTGTTATAGCGCCACCTTGTGGTCAAGCCATACAAAAATTCCAAAATGGCAAAAGGCGCAAATCCACCACATGGTTCATATTTATGGCAAGTTTAATGGTTAAGTATCAAACAAGACAAAAAAATGTTCATAGACAGACGGACGGACAGACGATAGCTATATTCCCCCGCCTTATATGCCAGGGGATAAAAAGCTCTCGTTCCCTTTTGTTCTCATTTAGCCGCTTACAAAGTGCATTACAGATGAATTAACATCGCCAGAGAGGACACTGTCAGAGTACAGACTGCATAACAGATGAATTAATATCGCCAGTGAGGACGCTGTCAGAGCACAGACCTACTCTACAAAAGAGGACTTCATCTTCAGTCAAGAGCCAGACAGGAACCAAAGGGCGACCACAATTAATCCATTTACCAAGGTAATGACTCTCTCAAACTTCATCGTCTATAGTCCAGCGCAGTAACAAAGTACTGCGGCTTACAAAACCACATAACATGAGAGCTATTAAGGAAACGGAGCAGTTTAGACATCCAAGTATGTTTACTGAACTCTCCCTGGCATCCTCTAAATCAAGCTAGCAATAGAGGGCACAACAAATATTCTCTCAAAAATGAATACGGGTCAATGACGTGACATTGAGTGCACTACTTTGGTTTAAAATAATTTTAAATGATTCATAATAAGAATCATTTTATTCTATAAAACCTGTTTAATTTGAACATATTTCCAGTTTATCATAAACATTATTTATATTTTATGTTTTGCCATCTCAAACCCTAAAAATGTCAGGTGGCGCAACCGCCCGAGCAAGTTAACACTATATGAAATTTATTAAATATGTAATTTAAAATATGAATTAATATAATATTAATATGGGGGCATAATTTTATATTGAAAACCTTTCAAATAAACAAAGTTTAATAGTTTAATTGTTCTTAAATTGTTTGAAAAACCAAAATACCCGCCCCCTACAATAAAGAACCCATAAGTTACTTTTAATACCCAGCTCAATTACAAAATAGTAATGTTTTAGGCAGAGTAGACACTCTCAGGTATACTTACTAAAAAAATCACTTAGAAAAAAAAAAAAAAGAGGGAAGTGTTTTTTTTCCCCCAAGAAACTTTTGGTTGCGCCACCTGACATTTTTTGGCTGGTGAAATTGCAAATACAGTCTAAAACTGTACTAAAACCCTGTAAATGTTGTGAAACCATTAAGACTTGCTTAAACACACTCTTCCAACTTCAAATAAATGTATTCTGTACATTTTTAAAGATTTATTTAAAAAAAAACATTTTTAAAAGGCTTATTTGTCATTGACCCATCAAAGCAATGAATTAGTTGAGCAAAACCAATAGCTGGTGAAAGGTCTGAGATCCCTCTGATGGGTCAGCAAACTGCTCAGGGTCTGTTCCCGTCTCTAGCCCAATGCATGATGGGAAATAGGTTCCAACTGTTCTGCGACTCGGACCAGGAGTAAGTGGGTTATATAATAAATAGATGGATGCATGGTAGACTAATAGCCCCCTCCTTCAAACATAATAGATGCAAATTTAGTGTGAGAGAGAAATGAAGGTATGTGACATTAACGGAAAGTGAGCTAGATAAAGCCATGGTAAGAGCTTTTCCCAGCTATATAGATACCAGACAGCAATCGTTCGCTCATATAGGTTTATAGTGCACCAGGAACAGGATACGTATGACAGAGATTTTATTTCAGAAACTTTCAATAAAAAATAGGCTTATGCGGTCAGCGGCCGACAGCAAGGGGTATATCCCCGAAATTCCCCAATCCTCGAAGCCCCCTTTATTAGATTCCCCTTTACTAGACCTACAATATGAGGCAAATTTGAGGTCTGTGTAAGTAATTGTTCCAGAGCTTTGGTTAAAAAACAGATTTTTTCATTATATAGCACCACCTGGTGGCAAACCTAGGAGTGCATACTTGCCCAAAATCTAATCAGTTCATCCTTTCTACCATATCTACCCATATGCCAAAAATGAGAAGCCAATGTAAAGTATTTTGTGAGTTATCGCTTCTTGGCTAAAATCTCGGGCCTTGGCGGGCGGCGGTGGCGGGTGGGGTGAAACCATGATATCACCGAAACTCGTATTTCGGGGATAGAATTAAAAATGTTGCCTCCAGGTGGCTCACAGCTGAGACATTCGTCTGTGATTCCTGTGGTCGGGTGTTTGAATCCCAGCTGTACCATTACCGGCTATGGCTGGCGGCCTACATGGGCCAGGCAACAATTGGCTCAGCTACGCTGGGGATAATAGGGGTCAAGTTAGTTAATCGCCCCGTGGCGGCAATTTCTGTTTGGCCAGGCGCATGTAGCTGAATGAACTGAATTGTACGCTGACGATGTGATGCTCCAACAGCATAGGCAGCGTGTAATTTGTGGTGCGACTGCACAGTGTAAAGAAGCGAGGGCCAGTCGTCATGTGAGTCGGAGGAGTCGTGCCACGGCATCTTCCACCTGAGTCAATGGGAGCAGGTGGCTTTGCGGTGGGCTGAACAGTTCGGCTGTGTTCAGAGTGGGGAAGTAGCAAAAAAAAAAAAAAAAAGTTTCCCAAAAAAAAAAAAATCATATTACTCACAAAAATTAAACCTCAATTAATATGCAATTATTTGAAAAAAATCACCATGAAAAAAAACACTTTCCTCAGCAGCGAGTGCCACAATTACTGTAACCCTTTCAATTAGTATTTTGTGCAGCCTCCCTCTGCAAAGTTAACAGCTTTGAGTTTTACCCTTAATATGTAATGAGGTTGGAGAATAATTGGCAAGATATCAGAGACCATTCTTCAATGCACAATCTCTGCAGATCGCTGAAACTCCAACGTTCCCTTTCATGAAGTCCTCTCTTCAGCTTATTCCACAGGTTTCCTACTGGGTTTAGGTCATGGAGCTGAGGTGGCCACTGTAAAAGCTTGACTCTCCGGCTGAAGTACACTTTTTGTGTCGATTTTGATTCCTGCTTTGAATCACTGTCCAGTTGGAAGATCCAATGATGGCCAAGTTTGAACTGTCTGGCAGAGACAGTTTGGTTTCAACATGATATCCTCAGATACGTGATGGAATCATGACATCATGAATGTCAACATGTTGCCCAGGGCCTCTGGATGAACCTCAAGTCCCTCAACATCAAAGATGCAGCAGCACCACCACCGTACTTCACAGAGGCTCTTTACAGAAAGGCTATGTTTGCCATTAAACCAAACCCACCTCTGATGTGTGTTGCCCAAGTTCTCCATTTTGGCCCCATCTGACCATAGAACCTGGTTCAAATTAGAAGATCCAGTCATGTCTGATAAATTGTTGGGGCACAAGTCAGTTTTTTGACGACAAGAGGCCTTTTTCTGATTTTCTAATTTTTTTCAGATTGTGTCCAATTGTACCTTTGGGATCTTTCTGATCCACAGAATTATTAATGTCAGCAATTCTCTTACAGTGATCCTTCGAGTTTCCTTTGCCACTCACACCATCCTCCTCACAGTACATGAATTCAGAAGCACAGATCCACTTAACCATAGGCCCATATCGCCCTGACAATCAAAATAGAGATTTTCAGCTTTTTTTTTTGCTACAGCAATTTCTACATTCATAAAGCTCAATAAATTTCTGTCACACATCATTGTTTTATTCTTTTGTATCCCATGGTGATGCATGACTGAAGAAAATTACTTCATATTTATACCCCAGGAACCAGGACGTCACGGGTGACCGTTTCAGTTTTCTTCGACATACAGTGAACCCAAAAAATAATGAATGGGAATTTACTTCAATTTGATTTGTTTGAATAGATAGACGATAGAATAATGATTGTGGGACAAATATTTTCTTCAGAAAAAAATATGTATTTCACGCCACTTATTTTTTTCCCTACAATCATCTTTAAATTCAAGGGTAGATTTTTGTTAATATCTTGAATAAAAGAGTGCGGTAATGACATCAATCACATCAACTCTTTTTTGCTAATATTTACCAAGGGTGCCAAGGCAGCCATGACAAGATGGGAGCAGTTATTTGGCCCTTGAGTAAGGTCCTTGACCCCACATTGCTCTGTAGGGGGGGAATGGCCCCAGCTTATACTAATGGACTGTATATCATGTTGGATAAAAGCATTGCGAGATTAATGGTGATGGTAACATTACCATGTTTGAACGTGACTGGAGAGGGCACTTGAGTCTGTATCCTGACCCAAGCTGGGATCCCATAGGCCAGCTGAAGTTTTACTGAATAACTCTGAGTTATAGGACTGATACGGACCCCTTGTTCACCAGCCAGAAACACTTGCCTCTGAGATGCCCCTCTAGTCACTTCCTAAACACCAAACCAGCATTACCCACGGTTACGCCAGGGTCTGAGCGGAAGGGGGCTCGGGGTACTTGCCTTGCCTCTCACACA
This sequence comes from Gymnothorax javanicus, assembly GCA_029692085.1. Taxonomy (NCBI): domain Eukaryota; kingdom Metazoa; phylum Chordata; class Actinopteri; order Anguilliformes; family Muraenidae; genus Gymnothorax; species Gymnothorax javanicus. The sequence continues at coordinate 84,457,243 of CM056194.1, forward strand.
GCAGGTGTAGGGGACCCCACAGGCCAGGGGCCCACTGCCGTTACAGAAGTGATACTGATTCACTGCCCAGTCCTTATACTCATCTCCCCCACAGCAGGAGAACTGCAGAGAGAGGAGGGGGGGGGATAGAGAGAGAGAGGCAAGGATAGAGAGAGAGAGAGAGAGAGAGGGAGGTAGAGGGGGGGGGAGATGGAGGGAGAGAGAGAAGGAGAGAGGGAGAGGGGGAGAAGGAGCAAGGGAGAGGTAGAGAGAGGGAGAGAGGGGGAGAAGGAGAGAGAGGGAGAGGTAGAGAGGGAGGGGGAGAAGGAGAGAGGGGGAGAGGGGCAAGGATAGAGAGAGAGAGAGAGAAGGGGTAGGTGAAGAAAAGAGAGAGAGCAGGGATCGGGGATGGAGAGAGCGTAAGAGAGGGTATACATGGATATAGAGAGAAGTAAAGAGATAAAGAAATAGAGAGAGAGAGGGCAGAACACACAAAGGTAAGTGAGCATTACTCATAAACAGCTCCTGTCACATCTGTCCCCTCACACTCCAATCACACTCCACACACACTTCCTCCAGCCTCAGCGAGCAACTCCGCATAACTTCCATAGAGTCCTGGCAATTTCATCGCATTAGAGCCTACACTCTCCTCTCCCTCTCTGAGATTACTCTCTCAGCTTCAATTTCAATCCCATTTCCCTCAAACTCCGCCAGCGCGTCCCGTCGGGGGGGAGGGGGGTACCGAGAGAGAGACCGACTCACACTGGGCATTTCCCAGAACTCCACAGACGCCTCCGCTCTAAAACTCCGCCGCTGAAAAACTAAATCGATGCGGCGCCCAGCCGAAATGTGACATCAGCGCTATCTGCTGCCGTACCGACGAACCGGGCTATTGTTCTGCCTCTCTCTCGCCCACTCTCTCAATCTCCCTCTCTCCCTCCATCTCTCTCAATCTCCCTCCCTCCATCTCTCTCTCTCTCTCGGTCATTTCTTGGCACTCAGACGCAGTCCCGGAAAATTGCTGATGACAGTGCAAAAATGCTACGGCGAAAGACGAATAGTCTCGGCATGGGAGCGGAGCAGAGGCGAAATGACGGGCTCGCGACGCATCGAAGCGCGGCGCACTCCGCCGTGACACCCACCTTCAGTGGAGGGCCGTCGCTTAATTTAATTCCGCAGTTTACTGTAACCAGGTCAATGCACCTTAATGACCATTCCCCTAAACGTGCCCCACGTCCTCCTCCCTCGACGATGGGTTACAAGCTTTCGGATTGTGGGAGGAAGCGGTTTTACAAAGGCTTGTGTGAAGGGATTATGAGGAAGACGGACGTAAAAGAAGTTTATGACCGAGCGTGTTGACAGTACCCCCGTTTCTGGTTTCCGCCCCGCTGGGCTGATCCCTCACAATCTCGTACTCCCACAGTCCTGTGAAACACAAAGAGCTCTTCCGCCAATCGCCTACCCCGCCTGCAGCCCTGTGGCAGTATTCCGGGCTTTTATCCTCAATATTTCTACAATATTTCTTATACGATTTCACACAAATGCTTTTCTGCTTCAGGCGGCAGGGTTTTTGTAAGGACCATCAGCAGGATGCTTTGGTTGTCTGCTGGCTTTTCCTCAGAGAGACACGTATCTCAACAGGGCATCTGAGGACAGTCTCCACTGTTCTGTGAAGACAGACTCAGACGTCCCGAAATGACAGTTATTACCTCGTCATCATAGGTCCCCATGTAGGTCCCGTGAGAGGAGCATTTAGAATCTAAAATGCTGTCTGTTACCTGCTGTTATGGGCTGAAATCAGCAAAAATGTTGTCTGTTACCTGCTGTCATGGGCTGAAATCAGCAAAAATGCTGTCTGTTACCTGCTGTTATAGGCTGAAATCAGCAAAAATGCTGTCTGTTACCTGCTGTTATCACCTGAAATCAGCAAAAATGTTGTCTGTTACCAGCTGTTATGGGCTGCAATCAGAAAAAATGCTGTCTGTTACCTGCTGTTATGGGCTGAATTCAGAAAAAATGCTGTCTGTTACCTGCTGTTATGGGCTGAAATCAGTAAAAATGTTGTCTGTTACCAGCTGTTATAGGCTGAAATCAGAAAAAATGCTGTCTGTTACCTGCTGTTATGGGTTGAGATGATCAGAAATGTGCATTTTGTGGTTACAGTGAAAGTCATAAATCACAGTTTTGCACTGTATATCATGCTTTTCATTCCTTAGTAACATTAATATCATCCTTATTCTCAAATGTATAATGGTTTCAGGGAGGAAAGGAGCGTTTTTGGATTGTGGCTCTAGCAAAAATATTTTTTTGTCAATGTGGCTCCTGAAGATGACAAGGTTGAGTACCACTGATTTAGATTATAGTCGTCAATGAACATTATAAACCGAGAGCCATCATTCTAGGACTGCCTAGAAGGAGCTGCGTTGCCTGGCCAGGATTTAGTTGTGTTGGCCATCTCCAACTTAAACATAAACTTATTTATTAAATATATACGGCATTTGTAGCACATTTCTTTGTTTAGTGGGAATGATACTGACCCCTCTGTAACCACGACCATCTTCCCCCGCAACAAAACTTTTCATAAAGCGTTTTACGCATATCGTTATTACCATTGGATCGTTCTTCGATTACTCTCCATTTTAAAGCTAACAGTAAATGAAACAGCCAGTTTTCAAAAGGTCAAATCAGCGGTAAAAGGAAGAAACGAATGACAAATTGTTCTCACAGTGCCCCGGCTGGTTGCCAGTGTGATGGATACTCGCAGACCCCCCGACCCCTCACCGCCGCCCCTCTGCCCCCTCCAACTCCGCTACAGCGCTGTCCTCACCTTCTCCTGCACAAAGTCCAGAATGTTCTTGAAGTCCAAGTCATCGTAGTAGTGCTTAATTCCCTCGCGGATGCTCTTCTGGAACAGGGCGATGGTCTGTGGAGACAGAGACACTGGGTGAATATGACTGGGTGGGGGTGGGGTGGGGCAGTATATTACAGATGACCATGTCTGGGGGGGGCGTATCGACCGGAATTTTATTCATGAGTCGACGCTGTTAAAGCCAAGGGTTACCAGAGACAGGATCTCGATAAGCGAACACAAGCTTGCGAAAGCACATGTAACAAACAGGATGGGGAGGGGTCACGGTCCTCACCTTCTTCTCGAATATAAGAGCCACGATAAGGCCGAGGGCTTGTAGAGCCAGCAGGACACAGAGAACACAGAGGAACTGCAGGGAGAGAGAGAGAAGGAGAGATAATTAGCCATCTCAGTCACAGACAGAGGACAAGACAGTACACACACACACACACACTCAGTATACACCAAGCAGCCAGGATCGAACTTCCAGATGTTACACACAAGAATACAACCCAAACATGCACACACAAGCAGCAACAGTTCCGCTACAAATATTACAACAAGGGATACAAAAATAATTCACTCGTACATATACACACAGACACAATTAAAACACTGATTTACACACTTGTTTATAAAAGCTTGAGTCTACTTAATCAAGGTCTTGATTGGCCACTATGATTAATTCATTAACAAAATCAGATGGGTTAGTGCATGGGTAAAACCGATAAAGCAACCAAACAGGCACTTTCTGCATCGGACCGGCACTGATGGGGATACCAGGTGGTGGAAGGTTCTACATCCAAAAAGTATTAAAAATTCCTTCCATGCATTAATTCTACCCACTAACTCAGCCCAGCTAATTCACTAATGAGCCCAACCTCCTGGCTGAATGGTGACAGCACATCCTGGTGGTGGAGTTTCACTTTCCGAATATTGTTTTTCCACCTCTGAAATCAATATTGGAGCCAGAGTGTCCACAAACGCTGACTGAACTTCTGATCACGTTACAACCCAAATGTCACCGAAAGTGGAATTACCGGGGACAAGAGACCCATATCACACAAAATGCCAACACTCAAACAGTGTCAGGAGTCAATAAAACATTTCAGCAAAAAAGGTTACATTTATTTGGGACAAAAAAGCATAAACACAAGCACAGGAGGTGGTAAAACCATCAGAAATGTTGCCAAAAATACAACCCATGAGAAGCTCATGACAGTAGTTTTAGTCAAAACTGGATCAGATATGGACTGATTCAAAACCATGGTCATTTTCAGAGTGGGTTTTGGTTATTTGCAATGATCCTCCTAAGTGGCCGTCTGTCCCTGTCCGAAAGCTTTGCTACGTCAAAGGCTAGCGATGTGCATTAACTTTAGCATTGTTCTTAAACCCAGTATAAAGCAAAGATAGCAGTCAGCATTTGCTGAGTAAATAATGGGTGTTTGGAGTGTCCACATTTTTGTCTAGAACAGGGCTGCCCAAATCTGGCCCTCAAATCCAAATCCAGCCCTGGAATTCTTTCCTGCCAGGTTGTTAAGTGAACACTTAAGTGCTTCTGATTGGCTTGGACTGTCATCTCACCTGACTCTCAGGTAAAGGGATGGTGGAAAACCAGCATTTATTGGCTGTTGAGGACCGTGATTTGAGCCCTGGTCTAGACTGCAGCAAAGAGGGGGCTAACCCTATAAATGCAAGCAAATGTCTGTCACTGAGTGAGTGATGAAGTTACACCATTGGTCAGTCGAGTAATGGAGTTTCCCATTGGCCACTGCTCTTTCAAAAGGAAAAGCTGCAAAACACGGTCGGGCAAATACTGTTTTGACATCACCTTTTTTCCTTCCATCTCTTTTTCCATAGGTACATAAAATCAACATAAACTATTATAATTTCAGTAATACAATCATGTGTCTATAAAAGTGGAAAAGCCATGGAAACGGCAAAGTAAAAAAAAAAGAAGCCATGATTAATTAATCATCCATTACATATATGAAATAGAAAACCATTTAAGAAATTTACATTGATTCAATTTTACGCCAACAATACACTCCAAAAAAGTTGGGACAGGGCTGTTTTTACCACTGTTTTGCACCACACCACATTTTTTATATTTCTGTAGGTCAGTGATGATTTTATGAAGTAACTCGGATTTGGACGTTCCATATCGTCATCACTTCTTAAGCAACGAGGTAAATTAAATGGTTACCAAAATGAATAGAAATTTGTGCCAAATGATACAAATGAATCAAACATTTAAAAAAACTACTAAAACTGTGCCATTTTTGAGGATTACTTGCACTCATTTCCATGCCTTACAGAGCTTCGACAAAGAAGCCGTGCATTAGTAAAAGTCACCATTTTGCTTGAATATCACTTAAACTTTCCTGAATTAGTTTTAATCTGTATCGTCGAATCCTGATAGCAGAAAAATATTCCTCTGATGGTAATACAAACCCCAATTCCAATGAGGTTGGGATGTTGCGTAAAACGTGAATAAAAACAGAATGCAATGATTTGCAAATCCTTTTCCACCTATATTCAATTGAGTACACTACAAAGACAAGATATTTAATGTTCAAACTGACAAACTTTATTGTTTTTTTTCTTTTTTTTGAAATATTCGCTCATTTTGAATTTGATGCCTGCAACACGTTCCGAAAAAGCTGGGACAGGGGCAACAAAAGACTGGGAAAGTTGAGGAATGCTCAAAAAACACCTGTTGGGAACATTCCACAGGTGAACAGGATAATTGGAAAGAGGTGAGTGTCATGATTAGGTCCAAGGTCTATCACTTTGAACATTAAATATCTTGTCTTTGAAGTGCACTCAATTGACTATAGGTCAAATCATTGTATTCCGTTTTCATTCACATCTTACACAACGTTCCAACCACATTGGAATTGGGGTTTGTACTCGCGATCAGCTAACTGAGTACACCGTTTTACATTGAGATTTTTCACAAATCTTTCTTGCTTTATTCATAACCGAACAGAATAGAAAGACAGGAAGAACAGGTAATGAGAGAGGGAAAGAAATGGGATTACTTGTAAGCAGCAGGATTCGGACTCCGGACACTGCAGACCATAATGAGCGAGTGGGTGGGTCTCTACAGACACCCAACATTACAATTTAAAATCAAATTCTACAGGCATTAGCACGGACTCCCATGCAAGTATCCATGAATGCTTTCAAGCTTCCAAACATTTTTTTTCCCATTAAATGGTATTCCTTTACACATATTACATATTTTCAGGATTTTCCTTGGGGTCATGCTATTACAAGCGTAAACCTGACCACAGCTTGCCATGTCCTAGAAAGGTCAAATTATTTATTTTTAAGGCCAATGCTGGCCTTAACCCTAAGCCTTCTGGGTCTCAGCATTTCTCTCTGTAACATCATTTCACATGGTTTCATGTAAAATACCGACAAAATTGCTTCTGACTAGCTGCTTACACCATCCTGAGTCTTGCGGAAGCTGCTTTGGTTGACGCAAGTATTCCACATTTTTATTCTATTTTTGAATACAGCTTCATAATGTTCATTTTTTATGAAAAGATGTTAATGCTAAACTGCATTTAAAGGTATTTTGGCAACTTTTCTTCTTTAAATAATGCTGATTTTTTTTTTTGGCACTCAGTTTTTATGGCAAAACTACATTGACATTTTTGACTACGTTTCGCTAAAAATCTCTCAAAATGAATGAAATTCAGAGAATGTAGACTTGGTCTTCAAAGAAGGAATGTACTCAAGTCCTTTTCCGCCCATATTTTCGTACTTTATAAGACAAAGAAACACATTTGGACACAAATGTCTGCCCGTCCACCGAGCAGTCCGCTGTCCACCGAAAGACCACCTTCCATCACCAAGAGACGCCACCTCCGCACTATGCAGTCTCTAACCTGTTGACCCCATTGTTTGCTATAGCCTTCCTGCTAACAGTAACTAGTGTTACTTATATGATGGAGTATAGCACAGGTTGTGTGGACAGGAACCCCTTTTCCACCGAGCTGGTTCCAGTGCTAGTTTGGAGCCAGAGCCTGACTTAGCACCGGTTCTTTGCTTTTCCACAGCCTAAGCACCAGCTCCTAGCTCTCAAAACTGATGCCAGAGCGAGCACCAACTCCTTGCTGGTCCAGACCAAGCACCGATTACGTGGGGCGGAGTCACAGTGACCAACAAGACCAGGGCGGTTGTGGAAGTATTTTGAGCGTTCTGCTCGCAGTAAACTTTGGGATATATTAGCATCTGTCTTATATCCGCATGATGCGTTTATATTTCACTTTACTTTCTGTGCCGCTTACGTCTATATTAAGCCTTACGAATATGAGTTAGCTGGCTAGCTAGGGCATTCGCGAATTACTGTTATTGCCATTAGCGAGCTTGAATGTCATTTCAAAAAGAAACTACATTAGATCGTTCAAAGTTATGAAGCCGGAATGAAATACGACAGTTGCTTGTTTATTTATTACCTGTCTGCTTCCTTGGGAAAAGTAAAGATGGATAGCGTGTTCCTATTATTACACCCTATTTCTGCACAAGGTTTCGGTATTTTTAACATGCACGGACAACAATGCAAGATACGGTATGCGCCTTATATTGCCGCCTTTTAAATATCTGATTTTAATACAGCACAAGAACATAGCAATCTAATCGGCTATATTCCTTTTCCCCGCTATAAACGATAAAACCTCAATGACAATAATAGTATTACTGAGCATCGAAACACAAGCATTATTTCAGTTTTAAATTTTTAATCATGGTTTTCTGCAGTCCACACTGTATTTCTGTATTGCCAGATGTTACGTGAGCGCTGCTGAGAGACACAGATCTCGAACGAAGTTTATTTTCTCCTGATCTGTTGGTCTTAAATTACAGTGACGTAATCACGTGGCTCTGACTTGGCTCCTAGGCGATGGAAAACCCAACAGGTTCTTAGGAGGTGCGCGGGTTGAACCAACTAAGCACTGCCACTAGCACCAGCACGGCACTAGCACCAGGTTCTTTTTGGTGGAAATGGGGTAAGTGAGTGACCACCTAGTTCCTACACCAGACCACCTAAGAGATAAGAGGACACGTAACAGAGGGCATCAATGGCGCGGGTAACAACATCCCACTTGCTCAAAGCTGAGATACTGAAACCTGTGCGAAGCAAGCAGATATTTTCAGCTGAACTTTACAACCTTTAAAAAACTCAAATTCCCACAAGGCTTTGCAGCCTACACTTCAATACATCACCATTGGCTCAGCTGGGTCCGTTTGAAGTGTTTATAGTTGTGGCGGCTTAGAGCGGGGGCGGTTAACCAGGGCCATTCCTGCTCCTGGCTTTCACGCCGACTTCTAGCCTTTGATTAATGAATGACCTTAATGAGCCAAGCCATTTGTAAAATTTTACATTTTAGCAGCATTTTGCAAAAAGTTCATGAATGACCGCCGAAGACTGCCCTTGCATCCCTTAATGAAAGATTTTACAGTGATCTAATCTAAGAGCCGACTCACATTTAGTAGTAGGGCTAAATTGCTAATTTAGCAAGGATAATTGGTGGGAACAAACAAACAAATTTGCAAACACACTGGCCCTGGAGGACTGACTTTGCCCACCCCTGTTTTAGAGTAACGGCCACCAGCGAACGTCAGACGCAGGTGGATTGCAGATGCTGGCGACGGCGCTGATGCCACCCACCATGTGCAGCAGGGTCTTGTTGTCCCGGAGGGAGCCGACCATCCCCACGAGGGACACGGAGAACATGACAAGGCCCAGCAGGATGAGGAGCACGGCGGGGGCCAGGAACACCCCCTCCAGGGTGCGGTTCTTCTGCCGCTCCACCTCCGCATAGATGCCCACACACAGCACACACAGCCCCACCAGCTGTTCGGGAGAGAGCGGGGAGACCGGGTTACCAGGACTACCAAACCACCGCCAACCATCACAGTCATTCAGCAGGTGTTTCTACAACATAACTAAGGTTTTATTTTTGAAATGCGTATCTGTCGACGGTGTCTGACAACCAAAATGAAGCCGAACAGATGGACAAAAGTGTCGTGCGATGGTGTCCAGTACCTGTCGAATATTTGTAATGTCGCAGACACCATTGTCGATTGCCCTATAATTTTATTGGCTGGACGGACCAAGAGTTTGGCGGTTGTCATGGATATGGAAAGTCAATATAGCTTTCTCAAAAAGATTGGTGGCTTGTGGTTACCAAGAAATAACTATAATTGTTGCCTTGGAGCTGACAGTTAGCGCCACAGGCGTTGTCCAACCCTTTGTTTTAGTGTAAAAGCATTTATATTGTCCAACATTTTCTCACAACATCAGTGAACATTGGTCTTACAACTAAAAAAAATGGCCTGAGGCTTACACAAGATCTAGCAGGGGCAGGTCCCCCCGCCGCGGGAGAAATGTGGGGATAAGGAGCGAGCTCATTGGCCGCCAATGAGAACCTAAAATTGGCACACCAGTCTAACTCAAGGTTAATGCCACCATCATCATAACCACACCTATTTAACTGACTCTTTTATAGATGCACTGATGGGTCTACAGACCAATAAACAGGTAGATCGGGAAACACATGGGCTCTCATCCAGGACACCTGTAAACCAGTACCTTCATGAATAAACATTATACCTCACAAACTGCATTTGTCATCCAATGATTTATTCAAAGTCACTCACTGTTTAATGGAAACCAAGGGACCAATCCCACTTTGAGCAATATGAGGGCCTGGACCAAGGGCCCCAACAGCTGTATGGATCTTACTGCGGGCCCAGTGGGGCTTGAACCAGCGATCTAACAAAGCCCGTTCTGACACCTCGGGTATTATAGACCGCCTCGGTGTCTGCCATCAAGAGCAACAGCCCCTACAAGACGGCGACGCTCCCAAACCATGTTCTATAAAACAAAACAACCCTTTGATCTGTTTCATGAGTTTTCCAGCTGGTTGTGTTATTCTGGTTGCAGACATGTTCTTCTTACATATTCAAACATTCATAAACAGTACATAGAAATAAAATCTGTTTCCTAAATACAAGGTTTTATAGATGAAATCACAGATTTGATCTTAGTCTGCAACTCATAATGACTGCATGCACTGTCTTTACATGTGAATACTTGACTGAATAAAAATGTATTACAAAGGAACTCACAAAACTATTTCTAGTCTATAACTGTTCTTGCTCTGTAATGCTGGCTTCTCATAGCAATTTCTGCTCATTTCCTTGCCAATCTTTTCCCTTTGTATGGCTGGAATTATGCCTACAGTCTCGTCTGCGTGTTACTTGTTCTAGACAAAGCTGACTAGCCTAATGCTTGATGCAATTAGTACCATGTCTGATCTATTGTGTAGCCGTTTCAATAACTTTATTCAAAGTGCTTACTGGACTCCGCTTTGGATAAAAGCATCTGCTAAATAACAGCGATGTAATGAAGAAAGGCCCCCAGATTTCAAACCCATCACACTTACTGCTGTAAGACAGCACTACTGACCACTGCAATGCTGATTACAGACGTGACGTGTAGCTTCCAGAGTTCTTTCATTTCATTGCATTAACCTCGTGAAGAGCAGGTTTTGTCTAAAACACTTTTTTTTCAAACTTTTTTTCAGTCATGTCATCCTTCAGAGACAAAAAAACAGTTCATGCCCTCTAGCCCAGCAAAAGAGGATTTCATTCATATCAATCATTACCAATTCAGGTGATTGAAGTCAGCAAACAATTGAGGTTTCCAAAAAAGCCTTTCTAGTGTGTGAGCACTTTTGCTTGTTTATGTCACCATATGAATCGTATTCATGCAACTTTAGCTGAGCTCCACATCCACACCCTACTGCAGTGGCTCGGCATCCCCCCAGTTTAAGAACCGCAAATTTAAGGGAAGCCAGTGAAGCCGCTTTCACACTGGACTCGAAACGAATTTTTCGCTCGACAGATTACATTCAAAGTCAGTGCAAAGACGTGTGTATTCGCGTCTTTGCATTGACTTTGAATGTAATCTGTCGTGCGAAAAATTCGTTTCGTGTCCGGTGTGAAAGCAGCTTGGGTGGCCAAGAATGCCATCTCTTTTAACAACCGAGCGGCAACTGCTAGGAGTTCCCCGCCTTAAATAAATAAATAAATAAATAAATAGAATATTGTGCTCATACATTTGTGATCACAAACCATAACTGGTGAATGACTGAAATTTGGTTTCTCAGACAAGGGGATTACAGCGCCACCAAGAACAAGAGGCCTCAGATGATAGCATTTCCCCCCAACCCCCCGCCAAAGCCCCTGCCATTTTCTGTTTTTCTGGGAAAAAAAAAAAAATTCAAAGTTCCAAATTAGCAAAAAGGCACTTCTCCAGCATAAGATTGATCATGTGTGCGCCAACTTTGATGAGAAAAATACGGAACGGTTCTCATGTTATAGCCTGGAATCCATCCGTATCAAGCTTTGGTCGCTCCCAATGGTCACTTGCTTGATAAGTCAGTCAGTGACCGTTGGGAGCGACCAGCACTTTATATGGATTCCAGGCTACTCACATTATGCTCCAGACAAAAAGATGTTTACTGACAGATAGACGAATAGACAGACAGATTAAACCCAGCATTACACGCCAGCAGAGATTAAAATTCAGCAACAGAGTAGGGAAGAAACAATTAAAAATACATGAGGAAAATAATTTAAAAGACACACTTTTCCAGAAACATGTATTTATTCATTCATTTATTTAATTTTTACTATTGGCAGGACTCCAAGTTATGCTCAGCAACTAGGAAATAAGAGGCAAATTTATGAAGGCAATTACCCTGAAAGTGTTCTAAACAAAGATGCGTGATTCTGGCCAGCTGCTTGGTGAGTTTCCATTAAATATGAGACGAGATGCACTTGAGGTTCTATATCAACTTAAATACCCCCCACATCACTTTCAAAAAACATGATCCATTTGAATAAAGATCCTTCCAAAGATGCTGATTCATGGCAATGAAACACAATCAAGAGTCAAGTGTGTGATGGAGAGGGCAAAAGGTTAGAACGATGTCACAAAGACGAATCAAAGCCTTGTCTTCTGCTATGATCTGAGGAGTTTAAAAGCAGAAACACACTGGTACTGCACTCCAGGCACCTCCACATGCAGGATGCAGGGCCTATGCATCAGCGCTCACATCGAGCATGCAGGTGCACGGACAAACTCATCACACACACACACACACACACACACACACATATACACACATTCATTCCGCACACACACACTTGCTCTCGTTTCAACCAGACGCATACACACATGTATGCACAACCTCGTCTTCACATGTACACGCACACACGCACTCATTCCATGCAAACACGTGGATGCACGCACACTAATCTTCCCACTTGCACACACTCACTCATTACGCACACACGCGCATGCGCTACGTCAAATCAGTTTCTCCAACCGCAATAAACAAAGCAAGCGCCAAGGGAATTAAAAATACTCAGTTAACTGAAACTCAATTAACTTTAAAAGCTTCCGCACTGTTGGCGCTGAGCCAGAAATGCTTTCTTACATCACAACACGGCGAGCCGAAGGGCCGAAGCACCATATCGAGCGTTTCTGCGCGTCTGGAACAAGCGTGTCATGGAATGTAATTTGATTATTCAGAGCAATGTACTCCAGAGAGAGAGAGAGAAGACAGGAAATGACAATGGAAGACAGACACATATAATTTACTGCTGCTCAAGGGCAGCGCTCCATTGGATGTTGGGCACTCCATTGGATGACGTGGCACTCGACTGGATGACGCGGAACTTGATTGGATGACGCAGAATAAAGGGCGGGGGTTGCGAGGAAAGCAAGGAGCTGGGTATAAATTAAACATTTTAAAATGACTGTTATTTCCTGGTGAGGTAGAGAGCAGAGAGAGAGGGCAAGAGTGATGGAGAGGGGGAAAGCGAGAGGGAGAGAAACAGAGAGAGAGTATGAGAGAGAGAGGGAAGGCTGAGTGGAGTAAGGTCGTCTTCATCATCTCCGCAGATTGATTCTAGGATGATGCATTCATGGAGAAATATGACTGAGGGAGAATTGGCTGCAGAGCAGCGCAGACAGAGGACAGGACTAAATGACCCTGAATGAGTAAACAAAAAAACAATGACGCATCATCAGAGCCCTCACATACAGCACTGTCTGGGTCCCCAAACTGCCACAGCCGAACGAGACGGGACACACCTGCCACAGGTGCTGCGACAGACACCTTAGAGCACAATCAACTGCTGTATCCAAAAATACTTTCTTTTTTAAAAAAAATTAGTTTTATTTCTGCCTTCTCCTTCTTTTCTATCTCTTCTTTGTTATTGATGGATTGTTTTAAGATGCAAGTTATATTATGAAAACTGCTCGATGTGAATTTGTACCCATACATATAAATATGTATGTAAGTTTTCTGTAAATAATTTTTAAAATTTTTGTATGACTTCGGACCCCTGGAAGACAAGCTGGTGCCATTGGATCAGCGAATGGGGATCCTTTTAATAAACAAATAAACTTCAACAAAGACCTCTGCAGTCTCCTCTGATTGTCCTTTTAAATTCAGTATAGCTAACGGTTAATCTACAGTCTGTGTACCAGCGCTAAACTAACATTAGACTATCCAATTAGAAGGGAGGATGCTTATTTTAATCACATGCAGATTACAGAGTGAACCCACTTAAAGGCAGAATAATTATTTCGAACAGCTGCACAATAGAGGCATGCCCAGAACGCTGCAAGGTTATCAAACCTCGTAATTTAGTGCTAAAATCTGTAAATGTTTTTAAAGGACTGTAATTACCACAGGGTGCACAGTGTCATTGGTCAGGGGAAAGTTCACCCCGCCCATTTTCATTTTTTTATCCTCTTATCTGAATGGCCATTTACCCATCTAGATTGTTCTGGAGTGTGCTGGAGAGTTATGGAGATATTGAGCGTAGAGATGTCAGCCTTCACTCGAATATAATGAAAGTAAATCGCATTCAATCTGTGATGCCCAAAGCACCTATAAATACACTTGGAAAATTCAAAAGCAAGGCCTCTCTCCAGAAACCATGACCCAGTTACTCAAAATAATCCGCAGACCGTGTAGCGAGCGGTTAAAGAAAGCAAATATTTTCTTCCTACCGAACTACACGCACCAACCTTGAGAGCAAGCAGCCATTTCTATATTCGATATCTCCGAACCTCAGCAACTCGCACCAAAGCAATCTAGATGCATAAACAGCACTACAGGCAACAGGAAAAATACTTATTTTTGATTTTAGGGTGAACTGCCCCTTTAAACAAACAACCATCAAACAAACAAACGCGCCAACTGGATCACAGAGGGGCAATCCCAAATCGCTGGGCCAACACTCACACTACTCAGTACCCACCCGTCATGTCAAAGCCAGTCCCAATCTAATCAGCACAGAGTGAAAGTGGACTCTGAACCTCATAAGTCCATTTCGATGCCAACTTTCCAATCTCACTCTCCCTAGCCAGCAGCAAAAAGAGTCATCATATACAACGCAGCAAGTCAATCGGTAGCCGCGGCGACGACCCATTCAGCTTCTCTGTGGAAAGCAACAACGTAGACCACCCTTATGGGCAGTAGGCTATAGGCCGTCCTTTTACAGTCAGTAGGCTATAGGCTGTTATACCATGGTCTGGGCGAATACTCTTTTCTGATTGGCTGGCAGGTATGCCTTAAAACCGTGGAACGCACAGGTAGTTCGGCTACGGTAGTTTCACCGTTCAAAATTCATCCGCTAGCCAACCTGTCACCATAGCAACGTTAGAGAGCATCGCTGTCAAACTGTCAACTGTCGAGAGCAGAGCACAACAATGCTTTAATCTGATATTGCTGGCAAATGACTATGGTATAAGCGGGATAATCAACTCGCAGGTGTATATCACACGGTTTTAAGGCACTTTAAGGCAACCAGTTACTCTCCTCTGCATCGTGCCTTAAAACCGCGTGATGCACACCTACGAGTTGATTATCCCTTACATAGTTCACACATGCATTCATACCCCCTCCCTTAATGACAAGTGCCCTCTACAGCTGTGAGGGACACTTCACTCTGAGTGACAGACTGTACTGAAGAGCTTGTGGCGAGGGGGCAGTTTGAGAAAGAGTCAGACAGTTGGTGGTTAAAGCCCTAAAGTAAGGCCCTTAAAGGTGCACTATGCAAGTTTGCTGACAACACTTCTGTTGACACTCGAATTCAAACAAAACAGAGATAGCCCGCCCCTCCCTCCCATAGTTCCCTCCCTCCCATGCTTCCATAACAGTCAACTCTTGTCGGTGATTGGCCGGAACGGTTTGTTATGTTATGGGGCACAGCCTGTGCCCCTTGTGTTTATTTGCAGTTTGTGACGCCTGTGCGGTCTCCAGAACCCGGATTTTTTTTTTTTTTTTTTTTACAGTGAATTCAGGGGCAGGCAGCTAGCGGATCGTGGGGAGATGTCGGCGAATTGAAACAAAAATATAACCGTGCAGAAAATAAACAAACTTGCAAAGTGCACCTTTAACCCCACATTGCTCCAGGGCACAAATGACCCCTGCTTAGTCCAATCAACTGTAAGTCACTTCAGATAAAAGCAACCTGGACAGGCTGCCAATCCACCACTGGGATCATAAACCATTCACACAAACACTCATGTTGAGGTGTTTTGACATCAACAATTATCTGGGGGCCTGTTCCAAAAAGCAGGATTACTCAGTTAGCTAAATAATTGCACTACCAAAACCTGGAAACATCTCATATAAGATAGATTACCTTACATAAAAAGAGCTGTTCTGGGTCTCACTTTGAACATCCATCCATTCTCTATACCCGCTTCTTCCTCACTAGGGTCACAGGGGGAACTGGAGCCTATCCCACCTGACTATGGGCGAAAGGCAGGGACCCACCCTGAACAGCTCACCAATCCATCGCAGGATGCACACACCACTCACTCTCACACTCACACCTATGGGCAATTTAGCGTCTCAATTTAGCCTGATGTGCATGCCTTTGGACTGTGGGAGGAAACCGGAGCACCTGGAGGTAACCCACATGAACACGGGGAGAACATGCAAACTCCACACAGAAAGGCCCCAGGCTGGATTTGAACCCATGACCTTCTTGCTGCGAGGCGGAAGTGCTAACCACAGGAGAACCAGGTGACCGTACACATAGTGTAACTCGGGGTCAGATTCAAACTCACAGCCTTCTTGTAGGGAGGCGACAGTACTACCCACAGGACCATCGTGCCGCCCCGAAAATCAAGCGACCGCGTATAATACGGATTCACCCGGATTCACCATCACAGTGATGACTAGCATTTATTCAACATCCAAGAGCTATCAGCAAGACCGGAAGCATACACTGCATTAGGAAGCTTTAAACAGCTCGATTACAGTTGGTATTTTAGTGATTCCCATCTTTTCTGGAACCACCACAGACTTTTTCATAGAAGTGGAAACTCACTTATTCTCATATTAAGTAGATTGAAAATCCCACCGTACCATTACTAGGACTCTTGAGGAAATGGGCATTTAAAAGATTATGTGTGCAGTCAATGAACAATTAACTGCACTTATTTCCAACTGACAATAATGATCCTGCCACGGCAAAAATAAATAAATGCGTAGACATGATATGGACTAAGCATTGATCTAGGACTGGTAACGGTGTATGTCCCAGTAAATAGCCACAGTGGTACAAACACACTGTAATTACTGCCATAAGTGCTTCAAATTAGCACAGTCAGTCAGCATCTCTGGTTCAACTGAAAGACAACCAGACAAAGCGTCCATCTACTCCTAAAGACCCCCTCCTACACAGCATCTATATCAAAGGAATAGGGAGGGCTATTCCTTAAGTAGCTCACAAAGCAGCCATAAATACTGCAAACTCTGGGGCCAAAAAACAGAATTCCCCGCTTAAATCCATTCAAAACAATTTGATTCACTCTAGGGAAATTATTCCATTTCGGATGGAACAATTAAATTCCATAATTTCGTTGCACGTATTCCAAAACTCTCGCAGGACAGTTTTTCTCCCCCAAGCCCACAAAGAACTCACCAATTCAATTTTTATTCATATTCATCTTTTCCACTGCGCATGCTTGGTGGCCAAATAAATCCCCCAGTGCGCATGCGCTGGCATCAGCCTTCTCCACACCTTGAACACAATTGAGTTAAACCGAAGCCCTCAAACATCCTACCAACAACCTGATATGGCCATTATGTCGCCGAGTGAGTCTAACATCATTCGACACTGAAACGCAGGGTGCCAGCTCTCATATGGCTCGGTGCTACACCGGCCAGTGTACATGATTTCAGTTCAAAATCAGCGACAATCCCCCGTTCTGGTCCTGCAGCACTCAGGTTCGGCTAACGTTAAGTTAGCTAGCTAGCTTGTTGGCAATCCTAGAATGCTCAGCTTCATAAAACAGTGAGGTTAAAGCGGCTTTCACACCGGACGCGAAATGAATTTTTTGCACGACAGATTACATTCAGAGTCAATGCAAAGAGGCGAATGCACGCGAAACGCGTGCATTCGCGTCTTTGCATTGACTCTGAATGTAATCTGTCGTGCGAAAAATTCGTTTCGCGTCCGGTGTGAAAGCATCTTAACTGACAGCTGTCTGGCCGTCGCTGAATGGGAAAATGCGGTCTACTTACCGAAAAAAGCATGGAGTAAACATTGAGGGTGAACTTTATGCAGTAGTAGAAATGAATGCTGTTTCTCCATTTCGAATACGAAGACATTTTGCCGATTATTTCGTCGGCTAGCAACCGAATGAAGTGAAACTACTGGACAGCAGACTAGCTAGCTAGCTGACAAGCCGCACAACGTTAACCATTCTTACGAACACATCTATACACTAACATGTCATTACTTCAGAGCGCCAGCGTTAGTCCCATTCGGTAGTTACATTTGCTGCAGTCAGTCTGGTTAGCGACGATGCAAAAACATCTCTAAATCATTAGCCGGCTAGTTGGCTAAAAATGCTAGCTAGCTGGCTATTGTCTGTCACTTTCATGCTTCTTTGTTCAAAACAGCCAGTATCGAGCGAATCAAAAATACTGAGAACACTTTTCACTGCATGAACTTTTCCCCTAATAAAACAGTAACGCGACTTCCTCAGCTTTTCGGCAATGGTTGTCAGTTTTAAAGGGCCAGTCTGACAGCAGCAATCATCCACTTGTATTGGTCGCTTTACCACAGCATATCCGCAGCTAGGCTAGCAAGCCGGTTAATAGCAATCAGAAGAGGGTGTCGCCGCGTAATGGCAATCCATGCGGCTACACGGTGCCACAGACGGGAAGCAATAAAGAAAACGCAAAAACAGCACGTAAGCTGGTTAATGCTGGCTAAACAAACCCAGCACAGACTGTCCCCACCGAGTGGTTCTACAAAGACTAGCAAACGGTCGAGACAGAGACGGGTGTGTCCGACTTGTCTGAAGATGTGAAAATAAATTGGATAAGTAGGTCAAAGACTGTCCGTCTGTTCTTGGGGACAGTCAAATCACCACCTCTTATTCCACATGTCTGGTAAGGTTATTCTAGGTTGTCTATTGCATAATGTTGCATCATCAGGGGTTGAGACAGGGTTAATTGTGTTCAGACCAAGTGTGAGGTTGAGGTTTGCTTGCCACCTGCCAGTGACCTACAATTACAACTAGTGATCATAAAAAAAAAAAAAAAACACAAATAATAAAACTAATACACTAATAATACACTAATAATTAAACACACTCTAATATTTCGGTGGACCGCCATAAAGTTTTGATTACAGCACGCATTCGCATCGTTTCGACAAGCTTATGCAGTGTCACAACATTTATTTATGTCCAGACAGAGTTGCCTTAATGCTTCGCCAGGATCTTGTTCTGATGATGGCAAAGTCGGACCGCTGCGTACAGTCTTCTTTAGCACATCCCAAAGATTCTAAATGAGGTAAAAAGGTCTGGACTCTGCGATTAATCCATGCGTGAAAATGATGGCTCATGCTCCCTGAACCACTCTTTTACAATTTGAGCCTGATGAATCCTGGCATTGCCATCTTGGAATATGCCCCGGCCATCAGGAAGAAAAAAATCCATTGATGGAAAAACGTGCTCCTTCAGTATTTATTTATTTATTTATTCAACCTCCAATAAGGAGAATATAAAATTGTACGACATAATAAATAATTAAAACATTCATTATGAAACATAATAGTAAAAATTACAATTATATACAGTTGCACAGTCACCTTATAATGATTTTTGATTCGTGCCACTTCTTTAGGCTCCCTAGAGTCATTATATTGCTGCTCTGGGCCAACTGATGCATATTTAAACAATTCTTCACCACCATTCTGAGTCTAAACTATATGGGTGCACATTTACATTCCTAAAAGCGGCCCTGATAGGAGCATAGCACTGAATACTAAATACAGTTACCAAAACACACCTTAAAGTAATTTAAAGTGATTTGATAAGAAGTATACTCAGGTGGTCAGCTGACTTAATTTTTGGGCACACATTGACGCTGAACCGAGACCTTAGCAACTGAAGCAACCTAAGATCACTACACTGCCCCCATTGGCTTGAACGGTGGGCACTAAGCATGATCACACACAATAAAAAGATAGACGCAGCGCCCGGGTCTGAAAAGTGAGGCCGATGCGAAAATCTTAAAAATTTGCATTATATTTAATGGCCAGCAGATGGTGACGTCGGTGGTTGCAGAAAGAAGTTCAACGCTATAGAAGTCTATGAGAAAATGACCTAACTTTCCCACCTGATTTATTATTTCAATAATGATTTTCCACATTACTTTATGGTATCTATCGCAAGTTGCAAGTCTCCCACAATATATCATGATATTCATTTTTGTAAATTATGATTCCAAATAGACTAGAATAAAGGATAAAGCCAGAATATGCTTTAGGGGCGTGGCTATCCTCTGGTCCTCGTCGGATACAGTCAGATTCACCCGTAGATCCACCCCTCGCTCCACCCTGGATCTTCAATTCACGCTCTCATCCAATAGGAATCACATCCGGTTTCAAAATGACACAATGGCGCTGTTCAAATTGCCAAAATCGAGGCTTCCTAAATGGTATGCTGAAACCAATGGGTGACGTCATGGTTGCTTCGTCCATCTTTTTATACAGTCTATTGGCATGATGGGTGTAACACAGGGCTATTCATCTGTGTCCAGAAAGGGCCGGTGTGGGTGCAGGCTTTCATTCCAACCGAGCACTTACACACCTGACACCACTAATCAACCTCAAGAGTCTTGGCTAAAGAGGTTGATTAGTAGCATCAGGTGTGTAAGTGCTTAGTTAGAATGAAGCCTGCACCCACACCGGCCCTTGCAGGATAATGTTAAATAGCCCTGGTGTATCACTTCATCCACCTCTGATCTTACCTTACTGCACTGGAATGGGGTAAATCTGGACTCAGAAGACCTCATGATCTTCTTCCATTGCTCCTGAGCCCAATCTTTACACTCCTTTGCAAATTGAAGCCTTTTTTTTCCAATTAGCCTCACTGGTTAGTGGCTTTCTTAAGGCTACACAGCTGTATAGTCAAAATTCCTTGAGTTCCCTTTACCTTGTGCATGTGGAAGTGTTCATACTTTCACGATTAAGCATAGCCGCGAGTTCTACTGCTGAATTTTTTGTCCTCCGCCGCCGTGAACCGCAAAGCAAGGGACACAGTATTCAGCTCCTTCTGTCCGTCTGTCCATCCGTCACGTTGGTGTCAGTGCAATATCTCAAGAACCGGCAGACCGATTTTGCTCATATTTACCACCGTTTACTTGGGGGTCCGGCGACAACAGTCGATTTTGGTGACCTTGGGGTCATTTTCAAGGTCTCAGTGTATTTACATAGATTTTGCCTCTGTAAACCTTGTTAACACAATATCTTAAGAAACAGAGGACTGATTTTGCTCATATTTAGCACCAACATGTACTTGGGGGGTCCTGCAACACCAGTCTATTTTGGTCCCCGTTGGGTACCTTTCAAAATAATTTCTGGTTATCCAAACATTATCATATGACAAATCTGTAAGAATTAAGAATAATGCCAGACACACTGAAGGCCTGTATGGTGAAGCAATATTTCTGAATCGGTTGTAAAATTGCATGCGAAGAACCCCGTAATACTTTCCGATTAAGTATCTATCTATCTATCTATCTATCTATCTATGTATCTACAGCGCCCTCCATAATTATTGGCATGCCTGGTTAAGATGTGTTCTTTAGCTTCTAATAAATTCAGTTTTTTTCTAAATAATATAGGACCACAATGAAAAAAAAGAGGAAAATCCAACCTTTAATTCAAGTGCATTTATTCAGTGGGAAAAAAATCCCACATTAAGAAATAATTCTTTTACATCAAATCATGTGTGCCACAATTATTAGCACCCCTGATGTTAATACTTTGTACAACCCCCTTTTGCCAACAAAACAGCACCTAAACTTCTCCTATAATGTTTCACAAGATGGGAGAATACAGAAAGAGGGATCTTCGACCATTCCTCTTTGCACAATCTCTCTAAATCATCCAGCGACCTGGGTCCTCTCCTCTGCACTCTCCTCTTCAGCTCACTCCACAGGTTTTCAATGGGGTTGAGGTCTGGGGACTGAGATGGCCATGGGAGGAGCTTGATTCTGTGTCTGGTGAACCATTTCTGTGTAGATTTGGCCACATGTTTAGGGTCATTATCTTGCTGAAAGACCCAGTGACGACCCATCTTCAGCTTTCGGGCAGAGGCCACCAGATTTTGATTTAAAATGTCCTGGTATTTCAAAGCATTCTTGATGCCAGGCACCCTAACAAGGTTCCCAGGGCCTCTGGAAGAGAAACAGGCCCACAGCATCACTGATCCTTCCCCATACTTCACAGTGGGCATGAGGTGCTTTTCTGCATACTCATCTTTTGTGTTCCGCCAGACCCACTTAGAGTGTTTGTTGCCAAAAAGCTCTATCTTGGTCTCATCTGACCAACGCACACGGTCCCAGTTGAAGTCCCAGTACCGCTTAGCGAACTCCAGACGTTTGCGTTTATGATTGTGAGTGAGAAAAGGTTTTTTCCGTGCATGCCTCCCAAACAGCTTGTTGGCATGTAGATAGCGCCTGATGGTTGTTTGGAGACTTTGTGACTCCAAGATGCTACCATTTGTTGCAATTCTTTAGCAGTGAGCTTTGGAGAACTTTTTATTTCTCTTACCATCCTCCTCACTGTGCGTGGTGGCAAAATAACCCTGCATCCTCGTCCAGGCTTGTTTACCACTGTTCCAGTTGTTTTAAACTTCTTAATGATTCCTCTGACAGTAGATATGGGCAGGTGCAGGCGAGTGGCTATTTTCTTGTAGCCATTGCCTGACTTGTGAAGGTCGACACACATCTGCCTTACTTGAATGGTGTGTTCCTTTGTCTTTCCCATGTTGAAGAGTGGATAAGAGAAATGGCCTCTGTGTCACGTCATATTTATACCCCAGGGAAACAGGAAGTGATGAATTACTAATTAAATGTTCCTAGATACTCTGATCAACTTTGTAAACTACTGTAGAAATGACAGAAATACTTCAACTACATTTATTTCCTAGGAATTGTTAGGGGTGCCAATAATTGTGGAACAGGTGATTTTATGAAAAATAATTATTTCTTAGTCAGGGATTTTTTTTCCCCTTAACCCTCCTGTTGTGTTCGGTCAAATATGACCGATTTACAAGTTTTCTCTCCAAACAAAATGCAGTTAATTTCATCTGTTTGTCATAAGGCTCCATGACTTTGTTCACACATGGCATCTGAACACATAAAAAAAATTTGGAGAATTTTCATTAAATTTTGTGTGTTTTATTGAACTTGTATACACCTGTGGTGTTCCCGGTCAAAAATGACCGGTCATTAGAAATGAATGTGTAAGACCACAATTAGTGTATAAAATAGAGTTCAAGCACATTCCCACACTCCTTTCCCACACCCCAACATGCAGGTGTCTTTGAGCAGACACACACACACACACACACAGCTTCCATGGCAACCCCCACGGGAACCTATCTCCGATAGAATTTTTATGGCCATGGTGGAACCCCTCATGCAAAGGCAGCAGCACCTTCCCCAAACACCATCCTCTGCTGCATTGGTGAGAGTCATGCACGCATCAGCACCAACATCTACACCAACCCGAGGAGGAGGACACATAAGGAAGAGGTGTCAACTGTGTGCACCACGAGATAGAAAAACAAGCTTGGTGTGCCACAAATGCAGAGTATACATTTGCCAGGAACATGCAACAGCCACGTTCCATTGCCCAACATGTTCATGAGAAGACAAAATGTAAGTGATGAAAGTGATTGACCAGTGATTGACATATTGTGGAGATTTTGTTTGTGTTGTTATGATTGACAGATTGTGAAGATTTTGTTTTTGTGATCAGTAGTGTTATTGTTGATCTTCACAAAGAATGAAAACAGTTGTAGAGCTAAGGAGGTGAAGAGCAAAGATGAATTATGATGCAACACTGAGGAACGCTGGAATAACACTTTGGTGCTACCTGTTTGTTTTAAGGGATGCATGGGAAAATAGTTGTTAATGTGTACATTCAGTCTAAGGTTCAGACATTACTTTTATAACATGGTTCAGTTTTCCTGTGTAGATTTGGGCTTTCGGTTTACTAAATAAATCATACCGGTCAATTTTGACCGGGAACGCAAAAGATGTTATTTTGTGCCACTATTTAGAAAATTGAAATGGTTTCAAAACAGTGTCCTTGGTAAACATTGAAATGAAGTACTCTGTGATAAATACTACAATATGTTTCATCTAAGTATTTGGTATAGTCAAAATAATATCTATATAATGTTTTTTTTTCCCTAAAAAACCAGTTGTATGACCTCGGGTAAATTAGGCCTACAGCACATACATAGCAAATAGAAGTTCAAAACCTGTAATGTTCACAAGAGCTGAAGTTGATAAAAGGATCTAACACAACATTTGGGGATAATATATGTATCGTTGTGGATTTATAATCAAATACAATGTTCCCGGTCACATGTGACCGGGAACATTATGAGTGTTAGCCTAAACAAACAGAACAGGAGGGTTAAAATTCACTTGAGTTGAAGGTTACATTTTACTACAATTTTCAGTGTGAGAGTATGCTTCTGCAATAAAAATTGAATTTATTTTAAGGCTTTTAACACATCTTAACCAGGGGTGCCTATAATTATGGAGGGCACTGTATCTATCTATCTATCTATCTATCTAACATGGACTGCTGTTAAAAAAAACCCTTGCTGTGCTCTACTCAGTGCAGTCATCCAGCTAACTCAGTGATCCTGCTTTGTGAAACAGGCCCCCACCCACTGATCTCTTCTTATACTGTGTATACTGTGAACCCAGCTATCTCAAAATTTTCCCACAATAAGAGGGGAATGTTTTCTCGCATGTGTCAAAGCAGAAACATTTTGAGCATGCTCAGTGCTTGCTGAGCATGGAATGCAGTCGATGGGCTCATATCATTGCTTATTTCTAACTCTTCTCTGTTCTTTCTTGCGTCTGACGCATATATTGACCAAGGCCCACCACCATTAAGGTGATTCAAATCCAGTAAATGAATTAACCAGGCTTTATTCTTTCCTCTCATCCCAAATGGATGGTGCAAAGACAAAGAACAGGTTGGATGGCTGCGAAAATAAAACAACTGAATGAGCCTTGTGGCTTACAGGGTAGGGCACAAGAGAAATTCTTAAGCGCTTGGAAGGAGACTGCACAACAGAAACAGGAAGGCACTGTTTGTGATTCCTGAATTTGGAAGAAAAATTAAGGGGAAAATTGTGATTATTGTGTAAATAATGATTTACCACTTAGTTCTAAAGAGGTAGCTATAACTAGCTGAAATTATTTTTACTCGTCTGAAATATTTATGAAATTACTCACAGAAAAGTATACAATGTTCATCAAAAAGATGCAAAGATCTTTAGTATGTCCAAACAGAGTCATTATTTCTGTTGCAACCGAGGATGCTAGGAGTTTTTATGCCATTATTTCTGGGAACCGCATTTTAGGCTTAAAAGTCCATAATGTAGCATGTACCTGCAGAGTATTACTCACCTGTCACTCACACTCAGAGAGATCTGGGCAGAATATTGGCAGCAATTTCATTTTAATACTCTGTAATTTATCGTCATGAATAATGGACCATTTAGCTCAGCGCTCTTCAATGGATTATTTAAACAGCCAGCTGAAAAGAGATCATTGCGGATACAGCCCGAAAGTACAGATGTCTCCAAATGAGACTGGAAGATGGGAGTTTAAGTCAAGAGTGGGGTAATAGGTAATAGTCTGACTTATAGCAAAATGGCGCCCATTATTTCTAGTTCAAACAGAAAATGAGCACTATCACAGAACGGAACTGATTGCCTGCTCTATTTGAAAATCAAATTTTCTGCTTTACTCTAAAATGAAGTCGATAAAAGACTTGCAAAAGATTTCGTAATTCGTTTTATGCTTCCAGACTCTTACCCAGGTCAGGATACAAATATTCAGCTTATATTTGCAGTGTATTCAGGAAGGCCTTTTCTGAGAGGTAGAGGTCTCGCTGATATGAGTTCATTTTTGCAGTGATTTAGTAATTTCATTGATTTGGTCTTTAGCACTGAAAATGATGGAACTTGCAGTTTTCTTGTAAAAGTGTATGAATACAAGTGATTCTGCTTGTTGCAGAGAGGAAATACGGGCGGCAGCCAAACAAAACCAAAATGTAAAATTATGGGAGCAGTCTCAGGCCAAGGAAACACTCGCAGTCGGCGACTATTTCAGTGAAAAAGAGAATGACAGATCGAATGAGAAAGTTGAGAAAATAAATTAAAAACAAAGAAATAGGTGGGGTGGATTTATGAGACGGGCGAGGAGTGGGACCAGAAGAACGATGATTGATTTTGCTAAAGCTCTGGGATTTGTGCGGACCTCTGTGAGTGTGCGTGTGTGTGTGTGTGTGTGTGTGAAGAGGTGGGGGTTGTAGTTGAGCAATTGGACAGGGATGTGTGGAGTTTAGGACAAGACCGTATGAAAATGATATGTGGGATGTCATGTAAAAGGGTTCCAGAAATTGTGTGAATTATCCAGAATGCTGTCATTTCAGTGAATGAAAAGGGGACAAGAGTTAAGCTTAACCAACACCTGCGCCACACTTTTCTATATTGACCCTGACTGGAGCGCATAATCGCAGGTCAGCAGGGCATGTTCTCTCTCTGGGCTCAGTGCAGATGATTATATTCCCCAGCCTTCTTCATATTCTCTTTCTCTGGGCTCAGTCCAGATGATTTTGTTCCCCAGCCTTCTTCATGTTCTCTCTCTCTGGGCTCAGTCCAGATGATTATGTTCCCCAGCCTTCTTCATGTTCTCTCTCTCTGGGCTCAGTCCAGATGATTATGTTCTCCAGCCTTCTTCATGTTCTCCCTCTGGGCTCAGTGCAGATGATTATGTTCTCCAGCCTTCTTCATGTTCTCTCTCTCTGGGCTCAGTCCAGATGATTATGTTCCACAGCTTTCTTCATGTTCTCTCTCTCCGGGCTCAGTCCAGATGATTATTTTCCCCAGCCTTCTTCATGTTCTCTCTCTCTGGGCTCAGTCCAGATGATTATGTTTCCCAGCCTTCTTCATGTTCTCTCTCTCTGGGCTCAGTCCAGATGATTATGTTCCCCAGCCTTCTTCATGTTCTCTCTCTCTCTGGGCTCAGTCCAGATGATTATTATCTTCCCAGCCTTTTTCATATTTCTCTTCCCCAGCCCTCAGCCTTCTTCATGTTCTCTCTCTCTCTCTGGGCTCAGTCCAGATGATTATGTTCCCCAGCCTTCTTCATGTTCTCTCTCTCTCTCTGGGCTCAGTCCAGATGATTATGTTCCCCAGCCTTCTTCATGTTCTCTCTCTCTGGGCTCAGTCCAGATGATTATGTTCCCCAGCCTTCTTCATGTTCTCTCTCTCTCTGGGCTCAGTCCAGATGATTATGTTCCCCAGCCTTCTTCATGTTCTCTCTCTCTGGGCTCAGTCCAGATGATTATGTTCCCCAGCCTTCTTCATGTTCTCTCTCTGGGCTCAGTCCAGATGATTATGTTCCCCAGCCTTCTTCATGTTCTCTCTCTCTGGGCTCAGTCCAGATGATTATGTTCCCCAGCCTTCTTCATGTTCTCTCTCTCTGGGCTCAGTCCAGATGATTATGTTCCCCAGCTTTCTTCATGTTCTCTGTTCTCTCTCTCTCAGTCAGATGATTATGTTGCCTTCTTCATATTTCTCTCTCTCTGGGCTCAGTCCAGATGATTATGTTCCCCAGCCTTCTTCATGTTCTCTCTCTCTCTGGGCTCAGTCCAGATGATTATGTTCCCCAGCCTTCTTCATGTTCTCTCTCTCTGGGCTCAGTCCAGATGATTATGTTCCCCAGCCTTCTTCATGTTCTCTCTCTCTGGGCTCAGTCCAGATGATTATGTTTCCCCAGCCTTCTTCATGTTCTCTCTGGGCTCTCAGATGGGCTCAGTCCAGATGATTATGTTCCCCAGCCTTCTTCATGTTCTCTCTCTCTGGGCTCAGTCCAGATGATTATGTTCCCCAGCCTTCTTCATGTTCTCTCTCTGGGCTCAGTCCAGATGATTATGTTCCCCAGCCTTCTTCATGTTCTCTCTCTCTCTGGGCTCAGTCCAGATGATTCTCTCTTCTGGGCCAGCCTTCTTCATGTTTCTCTCTCTCTGGGCTCAGTCCAGATGATTATGTTCCCCAGCCTTCTTCATGTTTCTCTCTCTCTGGGCTCAGTCCAGATGATTATTATTCCCCAGCCTTCTTCATGTTCTCTCTCTCTGGGCTCAGTCCATGATTATCCATTCCCCAGCCTTCTTCATGTTCTCTCTCTGGGCTCAGTCCAGATGATTATGTTCTCTGGGCTCAGTCAGATGTTCTCTCTCTTCTTCATGTTCTCTCTCTCTGGGCTCAGTCCAGATGATTATGTTTCCTTCTTCAGTTCTCTCTCTCCTGGCTCAGTGTTCCCCAGCCTTCTTCATGTTTTCTCTCTCTGGGCTCAGTCCAGATGATTTTGTTCCCCTAGCCTTCTCTCTCTCTCTGGGCTCAGTCCAGATGATTATGTTCCCCAGCCTTCTTCATGTTTCTCTCTCTCTGGGCTCAGTCCAGATGATTATGTTCCCCAGCTTTCTTCATGTTCTCTCTCTCTGGGCTCAGTCCAGATGATTATGTTCCCCAGCCTTCTTCATGTTCTCTCTCTCTCTGAACTCAGTCCAGATGATTTTGTTCCCCAGCCTTCTTCATGTTCTCTCTCTGGGCTCAGTCCAGATGATTATGTTCCCCAGCCTTCTTCATGTTCTCTCTCTCTCTGGGCTCAGTCCAGATGATTATGTTCCCCAGCCTTCTTCATGTTCTCTCTCTGGGCTCAGTCCAGATGATTATGTTCCCAGCCTTCTTCATGTTCTCTCTCTCTCTGGGCTCAGTCCAGATGATTATGTTCCCCAGCCTTCTTCATGTTCTCTCTCTCTGGGCTCAGTCCAGATGATTATGTTCCCCAGCCTTCTTCATGTTCTCTCTCTCTCTGGGCTCAGTCCAGATGATTATGTTCCCCAGCCTTCTTCATGTTCTCTCTCTCTGGGCTCAGTCCAGATGATCATTCCCCAGCCTTCTTCATGTTTCTCTCTCTGGGCTCAGTCCAGATGATTATGTTCCCCAGCCTTCTTCAGCCTTCTTTCTCTCTCTCTGGGCTCAGTCCAGATGATTATGTTCCCCAGCTTCTTCTTCATCTCTCTCTCTCTGGGCTCAGTCCAGATGCTCAGTCCAGATGATTTTGTTCCCCAGCCTTCAGTTCTCTCTCTCTCTGGGCTCAGTGATTATGTTCCCCAGCCTTCTTCATGTTCTCTCTCTCTGGGCTCAGTCCAGATGATTATGTTCCCCTGGGCTCAGTCCAGATGATTATGTTCCCTTCTTCATGTTCTCTCTCTCTGGGCTCAGTCCAGATGATTATATTCCCCAGCCTTCTTCATGTTTCATGTTGGGCTCAGTCAGATGATGGGCTCAGTCCAGATGATTATGTTCCAGAGCCTTCCCTTCATCTTTCTCTCTCTCTAGGCTCAGTCCAGATGATTATGTTCCCCAGCCTTCTTCATGTTCTCTCTCTCTGGGCTCAGTCCAGATGATTATGTTCCCCAGCCTTCTTCATGTTCTCTCTCTCCTGGCTCAGTCCAGATGATTATTTCCCCCAGCCTTCTTCATGTTTCTCTCTCTCTGGGCTCAGTCCAGATGATTATGTTCCCCAGCCTTCTTCATGTTCTTCTCTCTGGGCTCAGTCCAGGGCTCAGTCCAGATGATTATGTTCCCTAGCCTTCTTCATGTTGTTCTCTC
The DNA here is from genome assembly GCA_029692085.1 of Gymnothorax javanicus. Taxonomy (NCBI): domain Eukaryota; kingdom Metazoa; phylum Chordata; class Actinopteri; order Anguilliformes; family Muraenidae; genus Gymnothorax; species Gymnothorax javanicus. The sequence continues at coordinate 84,486,423 of CM056194.1, forward strand.
ATGTTCTCTCTCTCCGGTCTGGGCTCAGTCCAGATGATTTTGTTCCAGTCCTTCAGCCTTCATGTTTCTCTCTCTGGGCTCAGTCCAGATGATTATGTTCCCCAGCCTTCTTCATGTTCTCTCTCTGGGCTCAGTCCAGATGATTTTGTTCCCCAGCCTTCTTCATGTTCTCTCTCTCTCTGGGCTCAGTCCAGATGATTATGTTCCCCCCCAGCCTTGGGCTTCATGATTATGTTCCCCAGCCTTCTTCATGTTCTCCCTCTCTGGGCTCAGTCCAGATGATTATGTTCCCCAGCCTTCTTCATGTTCTCTCTCTCTGGGCTCAGTCCAGATGATTATGTTCCCCAGCCTTCTTCATGTTCTCTCTCTCTCTCTCTGGGCTCAGTCCAGATGATTTTGTTCCCCAGCCTTCTTCATGTTCTCTCTCTGGGCTCAGTCCAGATGATTATGTTCCCCAGCCTTCTTCATGTTCTCTCTCTAGGCTCAGTCCAGATGATTATGTTCCCCAGCCTTCTTCATGTTCTCTCTCTGGGCTCAGTCCAGATGATTATGTTCCCCAGCCTTCTTCATGTTCTCTCTCTGGGCTCAGTCCAGATGATTATGTTCCCCAGCCTTCTTCATGTTCTCTCTCTCTGGGCTCAGTCCAGATGATTATGTTCCCCAGCCTTCTTCATGTTCTCTCTCTGGGCTCAGTCCAGATGATTATGTTCCCCAGCCTTCTTCATGTTCTCTCTCTCTGGGCTCAGTCCAGATGATTACGTTCCCCAGCCATCTTCATGTTCTCTCTCTCTCTCTCTCTGGGCTCAGTCCAGATGATTTTGTTCCCCAGCCTTCTTCATGTTCTCTCTCTCTCTGGGCTCAGTCCAGATGATTTTGTTCCCCAGCCTTCTTCATGTTCTCTCTCTCTGGGCTCAGTCCAGATGATTATGTTCCCCAGCCTTCTTCACGTTCTCTCTCTAGGCTCAGTCCAGATGATTATGTTCCCCAGCCTTCTTCATGTTCTCTCTCTGGGCTCAGTCCAGATGATTTTGTTCCCCAGCCTTCTTCATGTTCTCTCTCTCTGGGCTCAGTCCAGATGATTTTGTTCCCCAGCCTTCTTCATGTTCTCTCTCTCTGGGCTCAGTCCAGATGATTATTTTCCCCAGCCTTCCTCATGTTCTTTCTTTTCCCCGGCTTTTCTGGCTCTTACTTTGACTCACTGAGTCGCAAAATAGAAAAGGAAGAACAGCCAGACAGTGAAGTACCATGCGATAAATGAAATGCTGCTCACTTGTTCCTTGCTGAAGAGTTATTTTGAACCCACCTCAGTTATGGGCACTAACAGAGATTCAGTGGAGATGAGGAGCAGTAAATTTACAAGTCAATAATTTATACAGTTAAGTTCGGAAGTATTTATTTATTTATTTGTTTTTATTTCGGCATGATTGTATAGTCGTTTCATGACAATTTCAACACAACATGTATCATGACCGAAAGGGTCGCAGGAGAAGCGAAATCGCTTATCAAAGTCCCGCCCCCAACTCCCAGAAAAACAGTTTGATTATAGTTAAGATATCATAGAGATTTATTAATCACAACAGAGCTGAGTGTCCGTTTACACTACGATTTAAGCGTCACAACATAAGATCATGAAGATTTATGAACATCATAAAGAATTATAAATCACAATATAGCTGAGTGTCCATATAAGTTTAGATTTGAATGTCACTCTTGCTTTAATCCATTGAGACTTGGCCCAGAAAAACCTGGACTCCTTTCTTCATCATTTGATTTGTTCCTAGTGATTTGGAGTAGTTGGAAGGTGCAATAATACCAGATCTTTGCATGGATCTCTTGATTAGTCATCATTTTCGTCGACTTGGTTCACCCTTGCCTTATCGGATTTAATGACTTCTCGCAGTATGTTTAGTCCATCATTGCCTTCCTTGATATCGAATCCAATTTTATTGAGCTTTCTGTCGAGGAAAACCATGCTTTTCAAAGTTTTCTTTATCCTATGGTCGATCAAAAACAGACCAAGCTCCAATGATAGCAGGTCCGCTATCATAAATCCAATTAGATAGACGTCCTCTACATCCTCGATGTCCAGGACTGCCAAACACAGCGAACGCCACTTTCCCCATGCATCCATGGTGTAACCGGCTGGGAATGTCCCATCCCGGCATCTCGGTTCTCCAGCACCTGTCCGCCTCGTGGAAATAATTTTGTATTCAGACAATGACAAAATCTTTTTAATTTTGCCTCTGTATACCACCACAATGGTTCTGAAATGACACAATCAGTATCTGTTTAGTTATGGAGGGTTTGGAATGCAATGGTTGTATGTCCATTTTAGAGGTTTTGAGAAAAATTGATTTTTAAGTTTGCAAACGTTCTATTAAATCAGGTACATCATTTACATCATTTTTATGTCAGTCACTCTTTTACTGCATGGTTCAGAAGTATCCTGAACATGTAAGTTTTCATAAGTGTGGTACTGCGACATCATGGCCAAAATTGCCAAAATGGACATGTCACCTCCGTGCTCCAACAATTCTAGCACTTGATGTGACATAACACAATGGTGATAGATTGAAGGTAAGTTTGTTTGCAATGGAAGACAGATGATTCTGTAATACTATTCATGTTTATTCATCAAAATATCAATGTTTAATTCATATAAGCAGATTTTGTTGGACATACCACAAAATGAAAATGTGAATTCTGTTTAAAACTGAGGCGCATGGTCATATAATTATTGTGCTCCAAGAATTAGCTGATAGAAATGTGTGACAGGAGGTAAAAATCTCAAAATTTGGACATATCACCATTGTGCTCCAAACCCTCGTTATGTTCATTTTGTATTTTGTATCTGTCTTCATTACTTTCCATGTTTCATTTTTCATTTCAGCTGTTCGTTGTATTAGTATAGCCTCCTATTCATCTGTCCCTTGCCATATTCCATATGCTTTCTGTTTTCACTCCCTTATGAGCACCGCCCCTTGTGCATTTCTTGTTTCCCATTTGTAGCCACACCTCCCTGCACCTTTCCAGCACAGCTCACCTGCAGCCCATTGTAATCAGTCCCTTCAGCTCCCTAAATAAATCCTTTTGTTCAGCCCTCTAGTTGTGCATTTGTCAGTCAATTTTCCTGTGTCTACAAGCATTCCCATATTTTGGTCCCTTGATTTCAGATTCAGTCTAGTTTCTTGTTCTGATTGATTAGCAGTGTTTGATTTCCTGTTTGGCTTTTCTGATCGCTGACCTGCCTTTTGTTTTGGCATACTTCCCTCATGGTTTTTGGCTACTGGACTGTTTACTGATTCCAGTTCTGGATTTGCCCTCCTGTAGTGCATTATCACTGCTCCTGTTTCGACTAGACTGTCTGACTGCAATTTTGAATAAACCTCTGAACTGGATTTTTGTCGGCACTTTAATTCAGAGCCTGCCTTGTGTCAGTAATCATTGAGATGTGATTAAAGTGCAGGCTATCAGCTTTTATAAAAATCTCACATTAACAGTTTTGGAATTAAAGCCATTTCTATACATGATCATCTTTTCAGAGATTCAATGGTTATTGGACAAACGAACACAATTACAGTTTATTTTTAATTCTTGGTTGAATATCCTTTGCAGTCAATGACTGCCTGAAGTCTTGAACCCAGTGATGTCTCCGAAAGCTGAGTTTCATCCCTGAAGATGCTTTGCCAGGTCTGAACTGCTGCTGCCTTCAGTTGCTGCTTGTCTGTGGGTCTTTCTGGCCTAAGTTTTGTCTTCAGTAAGTGAAAAGCATGCTCACTTGGGTTGAGGGCAGGTGACTGACCTGGCCATGGGAGAATATTCCATTTCTTTGCCTTGAGAAGTGCTTGGGTTGCTTTTGCAGTTTGTTTTGGGTCATTATCTATCTGTGCTGTGAAGCGCTGTCCTCAGTTTTGCTGCATCTGGCTGAATCTGAGCAGACAGTAGTGCCCTGTACACTTCAGAATTCACCCCGCAACCTTTATCAGCAGTCACATCGTCGATAAACAAGTGACCCAGTTCCATTAGCAGCTATACATGCCCATACCATAACACTGCCTCCACTGTGTCTAACAAATAATGTGGTATGCTTTGGAACATGAGCCGATCCTTTCCTTCGGCAAACTCTTCGCTGCCCATTTTTCTGGTGCAAGTCGATCTTGGTCTCATCTGACCAAAGAATTTTGTCCTAAAACTGTTCAGGCTTTTTTTTTTCTTTTTACATGTTTTCTGGCAAAGTCTCGTTGGGTCTTTTTGTTCTTGTGTTATCAGTGGTTTGCAGCTTGTGGTACTCTCTGTATTTAATGACTACAGACTTTCACAATGATACGCTGTAACCAGGCAAACTCATACTAGCTGTTAGTTACTGTCTCAGACATAATATCGGGGTGGCTAAGACAGGTACAAAATCTATCCTCGGTACTCTAGCCATTCGTTCGGATAGCACACATTCTTATCGATAATGGCAGTCACCACAGCAGAGCAGAATATCATACAGAATGTGTTGAACTGGTGGATTTAGATGACAGAATGAACAATAGAAACAACCCTCTTGCCAGGCCTGAGCTTATCTCTACCCCACCCTGAGTTTGAGCACGCTCGCTGCCCGGGATGCTTCACTTAGCTTGGCCCCTGCCGGTGACTCGCTGCGCTGCAGATGTATTCTCTGGCCGCTGGTGAACAATAAAACTCTGCCGCCTCCACTCCGCATCCGTAGCTCCCGCAATGACTGTCGAGTCTTCTTATTGTTTTACTATCTTGCCCCTATTTCCATTAACAACTCGCATCTCTTTTCAACAACTACTCACGTCCCCATTTTTCCCCTCATTGGTTCACACCCAAAACCTTTCCCCCAGCCTCTTTTTTTTTTTTTTTTTTTGGACAGATTGGGTTCTTCCCCACTGTTGCAATGCTGACCTGGCTGGGTGTTGTGAGAGAATTCAGTGATCATCCACCTTGGTTGTCTTCCGTGGTCTTCCTGGTCTTTTGGTGTTCCTGATCTCCAGTGAATTTCATCTTAGAATGTGCCAAACTGTTAATTTTGCCGATCAAAAAGTGTCAGCTATCTGTCTTAATTTTGTTCATTTTTTTTCAGCCTAATGATGGCCTCTTTCACCTGCATTGACATGAAAGTTCCCCTGAACAGCTACCAAAAGCAAGTTCAACATTTGGACCGCACTCCAACCTTTAATCCGCTTCATTTGTAATGAAATAACCAGGGAACAGACCACTCCTGGTCATGAAACTGACGGTCAGTCAGTTGTCCAATTAACTTTGAGGCCCTGAAAATAAAGAACTGCATATAAAAATGGCTGCATTGGACATTCAGTGAATGCCGCACCACTCTTGTGTTTACTGGAGGTTACACCTGTTTCACTGGAGAGGCGTGAGGAACTTATTCAACCCCTTTTAATGCTTGCAAGGAAAGAAATTATGGTAAAATGGGTGGGAGAACAACCCCCTACTATTACTCTGTGGGAATCATTACTTGGTGATCTCATATCTTTGGAGAAACTGCAATATCTTATTAAAGGGGAATTAGATTCATTTGTAAAATCATGGAGTGATGCCTTGAATCCTGGCCTAGCAGGTTTACCTTGATCGATATATAAGAAAATATGGGTGTACTCTGTGGACTGTGCTGTGGTGGTACTGTATGTACATCCTTTAAATGACTGCTGTCAATGACTTGTCTGCTATGCTGATGCGATGCTGTTGTCTCCCTCTGCTTGCTCTGTATTACAAGGAATGAAAACAAATAAAAATAATAAAAAAAATGGCTGCAATTCCTAAATGGTAAATGTGAGGTTTCTGTGAAATCCCTTGAATTAGAGCTGCCAGTCTGCATTTTAATCACATCCATCCATTATGGTGATGTACGGAGGAAAAATTACAAAAATTGTGTCACTGTCCAAATACTTCCGTATCTAACTGTACGTCACATATTCAGGAAAAACAATACCTCCACAAAGGGTGGTCTGGATCCTCAAGAACTGGAGTAACCGCGGGGAACTCCACTCGCTTTTCCTACCTTATTTAATAGATTGGAATCTCCTTCATGATGGTGGACTTTTCTTGACTTTCGGGTCAACTGCTGGGAGGGAAAGAAAGGGGCGAATCAGTGAAGGATTGGAATGAGCGTTTTGTAACCTTTTCGTATTTCTGTCCCCCTCCTCTCCTTCTTGTTTTTGGATGATAAATAGAAAGCAGCATCAAATACCGTTAGACAAAAAATACAGTTAGGAACCAGGATAATTTATTGGTTGAGCGATCCCTGCAGACTAATCAGGAGATACAGTTCTGTTGATGACAAGTACACTTTGCATTTTTTGGTACTTTTTTCCTCTCCATTAATTTTCATTTCTAAGAAATTAACATCTTGCTAATTTAAGAAAAATGCTGTTCCCATTGCTTCACCAAAAGTCGACGTCTTAGCGAGCGCTCAGCAGTCTGTTTCAGTTAAGGGGGAAAATGAAGGATTCACTGTTGTTTAATGAGGTAGAGCTGAGTGTCAGAATGTATAAATCCTGTTGCAAATTCTTTTATTACGCTCATAGCTCCTATCTGTCCTTAAAGGATTTGATAGATATGTTTGTGTGAGCAAGTGGGCTGGGATTTGTGTGATGGGCTGCTGTATTCCTTCACCTTAGCAACTGAGTGCAGGAACCAAAAATATGCAGGTTAGGTATGGAATGGATTGATTGTACCACAATAAATGGAGCTTTGACGGAAATTCTGATTGGCCATGTAGTCTAGCTTGCTTAACGTAGGAGATGCTACCTCCTGGAGAGTCACCTGAGCGCATTTGACTGTCATCTGACTTTGCTGTCACATGATTGCTTGGCCAGCAATATGTTGGGCTTATTTAAGTTTGCCTTGCCGAGTAGCTGTTCCTCGGCACGCTAGCTCAACAATCCTCCTCCACCCCAGCTCCACCTGTCTTTTAAGCATGCGTTGATTATGTTCTCTTGTGACTAAATTACTGTTCAAAAAAACAATGTCTCTTCCTTTTGAGGTCATTGTTGCTGTAGGCTCTGTTCTATGGAGGGGGGTTAGTAGCAGCTCCCTGCCTTTGGTTCCACGCTTGGACGGGCAGGGATCTCTCAGAACAGAGCCATGTCGCCAAATCCAATGCATGCTTGTATGCTGATATGCCCGTATGCTTTCAATAAATTTTCTCTTTTTGACAAAGTGATCCGATCAGAAATAAAATTAATTAATCAATCAATAAACAACTTGATTAACCCTCAGAGCGCTAAATGCAGCTATTGTTGCTCAATGATGTTAGATATTGAAATCAAAGCTGTTGAAAACCTATCATGTGGCGACTTGTTTAAAAGAGCTCCCGATTTCAAACAAGTCGCCACATGATAGGTTTTCAACAGCACAAGATAATTAAATTCATATAAAAAATATTTCAGTGCTCAAAGGGTTAATTAATAACAACAATAACAACAACAATAATATTAACAGTAAATAGAGCATTAGTGTTAGTTCAGCCAGGCACGGAAGTCATGTCGTTCACAAGCCCCTTTCTGTTCAAACATTGTTGACTTCAGCATCTCCCACCCTATAGGTGAGCTTTTATGACCAAAGCAGTGCTCATTCATTTCTCCTGCTCTGTGCCCTTTACACCGCCCCTGCTCGGGTCTACACTGCCATAAACTGACTGAATTTAACTGTTAAATTAACGCATTGTTTCCTGGTTATTTTAACCGTAAGTAGAGTCCTACGCACATTTAACTGTGGTTGACACTTATCATACACGGAATCTCTGTTGTAATCTTATTGTAAAATTACAGATAAAATAACTGGCAAAAAGGTTCCAGTTTATAATAGTGTACTGAAGATCTGCTTCTCATCTCCCTCACCTCCCCAGCCTCCTCTTATTTAAATAACATTGCTCATGGCCAGCAGCATCTGTTCCTATTGTGTTCAATAATTTAAAAGTAAAGAATCTCAGGCTCTGTCAGGGGGGGCTGTGATCTCAAGGACTGTCTGTGTCATGCCTGCTCAGATTGTTCCAGAGCATCACTCAAGCAAAGTCACCGCCAATCTCAAATGCATGTCATTCTGTAATACAACCTCAATTCCAAATTAGTTGGGACGAAGTGTAAATTGTGAATAAAATCAAAATGCAATGACTTTCAGATCACATGAGCCAATATGTTATTTACAATAGTACATAGATAACATTTCAAGTGTTGAAACTGAGACATTTTACATTTTTATCCACAAAATGAGCTTATTTCAAATTTTCTGGCTGCAACAGGTCTCAAAAAAGTTGGGACACAGGCAAAAGAGGGCTGAAAAAGCAATTAATATATAAAAGAATCAGCTGAAGAACATTTAGCAAGTAATGGAGTTAACTGGCATCAGGAGTGTAACATAATTGGCTATAAAAGGGATGTCTTAGAGAGGCTGAGTCTTTCAGAAGTAAAGATGGCCAGAGGAATACGTTAAAAACAATATTCCTCAACGTCAAATTGCAAAGACTTTGAAGGTCTCATCATCGACAGTGCGTAACATCATCAAAAGATTCAGAGAAACTGGAAACATCTCTGTGCATAAGGGACAAGGCCGAAGACCTTTACTAGATGCCCATGATCTTCGGGCCCTCAGACGCCACTGCATCACTCACTGACATGATTCTGTCATTGACATTACTAAATGGACCCAGGAATGCTTCAAGAAACCACTGTCTGTAAACACAGTCCGCCGTGCTATCCGCAGATGCCACCTAAAACTCAATCATGAAAAAAGGAAGCCATTGTTGAGCATGATCCAGAAGCACCGCTGTGTTCTGTGGGCCAAGGCTCATTTTAAATGGACTGTAGCACAGTGGCAAAGTGTCCTGTGGTCAGATGAGTCCAAATTTGACATTCTAGTTGGAAATCATGGGCGTTGTGTCCTCCGGGCTAAAGAAGAGAAAGACCACCCCTCCTGTTATCAGCGTTCAGTTCAAAAGCCAGCATCTCTGATGGTATGGGAATGCATTAGTGCATATGGTGTGGGACACTTGCATGTTTTAAAAAGCACCATGAATGCTAAAAGGTATATAAAGGTTTTAGAGCAACATATGCTCCCCTCCAGATGACATCTATTCCAGGGAAGGCCTTGTGTATTTCAGCAGGACAATGCAAAACCACATACTGCAGCTATTAGAACAGCATGGCTTCGTAGCAGAAGAGTCCGTGTGCTGAACTGGCCTGCCTGCAGTCCTGATCTTTCACCGATTGAGAACATTGGGGCACAATTAAAACGAAAAGCCCGTCAAAGGAGACCCAAAACTCTCCAGCAGCTGGAAGCCTGTATTAAACAAGAGTGGGATCAAATTCCAAGAAACTTGCCTCCTCAATGCCCGGACGCCTCCACTCTGTGTTAAAAAGAAGAGGGGATGCTAAACCATGGTAAAAAGGCCCCTGTCCCAACTTTTTTGAGACCTGTAGCAGCCATCAAATTTGACATGAGCTCATTTTGTGGATAAAATTGTAAAATTTCTCAGTTTCAACATTTGCTATGTTATCTCTGTTCTATTGTGAATAAAATACTGGCTGGTGTGATTTGAAAGTCATTGCGTTTTGATTTTATTCACAATTTACACTTTGTCCCAACTATTTCGGAAATGGGGTTGTAAATGGTTAAATCTGAGGTAAGGGTCCTAACTGAATTATAATAATAACAAGAGCTCTCAAAGAGCGCAGCACCTCCGCCACGCCAAGGCAACTCTGTGCATTAGTTATTTTCGTTGGCGGATGTAGGGTATTGTTGCATTCCACCGCCAGGTGGCAGCAAAACCCAAAAGCACGCCGATTGGAAATCCGGCCCATTGGAAAGACTTCAAATCTCTGCCAGCATAGCTGGATTTGAACTTTTGCCCGTATCTCAGCTGTACTTTGGTGTAGATATGCCAGAATGTAGTCACTTGTTCCTCTAGTGCTACTCTAACATCCTGCAAAGTTTGGTTAAAATCTATGCGGCCGTTTTTGAGATATCCTGCTGACAGACAGACAAACAAACCAACCAACGCGGCAAAAACATACACCTTCCTTGGCGGAGGTGAATAAAGATAAGTTTAAACACATGAGTCAGAGTGCCTCTACTTGGCGAGCAGAGGTCAAATCAAAGATCAGTCTGACAGACATCCGGAGATGACCAAGTCATGACATCATTCCAGACTACTACACTGTAAATTCACAGTATATTGCAGGCAACCCTGCTGCCAGCAGATTCAAGTGAAGCTAAAGTGGGACAGGAGTGCACTGTATTCCATTTTACGGCAATTAACCGTTAATTAATATTGCAGAAGCAGCACTGTAAATTTACAGTAAATTGCAAGCAACCCTGCTGCTGGCACTTTACAGTTAATTTACAAGGAAAAGATTTTGAGTGCAGAGCTGGAGTCTGTTCAATGACAGATAAGACCGACAGTTTTACAGTCACTTCCAGAGGCACTTACTTTCAGCACTTTGGCCAAAAGCATCCGCTTAAAGATGAAATTGTAAGAAGTTAAAAGCCCAGTGTTTTTGCTGTACTCAGGGTTGTGGTGATTTACGATAAAATGAAACAATCAGACAATTATTTTGGAACTGCAAATTTCTTTTTATTTAAGAGGAGAATTATTGAAGCAGCTGTTTTGACTGACTAAAAGCCTGCTTGTACAGAGTAAAAAATGCCTGGAATTGGAATTGTAATCGAATTATCCATGAAGTTTGCATCAATTCAACCTGCGTTTGTCAGAGATCATCAAATCACGGTCCTCAAGGTCCGAGAACTGCTGGTTTTACACCCCCCGCACCCTTACAGTCCAGTGTAAAAACTGTCCAGCCAATCAGAAGTGATGAGAAAACCAGGGCTGAGTCTGGATTTGAGGTCCAGCATTGTCATCCCTGGCATCTGTGAACAAGATGACACTGTCATCAAATATCCCCCACTGCCAGAGAATCCTGTTTTTGAACCTAATCACGGTCATGCCCACTAGCATACATACACAAAATTTAATTCATCTACACTACAGTCCAAGATATTACGAGGACCTCACATTTTTCAGAATTTGGCTGGCTTTGTCATCTTAAAGTTAATTTTGAGCAACAAAGGCACACAAAATGCCAAACTATCCATTTTTTTTTACTAAAAATATTGCTTGCTAACAACTGTAAATCTTGAAATTCAGCTTGAGTTGCTGTGGGATGAACTCGATCAGGCAGTCAGAGAAGTGCGCCCATCAAGTTCAAAAGAGCTCATGAAAGAACTCTTGAAAGCCTGGAATGAGTTACCAGGAAGTTCTCTCCTTGAACTGCTGGAAATAATGCTTAAGGTTATGTCGGGCTGTTATCAAGGCTAAGGGAGGGTACTTTGTTGAAAGTCGAATTTGAATATGAATTTCTCTTAGCAAATAATTTTGCACATTTCTAGTTAAGAGATGTGTTTCTGTGTTATTCTGTTTTTTGTTGTTGCTGAAAATATACTTTAAGTCAAGAAAAACTAGCCAAATTCTGAAAAATGCCAAGTATTCATAATATTTTGGCCTGTAATGTAGGTGAAGTGGTTTCTGAGAAAACTTGTCTCTGCTTATCTGGATGGACGGACAGACGGACAGCTGAGCTCCGTTGCAATATCCCCCGCTCCACTTTGCGTTGTGGCGGTGAATGACGAATATTTCGTTGTTCAGTGAAGTCTCTAAAGTAATTCGACTGAGAAACAAGTTTAAAGGGCAATAATTCCAGCATAATTCACTCTGTAAGAGTTCAATAGCAGCCTGTAGTATCAGGCTGTCTGCTTTCATTTCACTATATTTATATCCATAATACAGAGAACAGCGTAGGAGCGCCTCTACACAGTTTTGTCACTGTTCAAATACTTCTGAACCTCGCCAATATTTTTCTCATATTTAATTCTCTGGCCCAGTGGGGATATTGAATAACGAGAGCTGACAGGGAATCGCTTTTACTGATTCTGGAAAGCAGACAGGTAGAGGAAATACGTGCATAGTTGTGATATACTCCTACGCAGTTAGCTCCTGAGGTATATTCACGACCGCTGTGACCCACTATACCGACTGCAGTTGATACTGATGACGGTGCATGTGGCAGAGGACCCAGACTGTGAGAGGAATCACTTAATCAGCTTCACATAATTCATTCTGACAGAAGTTGTCACTTGGTTGGACAACCGCACCGTGCATTCATTTCTATCTGTGCTCTATAACTCTGTCGCACTGTCAGGGATTCTAATTCATCGACTAACAGCATGCCTGCTATTATACTGAAACACTTCATACACAGTCCAAAGCAGAGTAGCTGAGGCACTGTGCTTGCGGTAAATCAAAGTTATTCGCCGCGTGGTCGGCCTCGCAGCAGGCAGAAGGGGCATTAGTCACACGTGGATTGATTTAACTAAGTGCGTACAGTAAGCTGTAGCAGAGATAAATACACTTTTGAATAATATTCAAATTAGACCAGGAGGTGAAAGGAAGGATAATCCATCGTTAAGAGTGTCACCGTGTCATGGCAACCTTTCGGCCCGCTGCTTACCAAGCCGAATGTTGGTAATGAGCCGCCACTGCAAAATATGCTTGAATGGATGAACCTAGACCTGATAATTGACTAGATGACTTGACTCTGGTAATGCAAAAATACAAGGGATTTTCATAATTCTCCTACCGCTGATGTTGTGCATGGTGTGAGCACTTCGTTTGTCGGGCTTGGCCCGTCCGATCCCATCCGAAAGAAAATTGTTTCGTGCACCCAACGGCACCGTTTATGCCTCAGAGTATGTTGACGCTGTGTAGTATTCCCCGGTCGAACGTGATGTCACATGATCTTTCATATTTCATTTTTCTTTCAGATGGGATTGGATATCAGGGGCCAAGCCTGTTAAACGAAGTGCTTGCACTGTGTACAATATCAGCGGTAGGTGAACTCTGAAAATCCCATTTTTTTGCATTACCAGAGTCATGTCGCTTACTCCATCTAGGAGACATGATTATCAGGTCTAGAATGAACCATTTTTTACACGTAAGAAGTCCCAGAGCAATATAGCCAGAGCCTGCATCCACTAAATTAGAATCACTGCCGGCATGAACAGGAGAGCACGGTTTACATTCAGAGAAGCAGTGGCGTCACTGCCCTCAATCAATCCTCTTGACTTGGCGTGCTGTAAATAAGAATTAACGCAAAGGTCAGAATACGCCCGTACGTCACTCTTCAAACAGCAGATATGAGAAGCTGTCGCGTGAAAACGCTTTTGAGTTCGGCCAGGGTCTGCAGAAATGATGCAGTTAGAAACACAGTGTAGCACTACGCCATTAAAAATGCAGAGTCAACCATCTGCTCTTGTTTACATTACAGTGTGCATGTAAGAGCACCGAGAGAGCGGTTTGTATTATTTTCGGAAGGGTCTGCGTTTGGTTTTGTTTGTTTTGTGATGACAAATGGTGAAAGCTCAGTCTGTATCTTTCCTGGAGGAACATGTTTTCCACCGGAAAGCCTACACGCCTGCTTTCTGACTGCATGATAGAGTTGGATGGCTGCACACATCCCAATGAATGTAAGCCAACTACCTCACTGTCCATAGTCAGTTCGACATGCTGAAGGCTTTAATTTGCCAGCTACCAACTTGCCTGCAGAGCACACAGACAAAATGATTGCAATGTTTCGTCACCAGTGTTGCGTCACAATATGTGGCCTTCCACACTGTGGCCGTAAACACCTCGCACATATTCAAATATGTTTGCCAAAATGTCGACGAACATGGAGCCAGAGTGCTGACATCATGAATTACATGTACCATGCTAATTCCATAATCACTGATAGGGCTTGAAGTTGTAGCCTGTATTCTGTGTACCTAAAGGCAAGGGTGTATCCTTCCGGGAGCAAAGTACTTTCACGAGAAAGATTGCCAATGACATACATGGTCAGGTCAGCACCATGATTCATTGGACCATGACACATTTTTGTTAGTTTGACTCCGTTGGTCGAGTCAAACGCTGAATCTTAATCCAATTGAACATGCATTTTACATGCTGAAGAGAGGACTGAGGGCAAGAAAATCCCTGAAATATGCAGGAAGTGAAGATGGCCGCAGCAAAGGCCTGGCAGAGCATCACCAGGGAAGATACCCAGTGTCTGGTGATGTCTATGTGTCACATAATTCAAACAGGCATTAAAGGTTGTATCAGCGATTCTGAGCCAAAACATAATTTGTCACGTACAGGAGATATTTTCTCACGAACTGTTAGCAGCTCGTCTCATGAATGAGCAGTGAAAAAATCCGGTCTCTGTGGTCCACCTACAGCTAGGTAGACACTGAGAAAGATACACAAACTCGAGGTGACCTACCCGCCTCCCAAAACATCAACAAAAGTGTTCCAAAGAATCTGAGGGCAGGGTGGGTCTTCTGCACCAGTTCCGTGCTCATGCACGACAAGTGGGTGGGACTGAGCAACGAAACGAACTAGCAGTGGCACTCATGTGAAGCATGGTGGAAGCTAAACCGAAAAAGAGACGCTCGAACGAGTGCATGTCGAGGAAAAAGGAACGCGATCGCAGCTATGCGAAGTCCCGAATGAACATAGGCAAAGCATACCAACGTTGGAGAGAATTCCAGGAGTTGAATGGTTTTAATTCTGACGCCCAGGTCGCCTTGTTTCTACTGGACAGGTGAGTGGAGCTGGTGCTAACTCGATTGGATGTGAATTGTAAATTGTCATCCCGAGCAAAACTGAGGAAAGCCCGTGTATTGTTTTTGTAAGGCTATCTTGCATAGATCATGCTGGTCAGAATGAATCAAACAGTAGAGAGATTGATATTTCCTCTTTGGAGTGAGTTAGCAACCTTTGCTAACTCTCAGTTGGCAAGCTAGTGAGTTTGCTAATTCTGTCTGATCAAACCAGAGTTTGTGTACGTGTAATAACATTTTTTCTCTGGTTAGTACTCAGAGTTGAAATTCGTCGATGAATGTATAACCGCGTGATAAGTTTAGCTAAAAGTGGTGATCTATGTGACGTTGTTAATACTCATTTTGTAATACCGCGCTAAGATATACGTTTCGCATGTATTCATGTCTTTGCATTGACTTAGAATGTGATCTGTTGCTTGAAAAATTCGTTTTGCGTCTGGTGTGAAAGCAGCTTTACTCAGACGTTTCACCTTAAGAAAAGCGCGTTCATGTTCCAAGCTCCTGAAGGGGAGGGGCGAGCGGCTCTGTTGTGTTTTGAGAGTGTTTCAACTGTCAACAATGGTGACGTCATATCGCTGATACAGCCTTTAAAGTAGACATGTACTTATTTGAAACTTTATTAAAAAAACTGTTGAATTTGGTATCAGCCGAAAGGGCGTGCAATACTCTTCCTAAATATCAACACTTTTCACCCAGAGATGATTGCAGAATAAAGTAATCATGGATGTAAAATGGGCCAATATCGCCCTTGAACAGCACTGAGAATCGGGCCGAGAGTGGTGACGTTACTTGTGGGATCAATTGTGACACATAGGCTATCGTATGTGTATTTTACATTGCAAGCAAGACGTCGAAATCCACTAAAAATGTCAGAATTTTCGCTTGCCTTGGACATCGAAAATGAAGAGGGTGATTCCAGTGCAAGATCAACACCTAGCGACGATGATGATGATGATGGAGAGGTGGGAGAAATGGAAAATGCGGAAGAAATCGGCGACGATACGGGTGCAGCTGAACGCCAACAGCTACTGCAAGCGTACCAGCACGAACCGGAGCCTCGGGCTTGGGTGAGTCAGTGAACAGGAAGGAAGTGTGCGTTCGAGCGCGTCTGCAAGTAAGCCGGCTGCGCGAGATTCCCGAAAAATTACTTGAGAATCTTGCCGAAGTTGCGCGATAAGCCCTCCAAACCCTGCGATAGCTATTTTTGGAGGGCTTATCGCGCAACTTCGGCAAGATTCTTTCGTGGTCCGTTCCCAAATGCAAAGTTGCTAACTTACTTAGTTGGTATCATTGGCTGTACATGGTCGACCTAGCTACGCAAGATGCTAACGCAGTCAGCATCTATGCTTTAGGGAAACCTACCCCAGAGCAAGAGTGGAGGAACTCTGAACATGTACAAGCTCAGAATTTTACGGACTAGCGACTGGCTGGCAAACAGGAGGCCCTTGAGCAACAAATAATGCTACAAGACCAAGAAATGAACAAATTAGGACAGACAGATGATGGTCGATGCACTGGACTTCCTTGCTGTGTGTCTGTTTCCCATGAATTGCGCCATCAGAAAGGGGCTATTTTCGCTCATTTTTTTGGAGGATGCGAGCAAGCTGAAAGGGTGTTCAAAATGCCTCTTTAACTCTCTTCCTGTTTGAGCAAACGTCCAGAAAGTGTTTTATTCATCATCTCCCCGACATTAGCTTTCCGTACAGGTATAATTTGCCCATTTTTGATTTCTCAATACATGTCTACTTTAACTGCGAAGGATATGTCACCAAATATTAAAAATCATTATCTTAATTTAACATAATGTTAAGCTGTCCAATTATTTTTGATTTGCCTGAAAAAGGTGGGGGGGGTACTTCAGACATGAAATGTGGTCATTTCGAAACAGTTCATCACATATGGATGAAAACACCCTCAAATTAATGCTGACAGTCTGCATTTCAACCTCATTGTCATTATGTCCTTTCATAATCAATGTGCTAGAGCACAGAACCAAAATTAGCAATGTGTCACTGTCCGATGAATTATGGTGTTCGCTGTATCTATTTTGCCGCTGTCAGACCTCTATCAGCATCATTCAGTACACTTCCATCAGCAGGTCAGGTGGAACACATTGACGAGCATATTGACTCACATGCCCCCGCCAAAAAATCCCATTTTATTTCATGAATGAGGTGAGACATGACATAAATTGCATTCGCTAAATCATTATTGTGACTACTGCACGTGCTCTGTAGAGTGCGGAATGCACACTCTGGGAGAGCAATCACTGGGGTTTTTCAAATGGAGGGACAGTATCGTTTACGACATAATCAAAGCTGCCTCCTGTGCAAAATAAAACTAAGCTTTAAAAAATAAATTGCAGTGGTCTCATGTGGCAGCATCCATATATCACTTCCAAAATACACATTAGTTCTCAGTACACCATTTCCTGCATTATGGCACTGGTAACCATGGGTATTGTATAGCACATGGTGCACAACTTTGAGCCCTGCTCTTTACTTGACTGGGGCAATTGAATCAATCTTAGAGAATGCGCCAGCAGTTTTCTGGAGCGCGTTCCTTCACAAGATTCAATTAGCCCTCCATGACTCCGGGGCCTGGTGGACCATAGACGCCGTAGAATATTTATTAATTTATTAAGTACCTCATTTGCCGATCTTCCCATTTCATTTCTTGCTCATACTGGGGGGCGTCTGGCTGAGATGGGGGTGTGAGGTGATCTGTTTAGCACCTGATGATGTGAAAAGATGGGCCAATCGCGACCCTCTCTCGTTATCTCTGGCACTGATTGCGTTTGGGCCAAGGGGACAGCAGCTGGTGTGTGAAATTAAATTTCTGTTTCCTCGCCAACGATAACACGCGAGTTTGGCAACTGGGCCTAAGGCTTGGCTGTAGATGAGATTCGCGTTGAGCACGAAGGGCACAGAATGACACCTCACGTCACACTGCGGGCAACACTAATGGCCAGTATTCTAGCACTGACCCACGAGCTTCGATAATACAAGTCTACATAGCGCTCAGTGAGGGGGGAAGAAATAATTTGCCAGAGGTGCTTGTTTGCTCAGGTTTGACAAACAGGAAGGAGGTTATGGTGTGTGCCTTGGAACGGCATTGGCAGAGCTGTAATTATCCAGCATTTTTCAAAGAACAGATGCATCAACACGCAACTGGAAAACTGTTCTCCGCCGTGCACGCAAACATGCACGGAAAGGGACGCACTTTCCTCTTCAAAACAAATTGTACCCATATAACCGAACACAAAAGCATCCGCAATCTTCACTAATGCACGTCTGGATTTGGTAACGAACCTGCTCGCATTTTAGACCACTTGAAAAGAGGTAAGTGTACAGAGCTTCCATGTTCCTTCTTGTAATGGTATTTGTCCTCGCATGTACATTTCCATTAAAAAAAAAAACCATGCAGACTGAATGGAATGAGCATGACAATAAATCAGATAACACCAGGAGGACCTCACACACCAGGCCAGGTGTACCAACTCCATCACTTGCAAACCTTTTCAGAATAGGAAAAACAAATAACGCTGCTATGTGATTGTGCAAAACAAATACAATGATTGGTTCTTGGTGGTCTCATTGATTTTGCATGAAATTCTCAATCTGCTAAAGAAGGTCTTCGTAAACAAGGCACACAGATTGCGTATGCAACTGGTCTTACCATTAAATTGGGAGAAAGGCAGTGGTCCGAGCCAGCAAGATTGTATCGCATATTTCTGGGCTGTATTACTGTGGAGCGTTGCGTACTGTGGAATTGAAAGTGGTGATGAATGATTTGCATGTTTGTCTTCTGCGTGTTGTGTCATTAAGTCGGCATGTCTCTCGCTGGCCTGTGATTACTTGCGCGTGTTTGTGAGATGGCGTTATTCGCCTGTGCATCCAAATGAGTTCTTGTTCATTGGATGAGGGGAGGGTTAAGAACTTAAGATTCGTGCAGTGGTGGTCAAAATTTCTGACACCCTTCAATTGTGTCACATAGTCTGTGTTTCATGAAATCTATGTGGTTTTATTTCTGTAAATAACCTCCAATGGCACCAAAAGTAAATAGTCTGAGGCTGAAAAAGAATGCTATACCCTCACAAGATAATGTTCAGTCTTTTTTGGGGAAAAAAAACATCTAGAAAAGTAAATAGACAATTTTTCATTTTCCTTCAAGAGAAATAAAATCAAGATCATTTGTGACGTGGCCCGAGAGGTCAGGGTGAGGAAACCCTCAAGTGCAGCAAATCTATGATTACTTCTACACCCACGCTGGAGTGAACTTTCAAAACCATGCATGTAACTGTCTTTGTGGAAGAAAATTATATACAGTATACTCAGCAATTATTATTGCAAATGGGGGTCATTTCGATGAAGCTAAGAGTTGGATCTTTTAATGAAAGAAAAAGCGTTCATTCCTTTTTGAAATCTCCAACTGTGTAAAAAAAAAAAAATTATGTGCTTGACTGACACAATATGTTCAGAAATTATGAGGAAAATAATTAGCTAGCATATGAAGAGGTTTAGATAGACTGGTAACTTTTTTTTTCCCACAGATATTTTTGATTTAAATCTTGATGACATGCATAAAATTAGTTTTATTCCATCATTTGTTCTTTCCTGAGTTTGGATAGTGTGTCTACAGGAGAGTGTCACAACCCTTGACTCTTCCTAATCAGTTCCAGCAGACTGGGTGAGCTTTGCAGTAAATTGATTGGCTAGTTATTCCCTTAATGTGATTTGCTGTAGCCAATCAGATTGTCCTGTGTATATAGGGTGCTGGTTTTGTCTCAGTTGGAGCTGGATTGTCTTACTGGAAGGGGTTACTCCAAACTCTTACCCAAAATTCTACTATTCCTCCCTGGTGGCCCTTCCAGGGAGCTAAATTATCAGCGAGCAATACATTAGGTACAGCAGCGATCTTCACATCTTCTCATCTCCCGCATTATAAGCGTGCCCTAGTGACTCACCATTGATCCAGCTGTTGGCTCCGCCTCTGCTCAGTTCACTGCAGGAAGATGTTAGAAACTAATAAACAAACAAATAAACAAAAAAAAACATTTGGAAAAAAGATAAAATTTCAGCCTTTTAAATAAATTTTGCATGTTACTTTGAATCGTGGATGATTCTGATCTGGTGGACCGTACTGGAAATTCTGGGAATGTAGGCTTTGCTTATGCAGCCATTAAAATGCCCTGGTTGAACTACTGGCTGTATTCTGTGACTAAAAAGTACTTCATGAACTTTTTGAACACTGAAATTACTGTGTACTTACTTAAAAATGGCATTTCCACACGGACTTACAGAATAGATTGTTTTCTTTAATAGAAGCACAGTATATCGTGATTTTTTTCAGCCACAAAATCATCGCATAGTCGCACAGAAAAGCAAAAAGGGAACTTTGGAAATAGAATGAACAAAGTAACGTGCAAGCCTAGAGTAAACATATTTTTGCAAACCATGCCAGTAATGTATGTTCCGTACCCAATGCATTAAATTTGCTATATCTGGTTATTAACTAAATTTTCAGTCAGCTCCAGCTTCCATGCCTGAGCTGAGAGGCATTTTGGGAGAGAAAAAATACAAAATGAGGCCTGTTGACATCATTGTCAGAGAAGTGTATACAGTGCTGCAAGAAAGTATTTTCCCCCTTCCCCATTTCTTATTTTTCATATTTGAATGTCTCAGATCATCACACTAATTTTAACATAAGACAAAGACAAGGTGAGTAAACGCAAAATGCAGCTTTTAAATGATCATTTCATTTATTCAAGGTAAAGAGTTATTCAAAGCCTATATCAAACGTGCGATTACGGGCAATAAATCTTTTATGTTGCTTTGGGGGAATTTTGGCCCACTCTTCATTGCAGACTTGTCCTAATTCAGCAACACTGGAGGGTTTTCAAGCAAGAACGGCCTGTTTAAGGTCATGTCATAGCATCTCCGTTAGATTCAAGTCAGGACTCTGAACTTGGTCGCTCTAAAACCTTCATTTTTTTTCAGCCATTCAGAGGTTGAGTTGCTTGTGTCCTGTTGCATAACCAATCTGTGCTAGAGCTATAGGTTGCAAACTGATGGCAAGACACGCTCCAGCAGGATTTTCTGGTAGAGAGCAGAATTCATGGTTCCTTCAATTAATATGGCAAGCCATCCAGGTCCTGGAGCAGCAAAGCAGCCCCAGACCATCACACTACCGCCACCATGTTTGATTGTTGGTATAATATTATTGTGAAATGCTATGTTAGCTTTACACCAGATGTAACAGGACCCATAACCAACAAAAAGTTGCTCTTTTGACTCCTCAAGCCACAGAATATCATACACAAAGTCTTGGGAGTCACCAAGATGTTTTTTGGTGAAAATGAGACGGCCGTTGTGTTCTTTTCGGTCAGCAGTGGTTTTTGCCTTGCAACTCTCCAAAGGATTCCATTTTTGTCCAGTCTCTTTCTTATTGTGAATTTCTGAACACTGACCTTAGTTGAGACAAGAGAGGCCCGCCAATCTTTAGATGTTAGTCTGGGTTCTTTTGTGACCTCCTGAATGAGTTGTCAATGTGCCCTTGGAGGAATATTGATTGGCTGGCCACTCCTAGGAAAGTTTATCACCATTCCAAGTTCGTAGGTAATGGCTCTCACCATGGTTTGCTGGAGTCTGGGAGGCTTAGAAAAGGTGTTGTAACCCTTTATGGACTGACAAATGCCAAAGATTTTTTGTTTCTCATCTGCTCTTGATTTTCTTTTGATTGTGGCACCATGGGCTGCTTTTTTGCCTTCTTGCATTGCCAGACAGTTTCTATTTAAGGGAAGTTAAGATTCAACAGGACAGGCAGTAATCGTGCTTGGATATGTCTAATGAAATTGAACCCAATTATCAATTAGATTTGTTTAATTTGTTAATTTCGAACGAAGGGCACAATTACTTTTTCATATTGGGCGAGGTAGGGTTGGACAACCGTTTTCTTCCAATGAATGAAATTATCATTTTAAAAGTTCATTTTGTGTTTTCTCTGAAAATCCTTGTCCAAAGTTAAAATGAGTTTGTTGATCTCAAACAGTTGCATGACAAATATGCAAATTATGTTGTAGAAGAAATTGGAAAGGAGGCAAATACTTTTTCACAGCAAGATGCTCATGGGACCAAATCCAGCCTGAGGCCTCTCTGTGTGCAGCTTGCATGTTCTTCCCGTGTTCTCTCCAGTTTACTCTGTGTACTCAAATATTCTCCCACAGTGCACAGACAAGCCTGTTAGGCTAATCGAAGCAGCCAAAACACCCATACTTATGAGTCAAAGACTGACTGGTGTGCGATTCCTAAAATCAATTTTTGAGCTGCCGATGGCAGTGGTTCTCAAATGCAGTTCTGGAGCGCCCCAGTGTCTGCTGGTTTTTGTTCCAACCACAATGGCAATCCCAGAATTTTAACAAAGCCATTAATTTTTCAGACAAGGAGCTTATACTGTGGGATTACGTAAACTCTTAAATCACGCTCTGCCATAAATGGCTATGCATGTGATGAAAAATGTATCTTCTGTGAGGACGTAGTACCTATTGGATTAAATTTCAAACAGTTAATTTCAATATGCATAAAGAGAAGTAAATTTTCTTCAAGCAATGAAATTAAACACTGAGGTCAATGAGCAAACTCTTAATTGGATGTACAATTAATGATTCATTAATGATTAGGCCACCAATCCTAATCATCAGGAAGATGATGAAGATTTCAATAACACTGCAAATGATAATGAAGCCCACCTGTTTTATATTGAAGAATTAGGAAAAAAATGGCTTATTATTGCATATACGATGGTTACCTGTTCAGGCGTTAAGTTGGCCAATTAATATCATTCATTTGTTGCCTCTTTATTTAATTTTTTGCCTATTATGTAATAAGCACTATGAAATTGGTCATTTTCAGGGCATTGCAAAGCTATGTTTGGCATTCAGTTGATTAAGCTGGAAAATGACCACTCTGAACATCAGAAGCACCAAACAAAAAAATAAAAAAACAGCTTATTTATATTCTGGAATTGCAACTGTGGTTGAAATACACAGTGGGGCCCCAGGACTGAGTTTGAGAACCACTGGCCTGTGGTATACAGTATACCTGCATGGTTTTGCTTGCTCTGTCCTGGCTGTGATGAGAAATGGTATAATATTGACTGATTTATGCAAAATAAAAAAGATCATTTTACCATTCAGACCGCTTTGTCCTGACGAAGCGGCCAGTTTTACGGAATATTTGTTTTCCATCTCTGTCTATATGACAGACATTTTAAGTGATGCACAGCTGAACGTGCAAGTTGATTTGTTGTGCTAAAACTGGAGAAGGTCAGAGATTAATATAGAGGAGATAACTGGCTGACTGGTTTGGGAATGGATGTGTGATTACATTAACACTATCAGAAGCTGTAATACATTCAGAAATGAAAGCTGACCTTTACTGGTGATAATGCTGTAGGCTACGTGCTGTACACATTTGACAGTCTTCAGTCATGGGTGGAACAGGTAAGCAGATTGACTATTTACTCTGGAAGCATGATGAATAATATCTGCAACGTTATCATGCAATGTTGGGATGGTTAAGGTGGGAGAAACTGGGGTGCGCATGACCAATCCTGTTCTCCTCTGACCTTATACCCAGCGGTACAGATACAGAATTGATGGTGATAATAAAAACATTGATTAGTAAATCTACTATAGATTTAAAATAGATTTTGACAATTCAATACGCAAGTGTTACACTTCTCAACAATTCCCTGTGGTGTAGAATGCGTGGATTCCTGATTATGATTATTATACAGCCAACACATTCTCATCCCGATTCGTCATACAGTGACGCTTCCAAACCAAGCGTAGGTATACGACGAGAAAAGGGTGCTTTTGGCGTCCCTATCTAAGGCTTAGGTTTAAGTTTCGGATTAAGGGTTAGGGGTTAAGGTTCGTTTTAAACTAGCGTCAAATAAGGACGCCAAAAGCCTCCTTTTGCGCCGTATTGACTAATCCGGCTAAACCCAGAAGTTGCGTTTGCCGCCATTGCTGCGGGCCAAACGTCATTGGAAATGAAAGGATGTCTATGGAGAGCACCAGTGGCACTCTACATTTTAGCCCTTTCTATTTACAAGTTTTTCTTTTTCTAAACTCAAATGGCAGGAAAATTAAAATTTGGAATAAGAGTATATGCGAAATCCACACACCTTTGCCACATAGTGACTGCCCCAGTTTAGCACCATATTCACTGCACAGATTCCCTGCAAAGAAGGACGACACCAGCAGTGGACTGTACATATCAATCGCACCTGCTAGTGCTAATAATGTGGTAAAACGTATTTCTGCATTATTAACGCAAACATTTGAATAGCTAATATGACCGTCAATATAAAATAATCCGGAATCAGCTACCTGTAAAAATAGAGTATTTATTTGAATCCGGCTAGGATAAGAGTTATCCGCTAGCCTACATTAGTGTAGCCTGCATATCTGTAGTTATACTACTGTAGGCTAATTATTAACACAAACATTTAATAACTGACCTTTAATACTTAATTAACACATTAATATATAATATATACCTTTATCGATAACGGTAGGCCACTGCCTGACATCGTCCACCCAATCTGCCATTTCGGCAATTATTGATGCTATTGACATAATAATTTACATCACTTCTGCCAGCGGCACAACCTGTCAAGCAGGTGATTTAATCAGAACTGTCACCGCAGTAATGGCTCCGCCACAAGATGGTGGCGTCCACAAATCGCTGGCCGGATTAGTCAATATTGACGCATGGTCAGCTAATGTCACTGTATGACGCGTCGGGATGAGACTGGGCTCAGCAAACACATTGATAGATACAGTCGGCAACAACGGGAACGTCCACAAACGTCACATCTGGTGAGAGCCGACGGGGAAAACAATCCTTCCCCCCGTCCGCTATACTGTAAAAATGCGGAATTTAAACTTGTATTGCTAACACTAAGAAGTTGTCATGACGTACTTTGAGTCGCTATTGCCTTCTGACAAGGATCGATATATTAAAAAATTAAATATACTGGGGTTGGACTGTTGTCCATACATTAAAAAAAAACTGGGCGAATGATCCGACATACACGTTCTGTTGTGGGGTCCTGCCATAATCTGCCAAACTCGTCCTCTCTTCTGATAGCTTGAAGCCATTTTGTCCTCCTTTGTGGTTCCATTTTATTATTTGGTAAAATTTAAAACTTTAAGTGGTGATTTTTTTGTTTATTTGCGGTGCAAAAGGGCACACAGCAACTCTTCGGCATTATGGCTAATAGCAGAGACCGGTTTGTTTTCCCCCTCGGCTCTACTTTTGTGGGCGTTCCCTTTGTTGCCGACTGTATCTATGCAGTTTTTCAGAATTAAAAATAGGCCCATTTTTTCCCGCAAAATATGAATGCTCATGTATTGAAGATTTAAAGCCCTCTGTTTCATTGCAAAGCAATGGATAAACATTGTTAAATGTTGTTCTGCAGTGCTACCAAGGAGGGCAGCGCCTGGTGGTTAAATCGTATCTCACAATTATCACATTTTAAACCCCGGGTTATTCAGCAACATAAAATTTACAAAATGGTGCAGCCTCTTAGTAACAAGGCAATATCTCAGCCAAACTATGGCGCTGGACCGCAGTTGTAGTCTAAGGCTGCGTTCGAATAGTTAAAAAATTACGACTTATCCACTAATTCCTAACCACTTTTCTTTAACCTTTGTAGAAAACATCATAAGGCAAAGGAAAGGTGTGAAAGGGAATCCCTAACGGCTTAGGGCCGTGATATACTTGCTGCAAACAACGCGAACGCGAGCGCATCATGGCTGCCACGCGTTACCTGCGTCGGTTTGAAGCGTCGGACGCGGCCAGTCGCACATCTCGACGCGAGGTACCGTGACGCGTGTGCGAGTTGCAATATTGACATGACCGCTAGAGGCGCTTATGCGAATAAACACTGTGACCAGACCGGAACAGACAGACGGAGTCCGATGATGGAGAGTTTTGAGGACAAATTGACAGACCTGGTGCGGAGTGCCCCAAGTGGAGACCGCTGGTATTGTGCGTTTTGGCTGTGTAGTGCTGCAACAAGTATATGCACACACCGGCACAGACGCGACCCGACTTGTACGCGTACGTTCGATCAAGCAGCAAGTATATCACGGCCCTTAGGAAAACAGTCGCGCTAATTAGAGAATTCAAATGCACTTACTCTAGGCAACGTGATCATGAGTCCCCTGCCCATCGTATACGTTTCTTTCTGCGATTGGCCAGATGAATGGTCGCCACTTGACATATTGCTGCTGCGCTGAATTGCGGGATAGCGTTACCTCCTTTCTTTTAGAAAAGCATGGTTCTGTGTATCCTAATCTACAGGAGGTACATTAGGAAGCACTGAGACACCTTACTTTAACATGAAAAGAATTCAAATACACTTATCATGGCTGCCACATAATTATTTCCGGATCATTTTTTAGGAGTTATGCTGCATTCGGTAACGCGTCCCACGAGCCGTGTTTTCGAGACACCACTGGTGAATTCCGTTCTTTTGACCTCACGACCTCACTGTCCGAATGATCCTTCCTCGTACCTTCGACTTAATTCACGACACGACTCGTGTTTACGAGTGTTACCGAATGCAGCATTAGGAACTTTCCTAGGCAAAAAAAAGACTATTCGGACGCAGCCTAAGAGTTAGTTCTAAGGGACATTTTTCCTGTGCATTAGCTCAATTGCCGTCGCAGCTCGTAACATATTAGGGACTTTAAGCAAAGGCGGATTTTGAGACGGCTACGGCACCCGGAAATACATCTGCGCTCCACTGATTGAGACTTAAGCCGGTGTGCCGGCGTTGCCTTGCCGTAGCAGGCTGATCTAATACGGGGGAAGAGCCAATCTCACGTAGTCGCGACAACCTGTGGTTCAGGTGATTGCATTAAAAGGTTTTCATTGGATTTCTGAGATGAAATGTGTTCTACAATTGATGGTGACACACTATACTTATATTTGCCAGCAGCCATACCACTATTCGATCTGCTCCAGCCACGTGGCTGAAGCTAAGCAGGTGTGGGCTTGGTTAGTACTTAGATGGGAGACCACCTGGGAAAACCAAGTTGCTGCTGGAAGAGGTGTTGGTGGCCAGTAGGTTGCGATCTTCCCTCTGGTGGAATAATCCCCAATGCCCCAGTGCAGTGATGGGGACACTGTGCTGAAGGAGACGCCGTCTTTCGGATGAGACGTTAAACAGAGGTCCTGACTCACTGTGGTCATTAAAGATCCTATGACACTCTTCGATAAGAGTAGGGGGTTCCCCGGTGTCATGGCTTAAGTCCCAACCTGGCTCTTTTGACCTGCCCCCTAATCATCCCCTGATCTAATTGGCTACGCAATTTATCCTCTCCCTCCTCACCTCAATCCCCAGGGCTCCCTTGAAAAGGAGATTTCAATCTCAACGGGTCTTCCCTGGTTAAATAAGGGTTAAATAAAATAAATATACATTACGTGTTTCAGCGAACCATTCCTGAAAATTACGGTACTTCTATGAAGCCGATTGAGAAAATTCAAAGACGAGGCTAATGCGAGGAATGTGAACAATAACATCAGTATAAGTGCACAATTTCAACCGCGCATCCAGGACACCAAAACACGCTGAAAAAGACCGCGAGTTTCAGCGAGCACTGCACTGCAATCAACCCGGCATTTTAGGTATCTGACGTAAACAGACGGCCAGCCTGGCGCCTATTGTCACACGTACCTATACTGTGTATATTTCACTGTGTAAAACCATAGTGATCTATCTTCTGCTGTAGGCTATAATCTCCCCTCATCCTTGCATTGCATACGGTATACAATTTCTCTGTAGATCCTATACATATCTATGTACATTAGTGTCTTTATACTCCCGTGCATAGGCTATA
This sequence comes from Gymnothorax javanicus, assembly GCA_029692085.1. NCBI lineage: Eukaryota > Metazoa > Chordata > Actinopteri > Anguilliformes > Muraenidae > Gymnothorax > Gymnothorax javanicus. Next base: position 84,514,015 of record CM056194.1, read on the forward strand.
GCACGCTATATATATATGATGAGGTAACGCTGGTATCTCTACTCTTTCTGGTTCTATGGTCAATTAGTCAATCTACTTGTTAAACCTAGTCATTGGTAGCTTTTGTTCGGGTGGTGATAAAAGGGTCGGATGGTGTTTGTGTTGGTAACTGCATCCGTAATCACGCCGCCCCTCTTTCGTTGATGTGGCTTCCTGTTTTGCCAGGTAGGCTTGTGTTCATTAGCGAGTGGGATAATTTCTTCGACTCCTTTTTGGGCTTATTTCGTCTTTGTTTTTTTGTAGCCCCGTATTTATAACCTGCTGCCGCTCGATTTTGTGTATACAAGTGTCCCTGCCCGTTCAGGTATGTCTTTTAATTCTACGGTTGAATTGTGTGTTTGACTGATTCATATTGGCTTTAACAAACGCATGTTTGTAGGGAGGAACTGTGCCTTGTTATTTCACGGTGGATATGGTTCTCGTCTCATCTGCTTTGGTACGTTCTCTTTTTACTGCTATTATGATGTAGTAGTTAAGCTTCGGTAAACGGGTTTTGATCAAACTTTTGTTTGTAGTGAGGATCTGTGACCTGGCTCGTTTTATCTATTGTCTTGAGTTGCCTCTCTTCGAGCTGCTGGCTCAGGTAGGTTTCTTGCCCATTCGAATTAGTGAATTAGGATTACTGTTTCTGTAAGCGTATTTGTTATTTACGCTGGTTTAATATAGGCTTATTGTCTTGCAGTGAGACTCCGTGACATTATTGCCGCCTATCCAGCGTGGGTACGTAGTATAACCATCTTCAAGATTATTTATGGTACTTTTTGCTATTTACGAGAATTTGCTTGTTGTAGGTGTAAGTGGCCGGTGCGCTGGAGGGTCGATCACGCAGGCGCTGCTGTTTTGTACGACTGACAAAGTCCTTGCTTATGTTAATTGTTTCGTCTTGGAATTTTGAGAGCTCATATTTTAAACTGTATTTTTGTGTTTGTCTGTTTTACTTTAATTTGGTTGTTGGATTTGTATTTTTTTCATTGCTGCTTTTGTTTGAATCTCTGGTATCAATCAATTGCAAGCCATTAAGGGTCCAAATGCTGTAATGATTTTGTGTTCAATTGTAATTGGACAAGTTAAGGCGCTTGGGCTAGTCCTGGGCCATATTCTCCCTGTCCTGATATTGTACTAATGCCCTATTATAAGTGACTGTTGCCATCTTTTGTGCAATAATTTTTAGCTGTTTATCCCTTCGGCAGGTGTTGAATGATTTCAGAGGGAGGCTAGGCACCTGGTGGCGGCCTCTGTCACTGCATGCAGGTGTGTGGTTATCAGTTTACAGTGTTGCGTAGTGTGCTGTGTGCTTTGTGTTGTTGCTGTGGAGTTTTCACAGATCACCACTACCTCGAATGTGTGCACGTGTGGGTGGTGTGGATCCCAGAGCACGCCTACTGTTAGTCTGCCTCCCTCAGGTAAGCCCTGCCTAGCCCCATCCTGTCCCCAGTTGCGTTGGGTGGATTTTTAATCCAATTAAGGTATATTCTACTGTTTTAGCCACATTGGCATACTGATATTCAATAAATGTACTTTTGCATTTCGCTAAATTGCTTGCTTCCAGGTTTTTGGATCAACTTCCTCTCCCATCCCCTTTTCCCCTAATTAATAAAATGATTTGAATTGGAATTCAAGTCTGCTGCCTCGTGCATTTGAATCTGTGGTCACTGTGTTCAGTTGAAAATACTGTACGGTATTCCCTGGGGCCTAATTGTATTGGTCTTCCTGGGGTGGCGTAATCGGATTATTAGTTGGGGTATATCTAGTCCCAACCCTCTCCGTTGCCCACCATCACATATATATATATATATGTACACGCCCATGCCATTTACCATTCCTTCACACTCTGATTAGATGTGTGCTTAAATCAGCTGACTGCAACTGATTTCCCACGGATCGATGTGCGTATACTGACGGAAAATCTAAAATGCCGCGGAAATGTCTCTTTCATATGACGACGTTTCATCAGAAGACGTTTTGAGCCATTGCTGTGCGCTGCTGTCCGTTAAAAAAATCATTCATCTGTCCAAAGGCGTTCTGGTCCGCTGTAGACAGTCATCCACTCTGCTGTTCTTATACGTAACCACAACTGTCAGATGGTTGTGACGTCGCCTGTACCGTTGTGAAAAGTCAGCCTGTTGCTTAAGGTCCCTACTATGGTTTTGAGGCTACGGCACCAGCGTCAGAAAAGATTTATTTTCGGGCGCCGTAGCCGTCGCAAAATCCGCCTTTGCTTATAGTCCCTATTGGCGGGTGTCATCGGGAGTTGCAGATTCAATCAAATTAAAATTCAATCAAATTGCCCCCTATTCACTCAAAAGTACGCACCAGTGGTGTCAATAATTTGCGTATAATTTCTTGATATGGAGGTCGGGACTCTCTTGATGTGATGTCTTTCTTCTGTCTTGTGGGAACGGCGATGGCCAGCTATACTCATATACACCGAACACTTTACTTGCTACTCGCCGTATAATGTTCCAAGGCATTTATAATTACGTGTAACTCTGCAATCAGTTGACTGGATGGTGGCACGTAACTGACCACGCCAAGTCCTGCTGGTTTTAGTCCAAACTAGCATTCAGATTCTACTGAAAAAATATTGCACGGAAAGAATGTTGCTTTGACGCATGTTTCAGTCGCGTGCAACCCATACAGACCACCACCTGCAAAAGATTATTCTACCGTGTATTACTAGGAGCAGCTAATCACCACTAGAGAGCGATAGTGAACAGTTTCCCCCACAAATCGCTGTATCGCAGCCAATTAATTACAGTGCATTCTGGTAATTCACTCGTCAAACAACGTGTAACGCAATAATATAAACGCGTTTTTCATGGAATGCGGAACACTGAAGCAGAATCTCTGGTTATTTACTGGGTAACTCAATGCCAGACTCATTCAGGCATTTTAACTGTCGGCATATCTGTGGGTAGCATGTCACCAAAAAAATTGCATTTGGGAAATTAACACAATTAACACTGTGAGCTGTCATGGTTTTGCCCAACAAACTGCATTTCCCCCAGCCCAGAAAAACTCGAGAGAGCTTGACAGAAGCTGCCACACTGGAACACCAATTCCACGTGTGAAAGGAGGACTATACCCGCTGTCATATATGCTCTGTTTACAAGGGCAGCTGCCCTGGCCTGTTGAATGAAGGACTGCTAATTCCCATTTGCAAGGCAGAACATAATTTGATGCAATGTACGTGATGGAGGTCCAATTTTCATCCCCAGGTCAAAGTATAACAGAGTCTGACCCTACTGAGAATGCATTGTTCAAGCCTGCAAACTGTTTTTTTTTTTTTAAACTAGCCAACTAACCAACAGATTAAATGACTGAGTGAGATCTCAAAAGTAATCAGTCCAACGCAATTCATAATCAGGGCAATCTAAAGGCCACAATAAGCTCCTTGAATCCTGATGTCCTGAGCAGTGGCCAACCAAAGAAATCTCCCTGTAGAACGGTGCACATAAATCTGTGTTAACAGGGGGCACATAGGCCTAAATCAATACATATTAATTAATAAAACCCTGAATCCCCCGCTGGGAAAGAGCATAACAAATTGCTGGGCAGAAGGAATCAATCGCTGGACTTGGCGATAGCGGAAACCAGGTCTTTATTAAGGTCAACAGTCCAAGATCTGGTGTGCAGCAAGCTTAGAAAAATGGGAAAGGTGATTTGCAGTCCAGGGACAGGTCAGAGTCGAGCAGTGGCAGTCAGGCTCTCGGGGGAAAGGCAGAGCGCGATCAAAGATTCGTGCCACGGTCAAAGCCAGGAATTCAATACAGAGGGAGATGGAGATGGAGAAGGTGAGAACAGGAATCGAGCAGCACTAGAGAGGAAAACCGAAGAAAAGCAAGGGAGGGATGCACACAAACGCAAACGACTGGAAGGATGAGTATGGAACCCGGAGTATAAAGAGACCGCGAGAGAGCATGAACAGGAACGAGGCGAGAACAAAAGACACTGAGACAGACTCGAACTAAAACACACAAGGGAGACAAGTAGCAGTAGGAAACGGGTCTGAGGAGAAGTGTGTGGAATTAATGCACAAACGGATTGGGGAGCTAACAAGATAATCAATCAACTGAAAGTAATAACCAAAGCAAAATGGAGAACACATAAACAGCTACGCTGTAATACATTTCAGGCTGGTTAAACTTAGAAACGAAAGTTCACAGGCTGCCTTAAAAATGTGAGTGAACTCAAATAAATGTGAGGTATCTCAACTTGAAGAAATGCTTTGTCTCAACTCACCATTAGTCAAGGCAAATAGATAACTCTAAGTTTAATGTCTGAAAAATTATAAATTGAGTTCAGTATTTGAAACTTGTCATGACTAGTGGAGTCAAAGAGAAGAAATAGGTTCACATAACTTAATGGGGCTTTTGTGTTTTACAGAGTAGAAATACTATGAAGTTAATATAAAGAGACACTTGACATGACCGTAAAGTATGCGCCAGCTCTGATTACTGGGGGATGAAATGACTCTTAAAAACCATTGAAGATCCCAGTGCCAAAGAGTTTCAGGCTCTGAAGATAGACTGTTTGTTCCTAACACCTAGAAAACTTAGGACAGAACAAAAGGAGGAATAAGACTTGCTGACACAACTTCATATGTTTGTTGATGTTTCTGGTCAGGTTTTGCTGGTGAGGGTATGCTGTTCGTCAATAATTTTTTAAAAGTCTTTTCCAATTTTTCACCCATACCTGACAACTTTTTGGCACTAGACAGAAGGTTCTGGCTTTTATCTTTGTTGGATTGACCCAAACAACCATAAGCTACACGAGGCAGACAGCATTTTTGGCACATAAATGTGGTTTGACAACGCAACACAAAGACCAACTGCCATCTGGGTCTCGCTCCAATTTGTCGCAGCCTTGGTGTTGTCATTGTTTGACATCCTATTCCACCACAGGACACAATAGATAAGAAACACTGCCCTGCCAGGTTTATGGTATAAATACACTATACGCTGCATTTGACCACCAAACTGCAGTGATTGACAAAAACAAGTGTGGAGGCCTAGAGTAATCTTCATTGAGCTCAGACAAGAGATTGAATTTAGGACAATAGTGGCCTGGGCCGAGTTGCTCAGTTCAGGTTGTGCTCAAGTAATGCTACAGGTGGACAAGTCAAAGCTGATTTTATTGCTGAACCAGACACAAGCAGGGGATTTACTGCCTTATCCTTTTCTCTTATCTGTGATTCCTTGCCCTGTAAATCCTGCCAGGATGGGAAAGAATATTTGAGATTCTAGAGGAACCGTACATTTTCGTGCCTGGAGCTGGTGTTTGCTGGAAAAAAAAAAAAAAAAAAAAAAAGTCCTATTTAAACATGAAAACTTTCCAGTTCTCACTTAAAGAACAACAAAAAAGGGGTTTTAAATTCGATTTTTTGCTTTTTAGTGGTAGATTATGGATCAAATAATTAAAAATTAAATCAACTTGAGAGATTTGGGTAAGAAATACATTTTTTGAGGCACTGTTTCTGCGCCTGCGCTGTCAGAAATCCTAAAAGCGCGATTGTATATGTGAACACCTGGCATCATTCTGAGACTCGGTCGCACTGTGTGCACTAGCTTTACAGTGTGCAAGTAAGCCTTAGTGCTACATACAGTCACAGAACTGTTGGCTTGAATCGAGCCATAATCAGATTGTTCACTTTGTGTCTTCATCTTGCCTTCACAAAAAATCACCACATCAATTTTTATGCAAAATGAGCTTTGTGTTGCCTCTGTAGCTGCTCAAGTCAGAGTCAGAAGTAGAGGCTGTGTTCGAATTGAGGGATGGTGCTCTTGATTTACGCAAGCACAGGACATACAGAGAGGTAGACAGAACACAATTATAACGAATGTTATCCCATGAAAAACTAAATAATTAAAGCTGTTAGGAGCATAGACTGTATTCAGTATAGCCTAATGGTAGCAGAACAGCCTAAGTCATTATATGATGAAAAACCATTGAGGAGAGGAGACAGCAATCACAGTAATCAAACTCGAATTACCGTGCTAGCCAGCTAACTTGCCCCTTATTTGGCAAACGAAACAAATGTGCTTTTTTTAGCCTTATTTCACGCACCTGCAAATTGACTCCTTCACAAAAATATGCAGATTAGAATATGGGACTCACCAATAGCCTCTTTGTGCTGTCCTAAAATAAGGCGTCTGAACGGATTTAATTATAACATGCATTTTGTTCTATACATTGTCTACTCCCCGGTTTTATAGCCAGCTAGCCATATTCGATAAATCCTCTACAGTATTGTCTCATGGAATGCAATATAAGTTTTGTGGCTTTTTGGAGTTGTCAATGTTTCTGCAGGTCATTGGTGATGTATCTTATTTCAGTCATTGGCAAAGTAAACGTCTGCACAGTGATTAATATCACACACCGTCCGGCATTGATAGTGAGATTTTTCTCAATGTTCCTCGTACAGCCTCCAACTACACACGATCGAGGCATTCTATATTTGCCGAATAAAATGTATTAAAAACAAACCCAAAGGCGAAGCTTTAGCACTGATACTTCGCACAGAACATACGCACTTATATGTCCACGTCGAATCGAGAGCTGCAACGAGTCTCAGAATGACGTCACATGCATATAATTAATACGTAATTAGCTTTTGGGAAATTGTATTGCAGCTGGACTGGTTTCTGATCTCCTTTAAAGATTTTTTTTTTTTGAAAATTTTTTCCTTTATTTTGATGGTTGTGCGGTGGTGGTGGGGGGGGGATGGGGAAGGTTTGTGGCAGGTGACCCAGGCTGGAGTCGAGCCCAGGTCGCCATGGGAAGGACACAGCTTTTATGATGCACGTGCTTAGACGGATAAGCCGCCAGGGCCCCCTTAATCTTCTTTTTTTCAAAACAAATAGGATGATTGAGCTCAGTTATTAATGCATGTGGGTAAAGAGTAATGCAAAAGACCTAAAACTGCCAAAACTGCAAAAAAAATCAAGTATGTTTGAGTTCCTCTTTAACCTGTTTTTAGACCAAAAATTGCATAGCCAAATTGAAAAGGGCATATGTCTGCAACCATAAGGTCTATTTGAAATATTTTGGTCTCAAAATGAAGGGGACACTTGTGAGATTTGTTCAGGTGTGTAAATACTCTTGTTTCTTTTATGTTTCTGTTTCTGTTGTTGCTCTTCTTTTGCTGATATCTTGCAGATGCTTTGGAGTAGGGTAAAGGGGGCATATCATTGGAATCTGTGGAGTCTGGTTTCATGTGAGCTATTGGTCGTGTATGTGGCATAAAGCAGCAGAGCGATAGCATCGAAATTGTAGGAGAGTGGTTAACTAGGTGGCGCTGTAGGGATTTTGGTGTTTGGTAATTCATTTCGTTGGTGTCAGAATTGCATGAAAAAATGGCTTATATATTCTTGTAGCTGAGGTTCTTCTGTTTAATTTGATATGCAGCATGACTATCCTGTTACAGGGGTAATGCTTCATTTTTTGCTGTTTCTCCTGGTGTGTTCTCAGGGACCCTGGGGTTTTAAGGGTTAATCTTTCTCTATTCTTCCCTGCATCCATCACTGTTTTTTTTGTTTGTTTGTTTTTATGTGTTGATTTGTAGTGTGGGCAGCGTGGTGGCGCAGTGAATAGCATGATTAATGTACATCAAGAAGACTGTGGGTTCAAATCCAGCCTGGAACCTTTCTATGTGAAGCTTGCCTGTTGTCCCTTTTGTGTGAGTTTCTTCCATGAGCTCCAGTTTCCTCTCAGTCTTAAAAACCTGTGCTTGGTTACTCATTGCACTAGATGGCCCATTGGTGTGATTGAATGGTGTGTGGATCCTGCACTGGATGGGTGTATACTTGGCTCACCTACAAGTTTGATAAGAATAAAGTGGCTTAGATAATGGATGTTTGGATGGATTTTTACTGTTTATTTGATGGTTTGTTGGTTTTCCTTGAATTTATTGATAGGTTGGAAAGGTTTTGTAAAAAAAATAAATAAATCAAAAAGTCTCAATTGTTTGTTTATTCTTTCTTTGTTGCCATTATTGAACAGACTATGCCATGTTCAGTTTTATGTAAGAAGCAATCCGCTGGAAGCATCAGATTATCCATGCTAACAATTCAATTTCACACTTGGAAGGCTGCAGCGAATTTCAAAAAAATACACTTGATTTAGATTCACGTTTTTCTCTAACCTTGAATCTAGCCTATATCCCCCGATCTGGCCATTGTTTCTTAAAATGCCACCTCACCATCCATCGATGAACTTACCGCCATTGGATGTGCAAGGAGCTACGTTTCTCATAAAACTATGAGTGCGCCCGTATTCAAGCCGATGTGAAGACGATGCCGTCTTTCAACCTTCCCTATCAATCATAATAAAACAGGAGAAGGGGGGAGAGAGAGAGAGAGAGAGAGAGAGAGACGCAGTGTATTTGTGAAGTAAAGGTTCAGTTAATCCCTGAACCTCGCTCTGGACACGTTTCCCCACTGACTATCTGGCCATCTATTTATCTGGTCATCATCTGGTCAAATGCTATAACATACCACAATAGATTACTAACTTTATGTAACGCAAAAGTTTTTTAATGTCTTTATATGGCAAATGGTAATCTAATGGATGAGACACAAATACCCATTTATAAGATTCTGTATTTGGCGCGCGCTTGTCTTTTCACCAGTGCTGAACAAAGCAACAAAATCTGCCCGGCTGGAGTTGCATTAGTTGACTGACCAAGTAAGATTTACGCACATCGGCTTGCGGATGAGTGAAAGTCTGGACTATTTCAGCAAATATTCTCGCGCAACTGTAGTTGGCACGCGTCACAGAAGCTTGGCGATAGAATCGTCGGTCACCGGGCGCTCGAGACAGCAGCGGAAAAGCCCCAGGCGGTGATTTTTACGTGCAGCGGTCTCCCCCGGACTTGGCACTGCGGGAGGAAGATAAAAGACACCGCAGAGTCACACGTGAAGGAAGAGAGCAGAAGTCTCGCTCGGTTCTGAAGCGTCGCTGTTGCCGTTGGCAGTCCTTTTTCCAAAATCGGTCTCTACACATTACAAGGCAGATAAATTATATTGTGGGTGCAGGTAGAACTTTTGGAGTAGAAAGAATACGTTCATATTTTATCATAGGTTTATTATTTTTATGATGAATATGCGTAGTAGTTTCTACTGTAGCATCATGTTTGACTTTATTCGGTGAGAAATTAATGTACATTGGAGGTAGATGGCATTTTAAGGAAAACATTATATTGATTGCAACTCCACGAGTCCTCAAAAATGGACTCCTTATTCAATACAACGGACTATCCAAGCAATTGGACGAACACCACAGAGCCAAACCGAACGGACATATATTGGAACCAGTTCGTGCAACCTGCATGGCGGATAGTTTTGTGGGCGATAGCTTACAGCACCATTGTTATAGTGTCGGTGGTAGGCAACATTGTGGTGATATGGATCATATTGGCGCACAAACGAATGAGAACTGTGACCAACTATTTTCTGGTAAATTTAGCCTTCGCGGAGGCATCTATGTCGGCATTCAACACGGTGATCAACTTCGCATATGGAGTTCACAACGAGTGGTACTTCGGGCTCGTGTACTGTCGGTTTCACAACTTCTTTCCAATCGCCGCAGTCTTTGCAAGCATTTACTCAATGACAGCTATAGCGCTTGACAGGTGAGCGACCAACTACGAATTTCATGCCTTCACTCATGAATGAGCTTTCTCAGCACCCGCCACTCATTCTGTCTGTTTGCCAGGAATGGTTCGACTTCGCATTTTTTTGGTCTTCCTCTCATGTGTTTGTCTATTTTCCTGCTAAATTTCACGTTATTCTAATATATTCTGTGTAACATGTTTAGGCGCTTTAAATATGGACTTCAAATTATTCCTATATTTCTATTGAACATTTGGGTGTTCATTAATTTTTTTTCCATTTCCTGAGCTAAAATGATGCGTCTTTTCTTATATATATATATATATATATATATATATATATATATATATATAAATATTCATCTGTAGCAGCCAATCTCTTGATGAAATGTGTGATCTAGAAATTTCAAAGCCATTTGAATATCTTCACAAGCCTGCCCGTGAATAATAATTGACTGAAGTGATTATAAAAATGCATGGCTATTCATCTTTTGAAGTATCAAATGCTTACGGCACGTTTTCTTGGTTGCGCAAGATATTGATCTGCAGTTGACACAGCATGAATTAAGCTAATTTGGTTTTTAAATCACTGTTCCGTTGACATTTGTTGCATTCTTTATCGAGGGTGTCGGCTGAACCTGGTTTGTCAACCGCCTTCCGCTCGTGAGTGTGGTGTAATCAAATGCTTTTTGTGGATTAAAATCGACGTTCGCCTACTGGCTTTGTCATTGGTGTATCAATGGGAGGAAGGTTTTGCGAATGTAAATTAATTAAGGTTTCGATATCATTAAAGAAGATAAATATTGGCTGAATCCGCAGTATGCGCAGGGGATATTGACTTCGCGAAACTTAACTTCAATCTTTTGGTCAAGCTAGTCTTGTCAGAACCGCCCGCGTGTGATGAACTACAGGCATCTCGTCGTGCTGGGATGATTCCGGCTCGTGCTTTTAATAATCATCATCCGTCATCATATCGATCGTTGTCGTACTTATCAAATTAAGATTTTATAATTAATGGCACCACTAAAGATCATTGTCAATTAAATACCACATTTAGCCCGGGAATGAAATTCAACTTATTTTAGTTCATTCACGTTTTAAGGTAGTGCCTTGTGTCATTATACATCCATTTTTGTTTCACCAAGACTGTAAAAATGAGACTATAGACATTTACAAAATCCCTTTGTCATCCAGCACGACTAAGAGAAGAAAAGAACTCACAGTACCAAAGAGACAGGTGGATGCTGACCTTCATAAATCTGGTAGTGGCTCTACAAGATTATACAGACCGCTGAGCACTGTCTAGACAATTATTGAAAAACTTAGGGAATATTTGAATACCAAACACATTTCGATCCCCTGGGTAGGTAGGAGGATGGTGAGAGAAGGAAAATTCCCCAAGAATCACTGTGAAAGAATTGTAGGGTTTAGTGGTATCGTACGGTCACCAGGTTTCAAAGAGCACCATCAGACCTCGCCTCCATGACCACAGGCTCTTTGGAAGGGTTGCAAGAGGAAAGCTTTTTCTGACCCTAAGACACAGAAGCAAGCGCTCACAGTTTGCCAACGGTCATTCAAATCATGACCAGCAGAAGGTGCTGCAGTCAGATGAGACCAAAACTGAATGTTTCAGTCAGATACAGTGTCGGTATGTCTGGCGTCAAAATGGAGACACATACAAGGAAAGGCACCTAATACACACAGTGAAATACGATTGTGGATCAGTGACGTTCTGGGCTGTTTTAATTCCGGAGGTTCAGAGGCACTGGTTAAGATCAATAGCTTCATGGATTCCACCAAGTATCAGGTAGTTTTTGCTGACAATCTGGTTGCCTTTGCCAGAAGGATGAGCCTTAGCCTTTGATGGTCTTTACAGCGAGACAACGACACGAGTCAAACCTCAAAATCCACATAGAAATAGTTCAGGGACAAAAAAATCTGAGTACTGCAATGGCCGTCTTAGTCACCAGACCTCAATCTGATTGAAATCCTGTGTGCTAAGCTAAAGAGGGCAGTTGATGAACGCAAACCCAAGAATGTGACTGATTTTGAAAGCATATGCGTGGAGGAATGGTCCAAAAGCCCTCCAGATGTGTGCCTTAGCAGTATCACACCATACAGGAAAAGACTCCATGCTCTTATCCTTGGTGGTTCTGCCGAGTGCAAAACAAGGGGTGCCAATAATTATGGAACCTTAAATTGGTGAATTTAATATTTATGAAATACGTTGCATGATTTATTTAATTGGATGTATGGCGTTTATTTATTATTTGTCATGTGAAATTCAGTCCCAATGTTCACATGGGTGTCGAGCGGGTACTCTGGTCTCCTCCCAGAGTCCGAAGAAATGCACGCTTGGTTAATTGGAGACTGTAAATTGGCCGTAGGTATGAGTGTATGTGTGAACAGTGTGTGATCCCTGCAATGGATTGGCGAGCTGTTCAGAGTGTGTTCCTGCCTTTTGCTCATAGTCAGCTAGGATAGGCTCCAGTGACCCCACTACCCTAGTGAGGAAAAATCAGTGCAGATAATGGATAATTGATGTATTGATAGACATTGACATCTTTATCCCAGGGTTGTTGTAAATCTCTCTTTCTCTCTCTCTCTCTCTCTCTCTCTCTCTCTCTCTGTCTGTCTCTGTAACTCTCTCTCTCTTAGTCTTTCTCTCCAAGACCTGTACAATGAAAGGCATTTTTGGTAATGGGCTTTGAGATCGTTATGGCAGTCAGTGATCTCTGCTGCGTTTAGTGTGTTCATAACAGACATGTAATTGGTTTTTGACATGCCCCTTTCAACAGCCACGCATTATGGAAAAGAGCAAGTTGTGACATTGCTCAGTTTTGTAAAACTGCTCCCTGGGGATACATCTGATGAAGACAGTTAACACGTTTGTTATTCTTTATTGCCCTTTCTTGTTAAATGATCGCGAGGATTTACTGCTGTTCTGCCGGGATTTTATTTCTACAACATGAACTTGGCTTATGGACCGGATATGAACCAAATCCTGCTACTGTTTTATGCTTTAAATCTCTGTTGGTTGAGTCTTAACTGCGGCCTGTGTTAATGCGTATGGCAGCTGCACAGCGTCTTAATGTCTGACACCCCAGAATGTTCACAATCCGAAAACCAACTGCCTGGCGAGTCGCACTTCTCCCTCGGTCCATGATTAATAAGCCCGACGAACAGTAAACAGTATTTCGAGAGCATCGGGAAACATTCCATGCTCAGGCTGTCATTCGGCTCTGTGTGATAGCGCTTTGCTGAAAATATCCGTCAAGATATGTCCTTAAAAAGCCTGTTTATTTCTCCTAACACATTCTGGCAAAAAAAAAAAAAAAAAAAAAAATTAAAAACAACCCCTCGGAGCTACTAAAATATCACAAATAGCGGTGGATTTCATAACCTATCTAATGTTGTGGGAAAACTCTAAGACTCATTGGTGAAAAATATTACCTGCACACTGCCATTACTGCTAGCTGGTATTGCGGTTATTAAACCTTAGAGCGCTAAATACCAATAATGTTGCTCAATGATGAAAGATATCAAATTCAAAGCTGTTGAAAACCAATCATGTGGCGACTTGGAGCTCTTTTAAAGAAGTCTCCATATGATAGGTTTTCAACAGCACAAGATAATTTAATACATGATTTTTTGAAAATTAATTTCAGTGCTCTCAGGGTTAAAGTGCGCAAAAGAGCTGACATATCTATATTAATGGCAGCAGAAGCTGTGGTGTGCAGTAGTTATTTTCAGCGATTTTGCTTGTATTTATTTTTTTATCCCAAACTTGCGCAAAATGCTTTGGATGTGCGCGTGTCTCTTATTTTAACCCTTAGAGTGCTGAAATAAATTTAAAAAAAAAAAAGATAAATTAAATGATCTTGTGCTGTTGAACACCTATCATGTGGCCACTTGTTTAAAAGAGCTCCCCTGCGGCAGCTCTTTTAAACAAGTCGCCACATGATAGGTTTTCAACAGCTTTGAATTTGATATCTTACATCATTGAGCACCGCTATTGGTATTTAGCGCTCTAAGGGTTAATGTTCTGCGACGGGCCACATGTTGTACACAGGGCTGAATGGCGGTGATGTGGCTCTGCGCTGGAGGGAGTGTTTAATATGAGAGCAGGAAGCCTGTCTGTCCTCTGTCCTCTCCTCACTGAAATGCGTCTCCTTTCCTCGCCTCTCATATAGGCTCAACAGCCTCTTTCATCATCACCGGGGGTCGGCTCTGTCCCTTTCACGTTTATCCTTTTTTTCTCTCTCTCTCTCACTCTGTCGATCTCTCTCTCTCCCAGTCTCTCAGATTCATCTACTTTCGCTGCGTCTCCCTCTTTCTGTCCTTTTCTCTCCTTTGCTACATTTTTTCTTCTCTCTTCCTCCCTCCCTCTCTTTGTTACCCTTACTCTACTGGTCAGCCTCTCCATCTTTCCCCCCTTTCTCACTGTCTCTCCTTCCCTCTCCTCCACCTTTTCTCTCTTCCAACTTTTCTCCCTGCCTACTGCTCTCCTTTGCTCCATCTCTTCTTCTCTATCATTCTTGTCCTCCCTCTCTCCCTCCCTGTTCCTCCCTCTCTCTCGCTCTCTCCTGCCCTCTCTCTCCCTCTCTCTCCCTCTCCTTTGTTCCATCTCTTCCTCTCTCTCTCAACTGCTTATCCACTCTGTATTTCTCTCCCTAATTTCCTCACACCATTTCTCTGATTTTCCTCCTCTCTTTCTCTCCCCACGCTATCTCTCTCTTTCTCTATCCCTCTCTCTTACACACAGCTCCTCTTCCTTCTGTCATGCACCACTCTTTCTTCATCTCAGAGATGGTCATGTCCTCTGACTCTATCGGCACACATGATGGGGACATTAGTCTGCACACAGCCACTGCGCGCTGCACTGCTTTTACAACTGCCTGTACGCCCCCCCCCCAGCTTCCTCTTTAAAGCTGCTGTTATTTCTGATCAGTGTGATGGTGTCTCTTCCCCCTCCCCCCAGCAGGTTTACAGACCGATCGACTGAGCTCAGTCTCTAAAGGAGAGGATAAAACAAGGAAATCCACAACCTGGGCTGACAAATTTGGCCATCGTTTCCAGCCATTCTGCTTCATTTCCTGGTCTTTAATTGCGGCTTTAAGAATTGGTTGCACCTCCATACTCACACACACACACACACACACACACACTCTCTCTCTCTCTGTCTCTCTCTTTGTATCTCTCTCTCTCTCTCTCTCTCTCTCTCTCTTCTTTCTCTCTCTCTCTCTCTCTCTTTGTATCTCTCTCTCTCACACACACACACACTCTCTCTCTCTCTGTCTCTCTCTCTTTGTATCTCTCTCTCTCTCTCTCTCTCTCTCTCTCTCTCTCTCTCTGTCTCTCTCTCTCTCTCTCTCTCTCTCTCTCACACACACACACACACACACACACGTACACAGAGGACACTGAAACAGATGGAGGACTGTTGGAGCGAAGTACGAGGGTATACTCTGCTGTGCTAAGGTGGTGTGGAAAGGAACAGAGGGGGTCTGGCTTGCTCATGCTGTTTTGGATGGAGCTGCTGGTGAACGAGCTAGAATCTGCACTACAGTGTTCTATAGCTACATAAATATCCCATTCCTTCTGCCACCCTATTCTATCCCTCCATACATACTGTACTGTGCACTTCAACACTGTGCACTGTAAGCATACAGAAAGCTCGGTCATAACACTACACAGCCGAATTTGTGTTCCTCAAATCCACGTCTTCCTGAGCCAAACACAGCGAGTTTCCCTGCCGCCCTTTGCCTTAGAGTCAGACTCTGACCCATCAGCTGCTCTGGGGTGCATTTTCCAAAAGCATAGTTGCTAACTAAGTTAGCAACTTACATAGTTTGTCCATTCACAGTCAATGAGCCCAATTATGTAAGTTAGCATCTGTGATGGATTTGGATTTACGGGCCAGATTTGAATAATCTTGCTGTTTGTAACTCCTGATGCGTACTTCTTGTGCAGTACAAAGCTCTTTCGCAAACTTTCACAAGGATCACCACAAGGCCTCTCTCATGAATTTTTTTCTCCAAACATCACATCTCAGTAATTAGGCTGAAGATGTGGCTGAGGGCCAGTTGATCTCTCTTGCTACCTTCTCTCCTGAGACCTTCTTATACTGAAACTACCAGAATGGGAATCAAAGGAATGACCACTAATTAAACTCAGGCAGACACAATCAGCATTCCTGAAGGTTCTAGAAGGGGTATCTGAGAGCACGAGGTGTGATTGCCCAATATCTCTGGCCCTAGGGCAGTGATCAACCAATCTGGACCTTGAATCCAAATCCAACTCAGGTTATCTTTTCTCCCTGGCAATTAACTGAAGAATAAGTGCTTCTGATTGGGCGGACTGTCTTTACTCCTGACTCCTAGGTAAAGAGAGGGTGGCAAACAGAAGTTGTCAGACCAGAGCCGTTTCTCAAAGCGTAGGCTGTATCCTCCGAAGGCTGCATTTTTAGGGGTCATCACTAACTTCGATCTGCCAAACTAACATTTAGGGGTAGGGATAAGGTTAAATTTCGGGTTAGTGTTAGGTTTGGGGCTAGGTTTAGGGTTAGGGGTTAGAGTTAAGGCTAGGGTTAGGGAAACCAGTGACGACTCGCTGATACCAAAGCAGTTTCAATGGGGATGAAATGACATTATGTCAGTTCGGCGGCTAGAATCAAGTGACGTCCCCTAAAAATGCAGCCTTCGCAGGACACTGCCTACGCTTTGAGAAACGGCCCATGAGGATGATGATTTTATGACCCCTGCCCTTGGAGGATATATGGGCGAGTTTAACAGGTGACATCATGGAATACACAGCACGGTTTGGGTCGTAAAAAGCGCCAGGATAAGACACATATGCTGTGGTGGGTTAAAGTTTTCATACACTTGTTAGCAACATCTAAACAGCGTGGCAGCCTTGAGTTCCAGTGATCTCTACTACTCTTGATTTTTCTGCATGACCAGAGCTCATACTTCTTTGACGCAAAACATACATTAAGTTTGGTTCTTTTATTAATTTTTTTATATATTAAATTTACTTACAGAAATCTTAATATTTGGTTAAATGTCTCTTGGTCATTTTAACCTCGATGGGGTACTTTAAGCAGTCATCCACAAACTCCTTTCTGAATCTTTGACCTCTCGTGTTGACAGGATCAGTGCAGTTCAATGAAATTCATTGCAGTTTCTGATTCGGGCTTGTCTCTTTAGCACAGTAAACATGTTCCCAATGTGGTTTAAGTCAGGACTTTGGGAAGACAGTTCTAAAATCTTAATCCTAGCCTGATTTAGCTATTCCTTTACCACTTTAGCTGTGTGTTTGGGGTCATCGTCCAGTTGGAACCGCCAACTGCATCCAACACCCAACACTATTGGCTGATGAATTTAAGTTGTCCTGAAGAATTTGCAGGTAATCAGCCTCCTTCATTTAATTTCATTTACTTTCTATAAAGTGCAGCAAAACAGACCCATCGCCTAATACTACCACCACCATGCTTGATAATAGGTGTGCTGTTCTTAGGTTTAAAGGCCTCACTCCCTCCATATTTCTGTCAGCAGCTAACTCGTGTAAACCATTAATAGCAGTAGTAATGAACAGACACAAGGATAGGTTGGCGGCTGGGCTCTGACCCTGAGCTGAAGGAGAGGACAGCAGGGAGTGTCAGGATTTACCCCTCGGGGGAGATTCAAAGCCCACAGGTGGTACAGGGGTGGAGGTGGTATGTTAACCTTTTCAGTGCCCTGGGCCACTATAGTTGCCCAATGATGTAAGATATCAAAGTCAGATGCTGTTGAAAACCTATCATGTGGCAACTTGTTTAAAAGAGCTCCCGCAGGGGACCTCTAAACAAGTTGCCACACAATAGGTTTTCAACAGCTCAGGATAACTACATTTTTAATTCCTTGAAAATGTATTCGGCGCTCAAAGGGTTAACAAACTGCAGGCAAGAGTGATGCAGCAGCAGAGAGTGATGCAGTGCAGAAGCAGGCGGAGGCATTTTATGTCGCAGAGGCGGGGCAGGAGATCAGCTGATATAGCCCACCTACCAGAGGAGCAGACTACTCATTTGAATGGTAGTATCTATGGGAATGAGGGCTTGTCTCAAGTTGTCTGCCAAAACAAGCTGCAGAGGGCCTTTTCTTTGTCCATGTGATTGGCAGCAAACTTCAACTGAGCCTTAAGGTGCGCACGAAGATTTATTGTGTCAGGAAACACACTGAATCTGTGATCATTAGGCAACTATATTGCCGCAGTAGTGGGACAAACAAAACAAACAAACAAAAAAAAAAAAAAACCACAGTTGCGTAACCTGAACAACGCAGGCAATCTGCATAACTATTTGAAGACCACAATGGAAAAATAATGATCAGTCACATTTTCACGTTGTGGAGAAATGATAAATTAAAAATGGAAAACTCTTAGAAACAAAGCACTGAAAAAATATGCAAAAAAAAAAAAACCCACAATAATATCTAATATTATGAACATAATGATATATAAAATATACAAAAATGCAAAATTTGGACTCTGATCGTTTTTCCTTTGTGGTCTTCATTTACTTACGTAGCAAATATAATGTGTAATAAGTTGCCAACGTAGGTTCCCTGTGTGGCTACCAGGCTACACAGAATGTGTCCGTAACTGATCACACAGACCTAATACGTTATACGAGTTACTCAAATAACTTGAGTCAAGAGTGCAATTACGCAACCCAGTTTCCAAGCCATTACGAAGATTATTCTCCTTCCGCAATTTATCTGTGGTGGACTTACACTCTTAGTGTGTGCTGCTTTTGGAGAAAGGGCTTACTCTAAGTCCAGCAGCCTCTCAGTCCATGGCAACTTAAAACATGCTTGACTGTTGACAATGACACCTGCGTTCCGGCAGCTTCTAATTCATTGCAAATCTGCTTCTTGGTGATTCTTGGTTGACTCTGGACCATCCTGACCAATTGTGGCTCAGTAGCAGGCGATAGCTTGTGTTTTCTTCCTGATCGTGGCAGTGAGAGACTGTGCCCTGCACTTTATACCTTTCTCACGACTGTGTCTACAGTCGGGGACCTTTATCTGCTTTTAAAAGGCTCCGAGTTACTTTCATCACTTTTTCAAGTCCGTGCTGGGATCCTGAGCTTCTCCCAATTGTAACATTTGTGGCTCAGCCTAACGACTTTATCGAACGAGACCTATTTAAATGGGCTCAGAGAAGTCACCAGCTGTTGCCAACAGTAAACCAGTGTTTACAAGGAAATAAGGATAGCATAAGCTAGCAATGTATTTATGTGTAATGCCCCTCCTTTCTGGCATTCCATTTCCCTGCCTACCTGCCCTGCAACTAATTAACCAATTATCTGTTGTCCACCGCCTTAATTATTCCCACCTGTTATACTTTTAGTTTTTTAGATTACCTCAAGTATTTATAGCTTAGTTTTCCCTCATTGGGGCAGGTAGCCTTATGCTTAGTTCCCACTGCCGTGCGCTCCTTTACGAACGCCACAATTGGCCATTCGTAGCTGATCGCGGAACTTCTCTGAAGCTGCTTACACACCGGACGCGAAACGAATTTTTCGCACGACAGATTACATTCAAAGTTAATGCAAAGACGCGAATACACGCGCGTGTATTCGCGTCTTTGCATTGACTTTGAATGTAATCTGTCGTGCGAAAAATTCGTTTCGCGTCCAGTGTGAAAGCGGCTTAAGTCTTGTTTCCCCTTTTTGTTTGGTGCACTCCCCTTTATGTTCTCCTGCAGTTTGTATTTGTTTACTTATCCCCTCACTTATTTGATAAACGCCACGTCCCTGTAACTGGGTCCTCTCTTCCACTCCTTGCCCTGGCACCCTTTACAACATCTTTGGGTGCCGGGGTGTGACATTATGTAAACACTGTTTCCTCTGTTGCTCTCGGTATCTTCTGCAAAGCTTTTTCTGCCAAACTGCCCCAGAACTATATTCCTCCAAATTAATAATTCCCCCCTCTTTCACACCACAATGAGGAAAAATACATTCAAGTCTGACCCCAACTCATGTTGCATCAATCGCAATTGCTCACAAGAAGTTTTTTCCACACCACCAAAATTGATCATTTAACTTTCTGTATGTATATTTTTGACCGGGCAGATCTTGCCAAATTTTCAGTTGACCGATAATCAATTTATAAAAGAACCAAAATGCATGTTAGTTTTTTTTATTAAAAAGACAGAAGTGTTCCAATCATTCTGTCACACAAAAATAACACTTGTATTAATGATAGGAACTCTAGACTCTCATAATGTACAGTGCTGTACAAAAGTCTTTGGCACCCTAAATTTTTTTAATTTTTAATCTGGCTTCAGACGTTTACCGTCTGTTTTCCCCATAGGTTTTGCTGAAGATAAAAGTACAGTGTATTTGAAATTCCAAATGCTATTTTAAAAAGTTGTTTAATAAATAAATTCTTTTTCCATTAAAAACAGTTGATACAGATAATACGACCTTTAGCAGAGCCCTGATGTCAACATCATCATGGCTGTCTGCGATTACTTGGAGGGAGAGATCCAAGTGAGTCAGTCAGTCTGCAGAAGAACGGTGGCAAGTTTTCCGCTCTGCTTGGAACAAGCAAAAAGCCAATCGTCTTATACAAGAGTGTTCCGTGAGCACGACACCCCCCTCCAGAGTGGCGACTGTGAAGCGTATCAACAGTCTATCTGCAGCATATGTGGACAATTTCAGGGATGTCCTATGAAAACTGTGGAAAGAGTTGATTTCACCAGCCAAGTACCTTCCAATATGGACGGACGGACAGATGGACTGCACCACAACATAATCCCCTTTTGGGCCGTTGCCCAGCAGGGGATAAAATGATAGCGCAACAGGACAGTGTCTCAGATTTTTTGGGCAAAGCGTTGACACACCAAATATTAGTTTGATTTCGTTTTTACTCCTGGATAAGCGAAGCTTAGGAAGGAGTCTTGTGATGAGACTCAAACGTCACTGACTAATTGATCAATCAATCAATTTGCCGTTAGCACGATCACGGGCAGTAAGATTCACAAACAGTTTATTCAGGAGTTAACAATAGTGTCACTTTGATTAATAGTTCAGAGCTCTGTACAGTACATTTCTCAGTTATTAGAAGATTTTAATTTCATTATTTTTGCAAGCATATTTGCCTTGTAGAAATGGCTTTAAATGCGCCCAAGACTTTTGCTTTGTACCGTATGTGTTCTTAACTAAAGTGTATAAACTTTTGATCACAGCTGTACTTCCCCACTATGCATAGAAGCCCCTGATCAGAACCCAAAACTTGGAGATATTCCGCTTTTCCCATCCCTGCCCTGTGGGAGCTCAGTTCTCATTACTAATCTTAATTGCGAGTCGTCGAGTGCGACGAGCTGCTGTTTGTCTCTCGTTACATAGTTCTAATGCTGAGCAAGGAATAATTTACATGCTTGGCGGTGCACTATGTTAGAAAATGATATTTATTTTATAGAGAATGAGGGACAACTTAATCGGCTGTGAAGACACGAGCAGTATCTCGAAGAGGCTATGTAGTCATTTTATGCCGTGCTGCGGCAGACGATGCCTCGGGAGAGGCTGCGTTTCGAAACTGATTTATCGATAGAGCTAAAACGCTGAAATCAGGGAGTTTGTAAATGTAGAACGCGCTATCATGTGACCTCCCTGATTTCAGCCTGTTAGATTGTGAAACATAAAGAGCTCACGCTGGGGAGAAGAAAGAGAGGAGTAAAGGAAGGAGAGAAGAGGGAGAGGAAGGGAAGAGAGTGAATAGGATTTGCATATTAAAATAAATAAAAATGATAATGAATGGTGGAGGAAGGAAGGAAGAGAATTTCTTAGTGGCGGCATTTCCAAAGTAAAGATGCCATTGGCCCTGACTCAAAATACAGAATACACACATCTACACACACACATACACACACAGTGCCCCTCTGCTTTTGTATTAGTGACCATATGGAGACATGTGGCTCTAGGTGCACCAAACAATTGGGAACTTCTGGAAGACACACATATAAACACAGGAAAAGCCACTGTGTGTGCATTTGTGATCTTGCTACAAATGAGAACCAAAAAATGCCTTTTTCTTACAAAGTGGCAACATTTTTGGGAAGCGAGGACATTTTCTTGTGTCCTCACAACTACAAAGGCAAATTGCGACTTATTTGTGAAGGTTTGGGGAAAGGGTAGAATTAAGGATAGGTTAAGGTTAGGGTAAGGGTTTGGGGTGAGGTTGGAATAGGGGATGGGTTAAGGTTAGGGTAAGGTTTTGGGTTAGGCATGCATTGCTTATTGTTAAGATTAGGGAAAGGCTGTAGAGACACAAAGAATGAATGGAAGTCAAAGTACTATCCTCACAAAGATATAGGTACAAGGGTGTGTGTGTGTGTGTGTGTGTGTGTGTGTGTGTGTGGCGTGCATAAATCTCTGTGCATGCTTGGTCGTATCCCTGACACCCGGATATCCGGCCCTACACTGATGGAGACGCCTCGCCTTCACATCTCTTAACGCCTCTCAAGCCCCTTTTTCCCCATTAACGTCCATCTCAACGGGAAGCTTAGGAGAAGCATTACAGACGAGCGATGACAGCAACCGAGCGCTTACAAACGCTGTCTGTTTTAATCAGAAGTTTCTCAGTCCAGTTTATTACAAAGCATGCCATCAAGTGTTAGATTGCTGTGGTTAATTAGAAACTGTATCTCGGTTTCAGATTCAATTTGAGACGCAGTCATAGTGTGGGAATCTGTGTGAGTGTGTGTGTGTGTGTGTGTGTGTGTGTGTGAGAGGAGAGAGAGAGAGAGAGAGAGAGAGAGAGAGATGTTCAGATATACAACCCAGATTCATCAGTTCAGCTCTGTTGACTTTATTGTCTCTCTCACAGGAAAATGCACTTGCAGCAGCACTAAAAATATCAGTAAAAAACGGTAACAATACTGATACATTGACGTAAAACAATAACAGTAATACACAAAAATTTATGTGGGTATTTACAAAATACGGTAATAAACTGTGCTATGTAAATCGTGCCAGCATATGGAGGCAATACGCCAACGCAATACTCAGAATAAACTCTAATTATAACCCAGATCAGTGTTTGCCAGCCCTGCTCTTTGAGTTGCCCTGCCCTGTACATTGAATGCCTCCCTGATCTGATGCACCCAGACTGTGTTCGAATAGTCAAAAAATTACGTCCTTTTGTCTAATTCCTATCCACTTTTCTTTAATGGAAAACGTCATGATGTAAAGGAAAGGTGTGCAGGAAAATTCATCACGGCTTAGGAAGACAGCCGCAGTAGTGGTCCGTCGGCAGGAACAAAGGCCAGCGGTAACCTCACCTTTCACTGCTTAATGACCTAAACATCTCACAGTTTACCTCTCCCGATTAGATATAGTTGCTCAAATTAATTGGTAGAACCGACGCCAGTCTAATTTATGTTCGATAGCATTGTTATACATTACACCTCAAAATTATGAGGCGTTTTCCTCCGCACATAAATGACTACGGAGAACACCAGTGTCTTTATAATTTCTGCGCTCGTGTAGCTTGTGAAACAGCACAGATTTTCGTAAATTAGTTTGCGAGGCTCATAAAGCAATGAGCCCCGAGAATCCGTTCTGTGTTCTCAATGTAGTCATGGCTAAAAGGCGTTGTTGGGTACGATGCACAGCTGAGTGATGGCGAAAAAAAATGCTGAGAAGTCAGTGAATGTTTTGGATTTTTTGCATTTATGTTTCCATCCTAACAATGTTGTATCAACTGTATAAATGTTGGCAATAGGCATTCATTTTTTCATTATCATTTCTTATTATGGAAAATGGATTGGTCTTGGTCGTTCAGTCAATAAATTGTTTGATTGTTAATCAGGCGAACTGGAAGGAGAACAGCTTGAGGACAGTTGAGTGGTAAAGGGTGAGGTTACTGAAGCCCCTGGGAACATGTAACTGCATGCCGCTGCCAGCAGCCATACTGCTATTCGTTCTGCTCCAGCTGCGCGGCTGAAGCTAAGCGGGTGTGGGCTTGGTTAGAACTCAGATGGGAGACCACCTGGGAAAACCAAGTTGCTGCTGGAAGAGGTGTTGGTGGCCAGTAGGTTGCGATCTTCCCTCTGGTGGAATAATCCCCAATGCCCCAGTGCAGTGACCGGAACACTGTGCTGAAGGAGACGCTGTCTTTCGGATGAGACGTTAAACCGAGGTCCTGACTCACTGTGGTCATTAAAGATCCTATAACACTCTTCGATAAGAGTAGGGGTTCCCGGTGTCATGGCTAAATTCCCAACCTGGCTCCGTCGACCTGCCACCTAATCATCCCCTGATCTAATTGGCTGAGCAAATTTCCCTCCCTCTCCCCACCTCAACCCCCAGGGCTCCCTTGAAAAAGAGATTTCAATCTCAACGGGACTTCCCTAGTGAAATAAGGGTTAAAAAAAAAATAAATAAAAAATAAATATGAGAACCCGAATTCACTTACACGAGGCGATTAATGAATTCCAGACCACGCTCAATTGGTTATTTTCAGGGTTTATTGAATGTAGAATGTACGTGGACAAGTGTGGTATGCAATGGAATGGGTTTGAATTGGGAATGTCAAGCGTCGGATGAAGGGGAGCCCCAGGCGACGAGACTCAGGCTGGGGGTCGCATCTCTTCTCTGAGTCGCTTAGGCTCCTTAGAGTCCCCTGTGGTCCTTAGGTAGTGGCCTGTATGAGAGGGGAAGGGGGGGTGGACATAGAACAAGACTAGCGAGGATTATGGGAATACTGGTGGTATAAATAGGCAGGATGGTTAGGGTAGGAAGGAATTGAATGAAGTGTTGAGTGTGGTCTGGTTCACTAACCTGCTTTTGGGAAACTTCATCACGATCATGCGTCTCTCGCCCATCATGTTAGTTTGTTTTCACGATTGACGGGATGGTCGTCGCATTTAATATGGCTACCGCAAGGAATTATGGGATGGTGTTATCTCCATCCTTTTCATTAAGGATGGTTCAGTGTACCCTATGCTACAGGACATAAGTTAGGAAGCACTGAGACACCTTTCCTTTACATTTAGGGAATTCAGACGCACTTATCATGGCTGCCACGTAAATACTTCCGGGTCATTTTTTTGGGAGTTAGGAACTTTCTTATGCAGAAAAGACCATTTGAATGCAGCCCCTGTTTCGCTCATTGGGTGCTCAACTAATGAGCTGATTGGCTGAATCAGGTGTGTAAAATGAGGGATTCGTGGAATGTGCCGGGCAGGGGTATTTCTGGAGCAGGGTTAGGAAACACTGCCCTCAGTGAATGAAGAGGGGTAGGGTATCAGATCTGCAGACTGTGATGTGGGGTTAAGCATTATTTAAACACGTGAAGGTTATTGAAGCTAGAAATGAGTTTCTGCATCTATATGCTCTTTACTCTGGGCATAAACCCCTGACTGGATCATCCAAAATTCATCATGGTCAGGATGTCCTGAGTTGGCCAGAATAGATCTGACCTGACCAAACACCCTTTTTGGGGAGAAAAAAAGGGAAAAGAAACCAAGCAAAATCTCAGTCAGACAATGGTGTTGCTGGTGACTGATCTTACAGGTCATTTTAATAACCTTTGACAAACAGCTTGTTCATTAATGTCCAGGTTCTCTAAGCTAGGGGAGTACAGGGAGGAGCACTGATTCAGGATCAGTACAATGTTTCTGATTTCATTCAGGAAGTACCCTCTGAGTGTTGGTGACCCGTTTGACACAGTGTTTAAGTTTAAAGATCATTTTTTATAATCAATCAGCAGCATGTATATCTGTCCTGGGTTGCAGTCCTCTGGCCTTCGACTGCAGTTTGAGCCAGTGAAACAGAGCCCCTTGGTGTGTGTGTGTGAGTGTGTGTGTGTGCGTGCGCATTAATGTGAGCTGGGAATGCAAGAAAACGAATGATTGAGAGATCTGGAGTGATAAAAAGGGAAAAAATGATAGAGATGGGGAGAGTGTGATGGAGAGGAGTTGAAAAGTAAGGCACGTAGCGAGTAAGACAAGAGAGGGAGAGACTTTTCAATTATTTTTCTGCAAAATTTATTTCTCCTAAATTGCTTGTTCATTAGCCCTTAGAGTGCTATAGGCAACAATAATTGCCCAATAATATAAGATATCAGAATCAGATACTGTTGAAAACCTATCGTGTGGTAACTTGTTTAAACGAAGAGCTCTTTTAAACAAGTTGCCATGTGATAGATTTTCAACAGCTCAGGATAATTACATTTTTAATTCCTTGAAAATGTATTCTGCGCTCTGAGGGTTAATGGTAGTGCTGACTGTTTTATTTACCAAAATGAAACATTATTATCGTTCTTTGTGTTTTCTGCCTTGGCAATATCACACTGGTGTTTGGTTAATTGACTCATTGATTATGTGGAACGGCACTTTCAACACTTTGTGAAAGTCATATTGTGGTGATTATTGTGAGACGTTGAGAACGGCAGTGGCCAAAACATGTCTGTCTTGCAATAAATTAGCTTTTTTAAGCGGCTCACTTTTTTTTTGCGTATGGACTTTTACTTAATTTCTTTATTGATTCTACCTAGAAAGTCTACGCACCGCTCAAACTATTTTTGGTATGTGCGAGGTAGACAGCTTTTTGCTTATTTGGTTTAAAGTCATATTGTGCCAGTCTTCGCAGAGGTCAAACTCCATTAACTCGCACACTCATAACTGGGGATAATTTAGAGTCTCCATTTATCTTGATCTGCATGTCTTTGGACTGTGGGAGGTAAGGGCAGTACCAGGAGGTGACCTAGATGAGCGCTGGAAGAACCTGCAAATTCTGCATAGAAAGGCATAGATTCTGTGGGTTGTTGTGGGGGGACAATGCGACTCACTGTACTGTTTTGCCCAACAAAGCACACCAGTTTCCTTCCACCTATCTGTACTTAACATTTACGGCACTTTTCCACTTTGAGGTATATGGTTTGGTGCGGTTTGGTTACGCCGCCTATCTTGCACCCAACCCTGGTTTGTGATGCATGCGCACTGATAACTATACCATTAATTGTGTGCGGGTTTCATACCGGGGGTTATTATGATGTATTAATTCTATCCTTGGCCGTAATGCAGAGAAAAGTCTGGACCTCATTGCCAGTTTGCAGTTGAGCCATCATCTTTTTAATTAATGTCTTTAAAATGAAACAAAAGGTCAGGAGAAAGACCACTGAACTTTGTTGCTATGATTCAGTGACAGTTCTAGCAAAATGACGACTTAGTAATGATTCATTCTGTCCAATCAGTGATCTGCAGTCCTCAGCGAAGATAGTCCACAAACTATTTGTAGTTCATGAATAGTTAATGAGCAGTTTAGGTCCTTACATGTTCTTCAAGTGTTCATGAACTTACACACATGAACAATGTTCTCAAAAAGTTCATGAACTTATTTTCATGAATGTAGATGGTCATGAGCTGTTCATGAATGTTTACGAACTGTTCATGAATAGTTCAGGAATGAGTTTGTGAACAGTTCATGAATGTTATTCATGCAAAAAGTTCACAAACGGCCATTTAGTGATCAGGAACAGTTCATGAATAATTCATGACCTTAAATCATGAACTGTTTGTGAACTGTTCATGAACAGTTCTTCACATTTTCAACAAGAGTGTTTCGGGCTCCACCCTACTGTCACAGTGCGGTTCTCTTGGAAACAGAGGTGTTGTGAAGATGCAGCTCACCTGGCTTGGTATCTCTGGGTAACATTCACAACTTTTACCAAAGAAAAAACTTTTACCAAAGTACTTTGTAGTACCCTTACGAAAACATCCTATGGTTATTTCTTAGTTATACTGTTGTATTTTTGGCACAATTACAGTGTTAGTATAGTTTGCATGGAATAACTAGAGTAGTACTATAACCATCACCTTATAACTATAGTATTACCACAGTTAACAGTACCATGATATTACTATAGTCCACACAACTGTATTGCTGTAGTTTGAATAAATATAGTAGTAATATTACACTATTGTGGTGAAAATACCATCCATTTACAATAGGATAACTGTAGATTGGAACAAGAGTAATTTTTCATATGGGTGGTTAAACGTGTACAGAACCAAACCGCACCACTGAGTGGAAAATCGCAATAAGGATACATGGGAACTCGATAGTCTAGCACTGTATCAAGCCTGATCTCCAAAAGATCTCGAAAAGAAACAGAAAGAGGAGTTTCTGCCTCAAACTAACCAAACTAACTAAAAGAAAAGAGAGGTCTCTATCTATTACATGACCCAACTACAAAAAGACTTCCTAAGATCTGTGCAGAATTGAATGGAGGGAGAGGACTTATTCCCTGCAGAATGACATTACTCAGCCAGGGCCTCCCGACAGGGTTTTCTGTGAGAGATGG
This sequence comes from Gymnothorax javanicus, assembly GCA_029692085.1. Taxonomy (NCBI): domain Eukaryota; kingdom Metazoa; phylum Chordata; class Actinopteri; order Anguilliformes; family Muraenidae; genus Gymnothorax; species Gymnothorax javanicus. The sequence continues at coordinate 84,542,017 of CM056194.1, forward strand.
ATATCACACGCTGTCATATATATCCCTATGCCTCTCACCCCAGGTATATGGCCATCATCCATCCGTTGCAGCAGCGCATGTCATCCACGGAGACAAAGGTGATAGTGGCAGTAATCTGGGTCCTGGCTCTCTGCCTAGCCTTCCCCCAGTACTACTATTCCAACACCGCGGAGCTGCCCGGACGCGTCGTCTGCTACATCAACTGGCCCGAGTACACCGTCTGGGACTTCAAAAAGATGTGAGCACACTCCTTTCCACCTTCTCTCCTTCTTCAAAAAAATTTTCAAAACTTATGTACATACCCATCACCAACCCTCTCTTCGGAAGACATCATTATTAAATTTAATAATTATCGGCAGATTGCGTACACAAGTGGTCACCAACCCTATTTCTGGAGATTTACTATCTTTCAGGTTTTGACTCCAATCCAAATTAAGCACACCAGAGTACTAATCATCAGTTCAACCAGAGCCTTACCTGTAGAATGAGGGGCACTTAATTTGGTTTGATTTAGAATGAGGGGCACTTTATTTGCTTTGATTGAAAACGTACAGCAGGGCTATTCAACCTTATCCAGAAAGGGTGCAGGTTTTCATTCCAACCAAGCAGTTACCCACCTGACTCCACTAATCAACCCCAAGAGTCTTTGCTAATGAGCTTGATTAGCAGTGGCAATTAAAAAAACATCAATAAAATCGCGATCATAAAAAACATACAGACATACAGTCACCGGCAGGACATCTGCAAAGACGACATACAGTATGTATTCACATGTACAGGAATGACCATAACTGCAATAATTGGGGCGATTTCACCCTTTCTTCATCCGTTATCGTCTTTTGCACAGTTTTGTCACGCTTGTCACGGCACACTGCTCAGAGTGTGCAGCATTCCCTCAGATCAGAGAGGTCAGATGCTGGATTTTTATTGGCCCATAGTATCTGCTGGTTTTCGGTGCGTTTCCGCACTAGTAATTCATATAACTCACAGGCTGGCGAAACGAGTCGACACGGCATGTTCTTAAGGCATTGATTGGCGGATTGAAAGGTGAACACACAAGTCTGTCGACACTGCTGTACTTGTGAGCTGGACTTTGACACTCCTTGCCAATGATGCTAGTGCTTAATGCAGAATGTGAATCAGATATGCAGCCTATAGCAGTTTATATTGTTGTTGTAGTAGGAGCAGTCAAGTATTGACAGCAGTTGTAGGTAAGGCAGGTTCCCTTATTTCAAAGACAGTGGCGTTTGTTACCGGAGCAATTCTACTAAAGCCTGCCCCAGATTGTGCAACTTTGCCTGAGGCAAGTGAAACGCATGTATACTGCATCAGGCAATGTTGCACTATGTGGGGATGGTTTTTGCTGCGTAACTTCCTCGCGTAACAGTGCAGCAGCGTATCTAGCATGCTAGATATTTTCGCATCTCGCAAGGAAGTTACTCACCGTGTGGGGGCTACCTGCTGCAATGTTACACGTGCTCGACCAATCACAATGTGCAGACCTGTCATATGATGTGCAGACGAATCACATGATACAGAAAAATGGCGGCACCCTCTGAAACTGTAACAGACATCCTGGCGGAGGATAATCCAATGAGTGCATGTAAAACTGGAGAGGCTGTTGGAGCGAAAAGTTGAAGAAACCAATATGGTGTCCAGTGCACGGCACCTCTGAATTTCCCATTGACTATACTGGAAAAACTCCTATTATTTTGTTTTCTGAAAGGTATACAATCGGAAATCCTTCCTGCGTAGGACTGTATTACGTAATAAAAAATGAATCGAGGCGCAATTTTGCTTGACACTTTTCGAGAACAAAGTTATAAAAGGTTTTTTTAGTCAACGGTTAATCCATTGGTAGGTCAATATGACTCACATCTGACTGATTAGTCACACGCATAGTATTGGTGAATAGCCTACAAGAACATTGCCGTAAAGTAGTTTGAACTCCCATGGTTACTGAGCTATGTTTTTATCTCATAGAACAGACAGCCGAGCAGTATACAGAAATGCTATCTTCACTGGCAATCATTGAAAGCTAGCAAGCTCGGTTGACTGCCTCAGCTAGGATTGCGTTATCATAATCAAAAAAAAAAAAAAAAACTCACAGCTTGCTCACTAAATAGTCCCTAGATAGGCAGATGCCTGATAAGGATGCTTTTTTTTTGTACAATTCATCCAGAATGAACACCACTAACGTTACACGAACGTTTCTGCCAGGTCATTCACTATATGGCTAATGCAATATGTAGATATGCAACTTGACAAACATTGCGTGTGTGAGGATTACGCCAGGAACCAGAAGCGAGAACCAGTGAATGCAAAATGGAGGCTTTATTTCTGAAGGGGGGAAAGCCCCAACAGAGCAGGCAACGGTACAATGTCCACAATCCAAAAATCAGAATCCAAAGGGTGAAATCCAGAACCGTAAACAGGGCACCAATAACAAAAATCGTAGTCAGGCAAAAGAGGTTCGATACACTGAGAATGTGGCAAAGTACAGGGAATAGGCAAAAATCGAAAAACAAGGACGGTCCAGTCAGAAAGGTAATCACTATGAAAACAAGGCGAGAGAAGCGTGGCACAAGCAGACAAAGGAGAATGTTCTGACAAAGAACTGCTGTGAGAAGACTCCTAATATACATTCATGCGAAGTCACATGCTTAACAAGATACAAGTGCAAGAAGTCAGACTGATTACAAAGGAGGGAACATGAGGGAGAACCTAATCACATGAAAGAGGCAACTGCCAAAACGCGGACAGGGATCACGAGACAATCCTATGACAAAACATACAGCTCCGGTTAGGGAGTTCTAACGTGCACAGATGAGAGGACGGACAGAGTGGAGCAGGTGCGGAGGATCCGCTGAATTGCAGCAAAGACTAAGTGAAGGCAAGAGGCGGAGACTAGAATAGGGCGAGTGCTGAGAGCTTGTTAATCAATTAGTAAGTGCAGCTATACAATCCCTGGTGCTCGTTAGTAAGTTAGTATTATATACACAATGTTAGTCTTGGTTAGTATCTTAACAAAATAATAAACTGTTAGTATGGGTTAGTAAAATAGCAAAGTAAGGTGAAGGAAGCAAACGAGACTAGAAGGAATGGTGGAAACCCAGAAACCATTAAATCACCTAAGCATGTGACACAGAGGACTGGGGAATGAGCTGTAGTAACAAAAGACCAGACAGGGGAGACAAAGTGCAAAGAAGGGCATGGTGGAAAACATGAACCGGACTATATACAGCATATGGGTAATGGCAAAACATGGCAGAAACAAAACATGGCATGGAACAAACTAAACAGAACATGGAAAAACAGAACAGACATGGCAAACTGACAGAATCATAACAGCGTGGGCATGAGAGCTAGCTGGCCATCACACTTTGTAAGCAACGTGAGTTTATTGTGCCAACTAAGTTTATCTAGCTAGCTAAATTACAGATAAAGTTCGCCATCATCGCTGTCTTCAGCGACTCGATTACCTAACACGCCAGCTAGACAAGTGGCTAGTTATTGCTGAGCTTCCCATTAAGACATGTTTATATGTTGTCGACGTCTGGAGCAGTGTCATGTAAAATTGCGCATTAATTTTTATTCTTATATGTTTTCCGATCACAAATTTGTAGAACTCTTTTCGGAAGACCCCTTAGTTCGGCGGAAAATAGCAGGAATTTCTCCATTATGGTCTATGGGAAATTGAGAAGTGCGGTGCACTTGACGCCATATTGGTTTCTTCAACTGCACTTGTAAAAGAAAGCGGCGGCAGCCTCTCCAGTTCTATATACACTCAATGATATACACTCATTGGGATAATCAGGCTGCCATTTTCTGTATCATATGACTCGTCTGCGCATCATATGACAGGTCTGCACGTTGTGATTGGTCGAGCACGTGTAACATTGCAGCAGGTAGCCCCCACACGGTGAGTAACTTCCTCGCGTGACGTGAAAATATCTAGCATGCTAGATACGCTGCTGCACTGTCACGCGAGGAAGTTACGCAGCAAAAACCATCCCCGCACGGTGCAACATTACCTGATGCAGTATACACGCGTGTCACTCGCCTCAGGCAAAGCTGCACCGTCTGGGGCAGGCTTTAAGCTGAAAACTCACGTACTGCACGGCCGTGACAGCAGTGCCATTCAATGACAGCCATAATGGAGAAAGGTAATTTGGCTTCTGGTCCTGAATTTTATGAAACTTCAAACAGATATTATGCTATTTAAAATTTCGTCCCTGAATTCTCATTTGGATGGAGGACTTAATTACTCACCATATTGATCGTTTTTTTTTTTTTAGTTCAATTTTTTTTTTGTTCTTCTGGTCTGTGTTTTTCCACTAAATCTCTATCAGGGATTTCTTGCACGTCACCACCAAATGGTCACTAATCCCCCTGGGGTTCGAAAGCCATCTAACACTGACTCACAGAGCCAGATCAGGCAAGGAGAGGAGCCAGAGATTGACAAAGCCATCAGGCTTGGCAGTTTAGCTGCCTTCACACCGGACGCGAGACGAATTTTTCGCACAACAGATTACATTCAAAGTCAATGCAAAACGCGGGTCTTTGTATTGACTTTGAATGTAATCTGTTGTGCGAAAGATTCGTTTCGCGGAAGAGGTTTTACACCACCTTTAAAGCCAAGATTACTCTCAACCTGTTTCTGTGTACCTTTCCTGACTAATAATCATGCTATGTATTTACTGAATAATCAAGACCAGCATATGGCCAATGAAGATTAAGGAATGATAACGCCAAACAGATTACCAAACTACAATGTGAGATTGTAGGGATCGTAATAATCTGAGGAAGTTTAGGAAGGCTTTGTCTGAAACGCATCCACTGCCAGCCTCGTTTGCCATTTGGCCCAATTGAGAGTTTTTATAAAGGACATTCAGCGTGCTGACTTTTCTACATTCACGCAAGGATCGTAATAATCCAAATAATTAATTGAAACAAAAATCTAAACATTTGCTGAATTCCCATTATAGCATTTTTTTTCAAGTCTGTCTGGTTTTGCAAGCGTTTAAGCCTCAGTATTTCTGAAAGACGTTCTCATTTCATGCTAAATGCTGCACAACGTTGATACAATGGGTAATTACGTCGTAAGTATAATTGTATCTCCCTGACGACGATAGTCGCGAGATACTATGGTTTAGTTCCGGGGCCACCGCCGCAGAGATTTTATGTTCCGAGCTCTGGAAGCCACAATTATTACAGGAATGTTTTCAAATTTTATACAGGCAAAGATATATATATATATGACAATGCTCAAGACTGATTTTGGTCAATTTCGGACATCCAATATGGCTGCCGGCAGCCATTTTGTCCAAAATGTTTTATGTTCCGGGTTCTGGAAGCCACTATTATTCCAGGAATGTTTTCAAATTTTGCACAGGAGAAGATATATATATGACAATGCTCATGACCGATTTTCGTCAATTTCAGATGTCCAATATGGCTGCCAATTTGGGGATCGGGGAGATACACGACTCAGTCCCTGTGGCGACCGAGTTATCTAGTTTAGCCTGTCATTCTTCGCATTAGTCCTGGATATAGAGGAAACCCATTGTATAGTTGCTAATCAAGCATATGGGAACAGGTTGAGAGTAATCGTGCGTTGACAGGTGATGGTTCTGCCAGCCCTTACTAACCTCTGGCAGAACGTCTGTGGTGTTAAATCACTTTACCCGGAATGTAGCTTTTTTCACTGAAAAGTTTCTACTGATGCATTTACAAACCATCAATCTTCAGATTCTCGCAAGAAGATACCAGATACTTCAGAACCTTGCCCAAGGCTGTCCCAAATGACTTTGAAACCTTCAGCGCAACGGATTTGATTGTCAACCGCTGCGTCGAATGTGGGAGAGCCATTATTATTAGATTAGCTTACCGACTGAAGTGAATGTGACACGGATCAATACTTCTGCCTTCTCTTTATACCTGGGGAGACATGAAGGTGCAATTTCAGTGTGATTCGCTGGTGTTCCTTCTGGTGTTATGACTTCATATGGAAAAGCCTGGTTTACGCTGCGGAAGAAAGCTAATGTCCCTCTCCTCACCCTTAACAAACTAAGTTTACATTTATACTGCCTACGACTCACTTCTTTTTGAAATGTATTAGTTATTTTTCTAATCTGTTCATTAAACAGTACATTTCGAACTATAGCGTTGACCAATCATTGATATTGTTTGCTTAGACTAGTTTGCCTGGGTGAAGCATTTCAGTGAATTGGTCGAGCTGTCAAATTCCAGTCAAGTGAACGCCATGTTCCACTGAAAACGTCAGAAAATTATTCTTTTATCACGAAGCGAACTCAGCCCATTAACTCGCTCACCAATATGACTCTTTATTTTGCATTTTTGCATTTGAGGCGCGTTGAGCTGAAACGTTGGGCAGTCGACTGCTGGTGCTCCGAAGATGCTGGCCATCGCATACAGGCCCTGACACAAACTGCTCTTCTTCTGAGCTCTCGGCCTCTGTTTCATTATCGCTCTAGGACAATGGGGTGATAAGATGTAGCGGCCTTGTAATACGTGCTCAGAGAGGGAGTGTTTATTTGCAGCTCGGAACACTAACTTGGACATCCGAGAGAGCGAGAACCATCTGTCCCTGTGCAGACTGCTGTCCTGATATATCTTTTACTCTTGGTGTCTCGGCTCCACTCTCCCGGGATCAGGTTACCCCCCCCCAACCTTCCACATGACAAATGACGTTGGCGGACTGTGACCGGGAAGAGATCAGGGCTGCCACTGCAATGCCATCTAAGAAAGGGCAGAAGTTCCCCCTAGGTACTAAGACGGAAAGATAGTACATCATTTCAGGTGGGGAAAAGCAATCGCAGTTTTGCTGTCCTCAAATTGTTGCTAATTAATCTCATATTCTGTGGTTAAATTAATTTTCATGATGATTGCAATTCCACAAGTCCATTGAAATATAAAAATTAGTTGTTTGGATTATTTTACCAAGAGGATTTTGCCTGGTGACACATCCATCTGTCCGATTGGGTTGTCATCTCCTGCCAACTGAAGATTAACTTCCAGGGGAATTTTTGGCCGGAAGTCATTTCTCGGAGCTAAGCAACTTCCCGTCAGAGCCTACAGTTTGATTGGCGTTGCCACCTGTGTTTTTCTGGTACGACTTTCTCGCAAGACACAAATAGATTAGCAAGGATGGCTGGCATTGTCTATGGGCTTTGTGTCAAATAGCGGCAGGCTGAATTTACACCGGTGGTGTTCCAGTACAGAATTTTTTTATCTGCTTTTGTCACTTCAGTTATATGACAATGAGTGGCCCATTGTAACGAGTTGAGATGTTGACTTAAGTCAAAGTCCTTGAAAGACTCAATTGAAATCAGCAGATATTTCATGCTCCCTAGCTTTCACACCGGACGCGAAACAAATTTTTCGCACGACAGATTACTTTCAAAGTCAATTGCATTAACTTTGAATGTAATCTGTCGTCGAAAAATTTGTGTCGCGTCCGATGTGAAAGCGGCTTAAAGGAAATGATCCCTTTATTCTTTTTCATCAGTCTCAGGTCTATGTAGCTAGGGAAGCAACACTTAAAAAAATGAGGTGATCGAATTTAACGAATGGCAAGCTTATTTGTTTCTGACTGATATCGTTCCGTGAGCCAATTCATTTCTTCCGCAAGTCAAAAATAAAAGAAACGCCAGATAGTGCAGTCTATCTCTCACAGTGACTCATTATTCAGCACTCTTATGTACTTAGCTGTTTTGGCTTGAGAGTGTCAGTTTGAGTGATTGATTTGGTTCGGTCATACAGGAGTTATTTGCGGCGCTTGTTGCACTTTGATGAGACTGGAATCACTGGGGCACTCTAGTGAAGGAGCAGAACTCAGCGGTCAGGTGATGACATAATTCTCTCCAGCGAGGACTGCTGTGATGGACGTGTGTGATCGCAGCTGTAATCGCCGGCTCGCGAGTTCAAATTCTGGGTCGATTTGTTTGGCGTTTGCTGTCACCCTGGTGTTTGTTTTCTCGTCTGACCGCTGAGATCAGACTGAGGGGCACACGAGGAGGTATTTATAGCTCTAGTGTGGTAGTACAAGCTCTTGATTCCCAGCACACAGGCTCGCCTACTCGCGCACGTTCGCGTTCAACACGAAATGCACCACGTGTCCGTTCTTGTCACGTCTCTGGTTGGACTCTAAAATGGGATTTCACTTTTCCTGACCTCTGTTACTGTCTCACTATTCAATTATTCTTCACTGGAACTTTTGACCAACTGTGGCAGTTAATCCCCAGTGTCAGAGGGTATTGGCAGATTTCAGCTCTCTGTGAAACCAACTTCAACACTGGGCAGTCCTTAGAGTTCACTGATATAAACTGGCGCCTTTTTTGCCGGTTATTTTGACTGTAATTTTACAATCAGTTTATAACAGAGGTTCCATGTATGTTAACTGTAAACCATAGTTAAATACGCGCAGGACTCGACTTACAGTTAAAATAACAAGGAGACACAGCATTAATTTAACTGTTAAATTCGATCAGTTTATAAAAGTGTAATGTCTGATGGTGCTAGTCTCTTTAAGTCTCCAAATAAGGCTACGTCCCCACTGATAGGTTTTAATTTTAAAATGCAAAACTTTTGCTACATTTTGGCCTAGCGTCCAAACTATTTTAGCATTTTCGGACTTCTAAAACAAAGGCTGCTAACCCTGTTTTAGTTTGAAAACTCCGGGATTGCACTTTAGTGTGGACAGAGATTGTTTACGTTTTTAAATGCCATTTTAAAATGAAGGCATATTACTATGGACGTAGCCTAAGGCAGTGGTTCTCAAAATCGGTCCTGGCGCCCCACTGTGTACGCTTGTTTTTGTTCTAACCACAGTTGCAATCTTAGGACTTAAACAAGCTGTTGATTTGCCTTAATTAGGTGCATTCATGTTTAGAGCAGTTATTTGTCCTCTTAAGCCACATTTGACAAATCTACACATGCCATGAAGAATTAAAATTTCATATCCACAATGAGATATGTTAGAAACCAGTATGAATAACTGCAGAGGGAAACAATTAGATCCGAACCCTTAATCAATGTAAACAATCAATAGGTTCCTCATTGGTGAAACTGTCAATACATGGTTGCAAAAACCAACACTTTCTTTGGCAAACAGTAAAGTCACACCTGTTTCTTTTCATGTTCATTTTATTAAGTTCAGGCAAATTATTTTGAAAGAATTCAAAACACCTGTGTTCAGCAACCCAATTTGGAGCTTACTGATTTTCTCAGAGTCTAGTTTGATCTGTTTAGAAATGTTTTTTACCTGCAAATCTTATGGAAAAATAAGCATAACATGTTTGAGGGTTTTTATTCTTCATGGCACAGTGGATATGTCCATAAAAATGCAGCTAAAGGAGGTAAATAACTGCACTAAACATGGAATGCAGCTAATTAAGACACATCAACATCTTGTTAAATGTCTAAGATTGCAGTTGTGGTTGTAACAAAAACCAGCATACACAGTGGGGCGCCAGGAGCGAGTTTGAGAACCTCTGGCCTAAGGTCACAGATACATGTTATGTACCAATGGGCATGAGAATAAGTGCTTTGTGATCAGACAAGCCAAGGTAACTCATTAACCAATAAGGGGCTTCAGACTTGCAGTTCTCTTCTGGAGGAGCCAATCAGAAGCCAGGACTTTTGGGGTTTACTTTATTTTGACAGGAAGTTGTGTTTCATTTCTTTGTTTCTTTCATAATAAATCTGGAAAATGTTATTTTTTAACTCAGCAGTAAGCTCTGTTCCACCTTCTCTCCACCTCCAGAGAGAGAGAGAGCACAGCGTAATGTGAAACTGATTCTCCATTCCTGGGTGAAGTTAAACGAACCCCCTCTCTGATTTTAGCTAACTGCTGTTAAATCAACATCAGGGTGTCTCACTGCTGAAGTTCTCTCTGTGCTCTTCAAAAGACTCCAATTTAGCACCGGCAGAATGTCAGTTTCACTGTTGAAATTCTCAGCTGAGGGGTGTGCATGCGTGTGTGTGTGTGTGTGTGCGCGCGCGTGCGCGCACGATGGTGTGTGGTTATGTGTGTGCATGTATGTGATGTGAAATCTGATTTCTAATGTAATTTAAGTTATTATATTGCGCAAATTGAATCTTTTTAGTTATCTCTCATTACTATTTGAATCAGTCCCTCAGTTATTTAAGTAATGGATTGTATTAAAGTGAAGGAGTGTTGAACTCATATAAACTCACATTTACCCACTGAACTTTGCATACATTTAATTAGATCACACAGCAGACCAAAAAGAAGTCATCGTTTGCATTTAAATAAGCAAATACTTTAGAGCGTATGATTTGATCATAAGTGATTAATGTTTCGGTCAGCAATAATTTTTTAACCCTGACTGATGCAGTGTGTAGCTTCTCATTTATCATAGTCGTGGAAAAGATGGTACCAGTACTATATTTCAGAGGAGACAAACTGCTGGTCTGTGTCAAGCAAAGAAAACAACCAAGGAGATTGCTGAAATCACTGGAATTAGATTAAGAACTGTCCTATGCATTATTAACCTTATTGAAAGTCTTTGGGCCGTGCTGGACTTTATGGAGTTGTTGACTCTCTGATCGTCAATACAAGATCTCGGCCAAAAATTATTGCAAATTTGGACGGAAATAAATGTTGTAATGTTGCATAAGATTGGTGAACGATGCCATTAGGAATGCATGCCGTGAATAAAGCTAAAGGCGGGCCAACAGAATATTAGAGTTTATGTCTTCTTTTTTTGGCCAGACATTGTGGAACAGATGGAAAGGATCGTGATATAGTTCCCGACTGGATTTACGCCCATAAAAATCCTGTTCTCCTTTCTCTCCTTGAGGATCCGGGACGCTAGATGAGTTCTCCCTTGTTTTGGTTTCATATCATTGGTCAGTGGGATTCAATGCCGCGATCCTATAGAACAAAAACAGTTTAATTTTCTGAAAGTTTATGTAAAGCTTATGCATGATGTAAGATTTTCAGTTCAGTGCAGAACCACTTCCCAGCAGGCTGTAATAAAACTCATTACCAACTCATTAATAACTCATTAATAATCCATTAATAACTCATTAAACCAACCTGAGATTTCAACTCTTTCTATTGCCCTTGTCAACAAAATCATCCCTCTTTGAATGAGGAAAATTCTTGCCACAAACTTTGATGAGTTTTCCTTTTTAGTAACTTTTTTCTATTGATTATTTGAACAGTTTCATACAATGACAAAAGAAAAGGTTGACGTATTCTTCAAGAGGTGAAAGTATTTGTTATATTTTCACATATAAATGTATTGCTTTAATTTTAAAATGTCACTTTTTATGTAAACCCTCATATATTTATACACAAACCCAATTTCAGAAGTTAGCTCATCATTTAAAATGCAATTTAAAAAAAAATAGGACTGATTTAAAATCTCAATTCTCCCTATACTATATTTTAAACAGGATAGCAGTGTATTATTTTATGTGTTAACACATTAATTTTATTGCTGATTGAAAATATTTAATGGTGCAGAGTCTAAAAAAGTTGGCACAATCAGTCGTTTACCATTGTGTAACATTAACATCATGTTTTTAAGTGCCCTCATCAACTATTAGGGCACTGAAGACGCCAGCTTGTCCAGTCTAGCTCATGGGATTTTTTCTGTTATGCAGGTCTTCAGCTGTGCAAGTGTACGGGGCCTTCGCTGCTGTATATTTTGTTACATAATTTGCCATACATTCTCAGTCAGAGACAGATCAGAACTGCAGGCAGGCCAATCTAATCCAAACTAACATTTAGGGTTAGGGATAAGGTTAAATTTAGGGTTAGGGATAGATTTGGGGCAAGGTTTAGGGTTAGGGGTTACAGTTAGGGTTAGGAAAACCTGCGACAACTCGCTTAAACCAAAGCTGTTTAACGGAGATAAGAAGATGTCATGTCAGTTTGGCGGATGGAAGTATGTGACGGCCCCTAAAAAATGCAGCCTTTGAAAGATACAGCCTATGCTTTGAGATGCACCCATAGTAGCAAAGCCACAGAGAATCCTCTAATTGCCATCAGCGTTTTCCTGTTGTTAGTCAACAACATTGATGATGATTGATTGAGCTTATCTTTAGACATTTCCTGTTTCTGAGTTGAAGCCCCGTCCCAATGTTATTACCTTCCCCCCAAATCAGAGTGCAACTATTGTTCTGGCCGACCAGTGCAGTGAGCCAGTGTCTGTTAATTGGAAAACGAATGGTTTTGTTCTCCACCTCAAGGCCTGTTGCTTTCTTAGACACGTAATGCTATATAAACTGGCCTCTCCAGGGACCGAGACGGCATTTTTTTCTCTTAATTGCAGTTAATTACTCAGATGAGGTGGAGGTCGTGTCTCTGGCTTTGCAGTGCGTGTAAGATGGATTACTCGCCTCTAGACACATCGGCTGCCTCTCCCATCTTCCCCACACTGCAGACCCACAGGGTAATAAAATCTCAGTTTGTAACCCGTGATGAATTGCGCCAGACCTGTGCGGATTTGAATGTCGGTGAGGAACACTGGCGCTGGGATCGGAGGCGGAGCCTGAGGTCAATGCGCCGCACCCCTTTCTTCCTGTTTTATTGGACATGATGGAGGATTCATTCGCCCTCCCGCGCTCTCTCTCCGCTCTCCCTTACATCCATCACTTCCCTTATCTCTGTCGATGGGACCGCTAATCCGCTTCTGTTCCACCCTCAGTCTCCTTGCTGACCGCTGCTCAGCCTGAGGTATCAGAGATGAAAATATCTCGGAAACTTGGAAAGTAATGGTCCTGCTACATGTTTCTTTTAATGTCTTTTACGTTTACAAAGTTGTGCTAGGCGACCCTTTTATCCAAACCAACTTGCACTTGATTGGAGTAAGATGGGGTTAGGGGGATCAATATATAGTCAAGGACCTCAATCAAGGCCCTAACAGCAGCACTGATTGTATTGTGGCCATGCTGGGGGCGTAAACAACCAACGAGACTCTGAGTCAGTCATCTTAACCAATAAGCATTGGGCGGCCCCAACTGAGGACCTGAGCCAGCTGATTTCATTAAGAATTTCCACCTCCTTGTTGTTGAATTGGCCAAATGCTGGTGGTTGGGAAAAAAATTCCAGTGTAGCAGCCTAGATAAACCCCCCCGCCAGTGTATACTTCAGTATAATCTGGCCTGGACCAAAATATACCCTGTGGTATAAAATGGCCTAGCTTGGTTTATACCAGGCTATAATCTGGCCTGGAGCAGTATTAACTGGGCTCACCCGGGGTATAAAACAGGCTAGGCCATTTTATATACCAGGTGTGCCCTGGCCTGGGGGGTGTACTTAGGGCTGTTATGCAGGGATGGAGTTCTACGTTCGGTGACTGGATATTTCCTCTTCTGCTGCAGGTATTACGTGTGTGTGACCATACTCATCTACTTCCTGCCTCTGCTGGTGATGGGTTGTGCTTATCTAGTAGTGGGCCTGACACTGTGGGCCAGCGAGATCCCAGGCGACTCGTCCGACCGCTACCGGGAGCAGCTAACCGCCAAGCGCAAGGTAACGGTGCGCAGCCACAAATGCTTACCTTGTGCTTCACACGTAACCCCACAAAAAATTTGAATCCATCAGCTGCTGTATTCAAACTAAAGGAACCTGAGGCCTATTTTAAATTCTTGTTGAGATGCCATGGTTTCCAATGATCCCAAATATGACCTGTTGAATTACAGGGTAATGTTCATAAAATGCTTAGAAGATTTAGATGGTCTCCATTGGAGTTAATGCTGTGGCCATAAAAACATAGTTTCTGAGGTTAAAATATTTCTCTCAATATAAGTGTGATGTAGCCACAGTGAAGCTCTGCAAACCGGCAGATAAGGGGATACGGAGGTTAAGCTGTGTCCCTGAGGTTCGGTAGTGTTGCTTTGTGTTGCTTTTGGTACATTGTGTTGTTTGTATGTACTTTTTTTAAGGCTGTTCCACTTTTTTTATTGGAGAGGACAGGATGAATAGGGAATGAGAGAGAGGGAAACGCAGGTCGTCGGCCGGATTTGAACTGCTGATGTCACAGCTCGCGCTGATTGTGTGGAAAGAGCTCTCGGCAGGCTGTGCCACTGAGACACGCCTTAATGATTATTATTGTTGCTTTTCAAGTGCGAAAATTAACATCCAGCAGCGAATTTTGTGCACTTATCCACTCCTCTGACATCAGTGCAGGGCAGGACTAAGAGCTTGAGTCGCTATGGTTACAGGAACTTCTATCCTGTCTTGTATTGGGCTTGATAAAATCGTATAAAGAGGTACAGTTACCTGCAATGATATATTATTGTTGCAGTTTTGTCTGAAAAATGTGGTTCTACTATTGTTGTTATTGTTGCACTAATAAATAGCCTGTATAATCTGCCTATACGTGGACGTTTCCTGGCTGTTGTCAATGGATTAACCTCTTTTTTCCTGTTCTGCAATATTTCTCTGGTTTGTCACTCTAGTTTATAAGTGTAGCTAGCAGCAGTATTAGGCATTAATATAACGTGATAATGATGTGACAAGTGATTTCCCATTTCTGAAGGGCCACTACCTTGTTGAGGGAACTCCAAAATGAAGGGTAGGTCATAGCGAAGGGAATTTGGATTGGGCCAATATTTCAACTGTGGATAATTAACCTTCCTATTTCCACACCAGTTTCAAATGCTGACAAATATAATCTCACTATTTAAACAGAGCGGCAAACTAAACGTCGAACAATTGACTAATGAGTATAGAAATCTTATTTGTTAGCTGCCTCTCTTTAATCTAGAACTCATTTTAGGTGGAAATAGTTTCATTTTTTGCCACTTTTGAAACAAAGCTTTTGCTAGAAGCGATGTTAAGAGTTTATGAAAATATGGAGCGAACATCTCCTTTTATAAATGAGGTGGGATAGGAAAGCCGCACGTTCAATTAGCTGTAATCAGTGAAAGCGACGCCAAAGTCAGTCGGTAAAACACCGGTAAACACCAGCCTTTCAGAAAAATGAAACAATCCAGCGGGTTGCGGAAGTTAATAAAGTGCGCAGCTGACAGACAATTGCTGGATCATTTGTAAAAATGGAGCATTATTTAGCTTGGAGCCTCTCGCTGACACTGGCTTCCTCTCTCATCTCTCATGTTGCTGTCCTTCCCTGGTATTCTTCTCTCCCTCCTCTCTGTCACTCCTCTTCCCTCTCTCTTGCTCTCATTCACTCGATTGCTGTCCTCTCTTCCTCCCTGTTTCACACTGTTCCTTTATTCTTGTCTTTCTACTGCAATCCATTTCTCTCTCCATCCCTGTTGTATTTATCTTCGTTTTCCCTCCCTCTTTTTCTTCCCTCTCTCTGTCTTTTTGTCTCCTTCCCTTTTTCTCCTTGTATCTCCACCCCTCTGTTCTCATCCATCATCTCCCTCCTTCCTGTATCTCTCCCTCCATCACTCTCTCCTTCTTTCTCTCTCTCTCTCTCTCTCCGTCTCAGGTGGTGAAGATGATGATAGTGGTGGTCTGCACATTCGCCACCTGCTGGCTGCCCTATCACGTTTACTTCCTGCTGTACGAGTTCTTCCCTCACCTGTTCGAGGAGCCTTTCATTCAGCAGGTGTACCTGGCCGTCATGTGGCTGGCAATGAGCTCCACCATGTACAACCCCATCATCTACTGCTGCCTCAATGACAGGTAACTCACCTGCAGGCCTCGCACCCAGGCACCTGGCACCTGAGAATGGGCCTGTACGTCCTGTACACTGCTATAAACCTGCACCTTTTTTGCCAGTTATTTTAACTGCAATTTTACAATAAGTTTACAACAGAGTTCCGTGCATATTAACTGTAAACCACAGTTAAATGCGCGCAGGACTCTGCTTACAGTTAAAATAACCAGGAAACAATGAGTTAATTTAACATTGCATTGTTAAATTCAGTCAGTGTATAACAGTGCATGGTCAAATCTGACTGAGGTGTAAAATCTGGTCTTTTACAGTAAAAGTCCACCCCAGTGTTTTGTTAAGATCAGCTGGCATTTTGCTAATTTAGGGCAGCTCTTGAATGAAGAGGTAGAATTGGGCAGTATGATAAGTGTGGAAGAAGCACACACCTGGACTTACCTGGCAATATTTTTGAGACTTTTAATTTCTTAATCCCCAGGCTTTCTACCTCTCAGATTCAGCTGCAGTAGACGCCACTGGGAGGAAACCACAAAATGAGCAGAGTTAATTTGACTCTCACAGAGTGTAATATTTTGACTCCACTCTTGCCACTCTCTTAGTGAGTTGATTTTACCCTGAACATTTTGCTGTTCACAGTCGGCCAGTCGTAAAAATAATCTACACTGCACTGTGTGTTCCTCACGTATCTCTCCTCTCCACTGCTGGTTCATCGCCTGTGTCATCTGGAAATCTGTCTCCTCATCCTCCCTTCACTCAGAATATCTCTCTTCTTCAGTGGTATAAAGCCCGGGGGTTAGAAATAAAAAGTCTCCAAAATGTGCTTCCTCCACCAATGCACTGAAGTCATCTGATTTCGTTCGGTAGTTCTTGCCGGGGCTGCCTTACAGCATGGTGGCTAACGTGCTTGTTGGTGCTTCAAGCTCCACTGAAGCTATAATTAGATCAGGCCAGCTGTTGGGCCCTTCAGCAAGGCCCTCAACCCCAGGGAGGATTGGTCTGTTCAGCTGTAATTCACTCTAAAAGTGTCAGCTAAACAGTAATCCAATCAGCGAAATAAATGTAATCAAATCTGCTGAATAACAGTAATATAATCATCAAGCCGAGGAATTGCATGAATGAGCGATACTCGGCGGTTAGAATAAAATTTTGTGGACGACTCTCTTCTCCTGGATTTTGATACTTCACACTGCAAAAAAAAATCTTGCCAAACATTTTAGTCCCGTGTTTAAAACACTTAAAACACTTATTTCTCTTACCTTTGTTTTTTCTCAGAAACAAGTTCAAATGAACTATCTTCGGGACGATGGTGTGTAATTAGTGAGGGCTTGTGCAGGGTGGATGTACAAGCATTCTCTGCCCTTTTTGCAAAATCGAGCTCAGTTAATGCCTGTGCACTGACATGTAGAATAAGCTCTATCAATATATGTCGTAATGAAGCAGAAGTTGCGCTTCACAGTTAGTGTCCGCGCCTAAAAGATTACAAAGATGAAGAAGAAGCTGAGTGAGTTTTTGGCTCCTCATCCTGAGGACAAGTGTAATTCTACCTCTGTTGTCAGATCATTTTGACTCATTTGCAGATTTGTCCATGGGTCGAGTGAAATTATATTTCCCCATGGACAAATCTAGAAACAAGTCAAAATGATTTAGCTTCATTGGCAAAATTTTTGGTTTATTGAGATTAAAGGTAATAGAAATAAATGTTTGTTCTTACGCTTCTCCTGTAATGGATCGTTCCCCTCATGTCCGCCCTGCAGGTTTCGCGCGGGATTCAAACAGGCCTTCCACTGGTGCCCCTGCATGCCGACCAGCTCGTACGAGGGCCTGGAGCTGAAGTCCACCCGGTACCTGCAGACCCAAACCAGCGTGTACAAGGCCAGCCGGATGGAGACGTCCGTGTCCACGGTGATCCACCACGGGGAGGAGGAGGTGGAGCCGGCGGGCAGAGGCGGGATCCCGGCTGCCAGCCACCTCTCTCTGGACCTCAACTCCAACGGCTCGTCCTCCCGGAGCGTCTCCAAAACTGTGTCAGAGACCTCCAGCTTCTACTCCAGCAACAACCTGGCGTGAGGCCATCGCCCCACCGTGGCGTCCCACGGACTGCCTATGGACCGGCCGGGTTCTGAACTGCCCACAGCTGGTCCTCTCCACTATCTGACCTGCCCATGGACGGCCGGACTCTGAACTGTACGGCCCACAGCTGGTCCTCTCCACTATCCGACCTGCCCATGGACGGCCGGACTCTGAACTGTATGGCCTACAGCTAGTCCTCTCCACTATCCGACCTGCCCATGGACCGGTCAAGGTCTGACTTGTATGGCCCACAGCTGGTCCTCTCTACTATCTGGACTCCCCATGGACCGGTCGAGGTCTGACGTGTACGGCACACAGCTAGCCCCCTCCACCATCAATGTTCTTTTTTGTTTTTTGGTGACAGAGCTCCAGATACGACCACTGAACCTCCTCTTTTCATCGGCTAAAATGAGCCGAGTCAAATCAATATCTGGACCGGGACCTCAGCCAGACCTCGGCCACTCTGAAGGATTGCGCTGTTCTTTTTTCGCATGTGGATTTTCAGCTGAGAAATGTCCCGCCTCGTCCCCACCCCAATGGTCTCAGGCCTCACTATCCACACAGGCGTGGAGGAGGCCTGTACATCCTGCGTATAGTCTATTCTCAAAGCCGCAAGCTGCGCGCTTCGCCCTGCTTTTATGTTGGAATTACACTGAATGATCTGGAGGTCCGATGCTCTGAACTGTCGATGGTTCTGTGAGCGTCTTCCTCTGCCCTGTCTGGGTCAGAATCTTGGCAAAGGAGAACGACAAACGCTGAATAAGCTGGTTCTAACCTAGGTGTGCGGGTTACCAGTGTACAGAAAACAGGCAGAGCTCTCAGTGATTCACTGCTTACGTCTCCAGTGCCAACGCGGTATATCGTTCTGTGACAAGATTTAACATCACTGTTGCTGATTTCCATAACCTAAAGCATGCAGGAAAAAGTGTAAATCAGTGCACACTACGCAGTATACTTTGTACCATTTGTCAATTTGGATATGTGTTTGTGTGTGTGCTGTGCGCGCGTGTGTGATTTGCGTCTTGGTGTACAGCCAAGGTGTCTTAATTCCACAGATCTGGTGCCAGGCAATGATCTGCTGCCCGATGCCAGCGGCGGGCTTATGGCTGCCAACTCTGTGCCACGTTTCCTACATGGCGGCTTGTGACAGCTGAGCACACTTCCATTTCCTGCCTTCCCTCTCCACTGACTACTGGGGTTCATTCCTTTCCAACTGTGAACTTCCCACTTCCAATATCTCATACTCACTTGTTGGCTCTACTCAAGTGAACCAATGGGAATTTTTTATGATTAATTTCTGCCGGTAGAAGCAGTGCCAGCCATAACCAGAGATTAACTAGAGGTAAATTCTGCGCAGACGTTAGAAAATGATTTTCACGCAGAGAGTGATTTCAGTGTGGAATAGCTTGGCAGAAACTCTGGGGATTATCAGCAGTATGGTCCTCATTCATAAAAACTGCGCATAGGCAGAGAAAGGAATCATGTATCTATCCCTTTCCTTGCGGATTTAGGATTAAAGAAATTAACCGTGAAAATACACCTGAAATTAAAGAAGCCGTGTCACGATTATTGCGCATGCTCAGAACTTTGAAAACTGTTCAGCCTAACAAGAAATCAAAAGAACCCATTAGCGCGACTGCAAGTCAAAATTTGATCCCATCATTGCTCTCTGTCATCATTTTGCATTTTATTCATATATTTTAGTTACTCAGGCATTATGCTTTATATATTAAGGAGTGTTCGATGGAAATTTGAGGATTCAAAGCGCTATTTTAGCGCTTTAGCAAAAAAAAATGAAGAAAGTAAGCTGGTTTGCCAACTGCCAATAAACATAGAAGAATATCTCATCATTAATCATATGCGAATGTTTTTAAGGATGGCTGACCACGATCGAATTCTGGTTACGTGAGGACGGATAAAATGAGTGATCAGAATAAACTACTGCTCTAATATGAGCAGCGCTCCGTCAGGAAGTTCTTCAGTTGAGATGAAACTCAATAAGTCAGGTCAATCCGGGGTCAAAGCCTGCCGTACCTATCCCAACAACTGCGTCCAATACTGTGACAGAAAGGGGGATTCGTAGGATTTTTCCCCAAAAATGGAGTAAAATGCGGCATGCAGTATTAACCCTTAGATCGCAAAAATAAATTTTTAAAAATATATAAATTTAATTATCTCGTGCTGTTGAAAACCTATCATGTGGCAACTTTTTTAGAAGAGCTCCCATTACCGATAGGTTTTCAACAGCTTTGATTTTGATATCTCACATCATCGATCAACATCGAGCTGCATTTAGCGCTCTGCGGGTTAACGGTGCCCTTATTTTTGTGATTGAGATCCTGTGTACGCGGCACAATATTCCAGTGCAGAAAAACAAATGCAGACCAATGTGGGAGTGTGCCATACAAGTTTTTAATGTGAGTTGAGGCAGATAATTATTAGGAAATGACTGATCACTGTTTTTCCTCATTCTAATCACCGCCATTAAATGAGCAAGGAAAAAAGAAGGCAGTAGTATTCGGCGCTCTGGGACAAATTACAGGAAATGTTTACACGGTTTGCTGAACGGATGTAATTTTCTATCTGCTGTCAGAAGACTAGCTGTCTGGTCTCAGTGTCTCCTGCCCTCGCCAGCCCGCGGTCTGAAATGACACCCCCCCTCAAACGCCAACCATTCACCCCGGATCATTCCAGAGTAAAATTAACTCGGGTCCACATTCCAAACGTTTGAGGATTCCTTTAGAACGATCTCTGACAATCGCGCACAGCTGCGAGTCAAGGGGACTGAGATAATGGGCTGGCATGCGTGCATGTGTGCATGCGTATGTGTGTATGTGTGTGTGTGTGTGCGCTTGTGTGTGTCTATGTTTGGGGGACTGCAATGCGGACGCAGTTTGAGCTAGCCTCGGTACGGAGGAGTTGGGTGGTGGTGGTTGGTGATCACGACACCTGTTATCGATTTTTTTAACTGCTATTTCCCTGGTTGAAATTTGTGAGGCCGGAGGATATTGACTTGGTGGGATAAACAACTCTTCAGAGTGACTGAAAACAAAGACAAAATGATTGAGACAGTCAGGGCATGTCTGTCCATAAATTAGCGATATAATGCCATGTTTACCCTGCTGTGCAACAGTTTTATCATTTAGTGTTATTAATAGCACAGACTTAGAGAGATATTAGTAGAACATACTTGTTGAGTGGTCTCAACAGGTGTTCTTCCCTGTTTTGTTAGTATGAGTGGGAGAATGTACACTATGTGCTTGTTCGTGTTTGTTTTTGTGACATTGATATCCTTGCGTGTGTACGTGCGTGTGTGTTTGTGTATGTGTGTGAGTGAGCGAGAGAGAGTGAGTGAGAGAGAGAGAGTGCCTGTGTGTGTGAGCAAGTATCTGTGCATGTGTGCATGTGTTTGTGAGAATGACAGCGTTTTCTCTGACAGCATCAGAGAAAAAGAGGTAGTGTGTCTGTGTGTGATAGAGGGAGTATCTGTGTTTGTAAAAGAAAGGGAGAGAGTGTGAGAGGGAGTGCATCTGTGTGTGTGTGTGTGTGTGTGTGTGTGAGAGAGAGAGAGAGAGAAAGAGAGGGGTAATGTGTCCGTGTGTGACAGAGAGAGTTTCTGTGTATGTTAACCCTGAGAGCGCTGAAATAAATAATAAAAAAAATGATAAATTATCTTGTGCTGTTGAACACCTATCATGTGGCGACTTGTTTAAAAGAGCTACCCTGCGGCAGCTCTTTTAAACAAGTCGCAACATGATAGGTTTTCAACAGCTTTGAATTTGATATCTTACATCATTGAGCAACACTATTTGTATTCAGCGCTCTAAGGCTTAAAGTGAGAGAGAGAGACAGAGAGGTGGAGGGTGTCTGTGTTTGTAAAAGAGACATTGGGAATGTATCTGAGTGTTCTCAGGTCCGATAGAACAGACTCAATCCGCCCAGCCTCTCTCATTGAAGATCAGACAGGGTTCTCTTAGATACTCAGTCCTGCTGCCAGGGCACACTGTGTTAGGCTTGCTGCGTATCGACTCAGCCAAAGGAGCGATGAGTCTTGGCGACAGGTAAACTTTCAGAGCTGTTTCACACCCCGCCCATGTATAGGAGAGCCTGGGAGAGCGAGCAGTGTAAGCTCAGTGAGTTTACACCATTGCCCTTGTACTGCTAATTGGGTTTAGCCTCTGGAGGAATAAAGATGAAACCATGTATAAAATGGCAAAGCTCCTTTAATCAAGGAGACAAGCTGTTTTTCTCTCTACCTGAGGTATCAGAGATATGATATTTCTGCAGCTCATCAGGGCTCTCCGCACCCTCATGCTCCAGGATGCAACATCTCGCTATCCCTCACTATAATCACTCCAGAAGGGCAAGGGAGCACACACACACATATACACACATGCTTTCACACGCTGTCCTTTAAAATGCAGGGTTGCACTTCAGAATGTGTTCCCATGTACATATGACTGTGAGCATGACCGTGTGTGTGTCCATATGTGTGAGTGTGCGTGTGCATGCACGTGTCTGTGTGTGTGTGTGTGCATATGTGTGAGTGTGCGTGTGTGCATGCACGTGTGTGCACGCGTATGCTAATTTGTGTGCTCCCTGCCCCGTGCTCACTGGCCTGTGTGTGTGTATGTGTGTGTGTGTGTGAGTGTGTATGCGCATGCTAATTTGTGTGCTCCCTGCCTGTGCCCGCCGGCCTGTGTGTGTGTGTGTGTGTGTGTGCTCAAGCCTTCATCCTGACCTGCACAGCAGCTCAGACTCATTCTGAGAGTCACACTCCGCAGTAGCGCTAACGCCAGTAGCTTTTTCTCCGTCACGCTGGCAGAGAAGGGCCGGCATAGCGACGCACCGGCCAGCCGCCTCCCGTCGAATCGTCCCGCGTATTCCCTAGGCGGTCTCGCTGTCAATCACCCACACTTACCCCGGGGCAGGGCCTGGCGTCATCCAGGTGTCCAAGGAGGCTGTGTGGCTGCGAGCCTCAGGCCTTTTGGAGAACAAAAACAACAGCATGTCGTGCCTGTCAGGCCCATCGCAGCGTCTGCTGGACCTGACTTCACCTGTGAACACCACCGTCAAACAGACCCCCCCCTTACCTCCACCCTCCCCCCAGTCCGCCAGTTGCGCTGCATGAAGGAGAGGTGGGCACTCGAATTTCGAGCACACTCTTACGGTCCTCAGACATCGTCAGCGGTGGCGGTAATACCATGCTCTGCCTTCTGAGCTCACAGCGATGCTAACGCACTCAAACTACAGTACTATCCAATCCCACACGTCCACAAGAGCGTCTCTCCACAGGAGAGGAAAAAGACAAATCCGGTTTTCTCTCTCCCTCTACGTGAGAGAAAAGATCTCTCAAAACACTCCACAGTCCTCTTCTCCCCGTAATCAGGTACTGAGGCAGGTCGGCCGGCAGCATTTCTCTTTGATAAAAAGATGATTTTTCTCCCTGATTGTGGGGAATGCCAATCGTGTAGAACCTAGAAATGCAGTGCCATTGTGATGAGGTGAATTGTGGAGGAATATACTTTTTTTATAGTATCTCTAAACATGCTTTTTTAAAAAGGATGAGTTCATGATTTTTTTAAGGTTTGGGTGGGGATTGAGACCAACTGGCGGTGGATTTAATATCCTGTGGGTAATTCCTGCTGAATTCCAGTATAATTTTAGCCTAAACAGCTGTTCAAAATGCAACCTCTCCGGGCGCAGAAATTCACGCTTCCGCAGTTACTATTCCCTTTACTGGACAGAAGAATATTTGTAGTTGTTTGGGGATTTTCCTCTTGTTATGAATTATTAATTCGCAGTGCGGCCCTTACTTTATGGGTGATAACGCACTCCTGGCTGCATGAGATTCCTTCTACATTATAAACCTCATCCCTAATGCTCCTGTAGATCTCACTAATGAACACATGAATCCTGCCTTGCCAAAAGGAGGGCAATCTGCATTTCAATAATAAGTGACAATAAGCAAAAACACAGGCAGCCAAAATGCACTTTTGTAGCCTCCGTCAGCCATAAATAGGGATGTTTTAGGACTGCGGCAGTTCTGTGTTCGCCTTCATTGGCGAAGCGCTCTGGAAGGCGTCCAAGAACGTTCAGCCGCAGCAAGCGGCTCCTCTGGGCGGAGTTGAATGCATTGTGTTGTATTACAGCTGCTGTCAATCAATCTCTGCCACAGACTGCGCTGGGGAAGACATTCTGACCTGCGTATCATAGCAACAAAGCGGACATTTGACAGGACACTCATCACCATGTATGTTGTGTTTCGTGGTTTAACACACACATCTTTATCTGTGTTCAACAGTCAGTGTTTCCTCCTTATATTGTGCTGCATTGTATCTCTATTTGGTAAAAGCAGCTAATCTGTAACTGCAGTGCAATTATGTGTGTTGTTTGTACTGTGTCGTATGTTTTCGATGCATCAAATTGTGGGTTATGTTAATTACGGGTTGTGTTTTTTTATTAAAAACCTAAGAAAGTAATCCTTTTCCAAAAAAAACTATGAAAACTGAACAATTTTATTATTTGCTGAACAGTTTTGAAGAAAACGTATATATATTTGAACTCCACAAACATGATACAAATTGAAATATGTAGAAATATAAAATAGTGCCTTTGATTACGTCAGTGTCAAATCATGGGGTAAAGGGTAAGACAGGAAATATGGCAGGAAATTGATAAAATACGGAACCTGATGTAAATCATAAAAAGCATTATTAGCCTGTGGAATTGATTTGCTTTAGAGTACTGTCTTGACTGATGCTAAAGACGCATTTTCCTCACACCTTTGTGCTTTTGTTGTAGAGATGGTATCCGCTTGTCTGCTTGCCAATTCATAGCCTTAGCAGACTCGCCCCTTGCCTTTTTATAGACAGTAGTCGATGGTCTGCGTGTGAGTGCTCGGTAACAGTGCCAAAGGTAGCTCAGTCAGTATGGTAGTTGTGCAGTCAGTGGGGAGGTTAGTGTGCCAGTCAGTCTGTCTCTCACCTTCAGGTTACTATGTCCAGACTGTCAATCAAGTTTGTCGGTTAGAGACTCGCCTCCCAGTTCATTTGTCTTTTTATCTTTAGTTGAGCAGAGGTTGTTGATCAACCGGGGAATGGGGAGGTCAAAGGTCAGGGGGTAAAAAGGGCAGTGGCTGATTATCACATCTGATTCAGTGACCCTCGCCGCCTCCCCTCAAAGCTCTTCAGGCCTCGGGATCATGCAAATCAATTCTAATTTATTCATCTCCCTTATTCTGTAGTCCAGTAGAGGATTTCACCTGCCAAAGACGAAGAAAAGAACGAGGGAGGAGAGGAGGAGGAGGATGTACCTCCCTGTCTGAAATCCCTCATTTATCTTTGCATATGAATGTAATTATGCCTATTTTAAAAATTGGTTTTCTATCAATGGACTATTTGTTTTTGTTCTGTGTTGCTTTGTGAAACAGATATATTCCTATAAATGAATACTGACTGTGTTATTATCCTGTGTTCTTTATTCTGTGATGTTTTGTTCCGCCAGCAAAAAAAATAATAATGATAATAATTTGTGGTTAACATTACTGTGGTACTAACTCATGATGCAGAACTCATAAACATGCACATGCAACAAAAATAAAAGCTCTTTGTCATGTGATAATGATTAATTGACCTCTACTTTTCTGTGCGTAATGCAGGTTAAAAACCAGACTGCTATGTGTGTGTATTCATTTTTGCAATGGTCACGTGATCATGAGACCTGGGTGCGTCTCCAATTTAAAACAACCTGAAAAATATTCCATTAGGTTTCCTGCTGCTTGTGCCATGGGAGATTAATTTTTTCAGCTTTAGGTTAAAAGAATGCATATCAAAATGCTGAAATCCACATTTTTTAAGCCATTTTGTTGGAGAAATTAGTTCCAAAATCTTCCTCCAAGGGCTTCGGCGAAATGGAACTAAGTTAACGTAAACAAAGAGTGCACATCAAAGGGGACTGTGTTGGGAGAAAGCAAAAACCAAAAACACTAGTGAGTCACTCTTGCAAAAAAACTGAACACACTAAAGTTGAGTTTGAATACCCATAATACATCTGTATGTGCTGAGTTTGGTTTAATATCTACAGTTCGACTGTCAATGTGGTAAGTACGATGTATGTACACAACAGTGTAGGCACGAAACTGAAGATGCGGCAGCCATGTCGCCCATATCCTGACCCGCTTTAGGCAGCTCAATTGCAATTGTTTTGGACCAGGTCGCATGCAGTCATTGCTCGAGGTGGCATGAGCAAATGTGCGAGAGGGGATAGCTCGATGTTCCACGGTTTTCCAGGCCTGCGTGAGTTTCATCTTCAGCCTGGGTATGACACCGGGACAAATATTGTTTTGTCCTTGAGCATCCTTATCTTGTGAAGCGTATTCATTTTTTTTTTTCCCCACAAAAGAGACAGGATTTGCATGCCAACAGAATTCTGTGTTAATTAAGGCTGCCAGGCAACCCCCCTTTGGTCTGGTGGCAGTGTGTGGTGCGAGACCATGAAATGCAAATACTACATAGAAATGTAAAATACAGAAATAGTATACAATCATGTGCACACAAACACAGTGAAGGAGCACAGAGAAAAATTAGCCCCTAAGAGCCATACCAGGCCGTCTCGCACTAATGGCGAAATTGAGTTGAGGTAGTCAGCACGTGCAGAAAACTGAGATCTACATTTGTTAAATGGGCCAACCCAACCTGCCCACATGAATTGCTGATACAAGTTAACATCTTCTCTGCCACTGTACATATGCACTGCCCGAGCCATCATGGGCCCTCCGAAAACTTTCCCATAATTCATTGTAAACAAGACAGCTGGGTATCTCACTGATGAGGAATTGCTTGCTATAATTGATGATGGTGAAGTGGAAGATGACAGAGACCCACAGTTAGTCCCAAATGAATCAGAAGGAGGTAGGGTTCACTTGAAGTGATGAGTTAGGGCATCCAAAACCTGCAAAAGAATTATGTACATAATTTTGCATATCTTGAGTGTGTGACATATGCAGTGTTTTTGTTCTCAGTTACTCTGGATGACACAGGAGGCTGGCAACTTTGAGTCCCACTTTCTCAAAGGTACTCCAAAATGGATCGGCCCAGTATGGTTCTTAGGGGCTCAAATAAAAAGGACATGCTAAGGAACAAACACATTCGAAGCAGTAATCCCAATGTAATAGGTAGATTTCAGTGTGACTATCAGCAGCAGAGTGTAATGCAGCAGCAGGCAGTGTTACTATCAGTAGCAGAGAGTGATGCTGTGAGGTATCATTCAGGAACCAGTCGCGAGAACCAGGAAATGCAAAGTATGTGATTTTATTAAGCGAGGGGGTAAACCCCCGCAGGGCCGAAGGCAACAGTACAAAGTGCACAATCCCCCCCAAAAAAAAAAAAAAAAAAAAAAAAAAACACACAATCCCAGGGGCAGAATCCAAAGTCGAAAAACCAGGGCAGCAATACAGTAATCGTGGTCAGACAAAAAGGGTTCGATACACAGGAGCAGATAACAAAACCAAATCAGAGCCAAAAATCGGAAGTCGGACGGTCCAGTCAGAAAAGCAACACTATGAATACGAGGCGAAACCGAGAGCAGCACAGGTAGACAAGGGAAACGTTCTGACAAGGAACTGCTGTGAAAAGACTGCTTAAGTACACTCAAGGGAAGTCGCATGCTATGATCAGGGACAGGTGAATGGGATCAGACTAATTACGTGGGAGCAAACACAAGGGAGAACCTAACCACATGAAATTGGCAAAAGCCAAAACGCGGACAGGGATCACGAGACAACCTATAGACAAAACATACAGCTCCGGTTATGGAGTTCTAATGTGCACAGATAATGAGAGGCAGGACAGAGTAGAGCAGGTGCGGAGGATCCGCTGAATTGCAGCAAAGACTAAGAGAAGGCAAGAGGCGGAGACTAGAACAGGGCGAGTGCTGAGAGCTTGTTAATCAATTAGTAAGTGCAGCTATACAAACCCTAGTGCTCGTTAGTAAGTTAGTATTATATACAATGTTAGTCTTGGTTAGTATCTAAACAAAAATAACAAACTGTTAGTAAGGTTAGTAAAATAGAAAAGCAAGGCGAAGGAAGCAAACGAGATTGGAAGGAATGTTTGAAACCCAGAAACCATGAAATCACCTAAACATGTGACACGCAGGACTGGGGAGAAGCTGTAGCTTAACAAAAGACCAGACAGGGGAGACAAAGTGCAATGAAGGGCATGAACAAAGACATGGACTGGAATCTAACTGAATAATGGATCTGGCATGGCAAAAACAAAAACATGGCAAAGAACTAAAATATGGCAAAAAACAGAACAGGCATGGGAGAACATAACAGGGCATGACAGAATCATAACAGATGCAGCAGCAGGCAGTGTTACTATCAGCAGAATCATAACAGATGCAGCAGCAGGCAGTGTTACTATCAGCAGCAGAGAGAGATGCAGCAGCAGCAGACAGTGTTACTATCAGTAGCAGAGAGTGATGCAGCAGCAGCAGTGTTACTATCAGCAGTGATGCAGCAGACAGTGTTACTATCAGCAGCAGAGAGTGATGCAGCAGCAGGCAGTGTTACTATCAGCAGCAGAGAGTGATGCAGCAGCAGGCAGTGTTACTATCAGCAGCAGAGAGTGATGCAGCAGCAGGCAGTGTTACTATCAGCAGCAGAGAGTGATGCAGCAGCAGGCAGTGTTACTATCAGCAGCAGAGAGTGATGCAGCAGCAGAGAGTGATGCAGCAGCAGGCAGTGTTACTATCAGCAGCAGAGAGTGATGCAGCAGCAGGCAGTGTTACTATCAGCAGCAGAGAGTGATGCAGCAGCAGGCAGTGTTACTATCAGCAGCAGAGAGTGATGCAGCAGCAGGCAGTGTTACTATCAGCAGCAGAGAGTGATGCAGCAGCAGGGCAGTGTTACAGCAGAGAGTGATCAGCAGCATGCAGCAGGCAGTGTTACTATCAGCAGCAGAGAGTGATGCAGCAGCAGGCAGTGTTACTATCAGCAGCAGAGAGTGATGCAGCAGCAGGCAGTGTTACTATCAGCAGCAGAGAGTGATGCAGCAGCAGGCAGTGTTACTATCAGCAGCAGAGAGTGATGCAGCAGCAGGCAGTGTTACTATCAGCAGCAGAGAGTGATGCAGCAGCAGGCAGTGTTACTATCAGCAGCAGAGAGTGATGCAGCAGCAGGCAGTGTTACTATCAGCAGCAGAGAGTGATGCAGCAGCAGGCAGTGTTACTATCAGCAGCAGAGAGTGATGCAGCAGCAGGCAGTGTTACTATCAGCAGCAGAGAGTGATGCAGCAGCAGGCAGTGTTACTATCAGCAGCAGAGAGTGATGCAGCAGCAGGCAGCAGACAGTGTTACTATCAGCAGCAGAGAGTGATGCAGCAGCAGGCAGTGTTACTATCAGCAGCAGAGAGTGATGCAGCAGCAGGCAGTGTTACTATCAGCAGCAGAGAGTGATGCAGCAGCAGACAGTGTTACTATCAGCAGCAGAGAGTGATGAAGCAGCAGACAGTGTTACTATCAGCAGCAGAGAGTGATGAAGCAGCAGACAGTGTTACTATCAGCAGCAGAGAGTGATGCAGCAGCAGACAGTGTTACTATCAGCAGCAGAGAGTGATGAAGCAGCAGACAGTGTTACTATCAGCAGCAGAGAGTGATGCAGCAGCAGACAGTGTTACTATCAGCAGCAGAGAGTGATGCAGCAGCAGGCAGTGTTACTATCAGCAGCAGAGAGTGATGCTGCAGCAGACAGTGTTACTATCAGCAGCAGAGAGTGATGCAGCAGCAGACAGTGTATCACTATCAGCAGTGTTACTATCAGCAGCAGAGAGTGATGCAGCAGCAGGCAGTGTTACTATCAGCAGCAGAGAGTGATGCAGCAGCAGACAGTGTTACTATCAGCAGCAGAGAGTGATGCAGCAGCAGGCAGTGTTACTATCAGCAGCAGAGAGTGATGCAGCAGCAGACAGTGTTACTATCAGCAGCAGAGAGTGATGCAGCAGCAGACAGTGTTACTATCAGCAGCAGTGATGCAGCAGCAGGCAGTGTTACTATCAGCAGCAGAGAGGTGATGCAGCAGCACAGTGTTACTATCAGTGTTACTATCAGCAGCAGAGAGTGATGCAGCAGCAGACAGTGTTACTATCAGCAGCAGCAGTGATGAAGCAGCAGACAGTGTTATGCAGCAGTGCAGCAGCAGACAGTGTTACTATCAGCAGCAGAGAGTGATGCAGCAGCAGGCAGTGTTACTATCAGCAGCAGAGAGTGATGCAGCAGCAGACAGTGTTACTATCAGCAGCAGAGAGTGATGCAGCAGCAGGCAGTGTTACGATCAGCAGCAGAGAGTTATGCAGCAGCAGATAGTGTTACTATCAGCAGCAGAGAGTGATGCAGCAGCAGACAGTGTTACTATCAGCAGCAGAGAGTGATGCAGCAGCAGGCAGTGTGCAGCAGCAGGCAGTGTTACTATCAGCAGCAGAGAGTGATGCAGCAGCAGGCAGTGTTACTATCAGCAGCAGAGAGTTATGCAGCAGCAGATAGTGTTACTATCAGCAGCAGAGAGTGATGCAGCAGCAGACAGTGTTACTATCAGCAGCAGAGAGTGATGCAGCAGCAGGCAGTGTTACTATCAGCAGCAGAGAGTGATGCAGCAGCAGAGAGTGATGCAGCAGCAGGCAGAGTGTTACTATCAGCAGCAGCAGCAGCAGAGTGATGCAGCAGCAGACTGTTACTATCAGCAGCAGAGAGTGATGCAGCAGCAGACAGTGTTACTATCAGCAGCAGAGAGTGATGCAGCAGCAGACAGTGTTACTATCAGCAGCAGAGAGTGATGCAGCAGCAGACAGTGTTACTATCAGCAGCAGAGAGTGATGCAGCAGCAGACAGTGTTACTATCAGCAGCAGAGAGTGATGCAGCAGCAGGCAGTGTTACTATCAGCAGCAGAGAGTGATGCAGCAGCAGGCAGTGTTACTATCAGCAGCAGAGAGTGATGCAGCAGCAGGCAGTGTTACTATCAGCAGCAGAGAGTGATGCAGCAGCAGACAGTGTTACTATCAGCAGCAGAGTGATGCAGCAGCAGGCAGTGTTACTATCAGCAGCAGCAGAGAGTGATGCAGCAGCACGCAGTCTTACTACCAGCAGCAGACAGTGTTACTATCAGCAGCAGAGAGTGATGCAGCAGCAGGCAGTGTTACTATCAGCAGCAGAGAGTGATGCAGCAGCAGGCAGTGTTACTATCAGCAGCAGAGGTGATGCAGCAGCAGAGAGTGATGCAGCAGCAGGCAGTGTTACTATCAGCAGCAGAGAGTGATGCAGCAGCAGGCAGTGTTACTATCAGCAGCAGAGAGTGATGCAGCAGCAGGCAGTGTTACTATCAGCAGCAGAGAGTGATGCAGCAGCAGGCAGTGTTACTATCAGCAGAGAGAGTGATGCAGCAGCAGGCAGTGTTACTATCAGCAGCAGAGAGTGATGCAGCAGCAGGCAGTGTTACTATCAGCAGCAGAGAGTGATGCAGCAGCAGGCAGTGTTACTATCAGCAGCAGAGAGTGATGCAGCAGCAGGCAGTGTTACTATCAGCAGCAGAGAGTGATGCAGCAGCAGGCAGTGTTACTATCAGCAGCAGAGAGTGATGCAGCAGCAGGCAGTGTTACTATCAGCAGCAGAGAGTGATGCAGCAGCAGGCAGCGTTACTATCAGCAGCAGACAGTGTTACTATCAGCAGCAGAGAGTGATGCAGCAGCAGGCAGTGTTACTATCAGCAGCTGATGCAGCAGCAGTTACTATCAGCAGCAGAGTGATGCAGCAGCAGGCAGTGTTACTATCAGCAGCAGAGAGTGATGCAGCAGCAGAGAGTGTTACTATCAGCAGCAGAGAGTGATGCAGCAGCAGGCAGTGTTACTATCAGCAGCAGAGAGTGATGCAGCAGCAGGCAGTGTTACTATCAGCAGCAGAGAGTGATGCAGCAGCAGGCAGTGTTACTATCAGCAGCATGCAGCAGAGAGTTACTATGCAGCAGCAGCAGAGAGTGTTACTATCAGCAGCAGAGAGTGATGCAGCAGCAGAGAGTGTTACCATCAGCAGCAGAGAATAAAGCACTGCAGCTGCAGGCTCAGACATTTTTTTTTGCTGCAGAGGCAGAACAACCATGCAGTTACATGCCTGATTCTCCCAATCAGCCCGTTATACGTCTTTGCAAAAGACCTTGATTGGTAGACTCGGGAGCATAACTGATTGGTTGGAATCCTGCACCCACACCGGCCCACCACTGTAATACTATATACTGTGAGTGATCACTATCCATAATTTAGGGAGGTCAACTGGTTGGAAGGGCTGAGATAAAAAGGAACAGAATAATTTAATTCCAGAATGCCTTTGCCCATGAAGAAGAGAGTTAGATTATAGGTGGATGGACGGAGTGATGAATGGGTATTTGTCCTTTATAGTTTGCAACAGTGCACACAGGGGAGTCTGACTGCAGAAGCACTCTTGCTGGGGTCGATCAAGCGAGTGCACAGGCTAGATCAGCCGCACATGAAATGTGATCCTCTGATTTTACACCGACGCAGCTCAACTTGAGTCCCACTCAGGGAACAGCAATGGTCATGGGCACAATTTACCTCTGAGAGGAAGAAAAGACCAAGTGACTGAGAAAAAAATTATACGTTGAAACCGCCAAAGTGAAAATTGCTGTCATGCATCACCCCGGTGGGTAATGTGCACTACGTCTCGTAGACCGACTCCTCGGAAAGATGGACTGCTATCTGCTCAGCCAAATCTTCCTCATTCCACAAGCGGGCATTATCTTTATTTAGCATGCCTATTTTTACCCGCAGAGATAAATGGTACAAATTTTGCCTGTTGTTGGGGACCTATTAATTTTAGTCAACACTCATGGCCTAAAAAGCTCCTTCAAAAATAGACCTGGGAGCTGAGTGAACACCAAGCGATGTAAGGTGATCCATCAATCACAGCAAGAGGCTGTTTACTGTAATAAATGGCACCATGAGAAGCTGTTCAGTACTAATCTTGCAGCATTTTATTAAGCTGTAGGAAAGGAGGAATGGAGGCAAGCTTAATGTCGAGAGTGAGAGAGAGAAAGAGAGGGAATACGGAAACAGGGAAAAGCTTGTGGCGAGAGATGGTAAGAGTTCACCGCCGACTTCAATCCGCTGCAGAAGGGAGTGAACGCGAAAACAAAACGATTAATTCCAAAAATCGCCGCCATGCCACGTCCTGCGCTGTTCCTCTCGTACTGTCTGCTTCCACCGGCGCTGTGGACCTGATTAAATAATAACAGTAATGTGCCAATCGGCCTGCAGGAAACACTTCGGACGACACAGTAAATGGGATCTTCTGGACGCTGCCTGCAGTATAATGGGGGAGAGGGGGCTTCATTTACTGCCTCAATATGAACACAACACATCTCTCTCTCTCTCTCTCTGCTCCCTCCCTCCCCCTTTCTCTCTCTCCCTATGCCCATTCCTCTGTCCCTCTCTCTTCCTCTTTCTACATATATCTCCCTCTCTTGCTCCCCCTCTCTATTCCTCGCTGCACCTCTTTCCCCCTCTCCCCATCCCTCTCTCACTGTCTCTCCATCCTCTCTCTATCCCTCTCTCATTCTCTCTACTCAACTCTCTCCCTCTATGTATTCTTCCTTCTCTGTCCCTCTCTCACTGTCTCTCTCCCTTTCTCCATCCCTCTCTCTCTTTCCTCCTCTCTCACTGTCTCTCTCTCCCTTTCTCCAATCCTCTCCTCCTCTCTGTCTCTCTATCCCTTTCTCATTATCTCTACTCAGCTCACTCCCTCTATGTATCCTTCTTTCTGTTTTACTGTCTCTCTGTTCCTCTCTCCCTTTCTCCATCCCTCTCTCCCCCTCTCCCTATCCCTCTCTCACTGTCTCTCCTCCTCTCTCACTGTCTCTCTGTCCCTTTCTCACTATTCATTTCTCTCCCTCTCTCTCTCTCAGTTTATTCAGGGTCTATCTGTTTGCCCCTACACGTATTCATTGCTCAGTCTGTGTATGTTCTCTGTTTGACCCCAAATGTGACACTGTGCACGTCCCTCTGCTTTCAAATTCAAACAAAAATTCATATTAAGAAAATTTATACAACCTCTCTGTGCCTGACAAAAGCATCATGCTGCCACATTACCCTGAGGTTACCCGTGGTCATAAATAATTGAATGTGAATTTTATTTTGTGCATATATATGCATAATTTCCCCAGTATTAACTCGATTTGTCTGTTACAAATGCTGACATATATTAAATGGGCATGTTGTCTTTAGTATCATGTCGTGATCATGTTATCTCAGGCATTCATATGTCATAATAACAAACGTCCTTTAGATTGTGTTGTGGCAATTAGGGATTTTTTTAGTTTCTAAGCTATGGGAAAATTGACCAGTCACAGAAGCCCTGTTACTGACCAAGAAACTGTACAAAACATCTCTCATTCAAATTTGCAGGCAACAATATGAACTTAGTAGTAATAATAATGTCGCATAGTAAATGCAAGTGTTACAGAACACACAGTTACACACTTATGCTTCTCAGATTATGTCAGGTTTACATCATTTACAGCTACAGCATCATATCATTGTGACACAGCAAGCACTTTCTTTCCCGCTCCGAGTCTCCATTTTGCCTCTCCCAGGCTCTGCCTGAATCGGGGGGTCAGCTTAGCCACTGTGACCGTGTACCCCCGAAGCCTTGCCCCCCCACCATCTCTGACTGTGAGAGGCTTTTCTCCTGCTGGGCTGTGAGTCTGCGGGACATTGTGACCGATACGGTCTATTTTTCCAACTGTATCCTGTTTCATTTCATATTCCATCTCTAAGAGCAGAGTGTTACGGCCTGGTGGCTCCGATTTTGCCCTACCGCTTCTTTTCTTGACCATCCTCTGCTCCCTCAAACAAAAAAAAAAAAATTTACTGCGGTGCTGTCGATATCCCCCCCACCTTTCAACCCCTCTCCAGTATCCTACCATGAAGAATACGCAATCCTTTTCCTTTACTGGGCTTACCATCCCCCACCAGGAAGCCATTTTGTTTCGAAGCAACTAAAAAAAAAGTGGCACTGAACTCTCCTCGTTTGCCTCAGGCTAACAAGCGACATGCACGTTAATTGAGTATAAATGATGATGACCGAGGGAATCCCGACGTTTCAGTGTGGGCGAGAACGTGAAGACCAATTGACTGGATCAATGGAGCCGATGTGGGAGGCTTCCAACTGAGACCTCCAGGGCCAATAAAAAACCTGAACAACAATGATGATTGCGAAATATTGAGGTGTTACTCTCGCCGCTTTCCTTTACCTATCCCCGGAGGGTAGCATTGTCATCACGCCAAGGCTACAGAAAGGAAATTGAGAATTACCTATTGTTTTCGAAAGAGCGGAGAGTTTGCTATAATTTCCTAGCCTTCCCCAAGCTCATACTAGCGATTTGATTAGCGAATATTTGATGTAAATCATTCATGTATTTGCCATGACATCCTGCTGCCTCCTGTATTCTCTATGCAACAAGTCAATTTACTCCATTGTTCTTTGTCGTTCTTAAAATGTTACTGAGACGAAATTTCCGTGCTAATAAACGCGTCAAGAAAAATAAATATAATAACTCCGATAATAACTCAATTTCTCAGTTTAGGAGGTCTCATCCATCTTTCTTCTTCTTTTTTTTGTCGTCTTGTGAAAAAATCTGAATGTAACCATCACAGGCGGAGGGTGGGCGGGTGGATACGATATTCTTCAGTTCCCGAGAATTTAATTTATTCGTCCTTAACTGATCAGTTACTTCAGACTCGCTCAAAAACAGCACCGTTAAATTAACATGTAAATTAACATGAAATCATCTATTTGCACCCACACACCCCTCACATCATCAATTAAAATGAAAGGGAAAAAATGCTCTGCACAGGCAATTTGTTTCCTTTGTGATAAAAGGAAATTAATCATCATCATGCACATGTGCTGTATACACACATATTTGTGTGTACACACTCGCCCTCTATCTGTTCACCTCTTTATCACGTGTTAATTCATTTTCCAAACACATGCACGCGCACACACACACATCATGCTATTCTCTGCTGCAAATCAGAAGCTCTTTCAGTAATAGCTTTTTTGTGGCTACATTTAGAATAATTACCCAGTTGCTGTGTGGCAGAGAAGGCAATAGCCATGCAGTCTGTGAGGATACACAGTTCTTTGTGTGTCGTTAACACTGCTATGTTTACCCTGCAGACAGCAAACTGCAGAGCATCAGCTGGAGATACCACACACTTAGCCGCAGACAGTCCCAAATAAGGCAGACTGCAGCGAAACCATGAACGGAAGCGAATCTTAACATGCACACCGAGGAAGATTTCTGCCATCAGCCTGACTGTGCATCACTATACACACTGAGCAGTGGTAGCAGCTTAAGAGAAAATTGGTGAAGCAATGGACATCCCTTGAAAATAATGATTCTTTGCTTTCAATCATTTATTTAAATTGAAGACCTGTGTGCAAGACATACCTAAGTCACTAAATAACACTTTTGTGATCATCAAATTTTCCATATATATATATATATATAGGAAATAGTTGGGAGAAAGTGGAAACTGTGAATAAAATCAAAATGCAATGACTTTCAGATTCGAGCCAATATTTATTTACAATAGAACCTAGATAATATTTCAAATGTAGAAACTGAGACATTTTACATTTTTATCCATAAAATGAGCTCAAAATTTTCTTGCAGCAATAGGTCTCAAAAATTGGGACACAGGTAAAAAAGGGCTGAAAAATCGATTAATATATAAGAAAACATCTGAAAGAACATTTAGCAAGTAATTAAGTTAACTGGCATCAGGTGTGGAACATGATTGGCTATAAAAGGAATGTCTTAGAGAGGCTGAGTCTCAGAAGTGAAGATGGCCAGAGGCTCGCCAACCTGTGAAGGTTTGCGTAAAAAATTTGAATACTTTAAAAACAATGTTCCTCAACGTCAAATTGCAAAGGCTTTGAAGGTCTCATCATCGACAGTGCATAACTTCATCAAAAGATTCAGAGAAACTGGAAAAATTTGTGTGGACAACGAAGACCTTTCCTGGATGCCCCTGATCTCGGACCCTCAGACGCCACTGCATCATTCACGGCATGGTTCTGTCATTGACATTTAAATGGGCCCAGGAAACTTCAAGAAACCACTGCCTGTAAACACAGTCTGCCACATCCACAGATGCTATAAAACTCTATCATGCAAAAAGGAAGCCATTGTTGAGCATGATCCAGAAGCGCCACCGTGTTCTGTAGGCCAAGGCTCATTTAAAATGGACTGCAGCAAAGTGGCAAAGTGTCCTGTGGTCAGACGAGTCCAAATTTGACATTCTTGTTGGAAATCATGGGCGTCGTGTCCTCCTGGCTAAAGAGGAGAAAGACCACTCCTCCCGTTATCAGCGTTCAGTTCAAAAGCCAGCATCTCTGATGGTATGGGGATGCATTAGTGTATATGGTATGGGACACTTGCATGTTTTAAAAAGCACCATGAAAGCTAAACGGTAAATAAAGGTTATAGAGCAACATATGCTCCCCTCCAGACGACATCTATTCCAGGGAAGGCCTTGTGTATTTCAGCAGGGCAATGCAAAACCACATACTGCAGCTAATTCAACAGCATGGCTTCGTAGTAGAAGAGTCCGTTTGCTGAACTGGCCTGCCTGCAGTCCTCATCTATCACCAATTGAGAACATTTGGCGCATAATTAAACGAAAAGTCCGTCAAAGGAGACTCAAATCTCTCCAGCAGCTGAAAGCCTGTATTAAACAAGAGTGGGATCAAATTCCAATGGCTAAACTCAAGAAACTTGTCTCCTCAATGCCCAGATGCCTCCACTCTGTGTTAAAAAAGAAGAGGGATGCTACACCATGGTAAAAAAGGCCCCTGTCCCAACTTTTTTTTTGAGACCTGTAGCAGCCATCAAATTTGAAATGAGCTCATTTTGTGGATAAAATTGTAAAATTTCTCAGTTTCAACATTTGCTATGTTATCTCTGTTCTATTGTGAATAAAATACTGGCTGGTGTGATTTGAAAGTCATTGCGTTTTGATTTTATTCACAATTTACACTTTGCCCCAACTATTTCAGAATTGGGGTTGTGTATATATATATATACAGTCATGCCCAAAATTATTCATACCCCTACCAATTTTTGTTTTTTTTCGAGATATTTTTTGACAAATCAAATTTATTCTTGCACAAATGACACAGTAAGTTGACATAAGGCTGTAGGAATTACATTAAACAATTTTTAGAGAAATACAATACTTTTTGGTATTTTATTTGACAGATTTGCAAAAAATGCCATGTCCAGAATTATTCATACCCTTTTCTCAGTAATTGATGGTCAAAGCCGTTATTCACGATTACAGCCTCCAAACGCTTCCTGTGGTTGATCACATGGTTTCTACACGTTTCCACAGGGATTTCGGCCCACTCCTCTTTGGAAAACTTCTCCAGGTCCTTAAGTTTTGAGGGTGTCCTTGACATGACCTTGGTCTTCAGTTCCCTCCACAGATTCTCGATAGGATTGAGGTCGGAGCTCTGGCTTGGCCACTCCAAAATGTTCACTTTGTTGTCCACTAACCATTTCTTGACGGATTTGGCCATGTGTTTAGGATCGTTATCCTGTTGGAAGATCCATTCCTGCCCAAGACCAAGTTTTTCGGCGGATTGCTTGATGTTTTAACTGAAGATCTGGATGCACTGGTCCTGTTTCATAATGCCATTCATTTTAACAAGGTTTCCGGGCCCATTTGCTGAAAAGCAACCCCAGAGAATGATACTCCCGCCACCATGTTTGACCTTTGAGACAGTTTTTCTCGGGTTGAACACTTCACCTTTCTTACGCCACTTAGACCTCTCCAACCCAGACACACAAGAACTAGTCTAGCCTTTGCAAAACCTCACCTGGATGAAGATATAAGCTTCTGGCTGTCAATGTTATGGACGGATGAAACAAAGATGGAGCTGTTTAGGCACAGAGATGGGGCTTTTGTTTGGCGTGAGAAAGGTAAGGCGTTCAACCTGAAAAACACGGTCCCAACGGTCAAACAAGGTGGTGGGAGTATCATTCTCTGGGGTTGCTTTTCAGTGAATGGGCCCAGAAACCTTGTTAAAGTTAATGGCATCATGAAACAGGACCAGTATATCCAGATCCTCAGTGAAAACATCAAGCAATCCGCCGAAAAACTTGGTCTTGGGCAGGAATGGATCTTCCAACAGGATAATGATCCTAAACACATGGCCAAATCCGTCAAGAAATGGATAGTGGACAACAAAGTGAACGTTTTGGAGCGGCCAAGCCAGAGCACCGACCTCAATCCTATTGAGAATCTATACAGGGAACTGAAGACCAAGGTCATGGCAAGGAAACCCTTAAACTTCAAGGACCTGGAGAAGTTTGCCAAAGAGGAGTGGGCCGAAATCCCCGTGGAAACGTGTAGAAACCTTGTGATCAACCACGGGAAGCGTTTGGAGGCTGTAATCGTAAATAAAGGCTTTGCCATCAATTACTGAGAAAAGGGTATGAATAATTCTGGACATGGCATTTTTGTATATCTGTCAAATAAAATACCAAAAAGTATTGTATATCTCTAAAAATTGTTTACTTTAATTCTTACAGCCTTATGTCAACTTACTGTGTCACTTGTGCAAGAATAAATTTGATTTGTCAAAAAATATCTAAAAAAAACCCAAAAATGGGTAGGGGTATGAATAATTTTTGGCATGACTATATATATATATATATATGTATGTTGTATATAGTGTAATACTACAGTGTTAAAACAACACATGAAATATATATATATATATATATATCTATAACAAATACATAAATATACCGGTCTTCAAGTGATGTTACGTGAACTCCAAAAACTCTGGTGACCATCAGGTGTAGCCAATACTTCTCATTAAAGGTCCCCTATTATGCCACCAGGTGCACAGCTAATTAGCCATTATGAGCCAGTTCAAAGTCTCCCCTACCTGACATCACAAGTGGGAGGGACCACCCAGAATAATGAAATCTGATTGACTGCTTGGCTGAAGGTGATCAGTTTTTCTTGCCTCTGGTCGGTTACTTCCCCATGTGATGTCAAGAGGGAAAAGATTTTGAAATGGCTTGTAATAACTAATTAGCTGTGCACCTAGTGACATTATAGGGTACCTTTAAGGTAAAATAAGTGCTGACAGGTCTTGATCTGTTTGAAAAAATTTTATTTGATCAACAAGATTTCCAATGATAAGAGCAATTTTGTCAGTTGCCTGAGGAAGATCTCTGTTGATCGAAATGTTGCTTAATAAATAAATGAGTATTTTCGGGAGCTGGCAGTGTGCGGACTGTTTCCTCTTTTGTCCTCTATAATGATAAGAGCAAGCCATTGGTAGTTGAACACACGGTTTCTTTCATGATGCAATGTTGCAACAATTAATTAGAAAATGTTTCATTCACTTTACAAAAAAGTTAAATTACTTTGTTAACTTCTGTGTTTGCTTTTGGGACATCCTGCACTACCTAATCTGAGCTTTGAGAAAGTTTCATTATGACAAAAGAAGCAAAAATTAGCAACAGTTATCCACAAATGAATAATGTTGACTGGAATGCAATTCCGCATTGAAATGACGCGTTTTTCACTTGGAGAGGAAAACTAGCCATGCCTGATAATGCTGAGTTTACGAAGTGTTAATTTAAATGAATGACTGAAATAAGGTCAAGACCAATCATTATTTGAGGGATGTTCTGTGCTTCACTAATTTTCAGCTCACCAGCTGCCACTGACACCGAGGCATAATGTAACTGCTGACAAGCTCACATGGGCATCACAGATGTAGCATAGGTCCTTAGCAGAAAAATGGATGTGGGTTTGCATCTAGCCCCAACACTTCTGCTTGGAAATTATGCATTCTCCCAGTGTTTTTGCAGGTTTCCTTGCTCAGTTCAAAGACATACACGTTTCCTGGAGACTCTAAATCATAAAATGTTAAATGTGACCAAGTGGTGACGCTACAAGAAACATTGCAAAGCCATCACAATCAATAACTTCCGCCTCAATGCACCAAGAAAAGAGAAAATTGAGAGAAAATTTGACATGGTTCTCGTCAAAGATGTTTACATAATTGCAATGTTTAAAAATTAAAAGTTTGGCCTGGTGGCGGCGCTACAACAAAGGTCATAGGGTTACCAACATCAATATAAGCCCTTCTCTATGCACCAGAAAGGACCACAAGAAGTGTGACATGATTACTAACAAAACCATCAGCATTTGGAAGTGTACTCCATAAGTAATGCCTACAGAATGGTGGTGGGGTCAAATGTGAAGAGGAGGGTGAAAGGGTATTTCCACACATGTAAATATTTTCTTTGTGTGGTGGTGAAATACGATTTGAGTGTTATGGCTGGAAGGAAGTAGGAGGGGGGACATGATGTGCACACCAGCTGAAAATGGGGCGCCAAATGGACCGCGGCATGTATATAATCACCTTCCCATCAGCAATATGAATCTGGCAACCATACTGTTTTTATCTCCTTGCGGAAACTACTGATGTCAGACATTATTAATACAGGAAGGAGATGTGGATCACCCGCCTTACCCCTCTCCCAGTGCAGTGAGGAGGGGGGGGGTGCTGTCATTCCCATCTCTGTCTGTCTTCTGTGGTATTGAATTTCGAATGAGAAAAGACTATTCTCCTTTTCAAAAAATAAAAAAAATGTAATCAGTGATCCCTTTACCTCAGGCTTGAGCCAGAATCATTTATTTTGGGATGTGCTGGTACTGTCATCATTGTTCCCATATTGTTTTTGTGCCCGGAAGAATCCTTACTCTAAACTCTTCATCCAATGAGAAAAGACTATTCTTTCCTTTTCTGTAAAAAATACACACGGAAAAGCCTCAGGCCATATTTGAATTCATGACAGCAAGGCAGCTGTTCAAACGAAGGCAGCGCCGTCCCAGGCCTTTCATTGCCCTGTTTCAATCGATCACTTTCGCCATAGTAGCCTCAGAACTGGTACATAACCTGTACGGACCGGTACCTGAACCCTAGATCTGGTTTGCATTTTGACTGCAGACAGCACTCATAAATGTTGGTGGCATTGTTACCGCATGGTTATAACTGCATCATCCATGTCCTCCGTCAACCAAAAGTGATTATTCTACCTTTACCAATTAACAGACTGCAGTGTTTCTAGTTCCACCCTTTACGATTGGACTAGCGTGCAAGGAACCTCGATAGAGGGGTAACGAAAAAATGTAACAGATTGGAATGTTTCTTTTAGTACCATCCATAACTTTTGACAATGGAAATGCAAAAATAAGCATTCTAATGTGTAAAAACTGAACTAAACTGAACTGGAACCGCTTGGTAGACAGGAGGCTTATGTATCCCTTGAAGTTACATGAGCGTCTTTTGTCATTTTGAAGAATCTCCTCCTTGTCTCCTGTTTTGTAATGTACAGCTTAAGAAATTAATTGTTTTGAATTACTTTTTGAATTCTAGAACTTAATGCTAGCCTTTCAGGGAGTTTCACTCTGAAATTCTATTTGAACATTGACTTTTTATGCAAGTTACATTTTTTTTCACCCTCTGCATCAACTGCAGTGTAGTTTGCAGAGCAATGTAAGGGTTTAAACGCTGCGTATGTCAATTTTCATGATTTGCTGCATATGTGTTTACTGTGTTTACTTTCCTCAGCTTTTTGTGTTATACGGTCTGATGTATTCCCATTCACATTCTTTTCTCACATGCTTTAACTTTCATTCCCACTCTGCACTCGCCGTTCTGTTCGTTTAATCCTCCCTGCTCATTTCCTCGTTTGTCGCCACACCTCCCTGCACTCTCTATTCTTGCACACTCACCTGTTCCCCATCGCTACCAACCTCTTTCTCCCTTTACATTCCCCTCTCTGTCTGTCCTCTACTGTGAGTTTGTTTGCCAGTATTCTTTGTGCCTACCTACGAGTGTTCCTTATTCCTCACCAGAGCTTTGATTACGGTTTTTTTTGTCACTTATTTACAATTTTGCCCTATCCATAATGTATTGTTGATTACTCCTGCATGATCTGTTGCTTGCCTCTTTGACTATCAATTCTGTTTGTCCCTCAAACCAGGCATACCTCTTGACTGGTCTTTG
Organism: Gymnothorax javanicus; assembly: GCA_029692085.1. Lineage (NCBI taxonomy): Eukaryota > Metazoa > Chordata > Actinopteri > Anguilliformes > Muraenidae > Gymnothorax > Gymnothorax javanicus. The sequence goes on from CM056194.1 coordinate 84,584,902, forward strand.
ATCTTTGGACTGTTTTTGGCTTAAAGGACCAGTGTGTAAAATGGGGGGGAAACAGTGACATCCAGTGTTCAGATTCTAGACTGCAGCGCTCACTCACTCACTCACACTCACACTCACCCCTCCCGTCGGCAAAAAGACGGTGGCCTCCGAGGACCAAAACTCTTTTGTGGAAATGGCGTCTTCCTCAACTGGGATTTATACACGTAAAACGCGTTCTCTAGCTGGCTGGATTGTCCGTTATATCTATGGTTCGGGGTGCAGTACCAGCATGACGGTGCAAGATGGCGACGTCCCTAAAGCAGGGCCCTTGCTATATCTATATATCAACGCATAATTATAAGGCTACGAAAACCAAACGAATTTTATTTTATAGCGATTATACACTTATATAAACATATTAATAGGTAGTATATTCAGATTTTGCCAATAAATCATGCCAAATATTACACACTGGTCCTTTGAGATTAGGATAATTCCATCAATACTGCTATTCTACTCTTTTACTGAACTGGACTCAACAACCAAGATCCTGAATAAAACCCTGAAACTGACATCCAGTCTGCACTTGAGTCCTGAGTCTGCCTCGTGAAAAGCTACGGCAGTTAGAGAACTCGAGACATGACTTTATTTGCATAAACACTACTGTACACATCTTCTCTCTGTAAGGTGGACAATTTAAGCATCACTGCTGCTGTGCCTCAGATGCAAAAAAAAAAAAAAAAACCATTGCCTGCTGCTGTGCTTCATCCCTCTCCAATGCTGCTTGTTAACATCGCCTGCTGCAGCATCACTCTTCACTGCTTCTAGTTAATATCCCACCTCTACCCCAACATCCACTCATGGGCTCTGAATGCTTCCCCTGAGCAGAAGGGATATCCCAGCATTCCCTGCTTTCTTCTTCTCAAGCTCAGTGGGCCACACGGCATGATAGAGCCCAGGAGCCGAAATATCATTGTATCTATTTGCAGTTAACTGCATGTCCGCTGGCTAATCAGTCAGTTGGAATAATTCTAGAAACAGGTGCTGTGATGACTATGGCAGGCTTGTGCTGAATAATAATAATACATGTAGGTGTTTTTATAGCTGTATGTATAGAGACAACATTTCAAACCTCATTCTGAATATTTTGTGAGCATTATATTTACCAATAGTATATGTATGACCATGTGACTTAGTGAAATAATTTCATGCATTTTTGGTCCGGTTTTGGTGATCAGGGTGTGCTGATAGTCAAAGGACTCAAGCACTGCCCTGAAGTGGTTGAAACATGTTGGCTTTTTTAATGTTCTAGCCACTACAATAAAGGCATTTTTTCCTTTTTTCACGTGAGTGCCTGGATTGCCTTCCCAGTTCCGGAGTGTTCTGAAGTCTTCTTACATTTGTTTTGACATTCCAGGGAAGCTTAATGCTTTTTCTCTGTTGGACGGATTAGAAGTACCACAAAATACACTTGAGCATATAAATAGCATTTTGGAGCGTACACGTGGCTTGACTGCACAACTTGCTTGTTTTTCTTGTTTACCAGCCTATCATCAGCTTTTTGCTCCAATGTGTTGCATTTTTTGTCACGTCAATGCTTCAAAAGCTATTATATTGGGTACCTTTTTTCTGATGCATTGGGAGTCAAATGGGGCAAATACAGTGAAGAAGATCAACAAGTGGAATACAAAAATAGAAATATACACACAATAAATGGCAGCTTTGCCAGTGCAAAATTAGGTCTGCATGAAATTATAATCAAATTCAAGCCCCAGCAAAGAAAAATATCAGAAAGCTGATAAGATAGCAATGTCAACTCAAACTGCTGCAGAATCCCACAATGCAAAGTGATTGACAAAGGAAATGCTCTTTTAAGCAATCCAGAGCCAAGGCAACTAACACTCATAACCTCTAAGCATTTCAATACTAACAATGAGTCACACCAAATGACAATATCATCATGAAATATATAGTACATGGCCAATGTATGGGACTCTCCTCCCGAGACACAAACACAAATACACAACGCAATATTGAGTGATATTGGATCGTAAAAAGTTGACCATGATGCCGGTTACTGATGGATGAAGAAATAAAAGATATGATGAAATACAGGCTCTAAGACAGCAACATAGCCTAGAGATGGAAATCCAACGGACTGTGCTCACCGCAAACTGGCCAAGCCTTCACTCAAAGAGGCTACAAGGAAAGACTGAAGAATCTCCATCTCTTTTACCTATGCAAAAGGAAGCTGAGTGTTGCTCTAACTTAGGCTTTTAAATACATGAAGAAATTCTCAAAGTTAACTTTAGGAGGATTATTTATGCCAAGCTCTGTCTGCAAAATTGGGGGTTATTCCCATACATTAACCGTGATACAGTGCCAGGTACAATCTTGTTCTTTTCTATCTTCAGTGACAGGTATACTTTATTGGTGTGAAAATTAAAAATCAGGGCTCGCGCTACCCGTTCGTCAATTCGCAATTGACGATCTCTCCTGCAGTTTGACGATCTGTAAGTCACATTTGACGATAAATTTGACGAAGACCTTTCAAAAGTGGGGTCACGAGATTTGCGCAAATCTACAGTAATATTTGGGGGGGGGGGGTTATTATATAATATAGGGTCGGCCAAGAAAACGCAACTCACAAGCAGACTCTGGCTCTCCGACTCCGCGTACCGCACTCCGTCTCCCGTCCGGGGCGCAAGCTCCAGGAACGTCATGAAGAAGCGCTAAACGAACCGCGTGTAGCCTACTGTACCCTTATGCTGCGTTCAAAACAACTCGGAAGTCGGAAAAAAACGAGCTCCGAGTAGTCAAAAATGAATTGAACGGCGTCGAACTCGGAAATTACAGGTCGGAAACTCGGGTATCATTTCAGAGCTCCGATTTTCCGACTTGACGTCACATTCACCGAAAAATGGCGGATGTGTAGTTTACTTTTAAGCAAATATGGAAGTTTTTCTGATTACAATACATATGTATGAAATCAATCATATTTCATGGATCACCTGATCGGTTTCGGTTGTTTTTCAGTGTCACGAAAAAACTGGAAACGGCTGTCAGTGTTTTCTTTAAACCCTCCGAGCATTTAAATACAACTCAGCGTCTTTGCCGCATCCATGTTTTTCCCACATTACGACTTAAAAGCACATGAACACATCGAAGTCGGAAGAACGATTTGCCGACTTGGGAACTCCGACCTTCCGACATCACATGAATGCAGCATTATTAGAACGGAATACTCCACCCACCAGCTCATGCTCGAGCCAATAGACTACGCAGCTGTTAGTGGTACTGATTACAGTTGTTGTTCCTTGAAGCTCAATGGACAGTAAATAACATTTGAAAGTACTTTGTTATCAATATTTGGTCCTTTGTACTGAATAAAAAGCAAGTTGATGTGGTTGAATTTATGCAACATTGTGATGTTGCACATGTAGTCCATGTTAATGTAATTTTACCAAGTCCAAGTGTTCAGTTCTCACTCAGCATACCACTACAGTTGTTCCTTGAAGCTCAATGGTTAGTAAAAAACATTTGAAAGTACTTTGTTATCAATATTTGGTCCTTTGTACTGAATAAAAAGCGAGTTGTTTTTTGCATAAATCTTTTTTTAATTGCATTTCTTTCATAGGCAGTAGCTTCTTCTGTTTTGCCAAAGCCTTCTGACCCCCTTCCTCTTCTTCTGGACTTGGGACCAGCTTCTTTAACTGTGTCAGTAACTTGCAGATAAAAAAAATAATTCATGCAAAAAGCAGACTGGGAATGAAGCAAGCTAAGGGAGAAAGTCCCAAGTGAGGTGGGGTTAATACTAAAAAAACCATGCTACTAGCACAGGAAACAAGGAAGGCGAGGCTAAGTCAGAAAGGACAGAGGAAAGCACACGGTCAGATAGGACATTTAACAGCACATGGTTGTAAGTAAAAGCATGATAAAAATAATACAATGACGGTGCAACAAAACCTACAAGAAATTGATTGGTATTAGAGACCCTCACAACTGGACATCAGATAAAAAAAAGTGACTAGGGGTAAAGTTATTTGACTAATTGACATTGCTTTTTGGCTAATCATTTGACTAATAGGTTTCAGAAGCCAGCTCTAGCCCTGAAAATGGTGGGAATGTTGGGCTGAATGTTCTTGCCATTCAATTATGTTATGTTACGTATGATGTAAGCGCAAGGTTTTTGATTTTTTTTCCCCCACAAACTTCTACTCTGGAGCTTACATCCTTTTATCAGCGGTTACATCAAGGCCCAGTTGCATAAACTTAGTTCAAAACTAATCTTGGCCTAAAACCGATCCTAGATTGTCAGTTTAAACTCATCTAATTAAGCCTGCCTGTTGCAGAAATATTAAGTCTGACTTAATTTGAGGTAGGAAAGTTAGCAAACTCTCCCTCCTGGCCAAGCCTGAAGTGAGAGCTTTGTTGCTATGGGAACAATCTATTAGAACATCAGTCAGAAGACACAAGAAGACAGGTATATTGATCGTTTTTGCAACAAAAAAAGACTGGAGAGCACATTGGCATGAGTGCAACTTTCTAAACACACAGTGCTTGCTTGAAGCTGAAGATGGAAAATGTTTGGTTTCTGGAAAAAGCCCAAAGAAGAGAAATTCAAGGATAGAAACAACCCATTAGAGAGATAAAATGACCACGAACTAGAGGGGAGATTTCAGTTTCTTTGAGACATTATCCTTCTGCTGGCATTCTTATGTTTAGTTAAGAACAATCTAATCATGTCCGTGATCTCACATTTTGAAGGCAAAAAGAGGCAGCATGATATTTTTAGTCAATGGTGGCCACACAAAGCCCTTTGTTCACAGCTAAAATGCCACAAGACTGGAGTTTTACATCCAGTCAGCTGCTTTCTCTCCTCCTCTCCCCTCCAGAATTACCTGAGTAGATAACAAAATTAACCAAGCAGCCGCTTAAATTTGAGGTCTGTGTAATTGTTCCAGAGATATGGTTGAAAAATTGATGTTTTCAACATATAGCGCCACCTGGTGGCAAACCTAGGAGTGCATACTTGCCCAAAATCTAATCAGTTCATCCTCTCTACCATATCTACCCATATGCTAAAAATGAGAAGCCAATGTAAAGTATTTTGTGAGTTATCACGCTAACGGCTAAAATCCGCGGACGCGGTGGCGGCGGGTGGGGCAAAACCATGATATCCCCGAAACTCGTATTTCGGGGATATAAATAATTATACGCTAGTGGACGACAGCAGGGTATTATCCCCGAAATAACAACATTCTCTAAAATTCATATTTCACCTTAATAATTGGGCAAGGGGAAAAGGAATAGAGTCCAGAAAATAAACAGGAGAACTTATCTGGGCACCAGGAATGTTTACAACAAATTTGACTTATTCCATTTTTGATAAAGGTGAGTTTGGCCTAAAGGTGGTGCTACAGGAATGGTCTTGGTGTCACCAGAGCGATAGGACTGCTGTTTTATGCACCAAGACGTGCACAACAAAGTCGATTTGATTCCCATTAGAACAGTTCAACTTACTGCGTTTGGAAATGTAATGTTAAATTTTGCTGAATTGTCATGCTACTGGACATAGTACAGCATCACCACAATCACTAACGTCCTCCTCTATTTGCCGGGCATGTTGAAGGCAGATTTGACATGATTCCCCTGAAACTGTTTACTACATTTGTAGAAGTGAAAACTTTGGCCTGGTGGTGGCGCTGTGGGAAACATCACACAGTCATCAAAATCAATAACTTCCACCTCTGTGCTCCAGGAATAGTGAAAGCCGATTTGACATAATTCCCATAAAAACTGTTGGAGTCATTACAATTTTTAAAAAAATTTAAGTTTGGTGGGGGTGCTTCAGGAAACGTCACTGGGTGACTGACATGCATCACATCTCTTCTCTATGTACTAGAAATGATCACAAGACTTATGACTTGATTCCCACAAAAACTGTATGAGTAACTGCATTTGGAAGTGTACATCATTATCTGGTGCTGGTGTCACTGGAAAGGTTGTACGGTCATACAAATCAATTTTATTCGTCTTCTATGCACAAGGAATGAACACAAAAAGTTTCATGTGATTCCTATAAAAAAAAAAAAAACTGCTCCAGTTACGGAGCTTAAAATGAAAGATCCGTGGGGGCGGAGGTCGTGGTGGTGGCAGCCAAGGTGAATCCATATTATCCTGAAACTCTCTGTTTCAGGGACATAATTAGCACAGGACGGCAACAGGACATTTCTGGATGCAGATCCCTGCCTTTGGGTATGTGCCTGCCAGAGTATTTAAATCTGAGAGGAGTGCAGATGTTAATGTTCATTCTTTATCCGCATGAAGGAAGTTTTGACCGATTTGACATGTGCTGCCAGCAGGGATATAATTTTATTTTCAAATAATGGGAGTGACGCTGGGGTACTGCGAATGCGAGTGGGGTTATGTCAATATTATTTTACAGTTGTCAGGAAGAGTGCCAAGGACGTGTGCCCCCATTAATTGCACATGTGACTACTGAGGATTACATTCGTAAAAATTAAGTTTCTGACGTACTCATCCAATGCAATTTCTTTCTCCAAGACAACAGCTGCACTGTAACTGCAGAGTCGCATACTGTATAAATGCAGAGTTGTTGGAAATCTATTGTAATTAAGGAATTTTTTTTTATATTTTTTTAACCAAATTTTATTATACTACATTGTTACCGGTTAAAGAATTCCTTGAAGCTTTGTGCAAACGAACTTGGCATACTGCACCTAATTTTTACCAAATATTTATGGTGAATAACTTTGGAAACTATATTAATTTTAATGTTAAACTTTCAATTTGTGATGAAAAATGTAGCCAAATTATGCTTTTTACGGCTTCAATTCCTCCTGGGTCTCATATTTTCTTAGCAATTATGCCATGTTTGAAGTCAAATTGTTCCTTGGGATGGCAGCAACAATAACAGTTATAAATTTTAGAACTAGCATTGTGATAATTGGGAGTTATTCATTGATTTATCCCCATATGTTGGTTTTAGGGGGGTGCTCATCTAAATTTGGCCCACATCTGTCCTAGCACATATGATACAAAAAACAAATGCATTTTCTAGGCCCACATACATCTCTCCACACAGTCAATATGGTAAGGAATCAAAAGCTTTCATGGGCAATTTCTCCATACTGATGCAACACCACCTTTGTCCAATCACCTTCGTCCCCCTCTCCGGCGTGAGTCATCATTAAAAAACCCCGGTGCACTTCCCATGAAATCCTAAATAAGAAGCCCTAAAACACAAGGAAAGCATGTCCAAACTTATAAGTAGCACTGTGTATGCATGAAAGTGAACTGTGAAATTAATTCTGGGATATTTGAACGGTCAGGCTTGGGGTAATTAGCAGATATAAGCAATCTATCATGAGGTAATTTTTCAAGTTGCAAAACATTGCACTTATTGAATATAAATGGGAACTTTTGCTCCGTCTTGGTGAACTGTGCCAGATTTTTTTATTCCTTTTAAATGCGCAAATGTTGTCAGCTTGTGTGCGTCATTATGGATGAGAGCTTCGGCTCAGCGGTAGTGATGTAACGTGAATTTAATCCTCGTCTGTAAAGAATATGTCCACAAGAATTGTGTGTGCACATCATGTGCTTCAGTGCGTTGGTGTGAATGAGTGTTAGTGACAACATGTGTGCCCTAGCATGTTTTTAGCTTACCGGCTCTATGGGCGGATAAGCTATTGTCGTGGTGTGGCGTCCGTTGTCCGTAACATTTTTTATCATTTTTTTGGCTAGATGAATTTTCATGTAAATTTGCAATAACATACTACTAGACCATATCTCCAAACTTTTTCTCAGATTTTTGATTGAATCATTTTTGTCCATTTTATGGGCCCTTGAAATTTTGGCTCCAATGTTAAAGATAGGACTGAGAAATTTAAAAAATTATTTCTCAAAAACTGCATGATAAATTTTTTTCTAAATCAGGCAATCAACTTACCTTGGTACCATCAATGTACAGTGCGAGTGCCATTTTGATTGAATCGACGGAAGTGGGTCTATTGGGGGCGCTGTACTTTATTAATATGCAAGATGGGCTGTGGAGGCCAAATGGTTGCAGATAGAGATTAAGTTTGTATTATCGACATATAGGAAGTCATATATGACCTATGTCTTGGCAAGATTAAATTTGACCACAGGTGACTTTGAAAGGTCAAACTCGAGGTCAGGGAATATATTAACAATGTTAAAAGATATGACTTGAAATTTCAAAGAAATATTTCTCTAAAACTGTCTGGTAACTTTTTTTTCTAAATCTGGCAATCAACTCACCTTGATACACTTCATGTACAGTGCGAGTGCCATTTTGATTGAATCAATGGAAGTGGGTCTAGTGGGGCCGCTGTACTTTAACATTGGGTCTTATGGAGAATGGGCCAAATCGCCTGTGGAAGCTAAATGGTTGCAGATAGAGATTAAGTTTGTATTACTGACATTTAGGAAGTAATATATGACCTATATTTTGGCTGTGTTAAAGTTGACCTCAGATGACCTTGAAAGGTCAAACTTGAGGTCAAGCAAAATGTTACAATTTTCAAAGGTTTCTAGGCTTGAAAATATTGAAGATTGGGAACATATGTGCATTGAACACTTATAGGAAGTCATGTATGAACTTTCATTTGGTGGCCTTGAACTTGACCTTCGGCGACCTTCGAAGGTCAAACTTCACATAGTGAAATTTCAATGACTTCTATCACCAAAACTATTACAGATAGACCTTAGGTTTGTATTGCGGGCATATAGGAAGTCATGTATGAAGTTTCATTTGATGACATTGAACTTGACCTTCAGTGACCTTGAATGCCCAAACTTCACAGTGAAATTTCAATGACTTATATCAGCAAAATGGTTACAGATAGTTTTGGTTTGTATTGGAGATGTATAGGAAGTCATCCATGAACTTTCATTTGGTGGCCTTGAACTTGACCTTCAGTGACCTTCGTAGGTCAAACTTCACATAGTGAAATTTCAATGACTTCTGTCACCAAAACTATTGCAGATAGAGCTTAGGTTTGTATTGTGGCCATATAGGAAGTCATGTATGACGTTTCATTGGGTGACCTTGAACTTGACCTTCAGTGACCTTCGAAGGTCAAACTTCACATAGTGAAATTTCAATGACTTCTGTCACCAAAACTATTGCAGATAGAGCTTAGGTTTGTATTGTGGCCATATAGGAAGTCATGTATGACGTTTCATTGGGTGACCTTGAACTTGACCTTCAGTGACCTTCAACGGCCAAACTATATAGTGAAATTTTAATGACTTATGTCAACAAAACTATTGCAGATCTTAGGTTTGTACAGCCATATAGGAAGTCATGTATGACGTTTCATTGGGTGACCTTGAACTTGACCTTCAGTGACCTTCAACGGCCAAACTATATAGTGAAATTTTAATGACTTATATCAACAAAATCATTACAGATTGTAGGTTTGTATTGGAGACGTATAGGAAGTCATGTATGAACTTTCATTTGGTGACCCTCATATTGACCCTCAAAGGTCAAATGTGACCTAGTGAAAATTCAATGACTTGTATCAATAAAACGGTCACAGATGGAGCCTAAGTTTGTGTTACTGACATCTAGGAAGTCACATATGAACTTTCATTTGGTGACATTCAACTTGACTGTCAGTGACCTTTGAGCGTCAAACTCGACAGTGAAATTACAATGACTTGTATCACCAAAATGGTCAAAGATTGAGCCAAGGTTTGTATAGAGACATTTAGAAAGTCATATATTAAGCCCATTTGCTGACCACAACTTGACATTCTGTGACCTTTAAAGTTCACAGTTGACATATTGAATACATATTGACATATTTTAATGACTTGTATCACCAAAACTGGTTCAGAGCTTAGGATTGTATTACAGAAGGTCTTATAAATGTATGTGACCTTTTATTTAGTGACCTTGACATTGATTTTCATTGATTCAAATGTCAAACTTCACATGAAATTTTCATAACTTGTATCATCGCTGTAAGACTGCTTGCTGGTAAGCTACAGGACCCTTGGTCCTATTTTTTATTTTTTTTTCATGCCTTTAAACGTTTGGGTTTCAAATCCGCGATATGATCCCGAAGATGCATTACGGGAATGTGCTCTATTCAGTAATGCGGTCAGTTGTATTTCTCCTACGTCCGTCTAATGCAAACAAATAATTTATTGGAGACGTTATCAGATTGCTGGGGGTTGAGAGAAAGGGTCATGGAGATGTGAGTAATGTGCGAATAAAGAGAGGAATTGGAGAGAAACAATAAAAATGAGGGGAGCAAATGAAGGCGGTGAGAACGGGGGGGGGGAAGGGAGGAGGGGTGGGTTGGGGAATTTTGAAAGGACAGAATCTGAAGACCTCTCGTGTGCATGTGCACATACACGAATCGATATCTGATCCGTGGATTAGCATTGCGGTAGAACAGTCAGGCAAAGGAGGCGACCGAATAAATTGCTTTCAATTACCTTTGCATTTAGAATCAATGAATTTCAAATGCCATCTATCGATCAAGTATTAGTGTGCGCATATTTGTCTACCAGTCTGTATACGTGACAGAGGCCTTTATTCAGTGACAGCAATAACAATAGCCACACAAATGAAAATTCACCTTAAAAACGCCTCTTAAATTTTATTAATTTTATGTTCTGGTCTCCTCTACTCAGTCTCCACACATGCACACACAGTCTTCTACACTCATAGGACCCCATTTCCTCTGTAAGCATCTTGCCATGACAGCTTTGTTCAGCAGTTGGGATTACACACACACGCACGCACACACGCATACACACACACACACACACACACACACACACGGACACACAAGAAACTTTTGTTTGTCTATATTCTTGGGGACCTTCAAATGGTCTCAGCACCAAAATCCTATTTCCCTATTTCCCCACTCCTCACTTAAACCATTACTCTAATCCTAAACCCAACCAACAACCCCCCAAAATAACTCGTTTTTTAACCTTGATTTAGCACCTAACCTTAACCCAGAGAATAACTCTCGAACCTAATCTTAGAACTGTCCCTGGTCCAAACCACAAGCTCAATTCCAGCAATTGTCAATACAAAAAAAAAAAAAAAAATAGCTGGCTTTTTCGCTGAAATTTCTTACACTTCTGAGATTACCACACTTCTGGTGCGCAGCTTGCTGGTGCTTAGGTCTATTGCATGCGCATAACAACATTGAACAATGGCAATTTTATCATCTACCTCAGCGCTTTTCAAACCTCTCCTGGAGAACCACTCCTGCATGTGTTAGAGCTCTGCTACTCCAGCACAGGGGAGTCTAATGATCAGCTCGCTACCTGACAAGATGCTTGATAATGAGTGAATCATTAGAATCATCTATGCACGCAGATGCCTCTCATCCAGGGGTAATTTCGAAGGTTTTTTCGCTTCTTGCCGAGCCACCAGTCACCAGCTCATGGCAGCTTCGCAGTAACGACCCACGGCCTTACTGACAACAATTCAGCTAGACTTGGGAAACTGCAAACAACATAAACGCAAATATCAAGCCAAGAAAAAGTACCGCATGCACAAAGAATTAATACGGCTTTGACGCCTGGTATCGTACAGCTAAGTATCCGTAACCACGCACTCTAACCCTCTGCAGCTCTGCAAGACCGGAAGTGACTCAGCCACCGAACTATCCCATAAAGCATCGGAAATGGGGAGTGATTGCAACATCAGGGCGTTTTTTTTTTTTTTTTTTTTTTTGGTGACAATTGGTCAAATTGCTACCCTTGACCTAAACCCAGCCCTTGGCCCAGAATTAAGCCTTTTCCCCAAGGTAGATTTTTTTTCGACTGTATATCCCCATTAGGTCCGTAGGTTCCCACGAGGCAAGGCATTTTTATCCCTAACACGTATGAATAAACATATACACACATGCAGTCTCTCTCTCTTTAACAAACACACACATGCTCACTCTCTTTCTCTCCAAACTCACTGTATCTATCTCAACACCCACACACATACACATTCTCTCTCACACACAAACACAGTCTCTCTCTCTCTCTCTCTCTCTCTCTCTCTGTCTCACACACATACACACAGTACCTCTCTCTGTCTCTCTCTCTGTGTCTCACACACATACACACAGTACCTCTCTCTGTCTCTCTCTCTGTGTCTCACACACATACACACAGTATCTCTCTCTGTCTCTCTTTCTGTGTCTCACACACATACACACAGTACCTCTCTCTGTCTCTCTCTCTGTGTCTCACACACACACACACAGTACCTCTCTCTGTCTCTCTCTCTCTATCTCACACACATACACACAGTGCCTCTCTCTCTCTCTCTGTCTCACACACATACACACAGTGCCTCTCTATCTCTGTCTCACACACATACACACAGTACCTCTCTCTCTGTCTGTCTCTCTCTCTCTCTGTCTCACACATATACACACAGTACCTCTCTCTCTCTCTCTCTCTCTTTGTCTCACACACATACCCACATTACCTCTCTCTCTGTCTCACACAAATACACACAGTACCTCTCTCTCTCTGTCTCACACACATACACACAGTACCTCTCTCTCTCTCTCGCTCTCTGTCTCACACACATACACACAGTACCTCTCTCTCTCTGTCTCTCACACATACAATCCCTTTGTCTGTCTGTCTGTCTGTCTGTCTCTCTCATGCACATACACACAATTGCTCTCTCTTTCACTCCCTCACAAACTCACTGTCTTTATCTCACACACACACACACACACACACACACACACAAGCATGCATAAGCGCAAGGGGATGTATAATTGTTCCCAGGTCCCGTGGATGCCATGTCCTCAGCAGAAACAGTAATAGTGGGCAGTAATTATAGCGGGCATTAATTGCGGACATTAGCTGAATGAGGCGCTGGGGCATGCACAGTGGCCCGGGGTGGGGGGTGTGGCGCTGGGTGGCTGAACGCGGCCTGTGCCGGAGAGACGCAGGCAGCGCGGGGTAATTAACCTGGCGGTCTGAGGGCTGCCGCAGTCCTCTGAAGGACGGCTGCCGCCGCTGTTTTTACCCGAGCTCAACGACGCTCGGCATACAGAGTGCTTATTAGCCCCACTCCACACTGCGCAGGAGGACCGACACTGCTGGTGTTTTCGCTTATTAGCACCACTCCACTGGCGTTAGCCACTTCGCATACGCCTGCCTCTCCTGATTTCTGAGAGGAGAGTCTATATTTCACACCACAGAAGGACCCTCCAGATTAATATATGGGTACGAACCGTCATCTTTGACCCCCAACCAGCACCCCCCGGTTTGGTGTCGAGGGAGGGCACTGCAGTCCGGTTCTCTGCAGTCCCTGGCCCGGTTCCAAAAGGGGGTTTTGGCCCATGGTACCGTAAAGCTGGCCCTCCCACAGAAAATGAGAGTGAAATTTACTACCGATTACTATGTAATTTTCCTCTTAGCTCGCTTTTAGCTTGGGAGCTTACCAAAAGCCAATTAATAAGATGTTCCGCAGGCTTGGTGTACTTGAAAGAGCATTGAATAGTAATTAGACTAAATTTCTGTCAAACACATCTCTTAAAAAACAAACTCATCTCAATCATGGTTCTTATGCCCCCTTAGAGTCCACAGTTATAATAATCACCCCATAAACAGCCCGTTTGCCTGTTCTACAAAATGTATTTAAAATATTCAGCTAAATAGGCAAATTTGTGTTAAATTTTTGGCTGGTTTTTTTTTTTTTTTTTTTGGTTATTTCCTGATGTACAAAGATAGCTGAAAAATACCTCAGAATGCCCGCCTGTATGCTGTAGTTCAGTGTCACTTGTCTATTTCTCACCATGTAATGGACTGATAACACTGCTGAATGCAGCCAGATTTCAAGATCAGTATGGAAGCTTTGGGAGACGGCAAAAATGAGCCCTTGTCACAACGAAGCATTTCAAATGGCTGACAAATATAACATTGGATCTTAAAAGAGAAGATGGACCAAGATAGAAGGCAGTCCAAAAACCGGGACTCATCTGTGTCTCTGAATGTGTCTGAAGACAACATAAGGGACGTTTCAAGAACATTCCCCCCTGCACTATGGGCAGAGAGAAGGACCCTGAGATGAGGGAAACTGGGATTTCTGTTCCTGAAACAGAGGTAAGTTAAACTCTGAATCAGTTCCTGTGGCAGGTTTTCTTCAACCAGCTGTGGCTTTCTCTCTGTCTCTCTCGCCCCCCACCTGGCAAAGCCTGAAGGCCGTATTCGACTAACCGTTTCATTTCCTAACTTATACAGTCTATATCAAAGCACACATCAAAACACAATCATTTTCAGACGTTCACATCTTTACAAACATCAATTCCCAGTTAGTAATTTGTTATCCCAGGACTATTTTTAACTTGACTGCTTTTATCATCAATCTATCATCAATGTACAGACAAATACAGTGATCTGTGAATATCACGGATTCATCCTCAGCTCAGAACAACATCCATATATTGTGCGTCTTAACAACAGTGTGACTCTGTGGACATTAAAGGAGCTGTGTCACGATTACTGTGGATGCTCTCAATTTTGAACAAAGTAAATCTGCTCAACTGCAAAAAAGCATAATGCTAGAGTAACTAAAATATATAAATACAAGGCAACACGAAGATGGATTGGCAAGGATGGAATCAAATTGACTTGCAGTCAAGCGGATTCACTTTCTTGGGATGTGCGTTCTGAGCATGTGCAGTAATTGCGACACAGCTCCTATAAGACAGCCGTTTACCAGCACTGAAACAGTCACCGTACATCACTGCGCTAATCACAGTCTAAATAAAACAAATGTTTCAGATGCTTTAGAGACATAAGTCACTGACCAATGATCAATCATTTCTCATATTGTGATTGATTGCATTGTTGCAACACTCTTATCACAATTAACATACCAAGGCAGGGATTATGTGAATCTTTCTGAGTGAGGATAACTATGGTACAGCTGAAGAAGACTTAGATCGTGAAACTTGACAAAATGTAATTTCAAAGTGAATTTTTGAAAATATGTTGTCTTAAATGTGTTTTGACGGCAATTCTGTGACTATGCTTAAACATACAGACATTGAAATAAAGTAATTAAATGGTGTGGGGAAAGATTTTTTAATGTAAAATAGATGTCTGAAAATTTACCGTCAGTTTGACCCAAGAGGCTGTATCAACTGCAAATTACCAACATAACTGTTAATGGGTTAGACTATGACTATCAGCGCCTCGGGAATGAAAGCAATCACAGATCACTAGAAATGATTTGTTGGAACTTTTCTTACAATAGAAACACAAAATGGAATTTATAGAGAACAACTCACAGGGGGCAGGAAGATACTCGGGGGAAATACAAGACGATACTGCGCTAGAGAAGCGCTAGAACTGAGCATAAATAGACAGAGACAGGGAGCCGCAGATGAGGAGTGGGAGAGAGGTGCACAGAGAGGATGCGCTGAACAAGGCAGTTGAATAACGAAGGTCGTTAAAGCAAAATGGAGGCTGAACACAGGGCAAACCAATAAATAAGGGAAGACATGGAAACGCAAGGGATAACAAGAACACAGGGAAAAAGAAAAACTAAAATGTAATAAGCAGAAGAGAGGAAAATTATACTTAAATAAATATAAACCACTGTCAAACACTGGGAGCTAATCAGGGGAATACAGGGCAGGTGGGCAGAGGAGCGGGGAAAGGGCGTGGTGGCAAACAAGGAAATGATAAAAATCAAGGACTGAGCGGGTGACAGATGGTGACAGATGTAAGGATTTGCCTGCCGGATGCCAGTACAGCGGACTATAAAATCTGGAACAGGACTCAGGTGCAAGGCTGGGGAGTGATGAAAGTTTAATAACAAAGAAGATGAAACAAAACAAAAGGGGAACAAGGTTCCAAGTAAATATAAAACTAATACAAAGATAAACAATACAAAACCATTAATTAATAATGAGCCGCAGATGATAGTAATAATAAGGTGAAGGAAAATGCGTGGAGGAATTTGAGTAGGACGAGGGCTGGAGACCAAGCCTCACAACAGAGAGAGAGAGATCACATGAGGGAGAACAGGAAAACACTACGGGAAAGAGAAGAAGGGACCCCTAAGTAAAATAACCGGAAGAGAAAAAAAAAAGAAATCTTCAAATAATGCATAATACAAACAGAAATGAACAAAAAACACAGAACAGAAATCATAACCCTGACAATGACTTTAACATCTTCAGTCCATCAGTCTTTCCTGTTTGATCAGTGTTTTCATTGATAATATCTGCCACCTACATTTTTATCCTTCTCAGGTTACAGCTGAATAAATGTAGGCTGTTTGAAAAGTGAATGTGACATGTGGAAGGTTCCAGCACTTTATCATCCATTGAGGAAATTCAAGTCTAGCGAACGATGAATGAGTGGACTATGCTGAGTAAAATGTGATTGTGTCAACTTATTGACTCCTTTATCTACTCCAGTTTTTAAGATAAATGTCATAGTTCACACTGGCATGCATTCATATTTCCAGCTCCACTGGATTAAAAGTCAGGCTTTGCTCTTTATTAACCTGTTGCTGTAGTAAATCTTAACAGTGAAGCTCCATTGATGATGGCTTTTTTCACTCTTGATGCAAGTTTGTAACTCAGAGAGAGTCGAGTGAATTAATTCAGATCAGCTCTCCAAGCTCAGGGTAGATCAAATCAGAGTTAAATTTTAGGGTCAGACTTTGTTAAGCCTGCTTTCTCTAACAGGCCTCAGGGCTACCATTCAGCATGCAGTTCATCTACCCAGTGGAAAGGTCGTGCTTTAGTGGCCACACACTTTGGCCTCTTGTTTAAAATAAATTAAACTGACACAAGGCAGACAAACCAGCGGGGCTGTGATGAGCAGAAAGGGGTATTCACGTTGCAGTGATGTCCATCGACACAACGCTTCTACACACTGTACAATGTTCCCCACAATACTTTCATCACAGACAAATCTTGACAAACTCTTGACCAAATCTTTCATTGTTTGTTCAAATCGACAGTGCAAGCAATGCACTGTGTGCTTATCGAGAGCCTATATGGCTTACTTGCAGCCAAAGACAACAGAGTCAAACCTCGGACAATGATATTTTGGTTAACAACTGGGCATGACTTCAGCTACGGCCAAAGAGGGCAAAGCAACCAATTGGAACTTGGCGCAGGAAACCATAAAATACATGAACAGCCCAGGGCGACACGTAAAACAAACAGAAAACTGTGCCGAAGAAATGTCGAGTGGAAATACTCAACAGTGCAATACATATGCCTAAGGCTTGTTTATTTTTCCCATTCATTTTCAAATGTTTGCACTCACAGCAGAAAGGTTGCACAAAGAGATGACGCTCACCATGATAACAGTGGAGGTACAGTACATTTTTCTGGGTTTATGGTCATAATATGCCAGATAGATAAATACATTATACATATCATAGATGATGTGAAGTTACGCCAATTCAGGAACAAATCACCTTGGGAGTTTGAATCTCCGCCACACCATTACTAGCACTGGAGATAATAGGGGTAAAGATGGTTAAATCGATGAGTCTCATTGCACTCTAGCGGCCACTACTGGTTGGCCAAGGGCTTGCCGCTGCATGAGTTGAGTACAAGCTGACTGCGAAAACCTTCAACAACATAGGCGGTGTTTGGCACACGTCTGAGGCAAAAGAATCATTAGTTACGGCTGCCTCCACCTTGGTCAGTGGGAGTAGGTCACTATGGTGAATTAAACATTATGGGCAGGGGAAAATGGGAGAAAGTAAATTTTTAAAATACAAATTTTTAAAATCTCTCTCTCTCTCTCTCTCTCACACACACACACACACACACGCACAGAACTGTAGCCGGTCCTGCTCAGTCCCCATCTGCAGCTCAAGCCAGAGAGGTGCTGTCAGTGTGGGCACTGACTTAACCTTTTGACACAGGATTACTCTCAGCACGCTATGGAGTGCTTTGTTGATTAAAAATCAAACCATTTCCTCACTGAATAATCAAGACCAACGCCTGGCCCACTATGATCAAGAAGTGAAAAGGAAGTAATGAAGCTGTACTTTCCCTAACCTGTGAGACATCTGCACATATGATCAGCCTTGCGAGGAAATTTACTCAAATCTGTGCTGTTTCAGGAGCGTTTAAAGCTCAAGTTTAAAGGCGATAACACTTCCGAAATATAAATTGGCCGGACATTTTATCAATTAGCCGATCTTATTGTGCGAATCAATAGTTTGATTGTTCACTAGCACAGTAAACAGGAACATGTTGAGAGTTAACAGTGCGTTAAAAGGCAATGATTCTATTTAAACCAAATCCACTTTTGACTGCACATCTCTGGATCAAATGGCTACACTACGGCAGGAAATCAGTCATCGTCCCCCCCATGTTTTGTGGGTACTTGCTCTCAGCCCTTCCTTTGCCTCATTTGAAAGATCTTTTCTGCAGCTCACAGCTCTTTTTGATGGAACAGGAGCCCGCGGTTTAATTGGCTGCTTTTGGAATGGGAGCGGCTTAAAACGTCGGCCGCAGTTTGGCGGATGGGTTTTTTTTTTTTTTCTGATAGGTTTGCTCCCGCGACTGATGCGGAATGAGTTCCCGAGGGCCAAAACTGCAAATATGGTATATGTCGCTGTCATCGCGGTTTGGACTTGATAATAGACTCGTTTTCCAAAAGACCAGCTCCTCACCTTTCACTGCGGCGGAGCAGGACACATCAGTCAGCTTGCAGGACGTAATTCAGATTCAATAGACGAAGGATAACAGGAAGGCTGTCATCTCGTCTCTGCTATTCATCACTGTCTCTCGGCTACAGACGCCCATCAGCCAGACAGCAGACCTGTGAGGCGAACAAGATGGCTGCACAAGCTGTGCGTCTCTTTCCTGCATTCTGTCTGTCCGCCCATCCATCCATCCATCCATTATCTAACCTGCATTTTCCTGGACAGCATGGCAGGGGGTGGAGTGTGTTTGAGGCAGAAACACACCCTAGAAAATGAGAGCATCCATTGCAGGACGCACAAACCATGCACTCACGCGCTTCTATCAATGGGCTATTTAGAGCAGGCACAGCCAGCCCTGGTCCAGGAGAGCTCCAGTATTTTCTAAACTGAATTCATAACTTAAAGCAGTTGATTACGCTGTTAGCTCCCCTCACCTGGTTTTGTGAGTCAAAAGTGGGTGGTGTGCACAAAAACCAGCACACCCAGGACTAGGGTTGGCAACCCCAGATTTAGAGTCTCTAGTTAGCCTAACTGTGGACTGTGGGAGGACACTGGAGTGTCCAGAGAGAACTCGCGTTAACCTGTAACCTGGAGAGAGCATGCAAACTCCACTCAAACTGAAGGATCAGGCCAGGACTGTTCGCTGTCCTTATTACCTCCGCCAACGAAGTTAGCAGGAGGAGATTATGTGATTGGTGTCGTTTGTTTGTCTGTTTGTTTGTGAACAACCTGCAGGATACAGTTTTGATGTCAGTATCACCAAAATTTAACAATCGCTAGGCCTCGCCCCAGAATAGAAGCCTATTGAATTTGACCTTCGTAGGTCAAAGGTCAAGGTCACAAAAAATTCCTGAAAATCGAAAATTCCCTAGTTCTCATCATTGGTGAAATTTCAAAAATTCACATCTCCATCAACACTGAACGGATTCTTCTCGTATTTGATAGATCCATACCGGGCCAGAATATGCAGCGACAGACCACTGACTACTGTTGGCGGACGTATTTGCGCTCTCTGAGCGCAGCTCTAGTTGTTTAATGTGACTGATTTTGACCGTGGATGTGAATAATTATTTCAAAGATCACATTCTCACTATTTAATGGAACCTGGAACAACATTATTGTGATTGTTCAGGTAACTGAGGTACTACCAGGGGTTAGACATAGGTATTCACCATGAAATACTGCAGGATATTTCAATTGACTTTTGACCTTTTAATGAGCCTAGCTGAAAAGTTGTTGCATTGGACAGCAAAATTTGTATGCATCATCTTCGTATCAGGGCAATGCGCTACCAATGTCGTGACGTCACTTCGAGGTCAACCTACCGCAGCCATGGCAACTGGTTCATGCCGAATCGACGAAACAACTCGCGTAGTGTTTATCGCCATGGCCCCCGTGTCAATGTATGGAATTATGCTGTATTTTCAGCGATCTTAAACCCAAACTATGCTCATTATAAAA
The DNA here is from genome assembly GCA_029692085.1 of Gymnothorax javanicus. Taxonomy (NCBI): domain Eukaryota; kingdom Metazoa; phylum Chordata; class Actinopteri; order Anguilliformes; family Muraenidae; genus Gymnothorax; species Gymnothorax javanicus. Next base: position 84,605,069 of record CM056194.1, read on the forward strand.
GAACAGAAAGCATTTCTCAATATATTTTGATCGTCAAATATTGGGTATTTCATGCTGTGTATTAAGTGTACGAGTGAATGTGTTGCTATGCTGTGAGCGTGAACCACTATCAAGGACATGAGCGTTGACCCCAGCAGAAGTGACGTCACACTATCTCAGCGAATTTGAGGACGCAATACTTTTAAAGGCATCCTGAAATGTTTTTTGTGGATTGGGGAGTAGTGACTCATTAACCTGTTCATTTTTTCCCCTTTTCTTTTGTTTGTGCGTTTTTGTGCATTGGCGCTTTTTTATTCTGTGTGTATTTTCGAGTGGATGCACAACTTCTTTTTTTTTGTTCTTGGCAAAGCATTCATTACAAGCACCAGCTGGAGAGTTTGCGTTTGCTTGCTGTCATGTCACTTGTCTCTATTAATTCATCTCATTTGTGGCTGTCAATGTTCAGTTTCTGTTTCATTTCCCTAACTGATTCTAATCGTTCAGTTATCGTCTCGTTACCTCCCCAGTCCCTGTGTGTATTCCTCACACCTTTCTCGCACCTGTTTCCCATTGTTACATGTAGCTTCTGTGTATTTCAGTTTGAGTCTGTCCTCATGTCCAGATTGTCTTACCTGGCTTCATTCTTGTAGCATGCACTCTCACATTTCTTTTCGTGCCCCGGTTTTGTGAGATCTTCGTTACTATCTCAGCCCAGTGTGTTTGTTAGTGTCACTCTGGTTCGGTATTCGTTTCACCCCGCCTGAAGATTCCTGTCCTTTCCAATCCTGTGGCCTCCCTGGAACTAGTCCTCTGGTTTCGACCCCGACTTTGATTCCTAACTTCGCTCTTCTCAACCCCCCAGGGACCATATCACTGCCATCCGACCTCTGCATGTCACTGGGCTACGCGAAGGTTGTCCTACATTGCCCTGACTGACTGTTCTTGACCCTGGATTGTTCCCATCAATTAAGTTCTGCTTTGCCCTATTTCTTCAGCTCTGGCATTTGTGACAGATTGCATGCATATTCGAGTGGGCTTGCTGCCAACAACGGGCTGAAAATGCCCTCTGGAATTTTGTTACCTTGTCTGTGCCCCTTGGTCAGGCTTGACAGGCTAATTGCATGTCTCGCGCATCACAGCCACGGATGCCTCTGATCACCTATAGCAGACCAAACGCCATTGACTATGCATGAATTCACAGGCTTATGCTGATGAGAGCGTAGTCTAGTTTCGGCGCTTTTGAATAAGTAAGATTGCCTACCTTTCGATGTGAGTGCAGTTTGTTAGTAATCACTGTTCATTTGTAGTTTCAGTTTTTTCTTTTTGTACGACGTTGCAATTCCACCATAAGCCCGCATTAATGTTCAAAGGTGGAGTGAGCTTCCTAAATTACTTAGCAATTTGTCATACCTGTGATTAATGTGATTTTTGCTTCAAAGCGGCTGGTACTCTGTTACCACTAATTTGGCCTTGAATTCTACTGAACAGAAACGCAGATAGAACATCACAGAGGCATAAGGCAGGCAAACATGACATCCACGTACTCTAATTCAATAAAAAATATGTAATAGAAATGCCATTTCACCCACAATACTAGCATTCTGAAGGAACGCAAGCTGAACAGGAAAAATCGAAGGCAATACATGCCATTTGATCTCCAACATATAACTTTTTGAAGCACAGTATATTACATTTACCAGATCAACAATAATGAAATAACAATTTAAATAAATTGACGCTAACTCAGAATTTCATGTCTGCAACATGTCCCAGAAAAGTTATCACGGTGGTTTATCATTGTGTCACCTTTTCTTTCAACAGCTCTGTAAGTAATTGTTTAGGGGATTTATGACACCAGTCATTTTGAAGGATCTTCATTCGCTATGTTCACATTATATGCCTCATTGATCAATTCAGATTTTTTTTGCTCAGGTCAAATTTGCCCATGTTGTCAGTCAAGATTCATAATTGCAAGTGACCTGCATCTAACTGCGTCTGTCCCCCGACATTGCAGGCAAGCGCGCACTGATACGCTTTTACTCAAGTCATCTGCATCACCAACAGCAAATGACATTTTTGTGAAAGCACTCACGGTATTTAATCCTGATTCAGACAAGAAAACGGACGAATGTGAGGATGGGATTTGGCCCTGGAGGACGGCAAACAATTCGTCAGCCGTACGTGATGAAGTCGCAAAAATGTAGAAAGCCAGACGGTTAGCTTTTGCGGTTTTAACAGCACATGCATACAGGCAAAAAGCCACATGCGTTTGGAACTGGCCTTTCTCAATCATGTCGCATGGCCACGTATTAGATTTGGATCCGATTTAGGACTACATATCTAAGTGACTCAATTCCGATTTGAAGATCAGATTTCTGTGTCCACACAGCCCTGCAAACATCAGATCTGTGCCACATTGCGGCAAAAAATTACAATCAAGTTCCTTCAACCTGGTTATGTGAATGTTGCCATTGTCGTATTTCGCACTTCTGAAAGCAAGGCATATTTTCAACGGGAGACAGGTTTGAGTTGTAGTTAGGATGTATTTTCATACAATTCTGCGCTTTGGAAATTGTGCCCTTCCTGTATCAGCCCCATTTATAACTCAAATTCATTTCAATATAGAATTCAGTAATAGAGGACGTGAAAGAGTATACAAATTACTAAAAAATCCTAATGGTATCATTAATTTAAATTTCAGTGCCCTAAAATTGAAAGTGAAAGTCTGTCCTATCAGATGATACTACAGTTTTTAATGTAATACAGGTCAAAGATAATTTACAAATCGCTGCTTTCTTTTTAACTTGCACTTTCTATACAATTGCAATTAAAAAAAAAAAAGGGGGGTTGAAATTTGGTTTATTCTGATCAAAGTATCATGAGATTCAATGACTTTTTTTTGGCATTTGGGACATTAAGTTTACTTAGGCAACTGTTATGATCCAGACAAGGAGTCAGACGCAGAAACTACGTTCAATTAAAAAAGGAGTATTTACTGATTGGAGTACGGTTATAGAAGTGGAGAAGGTGGAAGCCCAGAACTGTGAATGGGACAGTCCAGCTCAGGTGGTATTAACTGGAGAGGGTTGAAGCGTGTTTGGACCCAGCCAGGGGCTGTCAGGGGCTGAAGCCAGGTGGTGAATTCCCTGCACTGAAGCAGGAGCGCTTGACAACAGGACCAAAGAGTTTAGCAAGAAAGCAGTCACAATCCTGGAGACAGATGAAGGCTTGAGAGGTGTTCCAAATAAACTGGCAAAGAAGAACAGACTAGAGCAGATGATCGAAAGGAACGAGGTCCCAATCTTGGAGACCAATATTAAGGTTTAGCAGCTTGTTTTTATTCATAAGAGTACGAGTAATTATGTTTTTTTCTATCATTAAAGTACCGATGAACACACAAAAGAAGAGCTTTGCTCAAAACTAGAAGTTAAACTGCCTCGTAGGCTTCGAAGGAGAAAGCATCACAATCCAGTAACACTGCAAGACTGAAAGAAAGTGAGCTTTTATTAACCAGACCGCACACACAAGGAGCGGGGCACATAATGAACCACACCTGGGCGTGGGGAAAAAGGCGGGACATAAATCAATTAAAGGAGACAAAAGCACAAAGCACACGTAGGTCCCTGGAAAGGGAGAGGAGATAATTACGGACTCACAAGGGTTGTGACAGACAATATTCTCAGTTGATTTGCAACAAGGGCTGCAATATTTTCCGACGGGCGAGTCTTTGAAGACTGGCACATATCAGAAATTTTCTGATCAGGTGATCTCACAACAGCTCCATAGTGCTTAAATCAGGTGACCGAGCTGCTCACTCCATAGTTTGAAATTACCTTACCAGAAAGACCCCCGCAGGAGTTTTGTTTTTTTGTGTGTTGTTTTCTTGCTGTAACACATTAAATCTTTGTAAAAATCACAAGTGATTCCAAGCTTTTGAGCAATAGTAGAGGTGGAACTGAAGAGAGGAGAGGATATACCTGAAGAGGGGTCCAGGAGGGGCCGGGGTCATTAATGGGGCCACAAATGGGGCTGCAAATGGGGCCCACAATCACTGCAGACAAGACCAGGAACAGGATATTCCCCTGGACTCTGGTTCAGCTGCTTGCAAAAGGACAACCCAGGCTCTGACGTAGAAAATGAAATGGGTTATTGATCTAAAAAAGACTGGGAAGGACCGTTGCCTAATAAAGAGGGAAATTGCCGGAAGCTCATTCAGAGGCGACAAGTGCGGGAACAGGTGATCGATGAGGCAGGTCGGATAGAGAGAGAAGGAGGGGGGGGAGAGACTGGAGGGAATGACAATAACTGTAACAGAATAGTGAGGGAGAGAGATGCAAAAGAGTAAGGGTAGGTATGTTTGTATGAGTCCTTGTTATTTTCTACTTGTTACTTGCTTTTAATATTGTTGATTTGCAGTCAGGACAAAAAGCTTTGTTAAATTTAATTGAGAGAGAGAGAGAGAGAGAGAGAGAGCACTGACCTTTTAACTTTAAAAGGAATTCCACTAAACCTTTTAAAGACCACAATAATGGGAAAATTATGAGTATTAAAAAAGAAAAATTACTAATTTCAGAACATAAAGGTAGAATTGACCCTTTTAAACAGGTATTAAACTGGGTTGTTAAAGTTCCTCCTCATTTTGCAAAGCACTTGTTTATTATCAACTTGCTGCAGAACTCAATTCAGTTTCCTTCCTGCTTTAATGGCAGGAGTCTCTCCACCTGTTTACTGCCATTCTTGCTCAGTAATCCCAATGCCTAAAGTTTAATTAATTCTGCATTCGCATTACTTTTTAAAAATAATACCTAAAAGTAATTAGCATCGCAAATACTAACAACAATACAATTTTATCCTATTACAAGGCAGCAGAGTGGCACAGCTGCAAAGTTGCGGGTACAAACTCCACCTGGTACCTCTCTCTGTGGAGTCTGTGCATTCTTCCTGTCTGCGTCTGGGTTTCTGCTGGAAAACCTGGTTACCTTCCACAGGCCAAAGGCCTGAATGCCAAGCTAATTGCTAATTGGAGACTTTAAAGTGAGCGTGTGAGCAAATGTTGACTGACCTCACGATGGATTGGCAAACTGTCCAGAGTGTGTTCCGACCTACAGCACTGTGCAAAACTCTTAGGCACCCTGCACTTTTTAAAAATTTAAATCTGTATTAGATTTTTACTTTTTGATTCCATATTTAAAGAAAAGTTTCATAAATAAATGTTTGTGTTCCATAAAAAATAGTCGATACAGATATTATAGTTTTGACAGAGCCTTGATGTCAACATCATCATGGATGTTTGTAATTTCTTGGATGGGTAGATGCAAGTGATACAGTCAGTCTGCAGAAGAATGGTGGCAAATTTTCCACTCTGTTTGGGACAAGCAAAAAGCCAATTAAACTACAGTGCAACAGGAAAGTGTCCCAAATTTTTTGGCAAAAGGGTAATCACACCAAATATTGATTTGATTTAGTTTTTTACCGTTTACAGCTCTGTTTAGTACATTTCTCAGTTTTTAGAACCTTTTTATTTCATCATTTTTGCAAACATATTTGCCCTACGAAATTTCTTTAAAAGTGCCGAAGACTTCTGCACAGTACTGCATTTCCCAATGTTTGCCAGGTTCGGTTCCAAGAACCACTACACCCCCCCCACCCCCAAAGTTCCCTCAAAAATAAGGTTTTATTTGGAAAACTGAACCATAATCTTGCCCCCTATTTTTTAAACACTGACACAGCAAGTAAAATCCCAGCAGGAAATGCAGAGAGGAAGGACCTCTTTCGTAGGCAGTTAGCTGAATCTGGTGCCATACGGCTGAAATAAAAACAAAATCCTCAATCCACTTAGCCCTTTTCAGGAAAGATTAGAAACCCCTCATTTAAATAATCCCTCGAAATCCCCCGCTTTACACCACAAGCCGGTTCCGATATGGTTCTCAAATCATAATTTCCATTGTGACTGAACCTGTTTCTTTGTGATAGCTTTCCAACTGTTTTTTTTTTTTTTTTTTTTTTTTTTGCTAAGCCACCGGTATCTGGTACATCGACTAATTTGCTTAAAAATAGGGTTTTAAAGCAATTGCCATCATGTATCACAGTTGAACCTTTGTTTATTTTCTGATAGCGGAGCCTTCTCTCCCTAAGCCACCAGTATCTGGAGCATCAACTCATTTGCTTAAAGAAGATTAGGAGAATAACAATCCTATCGCATAACACGGTTTGTTTAGAAGAACAGGTCTGCCGCTGTGCTGTGGATTCCGGAGTTTCTGAGGGGCCTTGAGGTCAACTCTTTTGCTCGGGCAACAAGATACAGGACTATAAGGTGTATGATACATACAGGCGCGTAGAGATACCTGTAGAAGTGGAAAAGTCGAAGAAGGGAGAAAATGCAGAGAGAAAATGGGTTTGAGTGCTGAAGAGATGTTTGCTCTGTTTCTAAAATGGACCACAGTCAAGCTGAGTGAAGGTAGGGGAAGGTAGCCTGGAGGTGGGTTGCTTAACTGATAACTGAAGAGTTGCTGGTTCAAGCCTTTGGTGGGTTTTAGAAATTGACTTGATCTGCAGAGGTGAAATTGGGAAGAACTCTGTTGGGCCCTTGAGCAAGGCCCTTAACCCCAGTACTGCTTCAGGGGCTTTAACCCTGTCTCTCTCCATTACTCTTCACTTTTAGAGCGCTAAATACAACTATTTTTACTCGATGATGTAAGATATCAAAATCAGAGCTGTTGAAAGCCGCAGGGGAGCTCTTTTAAACAAGTCGCAACATGATAGGTTTTCAACGGAACAAGATAATTTAATTTATTATTTTTTGAAAATTTATTTTAGCGCTCTAAGGGTTCACTTGCAGTTTTTCAATCGGGCAGTGTGCTGAAGACTATCTTGTTTGGTGTTTGTTGAGAAGCATGATTTTTAGATTACAATGCAATGCTCATTGACTTAACATAACCGAAGGTATTACTTTTCTCAATAGAACCTGCTATAATAAGGACATACCAGGCACAGTCCATCACAATTTTGGCTGCTGCAGCTAATTATACACTAAGTTCCGTAAACAGGAAGAGATGGCATTATTAGCAACTTGGCATCCCTGAAAGACCACGAGTCACACAACATCTACCCGCGTGTCTGTATGTTCTGGTAATGACTGACTTGTGAGCATGTTTATGACTACATGAAAGAATGCCTTCAACTGCTCCTGAAAACCTTGTTTTTCTGTTTTGGAATAAATTCATACAGTTATGAAGTTATGTTTAAAAACACTTTTTTTTTCGAGCCAAGTTCTTTCCTAGTTTTCATGCCAGAAATATCCAGGTCCTAGCAGGGTGTTGAAATTTCCGAGGTCCAAAAACAGAATAGCCTAAACCCAAAATCACTGGTTTCAAATGCTAAAAACCTGTATGCATAAACTTCAAATATCAACAAGCATTCAGAGAATTCATAGTCTCGCCCAACAGCCCGAAATTTATGTCATACCGTGAGGTCAGCCCAAGGTGTTTACATGTGAAAGATGATTGAAATCGGTCGAGTGGTTCTGGAGATATCTGCCCGGAAACACACATACACAGACAGACAGACAGACAGATTCACATGGTGATTACAATAGTCTCGCAAACCGCTACGAGGGCTCGACTAATTATTATTATTAAACAGCACACAAAAACATCATAAATTTTAACTGACAGATTTTACAGAACAGGTATATTTTCAGACCCCATTTTCCAAAAACAGAAATTTTGTGACTTCAGCACTTTTTGCACCTGGGTCTTCCACTGGGCCTTGACTGACCAAAGAAGGAACTGAGGTGAGGTCACACAGGAAGGAGGGATCCCTGGTTCTCATTATCTGCAGGGGAATCCTTCCAATACCTGCAAACCCCCCCCCCCCGCCCCACTGCCCACACACTCCCTCTGTCAGGGCTGTTTCCAAACCCCCCCCCTCGCCCCACTGCCCACACACGCCCTCTGTCAGGACTGTTTCCAAACCCCCTCCCCCCCTCGCCCCACTGCCCACACACGCCCTCTGTCAGGGCTGTTTCCTCACCTCCTCCCCCCCTCACCCCACTGCCCACACACTCCCTCTGTCAGGGCTGTTTCCAAACCCCCTCCCCCCCTCGCCCCACTGCCCACACACTCCCTCTGTCAGGGCTGTTTCCTCACCTCCTCCCCCCCTCACCCCACTGCCCACACACTCCCTCTGTCAGGGCCGTTTCCTCACCTCTGAAACACTGAGGACGGGAGGAAATTAAGAGCTGGGGCTGGAGGGGCAGAGGGAATGGCTGTAGAATTACACACACACACACACACACACACACACACACACACAGACACACACACACACACACACACACACACACACGTGCGCACACACACACACACACACACTCTCTCAAACACATACACTGACACTAACACACACACACACGCGCACATACACACACACACACTATCTCTCACACAAACACACATACACACACACACTCTGACAAACACACACACGCACGCACACAAACACACATACACACACACACACACTGACAAACACACACACACACACTCTCACACAAACACACATACACACACACACTCTCTCAAACACACACACTGACACTAACACACACACACACGCGCACATACACACACGCACTGTCTCTCACACAAACACACACACACACACACACACTCTGACAAACACACACACACACACACTCTCTCTCACACAAACACACACACACACTGACAAACACACACACACATACACTCTGACAAAACACACACACACACACACACTCTCTCTCACACAAACACACACAAACACACACTCTGACAAACAGACACACACACACACACACACACTCTCTCACACACAAGCACTCATACATACACACGCTCTGACAAACACACACACACACTCTCACACATACACACACACACACTCTGACAAACGCACACACATACACGCGCACACACACACTCTCTCTCGCACACATACACACACACACACACGCACACACACACACTCTGACAAACACACACACACACACACACACACACGTTTGTTTTCATGTTTTGTGGGGACATTCCATAGACTTCCATTCATTCCCTAACCCCTTTCCCTGACCTTAACCCTCAACACTACATACCTAACCCTAACCCTAATCCTAACCTTAACCTAACCCTAACCTTAACCCTTAGCCCTAAAATAGCTCAATTTTTTTGAGGGGACCTGAAAATGTCCCCACAATTACAGAGAAATCTGGAATTACATATCTTGTGGGGACAATTGGTCCCCATAAGGGTAGGTAAACAGACACACACACATACACACATACACACAAGGTACTTAAACAGATGAGGGCAGTGGTGGCAGCTATAGAACACTATGATTCCATCAGTGCTGCAGTTGAAGCCCCCCACGCTCTGCTAATGCTTGTTTATACAGAGCTGTAAGAGCTGATCAGGGTCATGTGACCAGGGAACACAAATCGCCAAAATGATCTCCATGTGGTCACAGTGGAGAAGCTGTGCATTCGATCTGGATGCCCTTGAAAGGCACAGTAATCTGCTCTACACACACACAGCTCCCAAACACTGAATAAAAGGGGTCACAGTCCAGAGTTCAACTGTTCTGCGCTTCAGTATTTTTAACAGTCTTTTAAAAGTCATTACTTCTATAAATCTTCAAGAAACGTCTATCTCTCAGAGGCCTTATCAACATAGATAATTTCAAAGCTTGTTTTGAAAGCGCATTTATAGATGGCACATTATATGAGTGTATTGTGCTCGAGGCCGGGAGAACTCACGGTTACTATGATCTTACAACAAGATCAGCTTGATCGATATAATTACAAGATGAGCACAATTATAACAAGATCAGCACAGTCAATATTATAACCAGATTAGCATAATCAATATTATAACCAGATGACCACAAATCAATATTTCTGCCGGTGCTAAACAACAGACATGAAAATTTCACTATCATAATCAGCCATCCATCCATCCATCCATTATCTGTCTGGCTTAAACCCGCTAATTCATTATCAGGACAGCAGGGAGATTATCCCAATGTATCATGGCCAGGAGTTAGGAACATACCCTAGACAGTTTATCCATCCATCAACGGACACACACACACACACACACGCACGCACACACACACACAAATTCATACCCCTGGACAATTTAAAGCCTCCAATCAGCCAAGCATACAGGAGTTTTGACTGTCAGAGCAAACCCACACATACACAGGAAGATTCCAAACAGGAAGGCCCCCGGCAGGATTTGAACCCAAAACCTTCGTGCAGTGATGTGACAGTGCTCCCCACTGGGGGTGACACGATGGGAATGACTTCGACTGAAATTCACGTCGGCTCCCTTTTTTTAATAGAGATGGAAATGAGCCATTTCGGTTCAGTGCCCTGCACGGCTCAGATGGCACTATTTTCCCCGGTTAATGACACCGTTCGAATGAAGAGGAAACATGCGCCATCATGCATCCCGATCCGTAATCCCCATATCCCTGTCCTCCCGCCAATCACTACAAGTGCTGCGCCTTCAGATGCTGGGGGGGGTCATTCAAAAGAGGAGCAGAGAATTAACAACATAGAACGTCATGGAGAAGGGAAAAATAGGCAGGGTGCAATAAAGAACAATAAAAATGAACTGGAAGACATCTTTAACCCTTTTGCTCAGAATACAAATAATGGCAATTTTTTCCTGGTGTGCATGAGCCTATCTTGAAGCTTTATAACTCAGTATTTGTGTCACAGAGGCTCTGGAAAATTATTACAGTGAAGCAAGATATTTGGAAATTCAATTTTAGAATTATTTAGGAATTAAATTTCAGAATTTACGGACGCCAGCGTCTTTATCTGCGCAAAGAGGTTTTAAATACCAGACAGGGCTCGAGGGAGAGGCGGGGGGAAGGGGGGGGTTCGTATTACAAATTTGATGATGTTATTGTTGGCAGTATGAAGCAAGGATGCAATATGCGTAACAGTAAGAAATGAAAGACAGGGCTTCTTCATAGAAGAAGAAGACAAAGGAACAGAATTCTTCCTGTGATACTGCGCTCGGCGGGTTTCCAGTACTCGCTCAAGCGCACTTCACAAATAAATCCAATTTCAATTTGTTTATGTATTAGAAATGATTTTGATTGGGAGGGAGATAGCAGGAGAGAAAAAGTGAGGGACAGACGGAGCGAGGATTGAAGACGGCCGAGCGAGAATATTGCAAATTTTCATTGATTCAGCTCATCACAAACCCAGAGAAAAACCGCAAGCTTCATAAAACAACCTAAAAAAGCCAAAAAGAAAAGGGAAGATAAACTTCCCTTAGCCCAGCAGCCTGTCCTCATCAGTTCTGTACATATAAATATTTTTTTCGCAGCTTTTGTACCTTCACTCAACAAACACACTCATAACTCTCTGCAGTCACAGCTCCTAATTGGACATGCTCTGCTGTAGGAGATTTTTTATCTCTGCCAAGAGCGCTACGTTTTCACCCATTCGTTTGTTTATTACATGCCGAAGTCGTAATATTTCGCAAGAATGTCATTCGGTTGCGTTAGATGTCTGTTTGTCTGTCAGTCTGTTAGTTACGCACGCTTTTGCCATCTATCCTGCACCAATCTTTACAAAACTTGGAGACATGTTAGCACAGGTTACTCGCCACATACCTATATGTTTTTCAAGTTTCTATGTCAAAGGTCAAGGTACAAAAAAAGTTGAAAGCACATTTTGATCAAAAAGTTTTTTAATTTTTTCAAAAATTTTTAATCAAGCTAGAGACTAGAAACCATTCTTTTGGTCAACGCAATGCAGTTCTAGCAGTTAAGGGACACGATGATGTCATTTTGATGTAGGTCTGTGAAAATGGCGTCACAGCCTGATGTCATTTTTCAATTTTTGCCAAAATGAATTTTTTTGATTCTGTTCTTTAGACAAGAAGATAGACCTTTTCACCTTTTTAAAATTTGATTTCAGCAAGTTGTCATTCTCAGAACGACCTTTCATATGTTTGTCTGTCTGTTAACAAGATAACTCAAATATTATGAACGGATTGGCACAAAATTTGGTAGGATGGTATGTGGTAATCCAAGAATGAGCTGAGTCCAATTTGGAGGTGATCCGGAACATATTCTGGATTCTAGATCTGGAAGAACCAATACTACGGCATATGGCGAGGCTGAGGTATGCGCTTTACCAAGTGCCTGTCTAGTTTTGTATTTTGTTTGTGGTTAACCTTTTCTGATGGGCTCATCAGCCTTATATGAAATATTGCAGCACACGGAAAGCCAATAAGTCAGTACGCTGGTATCATCATGGAAGTAAGCTGAATTATTGCTCGTGAACAACACAATAATTGCATTTCTTGAGAGGGGCAATGGGTTCACTTTTAGCTGGTTATTTGCTGTGGTCGGTGACCTATGATGGAATCATCTAAACATTCGTCTCTGTTCGTGTGTCCTCAGACGAATGAAATTATTACTGGTGTCTTGAACTTTCAGGGTTTTGAAAGCTAACGCACCGAAGACAAATTTCCACGTCAAGAGAAGGAAGAAACTTAGCTATTTGTACGGCGTGAAGCAAATTGTATGGCCTCATTGCTCACGGATGAATACCAAACAGAGAGAAAAACAAGTCATATTTGGACAGATTTTGGCTTGATGTTGAACACACCATTACCTTTTTGAATTCTGACACTTCAAAGCCCAAACTTTTCCCTTTTATGTGGCATCTGTTTTCTGTCTCTATTCTCTAGCTCTCTCTCAATCTCCCTGAACCCTCCATGGTAGCCCCTTCATCTCATCTCTTCTGAAAGGACAAAGTTTTTCTGGAACTTTCTCCCTCCCTACAGACACCAGTATTAACAGATTAACCGACACGGTCTTACGGAAGGGAGGTAAACACAAACCCCTGATACGGGGTTAAATGAATTCATCCCTAAACAACTATCTCGCTCTATTCATTCAATCAGCTTGGCAAATCTTTTAATTAGAAAGTGTTTTTCGCCGCCTAAGCCGAGAAAGCCCGAGGAACACCGCGGGGGATCGGAGGAGGAAACAAGCGAACAAAACAGCGCGAGTGTTTCGCGCGCGTCTTAGCCGTGTTTGTGATTAAGCAAAGCTGTTTGGAAGCTACAGGAAGACAGGAAGTGTCTTCTCTTCGAATTATGGCAGCGACTTCACAAGCGCCATCTGCTTTCAGTCCTGCGCTAAGTAACACCTTCCTACACCCCCCCCCACCACCCTTCCTTTTTTCATCCTTAGCGGTAATCCCTCTGCCCGCTAGTTCCAGCACACCCCCCGCTCTTCTTCTGCATCCATTAGCCTTGGCAGTACAAACAGAAGGGATGCTGAGACAGCCGGCTGTTATGAAAAGCTTTTTAACGCTGCCACTAAGTGCGAGATTATTCATTTGCAGCGCAAATTTGCTCGGAGCCGGGGAAATCACCTGTTGTGACAATTTGTAGCACGCACATTCAGTCACACACGCACACACACATAACATATGCAATCAAACCCAGGAACAATGTGGAATGCAATTAAAGGACAGCTATTGTAATAAATATTGGGAATAACTCGCAATTAAATGGGCCTTTGCCAATAGATGAGACTCAAGAGCAGCTCACACACACATACACGCACACACACACATAAATACACATACATGCACACACACACACACACACACACACACACAGAGGCACACACGCGCATACACACGCACACACACACACACACACACACACACACACGCGCGTACAAAGACACACACACACACACACACACACACACACACTCAGGTGTATATGTATGCACAAAACATTTATATTACTCCTGCCAGCCACACTCGAGAGAATTCCTGCTTGGGTCAATTATATCGGCCCTGACAATAAATCTGATTAATGATATTTGTTTCTACAAATAGTGACAGATTTCCTGCTTTTAGTTGGTGCTTTTAGCCTGTCTGAGCATCTTATAGGAAACAGGATTACACCCTGGCTAATTTGCTGATCGATGACACAGATTCCACACCACCCAACCACACACTCATACCTATGAGGAGGTTAGAGTCTCCAATCAGGGTCTTCAGTCTATGCGGGAGACCAGAGAACCAGGAGGAAAGAACACGGTGAGAACATGGTAAGTACACACAAAGAGGCTCAGAACTTGGAAAGAACATGGTAATTGCACGCAAAGAGGCCCAGAACATGGAAAGAACATGCTAACCACACGCAGAAAGGCCCAGAGCATGGACAGAACATGCTAACCACACACGGAAAGGCCCACAACATGGAGAGAACATACTAACCACATGCAGAAAGGCCCAGAACATGGAGAGAACATGATAACTACAAGCAAAAAGGCCCAGGCCAGATTCAAACCCACAAACTCCTAGCAGTAATGTCGCACTGTTGCCCGCTTCACCATTGGAAAAAAAAATGTCAAACTGAGAAAAAAAAGGAGGCAATAATGTTGTTCACCCCTTTCTGCAGATGAATCCGCCGGCAGGCATGGAGCTGCAAATTTATGCACACAGTTACAATATTCTATCACTAGATAGCACACCCGGATCAGTTATTGAACATTCATAAGCAAGCCAAGCTCAAACACTTTTAGAATATGGAAGAGTTCAGTCCCATCCCTGTTTTTCAGGAGTTGCATGCATTAAACTCCTCAGCTAAGCCTGATGTGCAAAATGCTCAATATACTTACCCATAGTATCTATCCAGCAGTTTAAAAAAAGATCCCTTGTGACAGGAAAAATTGTTGTCCTCTGTAGCAAGCACTTCAGCTACAGTGAGCCAATGGTATCCCAATTAGTAGTTAAGAAAAACAAGTTTTCTGAAGCAAAAATTTGACATGGTATTGATACTATGTCATTCTACTATCAATTATAGTCCTCACATATCAAAAAAAACATAGTTCCCCGCCGTGCGTTTACGCATAGATTCCTCCTTCAACAAATTCAGTGCTCCTTTATATCCTCCTAAGTACTCATGTTGATAACCAATCACTCAATTATTTACTTAGGCTCATCTGCATAACCGCACGCTTATAGCTCATGCCCACTTGAAGCTTCGCTGGTAATGATGTCTTGATTGACTCATTTCTTATCCAATGCCAGAGTGTATAAACTTTCCATGGTAACTGAAAGACACTGATTGGACAATCAGCAGAGTATATAAGCCTCTGCGTAAGAGCAAGGTAGGTTGTATTCTCTTAACATTGGGCACAGTTGCGTGGCTGAAAATGAAGCGATTTAAAAAAAAAATAAGACTTCCAAAACCAGCCTGAAGTGTTCAGTTAAATTCACGGGATTTAAATGAGGTACAGACATGGTCAATGGGAATTATTCCGAATGAAACAGGACTGGAGGGTACCTTCTACCTGATACATCTGTCTCTGGAGGAGGGATTCAATGAAGAAATACCGCTACTGCTACTGTGGTTGCATTTTGTTCAACGTGGCTTTTTGTTTTGGGAATTTATATCGTATTCAACAAAATCGAATGCCAATGTTTTGGCTTGTTTATGATGCCAACAGCTCAAGGACTTCGGTAGGCCCCCTATTATGTTCATTGCACCATTCTGTTCAATCTAGGGTAGAATATTGCCTGATTCTCCTGATAGTGGAATGTTTGTTCTGTTATAATAAGGTACATTTCAGATATTACTGAGTTAGTGAGTTATACTTGTTCCTTATAAGGTGTGGAAAGTGTTTATATAAGGTTGCAAGCTCAGAAGTGGGAACTGTTAGCTTTTCATTGGGTGAATGTTCCAGCTGTTAAATAAGCAGATCCTTTAATGAGTATCTTTGCTGGCTTGTGGGACTCTGAAGAAAATGGACAAAATTCTAAACTTCATCATGGAGTAAAGGCATGTTTTGGGTTTGGAGAGGTCACTGGTGACCACTGATTTCCAACTGCACCTATATTGATAAACTCATCCCAAATTCAACCAGAAAATCATTAGTTCATATTGAATTTCATGCGTCAAAAGTTGATTTGTGTTAAATATATGATTATTTTATGATTTGACAGTGCACCATTTTGAGGGATCTTAGAGTTCGGGGAGCCACCTGGATAGCTGTCTTATTTGGCTCCTAGAGAGTAGGTAATTTAGAATGTAATGCTCAGATGAATTATATTTGTGGCCAAGGAGTTTATTATCCCAGAAATGTATAGTTTTAACCCCAAGCCATTTTTCAATTCTCAGTATTGTTTTTTTTTTTCACAACCTCAATGCTGAATTTTCATGAACATTTTTTATGTTTGCAGCCCTTTTTCTCAACCAAAATCATGAAAATAAACTAAAATATGATGTAATTCCAAATGCTTCAAGTGTTTTGACTCAGTTGAGCCATTCCCTTCCTCTCTGAGAAGTTGCAATCTTGAATTATAAAGCCTTAAATAAGGTAGCACATAAATAGCCAGATCTGGCTTCTGCGCAAAGGGGTTAAACTGAAATAAAGTATAATAGTTAAATGGGCTTGGTGATTTAGAGCAGAAAATGGCGAGATATTCAGCCTTTTGGTTCAGACACTGCAAGCTCCAAAATAAAAGCATGAAAAACATAAATCGGCCTCAACAATTATTCTAGTCTTACATTTACAAACTTAAAATCATATTTTCGTGTCCATTTACTCTTTTCAAATAAGATATTGATATTGTCAATGAGATCACAGATAGTAAATCTCTCAGAGAGGAGAGTTTGGCCCAAGCTCAGCTGGACCTGAGGAAGCTTGCTATCTGGTTTGAGACTTAAATTTGCCACTGAGGTGAGACAATTCCACTCGCTGGGCAAGCAAATAAAAACAAATATGTTCCTCTATGGGTAGAGAGAAATACAATGTTTATTCTCATTACAAAGCTGAAACACTTAGCAAGACATATTGTTGTCCTCTGGTTAGACTGAGCAAGGACAGGCTCTGTGAGTTACTGCCCGGGTGGGTAATTAATCTCTGCCAAGCTGTCCTTTATTAATACCCATAGCCCTGATGGCAAGGGCTCTTTAGGTAAAATGGCGGGCATAAACATGCCTCTCTCACTTGAGGTGGAAAGTCCAGAGGTCAGAAACTAAAAGTCCACCCCTGAATGCACTCCGGTGACTTGCTGCCTACCTGCCAATTGAATTGAGCAAACTTAAAAATCAAGGGGGCTGTAACAAAAAACTGGAGTGGATTCTTAGTTCATATCCTCCGGCTAAAGCGCTAAAATAGCATTTTAAATCCTCTAATTTCCATAGAAAACTCCTTAATGGAAAAAGCATTGTAACTAAAATATATAAATACTGTAATGGCCAAAGGAATAGGGAGGCCAAATGCAGCGGCTAGGAGAAAACGAGACCAGCTAGGACTCAAAATACCCACAGGGAGAAATATAACCAAGGCAACAGGACCGGCTCTCACGCTTCCAAAAAGAAAGCCCAAATCCGAACCAGGAAGCAAAGCGAGAGAGGAAAAGGATCAAAAGGGAAATATCCCTAAAGAAAAATAAACCACAAAGAATACCGCAAAGATTTTCGCCACAAATCCCTAACTAGAGATATCTTCTGGCTGAATTGATAACTAGAATCACACACTCCAGCAAAGGAGGCGTGGCGGACATCCGGCTTATATAGACTTAGAGGAAGGCATCGGCCACGCCTGATGAACCAGCTGGGAAAAGAATCCGATAGTTAAAGAGACAGAAGTGGTCCAGATACGAGCCACAAAGAAAGTCTAAACACACAGCCAAAACCATATCAAATACAATGCAAAATGATGGATTGGCAAGGATGGGAAGTAGATTTTCACTCGCAGTCAAGCAGATTCATTTCATTCAGTTGTGAGCATGTGCAGTAATCATGACACAGCTCCTTTAACTCACTTTTACTTGAGGTAACTAACATTTTCAAGGCAGCAGCTGAAATTTGATTTCTAACTTCAACTCGCCTGAAATGTATTACGGTGAAAGTAACTGTGGTTTGTCATCTTTAAGGAAAATCTTGTCCGTCAAATGTTCCATCAAGAAGCCAGACTCCAGGATTTGGGAGTTTCCCAAAGATAACGAGGAGAGAAACCCAAGTTTGAACCTCTGGGAAGTATTTTTTTCAGAATGCGGGACGCATTAACGATCTAGTCGATCCGGCTCTTTTCGTCTGTCATGAACCAGTCAGGCCTGTATCTGAGGTGACCTCCAGATAATAGCTGAAGAAGCAATAGGCCATCCCCCTTGCCTAACTCCAATTATCACAGCTGCCTTCTTTCTTCCCTTCCATATCTCCCCAACTGACAGAGCTTCAACAGAGGGGTGGACTGTAAAGTTCAGCATTAGCCAGGCTTTTGTTAGGTAACGATCTGGAACCAGACGCGAGAACCAGGAATTGCAGTAAAATAGGATCTTTATTGGAAAGGGGGGCGAACCCCCACAGAGCAGGAGGCAACGGTACAAAGTCTACAATCCAAAAATCAACAGGTCGTAAACAGGGCACCAATCACAAAAATACGTAGTCAGACAAAAGGAGGTTCGATACACAGAAATAGCAAGCAATCCAAAACAGAGCCAAAATCAGGGACGGTCCAGTCAGAAGAGATTCACGTGAGATTACGAGGCAAAAACAAGCGTAGCACAGGCAAACCAAGAGAAACGTTCTGACGGGGAACTGCTGTGAGAAGACTGTTTAAATACACAAAAGGGAAGTCACATGCTATGATTAGGGAAAGGTGAACTGGATCAGACTAATTACGTGGGAGCAAACACGAGGGAGAACCTAACCACATGAAATTGGCAAAAGCCAAAACGCGGACAGGGAACACGAGACAGCCTATGACAAAACATACAGCTCCGGTTAGGGAGTTCTAATGTGCACAGATAATGAGAGGCAGGACAGAGTGGAGCAGGTGCGGAGGATCCGCTGAATTGCAGCAAAGACTAAGTGAAGGCAAGAGGCGGAGACTAGAACAGGGCGAGTGCTGAGAGCTTGTTAATCAATTAGTAAGTGCGGCTATACAATCCCTGGTGCTCGTTAGTAAGTTAGTATTATATACAATGTTTGTCTTGGTTAGTAACTTTAACAAAATAACAAACTGTTAGTATTGGTTAGTAAAATAGAAAAGCAAGGCGAAGGAAGCAAACGAGATTAGAAGGAATGTTTGAAACCCAGAAACCATGAAATCACCTAAACATGTGACACGCGGGACTGGGGAGAAGCTGTAACTTAACAAAAGACCAGAGAGGGGAGACAAAGTGCAATGAAGGGCATGGGCAAACACATGGACCGGACTAAAACAGAAAAGTGGATCTGGCAGGGCAAAAACAAAAACATGGCAAGGAACAAAACTAAACAGAACATGGCAAAAACCTAACAGACATGGCAGAAACATAATAAGGGCATAGCAGAATCATAACAGGCATGGCAGAATCATTACAGGCATGGCAGAATCATAACGGGCATGGCAGAATCATAACAGCTTTCTTTGCGTAAGCTGGCTCAATAAACCCTAAACTCGCAATCAGAGACACCATGGGCTCTAAATTCGTTGACCAGGCACAGGCGCGGCGCAGGCGCGGCGAATGGGGGAATTATTTTTGTTATAAATTTTTATTCGTGGTTTCCCGCAGTACATACTGTATTTCTGTATTGCCAGCTGTTATGTGAGCGCTGCTGAGAGAGGGACGCAGGTCTCGAACGAAGTTTATTTTCTCCTGATCTGTTGGTCTTAAATTACAGTGACGTGATCGCGTGGCTCTGATTTGGCTCCTCTGCGATGGAGAAGCAAACAGGTTCTTAGGAGGTTCGTGGGTTGAACCAACTAAGCACTGGCACTAGCACCAGCACGGCACTAGCACCAGGTTCTTTTCGGTGGAAAAGGGGCAAATGGCCACCGGAGGCGGCCCCTCCACCAGCGCGGCCATGAGCTCGGCGGAGGACATTGTGTCCTCCACCCTCTCAGCCGTCAGTGTCGAGGGCTTTGGTGGGATTGAGGTTGGCATTACGGGTAAGGAAAACATATTTTCCCGCTAATAAAGACACTCATATTTTGTAACCTATATTTAAACCCCGTGTAATAAAGATATGTAGTGTGCACAGATCACAACATAAACAAATACCATGCGTGACGTGGATGAAATCAGAAGCACCTGTGCGTAAAGGACGCATTGCCAAGCGTCTCTCTTTTTCTCTTTTCTTTTGCATTTTTTGAGATGAGAGAAGCCGGATATATACGCACTACCTGATGCCGAGGCAGTTTGTGAGCGGCTGAGAAAGATGTGAAGTCGTTAGTTTGCATCACAGATTCAGCTGCGTTGATTAAGCCAGGTGGAGTTTCCATTACGCGTGCCAACCGCCTTTGATCTGACATCAGGACAATCGATGTAGATACTATAATTTATGTCCTGATTCAGATAGTTACATTAAATAGTGGTTGCTATAATTATTTATTGCATTGATATATGCCTGACATTCTGGAAACCTGCCTGTGAGGTTTTGGTGACGTGTGCGCACTGTGCACCGGTCAGCCAAATTACCACTGCGCAGAAAGTAAACCAGGTTGGAGCTGGCGAGCTCTCTGCACACTTTCGGCGGAGCCTTTTGCCACAAAATTGTCACTGCGTCGTGATGAATATGTGACACCTCCCCCTACTGCGCCGCCACACCCATGTCGGCGCACCTCCGTCTACCAAATTGCCAAAGTGGCTGCGCACGGGACGAAATAACCACTGCGCGGGCTGCGCCGGATGAAATTACCGCTGCGCGGGCTGCGCCACGCTGCGCCACCCTGCACTGCGCCAAGAAATTAGAGACCCATAAGTTACCATGCCAGGTTAAAAGATAGCCACTTCCATGACATTGAAAACCCTGGCAATAAGCTCGACATACCTTGCTAACCCACTAATCTCACTTACCCCCCAGGTATGGAAGAAAACTGTTTAAAAAGCACACAGTTGGAAAGAGGCCCATTCTCTCTCTTTAAGGTCCTCTTCTCTCTCAAACCACCCTCACTCTTCTTCGCTTTTTCACTGCAATCTTCAGAGATTCTATTCAGGCAATATTCAAGGGTACTAAAGAAAAAAAAACTACCTTTATAACAATAGTATTTTTACAGCTGCAATGCACGTTATTAAATCGTCAATTTTCCTGCCTTGAAAACCTAACTTTCGAGATTCATCAATTCTTTATCACCAGGTCGCCGGAGTCGCATACAGATGGGCCTCGGTGCTGTGAAGGCTGAGACGCTGGCCTTGTGTATTGGAAGCCTGGGATCCTTGTTGTGCAACTGCCATTCCGCAGAGGAAATCAGGGAATCGAGGTCGCACTCAATACTGTAAATAATGAGCCAGGATAACAGCTAAGTTATGCTGCTTTGTGGTTGTTTCAATTACTGGATCACAACTCGTTCCTTTTGACATCCTTTGGACGATTTACTGCCTGTAATGTGATGATTTGGCTTGGAAAACGTTAATCTCAGCAGAAGAGAAAGATTAAACTCTACAAAGTGATCGCAAACACACAAAAAGGTGCGCACACACCTGCAGGCACACACACAGGCTCTCTCTCTCACACACACACACACAAACACACACACCTGACAAAATGAGCAAATTTAAACCCTGAGACTCCCCGCTCAAGAGGAATGTACAGAGCAGAGGTCTGACAGTTACAATGAGCCGAGTTCAGTTATTTTGACCAGAGATAGGAAGACTCTGCAGTTCCTGCTCTCTAGACAGGCCACAGGAGGGTCAATTAAAGAAAGTGATTGACTAATTCATGAACTGCAGTGGAATCAATGAATTTCAATAAACTGGGGCCAAAAAAGAATATTAACTACCTTTCAGAAGAAACAGACCTCGTCAGAGTCACCATCAATGCTACTATTAAGCTTTATCAGCACAAATAAACTGAGTCCTGAGACAGACCACCTTGCCCAGGACAATTTCCTTTGCCTTAAAGCAATAATTTCGCAGCTATCTGTAGCAGATAAAGAATCGAAATGAAAGGAAAAGACGGTGATTTCCGCTGTAATAATAACACAAGCCGTAACCCAGTGTCTCCCCGTAGAACCACCGCATTCATTTGATAGCCGCGCCGCATTATACCGCCACTTTGGGCTCCGGTGAGTATAATAAAACAACAGTAGATGCAATCACCTCCACAGCCTTGGCAGAGCCGAGACACCAGATTTATATCGGAGGCACCTGACAGCCCTGGGATAGTGCTCTGTGTAACAGTCGCCGTAGAAAACACGCTGCTTTTTAAGCAGGTAAGTGTCTGCGCTGTCCCCATTGGTGCTTTGTCTCCCAGCAAGAGCAGGACCATAACCCACACTGACTGTGAAAAAGTGCCTAGGCAGTCAGGTCATGTACAGTAAATCAAGGCTGCCACCTGATAGGGACTGCCCCTAGTGGCTAGCATGGTGCATTACAGGGACTTGGGATTGGTGTGAGGCTGACCTCTTCTGCATAGGCCAATTTTGTAATAATAAATATTCGGTGGTGACAAATCCAAGGGACAGAAATTAAAAGTCCATCCACGTGTTTCTTCCCACCATAACATCAGCAAGCTGATCTCACTAATTAGTCCAACCTGCGGTAGAATAATAGGGGCCAATAAATGAACTAAATCCCTGTGACTGGATGAAAAGTACTTTAGTTTATAGATCCAGATTATTCACTTTTGTATGCATTATCAATATTTAGGTCAGTTCCATCATTGAAATAGGGCAGGAGAAGATGGCCCCAGCTGTAAGGCACCTGCCCTGCTGAACGGTAGTTTCTCAAATAACCAGTAAATGGCACCAAATATGTTCTCAGTGCATTTAGCGAATGTCTAAACTCTTGCAAACATTGAAAATTCATCTAGAACAATCTATCTGTGAGAGCTACGCTTCCAAGGTTGTATAGCTGCAAGGTTATCAAATGTTTTGTCACAGGCTAAAAAGGATCAGTGTATCTGTGCAAAGTTGTACATTAAAGGTCCACGTACCAGTGTGATCATAAGACATTAGTGGAGTCTGATTTAATTTGGTGAACAAAATGCATACTTTTCCTCTCTGAGTGAGTAAAAATGTAAACGTTGACTTTGGGGATAAAATCACTCACCCCCCCCCCAAACAACATGGGAAAATTTATATCAAAGCATAAATAATAATTTAGAATCTTTGACCTTTCAGTTTGTATTTTAGATTAAAGTTTTTGAGTGCAAGATCAACAAAGGTGGCTACAAGTAGGAGGCCCTGAGAGAGACTAATAATCAATATTTATGAAAATAATGATAATTGGGACTGTTGTTCTGTTATTGTTGCGATACCCTTGAATACATTTCACAACTTCAAATTTCAAATATCTTTCCTTTGTCAGCTTATTTAATCATTCAGTTTTTATATTATTTTTATTGTGATTTTCTAAATACAGGGTGAAGTCAGGAAATTTGAGACATCAGGTAAAAGGGAACAAATAAAGTTTTAAATCTTGGGCTCTTTATGTATTGGAAGCCTGTCACCAAACATATTTTTGTATTGTTGCTACAAATGTCCTTTACATGAAACGATCATCTTTAATGGACAGAGATAACCAGGATGGGGAGAGCCAATTGCAAGGCCAGCCATGTGGCATGTTGATTTTCTCTTTTGGTAATAGGACTACTGCCGCTAAAATAATTAGGTATTACATGGAAAATGGTTGTCGGATGTTGCATTTTATTAACTGTTTGTTGTACCTGAATGCATAAGGTAAAATGGGGGGGGGGTTAGGCTAAAATGGGACATTTTTCTGAAGTGAGACCTGCATTTTTCTTAGTCCTGAAAAAATTACAACTATTGCCTGCCAGCTGCCACCCTACTGTCATACTGCAGACATGATATATCTGTCATGTAAAAATTATTGAAGATTATGCCGTGAGTCCATCTCAGCCACTGTAGCCCAGAATTAGTCACCATTGTTACACGCATGCAAGCCCACACACGCATGTGTCTGTGCATATCACACATACATGCATACACAATGCTTGTGTTTATGTATGTCTGCCTGCAAGTCTCTCTCCCTCTCCCTCTCTCACACACACACACACACAAGCATCCAAGTGGGCAAGAGAGGTATAGTTTGAAGGGGAACATTAACATTTTTAATATCCATTGTAAAAAAATATAGCATCATGGAAGGAGCCAGCAAAAGAACAGACAAAGCACGTCAGAAAAGTTGGAGGAAAGTATAACCCGTGAAAGGAGGAAGGAATGAAGGGTGTAATAAATGAATATAAGAAGATGCTGGAGACAGGACGGAGGCCAAAACTTAGATTTATGGCAAAGGCACTGACTGTGCCAAAGTCAACATTAGAGAGGAGAGTGGAGGGGGAAATATCTGGCACAGAATAAGCATCCGGTATGAAACTCCGTCTACTGAAGGCAGCTGAGAAAGAGTTACATTATAGTTAGGCTATGGCTGAGTGGATGTATGGATTTAACCATTTAAAAAGCACAGATGAAATACAATTATTCTTTGGTTCGGCTGGATTGTTTTGTGTCCTTTTTAAACATCAGTGACTGTCCCATTTTACATGAACAAATCATTGGAATGAGGATGGGCTTTTTGATGTGTTTGAAGGTCCAATGTTTCTGAAGTATATTTCTTGGGAACATTTTTTTTTTATTGACGTAGCAAAGATCTATGGCAAGTAACACCTAAGGTAGTCCTCAGAGCTTTAAATGGTTTTCTTGGAAATCTACCAAAAAGTGTCCCAAATTACCTGACTTCACCAAATAGTATTTAACGGGGGTATCATTATAGAAAAAATACAGTTTTTATAAATAATTTTATGCCTGAACATGCAAATTGAAAATTCTGTAATAATGAGACCACACTTGCAGGTACAAGGCCCCACCTTCTCCCGATAGTGCGGAAAGATGCCCTTTTACGCAAATTTTCACTTCGCGCAAATACAACAAAACTGATTACTTTTTCAGTCTATTTCCACAAATAGGCTAATTAGGCGTTATATCAATCACGATCTTGTCTCTGAAAATATCCAAATCCATATCCATTTGTGTTCACAAAAAATGAAGTTTGTTCTTAAGGGAGCATTGTATTTTCCCAGTGCTCCAAGTTGCCCTGTTCCACAGTCCGCGTGTTAAATTACGCTGAAATCTATGATGCCTTTGGGATGGTTTGCTAGAAGACGGATGAGACTTCGGTGAAAATGCGAATGAGACGCGGCTCGCTCATTTTCGTGCTGGAATGCGCACGTGAAAGTGACTCACTGGCGCATCTTGCGCAACTAACCTGGCTCACGCGCCAAATTCACCCAAGTAACGGCTCCCAGGTGGTGACGTTTTGCGTCAGATAACAGCAGGACTTCTCACTAAACGAAACGTCGCGCTATTTCAAATGTTTTCCCCGACGAAAGAAGAAAACAGAGGTAACAAAAGCAATGACGAAAAGATGAGCCAACCGCGTTTAGAAAAGGAAAAGGCAAATAGAAACCCAGCGGCTGGCATTGAGTTTGGGCTAAGGGAGGAAAGGAGATGACCATTACCTGTTAGTTACAACATAATGAATTTGATGCGGGTCTGTGGCAACAACAGCGACATAAGTTACTACCAATCAACATGTTTCCCCATTTACAGCACGCTGTCTCTTCTACTGAGTAATCAGAGCAAGAAGATTGAGAAAACAAATTACTTCTGATGAATGTCCATACGGCGAAAACCGCAACTTTTTTGCCTCTCATCTATAAATCTAAAATATCACGACAATATGCTGCCATCTACTGGCCATAATGGTATTAATTTCCCCCATGCATCTCCGTAATTTATTGGTTTTTGACTGCCTCTTTGAATTATGTATGTTCTGCACCTGCTGGCCAAAAAAACTCGCCGTTAGGATTAAATGCGCAAATACTTTAGAGCCAATGATTGAATCATTGTTGCACTGGCAACATTTTTTAAACCCGACTGATGCAGCGTGTTTCCTCCTCTATCATATGGTGATATTTCGTGAACATAAACAAAATGGAAAGGGTAAAAAAGCGTGTTACTAACAAGCAGACAGACAAACCGACGAACATACTTGCTGATTTCGGCAAGTAAAAAAATCGTAGATTTCGGCAAGTAGGCCTAATAACAAACAGGGGTGAAAACATAACCTCCTTGGCAGAGATAATAATCATTGTGCCAACATAGGTTTTATGCCCCATGATTCCCAACTTTGCATTTTGCAAATTGCACTATATGCAAACAATCATATAACTAGTATAATGCAAACCTCCACCACGCCATATATCTATTCTTTTGGTTACAGAATATGTTCCAGCTCACTTCCAAAATTAAATCAACTCTTCCTTGGTCCACCAACTATCATCCTGCCAAATTTCGAGCCAAACCGCTCATAACTTTTTGAGTTATCCAGTCAGAAATATTACACAGACCCGAGTTACACAGATATATTTAAATTCTTAGGGATCCAGAGTCCAGAATATGTTCCAGATCATTTCCAAAATGAAATCAAATAATCCTTGCGCTACCACCTATTATCCTACGAAATTTTGTGCCAAACTGTTCATAACTTTTTGAGTTATCCTGTTAACAGACAGGCAGATGGACAGACAGACAAACAAATGAAAGGTCATTCATAGAATGACAACTTGCCGAAATCGAACGTGAATTACGTCACAACCGTTTGACCGATTGGGCTCAGATTTGGTGAGTGAGGTACTTGAATAATGGGCTATACGCTGAAATAAAAAATGTAGTAAAATGAAAAATGAAAAGTTTTCGTCATTTTTGACGTCATTTTGACGTACTTTGACCGGAGGATCGTCTTCGGGACCCGTAACCGCTAAAATGGGCTACGTATGGTGAACAAAATGGCGTTGGATTCAAGTCATTATCTCAGATACAAACAAAGTTATCAATCAAAATGTGTTTTTGACCTTTTCCCTGATATTGACCTTGACCTTGAAGTTATTCTCACCAAAATCAATAGGCTTCTGTCGAGGACATGTGAGATTCAAATGATGATGAAAGAAATGTAATTAATATGAGAGTTTAAGAAATAATCGCGTTTGTGACAAACAGACAGACAGATTAACAAACAGACAAATGCAACCGACCAATATACTTGCCGATTTCGGCAAGTAACAAACAGGGGTGAAAACATAACCTCCTTGGCAGAGGTAAAAATACATAACTAGCCAATTTAATGACAAAACAGGTAACTTGTTTAATGTAACGGTTGAATAAACGATAATGTGCCATTCCCCCCGCCCCCAATAGTGAAACGCAATGCAGGTGGGCCTCCTTATAATTTGCATTGCCATTGAATTTTTAATTATCATCCAAATATTTAGGATTGGTGTTCATACCAATTAGGCTTGTTGATTGGGCTCATTTCTAAATTTAATTAGTCATTGCTAATTTCATCTTGTCATTCAATTATAAGTATATTAAAATTTACACTAAAATTTAATCCTATAAATAAGGGCACACAGAGGATGAATTTTTCATGACATGCACAGCTATTTCTGAGAGGAGTCGATCTAAAAGTGTAAGTAATGGAACAGAATAAGATCCTGGAACAGAAATATTCACAGCCCCTTAAGGTAGAATACTGCTATTAAGCATTAAAATCTTTATTTCATCACTTACATCAAATTGCTTTATTGATATGACAAGCAAACATTCAAATTAGCAGGGATGGAGGTGATTTGCGTAAATTATGCAAATTAGGTGTCCAAGATGGCCGCCGCAAAGGGGCATATCATGACAATTTCAAAACACCATACCTCAGTAACTAATAGACATATCAACTTCTTATTTTGCACACAGGTTGCCTGATCCAGCATCTATGGGCTAAACCTCTTAAGGCTGGATACTTTAACAAAATACAAAGGTTTTTTGAAATTTTGCTCTTAACTTGAAAATTCTCTACCTCATTATATATGCAGCACCCCCTGAAATTTAAGGAGTACCACAAGGACTGTATTTTTTAGGTTCAGGACAACTATCATACTGTAAACTATCTATGGTCCAAACTTCATTAAAATCAGACTAGCGCTTTTTGAGAAATGGCGCGTGAAAAATGTAGAAGTGGTAATGGTATTTTTATAGCAGTAATCTACCTTAAAATTCTGGTATTGCCTTTGCGGTTGGAACGGTATCTAACAAAGGGCTCCCCAAGGACCGAATGCGAGAATCACTACTGCTTGATGAATGAGTTCAACGCCACGGCAAAGAGATCTTTGGCTAAGGGTAACGTCCTATATGCGTGATGACGTTGTTGTCAACATCATCGCGCTCTTTACGTAAACCGTTCGGCGCAAATTTTCAAATCGTCATCAGGGAGGAAAATAGCCGCACTTGAGAAAGCATTAGCTTGGTGTCTAACATAAGGTAGAAAACCCCCTTATTTTTAGGGTTACTCCCCCTGTTTTTGGAAAGCAAGAAAAGGCTGTGAAGTAAGGTAAGGTGTTTGCGAACGAGCCAAACAGTGCATTTTTACAATTCATAAACGTTCTCGGCTTGCGTTTGTTAGCTCTACTAGCTAATTGAGGTTTACTTGTGTCAACATTAGCTAGTTAGTCAACTTAGCTAGCTAGCTAGGTGACTTTAGCTGTTGCATTAGTAGCAAATGTTAGCTAGCTATCTTAGTGATGTGTTTAGCGTCAGTTTGTTTTGGCGCCCTTACATGAATAATTTCGAAATTATCCAACATGAAATATGAAAAATTAATGCCCGGTCGGTCGCTATGCTGGGTGTACGCAGTAAACCATGATTGTAGCTAGCTAATGTGCTATCACCACAGCAGAAAACTAGGCGAGCTAATATCGCTAAAGCCGCTTTCACACCGGACGCGAAACGAATTTTTCGCATGACAGATTACATGCGTCTTTGCATTGACTTTGAATGTAATCTGTCGTGCGTAAAATTCGTTTCGCGTCCGGTGTGAAAGCAGCTTGACGCGGTTGGACATAACGCTAGTTAGTTTGTTATAATATTTACTGCATTTACTGGAATGGGAAAAAAAAAATGGAATGGATAACACTTGCTCGCCGTATGGTCATCACATGTGGTTGTACTAACGTTAAACAATGACAGCTAGTGAATAATGCTGATTTGGCCGTAAGGGCGAAACATTGAAATCATTTTCAAACTTAAAGCCAAATTGTTGGATTGTTGATCAGTTGACTATTGACGTGACGTTTCTTTTCAACCATGGATCCCAGTCCTCACTTTGGGGCACACTAGCCAGATCCAGATGTTGGTTGCGTTCTACCTTTTGCACATCTGGTGTAAAAGAATCAATCCCACGATCAGCTGAATCAGATGTACTTAAGTTTTCCCGAGAGGACAACAAATACCTGGATCCGGCTGACCCCGAGGAAATGTTTTGGAACCACCGCTTATCTTGTTCCCGTTTTACTCCCGGATAAGCGAAGCCTTACTCACTAATCAATCAATCAATCAATCAATCAATTTTCCATTAGCACAACCATGGGCGGTAAGATCAATATGATCTTGGCTTGGATGACCAGTCCTTAATTCACAAACGGCTTGTCCAGGAGTTAATGATAGTCACTTTGATTGGGGTCATTTGGGCGATTCCGAGATATTTTAACAAAATGTCCCCTCCGTTAGGAGACACTAAACTGTTCCCCAAACAAAATTCTGTGATGTATAATCAAGTATTTTTTACAATTTATGGTTATAGTAGTGCACTGCTATATTCGGGAGGAAAAGGCTCCATTTTTCCCTCAATTTGGGGATCATTTTAGTGTCTGTCACAGAGGGGACATTTGGTTGACAATACCTCAGAATTGCCCCGTTATATTAACCTGGGCTGGTCTGTTCCACAAATCATAGTTTGTCAGTTACCCAGATAACTGTAGAGTAAGACCTGGAACCGCTCTTTTTCTGTGTTGCAGATTTCAGTTGGTTCCTGGTTTTGCTCATTGCAGTGATTTTGCCAGCGATCACAGTGACTCTTCATTGTTTGTCCTGCCCCTACAGGTAGCATCAGCCATGAGTGCCACCGCTTCCCCGATCCCTCGCGTGCGTCACTGGGCCTCGCCAGCCCTTCTACAGAAGAGCTCGTCCGCCGCCACCAGCACCCCGCTGCTCGCCGCTTTCCCTGGCAACGATGACGAGCGGGAACGACGCGACAGGCGGAGGTCCAGGGTCATGGACCTCCATGCGATGTCCGACGTCTCGCTCACGGACTCGCCTGCGCACAGGTACGGCTGCCTGGTGCTCTCCAGTGTCATGCAGTATGAATGCAACGCAATTTTACAGGCCGTTGTCCTTTTTCGAAACATTACCATAAAACTGTGGGGTGGCACAGCGACGTTGTGGGTGGCGCTGTTGCTTCAGCAAGAAGGCTGCGGGCTCAAATCCGGCCAGGGGCCTTTCTGTGAAAAGTTTGCATGTTATGCCCATGTTCACAGAGCTTTCCAGTGGGTACCCTAATTTCCTCCCACAGTCCAAACACATGGATACTGCCACCTGTAGTGCGAGTGAGTGCTGTGTGCGATTCCTACACTGCTTCAGGAAGGGCACTGAGGGTGACTTAACATAGCCTTACAGAAAAGTGCTGAAAGTGTTAAACTTGTAATAAATGATCAAACTTGATACTTTGCATCAATATACTTTTTTTCAGAAGTACTGTAGTGTAAAACTAAGATCCTTCACTGAGCGTCACTGCTCCTTTCTTTTTGCCTGTAGCACTAATGTGACCCCAGCAGCTGTACCCAAACTGTCGAACGCTCAGATCTCTGAGCATTACTCCACATGCATCAAGCTCTCCACGGAGAACGTGAGTACGCGCACCTGCTGATTGCTCCTCGGACATGCCGTCCTGCAGTGATCTTCAATCCCTGGTCCTGAAGAGCCACTGTATCTGCTGTATTGATTTAATGGATCAATTAAAGCATTTGCTTACCCAGTTAACTGGTTTCACTGCAGGGTTCTTGGGTCCAAATCAATTGTTTCTATCGAGTCAAAGGAAAACCTACCGTCTGGCCCAGTGGCTCTCAAGCGCTGGGAATGAAGACCACTACCTTACAGTGTGTGTTTTTGTTTTGTTAATTTATCCACAGTACCCATATTGCATTATATATGTTATATTAGGTATCCATATGTTACACTATGGCAATATGGGAGTAAAAAAACATGCATTATGGCAAAATGAGATGTTATAGTCCTCGTAGTGATACACTGTTTTTGTGTTTTGATGATCCTTTGTTTTCTCCTGTAGAAAATCACCACCAAGAACGCTTTCGGACTGCATCTGATCGACTACATGGCTGACATCTTGAAACAGAAGGACTCGGAGCTCACCAACTTTAAGGTGTTTGTCTAGTGTACAATAACTGATGGCCTCCATCTCTCTCTTAACCCTTAGAGCGCTGAAATACATTTTTAAAAAATATAAATTTAAGTATCTTGTGCTGTTGAAAACCTATCATGTGGTGACTTGTTTAAAAGAGCTCTTTTGAGTTGCTGGGATAGCTTACTAGGTTAAAGCGCCACATTGCGGTGCAGTAGTGGCCACCACGGCGCGGGTTCAATCCCCAGTCGTACCAACCAGCAGTGGTCGGCAGCTTTTTCAGAGCAGCGTACTGAGGCTTTGCACTGTAAGGAAAACAAATTGGGAAGGGACTGCCAGGATGGGATACTGAAGATTGTTGCTTTGTTCGTTGCTCTAGCGCCTCCCGTTGGCCAGCTGGGCGCTCGTCAGTGTGATTCTAAGCTTGCTCATGTTCGGGTATCCTCCGCCCTCGTTCTGAACTTGTGAAGTTTCGATCTATGAGTGTAAAGAAGCAATAGTTGACGGGCATGTGCTACGGAGGAGAGCCGAAAACCATCCCTCTCTCCTGAGCTGGCAACATGTGGTCGCATACGAGCAAGCCTTGTACATAGTTCTCAAATTGGGCATTCCAGATTCGGGTGGGATTGGAGATGCCAAATTTATTTTTTTAAAAAAAGAGCTCTTTTAAACAAGTTCCCACTTGATAGGTTTTCAACAGCTTTGATTTTGATATCTTGCACCATTGAGCAACAATAGCTGCAGTTATCACTAAGGGTTAAAGGTGGAAGTGCATCCAGTCTTTGTTTCAAATTGGCACCGCTGTGTGACTAGTGTCATTTGATTAAATTTCACACTTGCGTAATGATTAGTTCCACAGAGCTGAACCGAAACGGTTGTAAATGTGTGTGTTGGCACCTGTATCAGCACTGATTTCCATGGCTCAGTAGTGAGCGTATTGCATGGCTCTGAGTGAGACTCCAGCCTATTTTCACTGATTTTTATTTTAAGTTTTATTTCAGCCCTGTGATGGCACTTCTGGGGTTTCATTTTATGATCCTCATTCAGTAGATGCTCAGAGAGAGAGATTTAGCCAATGTAAGTGGAGCTCATTGGTGTAGGTCTCAGGAATACATAATAAATGCAGCCAGTGTTTCCCATGGAGAGTGCCAATGCGGAAATTCTGGCACCACTGCTAAAAAATGTTTGACCTCTGTAGTTTTTGAATGCCAATTTTTCCTTGCACCAGCAGTTCTGTCCCCACATAAGTTAAAGCAGCGCTTACGGTCCAAATTCAAATGGGGAACATGATATCGTGAAAAACCGTCAAGGTTTTACTGTGAATCTTGACTATCCAACTGTGCTGATATGCTGGCTCATCCAAGAAATCTAAAGGTGGGGTTATATGTCCTTTAGTTTAATGTTTAGTCCCAAAAAATTTGCATTTGTAACAATATAATCTGGTAGTGCTGCGCTGGATGTGCCTGTATCCCATAACGACATCAAAAGCAGGAGAGAATGATAAATCGAGTTCAACTGAAATCAAGTTAATATGTGTACCGGCACTGATTTCCAAGGCTTGTGAGTGAATGAATAGCTGGTAATTTTATGACTACATGGGATCACAGCACATGACTGTCCATCTCTAATCAGAGCACAAACTCAAGCAGGGATTTATTAGTTGCCAAACAGATGCATAAACTACAGAGTTAGTAAAAAAAAAAAAAAAAAAAAAACTACACTTTTTAACGGGTCATTTTGTGATGGTGTAGCAATATACATGTATACAACATATTTTGTGCTTTTGCCTCAGATCTTTCCGCTGATGTTGGTACCAGTTACACCTCATTAGGTCTCAGGCATGATGCACAGAGGACAATTAAGGGACTTAAGTGAAATCTGACTTGTGCCAACTGACCAGGGCTGGATATGAAATTGACCATGCATGTCATAATGGGATGCATAGTCATTTCAACTTAAAAACAGGCATATGAATCTTGCCTGTGCATTGGTCGTAATGGCCTGGCACTGCCAAGCATGGTGCGTCCACAGTTTACCCCCAGGCAAGGGCCTTCTTGGTGACTGAATATCCTAGGACACGGAACGTAACAAATGTGCTGCGGAGTTTTCGGCGTCAGTTTCCTAACGCGCCATAAATGTTTTATGTTGACGTGAAACTTCACAGAGGGAATTCTGTTTTGTTTGCTTTGTATCAGAGCCTGATCAGTTGGCACAAGTGAAATTTCACTTAACTCCTTAAATTGTTCCACAGCAGTCATGGGTTTAATCTAACAAGGTGCAAACTGGTATCAAAAGAAGCAGAAAGAGCTGCTGAAAACGTACATGTAAAAAGATGTTGTATACATTGCTACAGAATATAATAATTGGACATTTAAAAAGTGTATAGTTTTTGTGACTGTCTGTAGAGCGGTGGTTGATTAGTTGATTAGTTAAGGTGGAAGAGGTCAAATAACTGGAGGTGACTGGTTTGTCTCGAGGAGAGGATTGGGAACCTTTGAATTCTGAGAGATGTACACGCGCAATAAACAAACAATGCTATATAACAGAGGAAATTAAGAGTCCTTAAGTGCTACATTACTCTTGCAAGCAACTGCTTGTCTTGTAGCAGGAGGCTGTAAAAAGGGCATCAAGCAAGTTATCCATGATGGAACTTGAATTGTTATCAGTAAGAGGTCAGGGGGGCTGTGATGCAGTCAGTAAAATGTGCTGGTTTGTGGATTTCCAGGTAGCGGCTGGGACCTTGGATGCCAGCACCAAGATCTACGCGGTCAGAGTGGATGCTGTCCACGCCGACGCCTACAGAGTACTGGGCGGGCTGGGATCGGAGACGAAGCCCGGCGAAGGTGAGTAGATAGCCATAGCCAATCAAACAGGCTGCTCCTTACATGCTATAGTCGGTGACGCAATTCAATGCACATTACATCACAGGCATTTATCAAACTTGCATATCTTTGCCTGTGCAACATGCAAAACAAAGCACACATTTAGTGCTATTTGGTGCCCGAGTGCTGAAAGCCCAAAGACTGGGGTCCTCACTCTTTTCCAGTAAGCATGTTTAGTTTTCCTAAGCGAGTTGCAATACCATTTCTGCTCTGAGCCACAGTTTAGCCGATCAGGTTGTACCTAACTGGAATTGTAAGCGAATCAGATTGTACATAACTGGATTTTTTCCGTAACTATGGAAAAAAATAATAAAATCCAGCATCCATGAAGAGCTGGAGTGGGTACAGGCTTTCATTCAGACAAGCAGTCATTAACTTATTGCTGCCAATTGAGGTCTTCAGCAAAGTCTCTAGGAGTTTGGTTATTAACATCAGGGAAGTAACTGCATGATTGGAACGATAGCTTGCACCCACCTCGACCCTCTCTGTGTAATGGTAAACACCCC
The DNA here is from genome assembly GCA_029692085.1 of Gymnothorax javanicus. NCBI lineage: Eukaryota > Metazoa > Chordata > Actinopteri > Anguilliformes > Muraenidae > Gymnothorax > Gymnothorax javanicus. The sequence continues at coordinate 84,639,724 of CM056194.1, forward strand.
TACTCTCCAGGGGTGTAAAGGTCCATGTGCTGGAGGTGACCACGAGGATAAGAGCTCAAAACCTGTTTGAATCGGATGTGCAGCCCAGACAGAAGTCACCTCAGTGTTCCCCCATTTTTGATGGGTGGTGTGTGGCGGAAATTGTGTGCATGGCTGGTGATTTTCTTTGACTGATTCTGCATATGTTTTTTGTGTTGGTAGAGAGGGACGCTGAGGAGGACGGAGGGCTGGGGGAGGGAGAGGAGGAGGGGAGCTCCAGAGCGACCGCAGCAAAGCAGGTACCGAAGAAGAAGAGGCCTCCGAAAAAGACTGTGGAGCAGAACCTGAGCAACATCAACTGTGCTGATTCAGAGAGGAAGTGTGAGGTAATGTAATCCGTGTGTGTGTGTGTGTGTGTGTGTGTGTGGAGCAGAACCTTAACAACATCAGCTGTGCTGCTTCAGAGAGGAAGTGTGAGGTAATATTGTGTATGTGTGTGCGTGCGCGTGAGTGTATTTTTGTAGTTTGTATGTGTTGTGTGTGTGTGTGTGTGAGAGGAAGTTTGGGATGTGTTAATCATGTGTGTTGGGGGTGTGTGTGTGTGTCAGTTGTGTATATGTGTGCGTGTGTAGCTTTTAGGAGGGTGGTTCACGGACAGTTGGAAATACTTGGAGATGATTTGGAGATGGTAGATTCTACACATTCTTTTCATCAATGACCGTATACCGCTGCATATGAAAGATGTAATATGAATTTCATAGCTGCTGATCATGCATTGATTATGTGCTGTATGTTTCATGCTGAGGTCAATGCTGACAGTGGGGTGCTTCTGTTTTCTTAATCCAAGCACTTCAGAATGGGAACGTTAGCTGCTTCAGTCCTGCTCAGAAACTGCGAGCTGCCTGCTGTGCAAAAGTAGTCTTGAAAATAATTCAAATAAACAAATAATTCAGTAAGACCCTTAAGCAGATGTAAATGCATGTTTGGTGTAAAAGGCCCCGAAAGGAAGCAGTCAGACCTGGTTCTGTCCAAACCCACACAGGGCATGTGCATGGCGTGGCACCTTAAGGTCTTGGATTATACTGCCATCCTGAAGTTCTGAGTAGAGTTTCCCCACCCTGGGTGTGATGTCATAGTAAAGCAGCTGCCAAGTGTATCAGGTCACTTAAGAGACGTTTCCTCTGTCTATAGCCATTTGCTCGGGTGCAATCTGTGTTATTAATGAGATCAATTAACCCTTTAAATCCCCTCTAGTAACAGCGGTAAGATCCTGAGAATATCAAGAGAATACATACAGCATTGATAACCAGCCCTGTTTGTGCAGATCGACCATCTTGTGGGTTTTCACTCCAGCTTTAATGTAGCACATCTGATTCTTTTAATCCTCAAGTGAGTAGGGTCTGTAGCTGTTGAGTGTGTTGTGCTAAGTTTGGATCGGAGTTAAGACCTACCGGACCGTTGATCTCCAGGATTAGGGTTTACTACCACTGACACACTGTGCTGTCTTCATTCTCACTAACATTAGCCAGTAGGGGTTGTGGTGGGGTGATATGGGGTTTGGGCTTGGCGCTGTAAGGGTTAAGCGTGGCTCCCCCTGTTTGTGGCCTCGCTGCACAGGTGGACCCCATGTTCCAGCGGATGGCGTCGTCCTTCGATGAGAGCAGCACAGCAGGGGTGTTCATGTCGGTCCTGTTCAGCGAGGACAGCCGCGGCGAGCTGCTCTTCCCGGCTCACATGACCCTGCTGCGCTCCGCCCCTCCCTGCCCGGCCCCGCCCACACAGTTCGTCCCTGCCCATCCCTTCACAGGTACACTTGGAACTGGTTTTTAATCACTCTTGGATCGCATTCAGACAGAGCCACCACGCCGTCTCTGAAACGCCACTTTCTGTCTGAATGGTGCCAGGCGTTTGAGCGGCGTATTAAAGTGAGCCGTTTCTGATGCACCTCAAGAGGTGTTTCAGTGCCACCGAAAAGGAGTAGCTGATGCACTTCGCGTCTGTGTGAATGGGAAAATCTGTCGCTAGTAGAAAATGAACACGTGAACTGCAAAGCTTACAAACCCAAGTGCTTAGTTTTTTGCAAGCATATTTTTGACCTTGTACTACAATCTTGCTTCAAGCCCTTTTTCGTCCTGCACAACTCTCAAATGATAGTCTGATCTATCAGTTGTTTTAAGACTAGTTGGATTTATTTTCTACTTTTAATCACTTCTGATGAGGGCAAATTCAAAGTAAAATGCTAATGTAAAGCAGAAAATTGCATCAAGGAGCCTCCTGAAAATGTTTGAGTCCAGTTTCGTGAAACGAGCGACACTGCACACGTATCTGGCGCTAAAGCAACGACTCCCCGTTTCCAGTCGCAGTCAGAATGGTTTAAGACGGAGAAAAGTAGCAGCTGTTACGCCAGTTCAGTGCTGTATGAAGGGTGTTATGGCAGCGATTGAAGACCGCGCTGAAGCACTGCAGCTACACCTTCTATCTGATTACGTTTTTTTTATTCTTTTTTCCTCTCCCTCTCTTCTGAATTGGGTATTTTCCATGGAAGTATTTAATATGGAAAACTGGAGACTGGTTGCACAGTCAGACTGTTAAAGGTTGTCTTGTAGACTTTGCGCTCCTCATAAGCCATGCGTGCTCCATGCCTTGAGCCAGGGTGGAAAATCCGAGTTCAGAAAGTAAAAATCCACCCCAGAATTTAGTTCTGGTTGTATCTCCCCGACAACGATAGTCGGGAGATACTAAGGTTTAGTTCCGGGGCCGCAGCCGCCGCAGAGATTTTCTGTTCCGGGCTCTGGAAGCCACAATTATTATAGGAATTACTCCAAATTTCAGACAGGCGAAGATATTGATTGGACAGTGCTCAAGACAGATTTTCGCATTTTGGACGTCCAATATGGCTGCCGGCGGTCATTTTATCCGAAATTTGGGGATCGGGGAGGTGCACGACTCTCGGTCCCTGTGGCGACAGAGTTATCTAGTTTCTGGATTAGTTTAGAAGCACAAGCCCTCCACCAGGGTGTGGAAATGATAACAGGGAAATGGCTGGATGAGTTACAGAGAAACATGGTAGGATTTCATACTTTCTGACGTCTTCAGTTTCCATCTCTGCCTGTACCTGACGTCTCTTCACGCGGCCATGTGAAGGACCCAAGGACATTTCAATCTCCGTCGTCGTCTTCTTCCTCCTTCTCCTAGAAGCAAGGAAAGGAAGGATTTGAAATAAGTGATTGGATTGAACCCCTGTGTTCTGTCATGCTTTGGCCATTGCTGTGTTTTGCCTCAGTGCTGATGTTTGGATCTGTAATGGACAGTAGGACAAATGGACAGGTGTCTGACATCATCCTGCTGAGTTTACTGAGGGTCTGTGAAGAGTGTTTTACTGCCGCTGAAGTGTGTTTCTCAGGGGCAGTGATGTTATACAGAGGCTGCACAGGAGACCTACAGGCAGTTTTTTCATCGGCATTAAATTTGACACAGTGTGACTGGTCGCTAAGCACGGGAGACGCGTCAACTAGCAAACTGTCCCTCTTTCATTATTGTCCGCCACCACGAAGAGCGACGGGCGTTATTGGATTGGGGCCTGTACGTCAGTCCATCCGTCCGTGCGTCCATCCAACTGTCCGTCTGTCCGGGCCACAATGGGGACAAGATTTCTCTGAAACTATCATACCAAGATGTGTGAAATTCGTATGCTTAATAAGCCACACATGATGTATATTGAATTTGAAAATGGCCGTCGAAGCATTTTTTTTTTTTTTTTTTTTTTTTTTTAAACTGAGTTATGGCCCTTGATTGTGGCGGGAGATAGCGATGACACTTTCGTCTTGTTCACCCTTGGAGCGATAAATGCAGCTACTGTTGCTCAATTATGCAAGATATCAAAATCATAGCTGCTGAAAACCTATCATGTGGCGACACAAGTCGCCACATGATAGGTTTTCAACAGCACAAGATAATTTAAAAAAATGTGTGTGTGCATATATATATAGATATAGATTTACACTACAGGCCAAAAGTTTTGAAGCAAGATCAAATTTGTACAAAAAAATCATAGTTTCATTGGCATACTTTGCAACAAAATAAGCATGATTATTGTATAAAGAGTCACTTATCAGAATACATTTTTACTCAAATTATCAGGCCCATATTACTAGGCCCATGGTCCTAGTGCCCGCCAGATTGCCGTTGGCATCCGGTGGGCTGTAAACCATGACATAAAGTGAATAATGCAAACTGTGATTTATTTTTTACTTTTTCTACTGAAGTTGTGACTCTTCCAAATCTTCTCAACCCAAAAACTAAGCCCCTCCTTTCTTTTTGTTAACATTTATTCAGCAATGGTCTGGTAACATCAATGTATACAGTACCTAAAGGTAAACAGAGGAAAATGGTGCATATCAATGAAAGAAAAGTTTAATCATGCAGTAAATGCATCCCAAAATCCATAGATTTCATACTGGTTTTTAAGAAAGGCATTGTGAACAGAAACTTGAAGTTGCTTCCAAATTTTTGACCTGTATTGGCCTTGCTTCCAAACTTCTGGCCTGTAGTGTAATTATTTCAGTGCTCTAAGGGTTAAAAGTATTGTATTGTCCAAATAATGCAATAAGTTGGCAAACCGGGGAGAGACATTTGATGCATATTGGAGCTGAATTTTCCTCTCAGTGTGGTGGAAAAGTATGAATACAGAAATTTTACCGCTTTTGTTACCGTTGACTTTGAGACGCCTTGCTCCAACACCTGCATTGGCGCCGACCTCGGTTGCACTGGCGAGCAACATCCTGCAGCGGGACAAGGAATTGACCCCGGAGCACAGAGCCTCGTTTGGGCCGCTTGCCGCTCACCCCTCCCTCCTCTCGGTGTTCTGTCCCGGCAGGAGGACTGCAGCTGGCCCAGGAGAAGAGCTCCATATGTCCCTCCCTGAAGGACTTCTCCTTCTCCAGCTGGAACCCAGACCAGGTGAGATCACAGCTGCCTCGAGGCGGGTTAGTCTCATATATCTCAGTATTCACACTGGTACAGGCAGTATTCTAACCCAAAACAGGCTCGCAGGGTAGCTTGGAGTTGGTTGCCTGACTGACAACTGAGGAGTTGCTGGTTTGAGCCCTCAGTGGGTCTTTGGATTCTGACCTGATCTGGAGAGATGAAGTTTGGAAGAGCTCTGCTGTTGGGCCCTTGAGCGAGGCTCTTAACCTCATTATTGCTTCAGGGGCCTTACCCCTGTTTCTCTCTACCCCTCCTCACGTACAACTGTTCTGTCTGATATTTCAAACTGATAATCTACCATTACGTGGGCCTGGAGCAAGTTAGCCCAATTTAGCCAACGCTTTTTGACTAAGGTGATTTTTGGTTTATCAGACTAGTGGTTCTCGGTGTCGATCCTTGCTCCTCTTGTGTATGTTAGTTTTTTTGTCTCCAACCACATTTGAAATCTTAGGACTTCAACAAGCTGTTAATTTGTATTGCGTCGATGCATTTCATGTTTAGAACTATTATTTTGCTCCCAAAGCCACATTTTGACTGAACTAAGTTTTCAGCACGAAATTACCGGTATTCACAAAATAGCAACAAGTTGAGCTCGAAACACCAATTGGCTGTTGTTGGACGATGCTCAGGAGATAATGAGCAGTGGGCAACTAAGCTTTAACAGGTAAATTTTATAGCTCGGTCACCCTGTCACTGGATCGTTAGCCACCAGGGAGTGGCATCTGGACAGAACCCCTCTGTTGCCATGACGAGGAGTAAGTGGGTGAGATGAAGGATGTGTGGACAGATGTGGTCACGGTTGGTGTGCACCTCCTGTCGCCCGTTTCCCCCTCGCAGACGATGCACCAGCTCCTGGAGAAGATGAAACAGGGTGAGCACGCCTTCGATGTGAACGCGGAGGTGGAACCTGAGGAGGGGGAATTGCAGGACTTCGGGGACTATTTCGATGCGGACGGCTTCGAGGAGGGGCCGGGTGACGCAGGGGAGGGGCCCCAGGAGCACAAGGAGGGCTGCGCAGCAACAGGCCCCGGACGAGGGCGGTGAGATTTGCCAGACTTCCTGGTGTGGGCGGGGCTTGTTCCACCTCTTCCAAATCTCCAAAATTCCCTCTAAAGCCTGTTACACATCCTGCCGCCTTGTCCTGATCAGGAGGTCATCACAAGTGCTCTTGGTCTGGGGCAGAGACAATGAAATTGGATGTCCTGTGTTTAAGCTTGCTTATGCGGTTTTTTTTTTTTTTTTTTTTTTAAATAATCTGGCTAGCAAGGTAAAAAATATTGCTTGTAACTTAAAGGGGAACTCTGGAGTGAAATTTACTTGGGGTGCATTGAAACATGATAACGAGTACTAACTTTTGTCGAATACCCCACCCGACACACCCAACATTTGAAATACAGGGCTTTTTAAATAAGCTCCCAACAGGCTTACAATGGTAATGAATGGGGCATAGCATTGCCATTCAAAGAAATTGCTATTTTTACATCATTAACAAGGCTCAAAGTAGCTCCACACTTCATTGGTAGAATTCCGAGGGCCCTGACATTTAAAACGAGGCACTGAGAGCTTTGAAAATGCACAGGTAGTTCATTAAAAAAGACTGTTTATGCAGACAGTACCTTGAGGTAGTTTCCCGTCGCCGCCCTCGTGAAAGTCACGATAAGTCGATTGACGAACACGAACGAATAGGTAGGATAGGGGAACAGATTGCAATCTATTCGTTCGTACTTGTCAGTTGACTTATCATGACTTTCAAGATGGCGGCCAATGAGTGCACATGCTTATTTGCGACAAGTTTAAATACATGTGAAATGCTAACATGGGCTACCTAATGCAAACAATGAATATATTACTGCCATAAAAATGGAAATAAATTGCAGTGACCTATTGGTCTTCTGCCATCGTGGGTTTGATGAGACGCCTCTATGAAATGTCAACTCAGGCACCATATAAATCTTTCCCCCTGGTAATTGTGGCCTCAGTGGATTGCTCATGTGTCATAAATGGGTCATGTGTGTGGTATTCTGTTGCAGCACATTTTGGAATGCATACGCAATGCTAATGGCAGTGGAACCTCAGGACGCACCCCGAGCTCTGTTTTTTGTGTGTTTTGGCTTGTTTACCCCCACCTGAGGTTATATTTTCAGTCCACTAGGTGGCAGTGTGGGTTTGTGTAGTCAGACAGAGCAGCCTATTTACATCTGCATTTGTGCTTGTCCGTTTCATTGCTGTTGTCTGTCGTTTTGACTTTGGCGCTGGTTTGTGGTTCTGTGGGCTGGTCCTCAGGGACGTGATCGCGATTGGAGAGGGCGACATCACCACCATGTGCCTGCAGCTGTCTGCTCAGCCCCGGGAATACTCCTACTTCAGCCCCCGCACGATGGCCACCTGGGCCGGCCCCGGGTACTGGCGCTTCAAACCTCTGCACAAACGTGAGTTGCCTCGACGACGGCACGCGGGTCATCCGCTAAGCATTTGAGTGATGACTGGGATGGTTTCAGCTCTTCCTGTTCTGCATGACGCCTGACATTGGTCATCATGACTTTGCCTGATTGTTATCTTTTGTTTGTGTGTGTGCGTGCATGTATCTGTGTGTGTCTGTGTCCCTATTTTTGTGTGTTTGCGTGTTAGTCTGGTTGTGTATCTGCATATGTGTGTGTGTGTGTCTGTGTGTGAGAGCGAGATCATCGCATCGCTGTAACCTCTACCTGAGGGCCGCACTACAGCGCCTTCTGTAAGATCTGCACACAACATGCACTGCTGGTGTTGAAGTTATTATTCACAAAATTAAAATGAGAGTGGCTTTTTTCACACCAATGGTAATGAGCTTTCCTTTGTACGGTACAGTCCTCTTACTGTCAGCTGTTGGCACTTTACCTTAGTGGTTTAAATGTACTGTACTGGTATACAGAAAAGGGCTTAGAAATTAGAGAGGTCCTGTCAACTGTTTTTTCCACCTGTGAATGCAGCAAGCCAATTTCTCAGAGCTCGAACTCCTTATACCTGGTCCAGCACGCAAATGCAGACGGTCAGCACTAAATACTGGGGAGGACATGTTATACAGACCCCAGATTTTCACTCCTGCGCACATGCATGTTAAGTGCACGACAATAGTGAGCCTTGCTGGTTGACATTTTTTATTTTACTGTTGTTGTTTACATATTGGTAATTTCTTTGTATCCATGAAATTCCACATCTTGTCTGAAAACAGAGGACCACCTCCCTGACAAGGAGAGCCGTAAGAGGAAGCCGAAGAAAGTCTTTGTCCTCGACTTCAACAGCGACATTAACTTTGACATTCACTTCCGCTCCACGAGAGTAAGTCTCTTCTGTCCCGCTGATTTCGTCCTTTGTGTAATGAGTTTCCAGTTTCAGTGCTGTAAAGTTTTATGGTTACGGTTATGAGCTCACTGCTCAATCATTTAAAATACTGAAAATGGGCACTTAAAAAGTGTTTAAAAAAAAAGAAAAAAAGAATGAAATCTGCTGAACATCCAAAACCATGGGGGGAATTACTCAGTCGGCCGTGAAATAAGCTCCCTTAAATTTCTATAAATTGAGAGCCTTTGCATGAGATCGCACTGCTGTTTCCTCTTTTTACTGCTGTTCGCATTTGCTGATATTACACTTTTCAGAAAATCCATACTCGTCTGGTTTAAATGTGAAAATGAGGACTATGATTTTGTAATGATTACATTTCATAAATGGCTGCATGTCAGATTTGCACAGCTTTGCCTAAGGAAACTCCAGGTTCAGTCCTTTATCTTTTCTTAACTCTTAATAATAAACTGCCCTACATAGTTACTGCCACATACTCACTACTGCACTCTTTACAGTCGTGCAGAGTAGTGTGTCGTATCCAGTGTATACTGGTGCAGTATGTAGTTTAGAATTCTTACCCTGGCCTCTCTGTCTGTATCTGTGTGCTTCTAGGCGGCCACTACAATCAGCAAGTCTGCTCTGTCCACCAGCAACAAGAAGACCACGTTACCATCGGACTTCCACTACGCCCCGGAGTCCCTGTCCCAGCTCAACTACAAGCCCTCTGGCACAGTCAGTCATCCCAACACCTCTGCAGGGCCCTGTTTCGCAAAGCAGGATTACAGAGTTAGCTGGATAACTGGCTAAGGCGAGTTTTTTTTTTTTTTTTTTATTGTTTGGTTCCCGGATTCGCTAACGTACAAAATTGAGTTTCAGAAAAAAAAAAAAAAAAAAAAAAAAATTTCTGACTGTTCCTGGATCCGCCGACACAGGATTTCCTGAAAATGGGGGGCATGTTTTTTTTTTTTTTCCCCGATGTTAGTGAGCATTGAAATGCCAAGTCCGATTTTTGGTTCCGGTGATTTTTGCTATCTGGGCTAATAGTCTCAGTCACCGCATCCGTGCCATTGTTTCGAACCTGGGAATCTGTGAGCACCATGGCGGGACAACATCGGCAGGCTGCATGAGACCACTCAAGTGCATGGCGGTGGCATGGCTGAAGTCCGGTGGTATACAGTGATGCGAAAGTGCAGTCCGAGGGTGATTAGAAAGCTTATTCAGGAGGATTTAGAAGATGATAGGACTGTGGGCGATTTGCTTACAAAGAGGTGCCACTGGAGTGGCAGGCCATGAATTATTTGTGTTTTTGGTGCGCCAGACGAGAGAGAACTTGGCACTTGTCCTACTGAGCTGTCAACGGAAATCCCGCTGGATGAATACTGTACTTTACTCTAAAGAAAGTTTTTTTGTTTTTGTAAATTTCTTTCCTCCGACCTTAAGAATGTGATCTGTAAATCCGGGAACTCAAAAAAATTCAGAAAATAAATATATATACACATACAGTGCCTGACAAAAGTCTTGTCACATAAGGACATAGTAACTAAAAATTGCATATAACTTTATTTCTAACCAATCAATTGTTACAATAAATGGTCCATTTTAATGTCAAGGGCTTTCACATTAATAATTTGGTGCAAAATGAAATCGTCAAAAAGTGTTCTGATGTTCACAGCTTGGCTAAGCCCATAACATCTGTTTTTGCTGGGACAAAAGTTTTGTCGTCTCTCCAGATGATGCAACAAATCGCAGATTAGAGTTTAACCTATGACAAATACTGAAATTAACACATTCCCAGATGTGTATAGAAATAACCCCAGCACACCAGACTTTCATATGAGGTGCGACTAGACCTCTGACAACATACCAAAGATTCAACCACAGACCAAAGTGCTGATCATCAAGAGCCTGAAGACTGAGTCTGCTGCTGAGGTGGTAGACATCTTTAATGTATCCAAATATCAAGTGGAGGGATGAAAAAGATTTGAAGAAACTGGAGGCGTTCATGGCAAGCGCCAGGTCAGACAGACCCGGTATGACAACTGTTTGAAAGGACCGTTTGTTGCTTCAACTGTACAAGGCTAGCCCTTCTTCAACTACAGCGAAGCTACATGAGGAAATGTCACCAAAAATCCGGTATCTGCAAGAAGAGTTTGTCAAATTCTCTCTCAAAGTGGTTTTCATGGTCAAATTAGTACACAGAAGTCTGCATTAAACAGAAAACAAAAACCTGCATTGCATTTGCCAAGGCCCACAGCTCGCAGAAAGGATTGATACTGGAAAAGTGGCTGAAAGTTTATTTTTCTGGTGAATCATCCATTGAACTGCATGCCAGTCGCCCGTACAAGACCTGTTGGAACCCTCATGGACCCAAGATTCTCCCAGAAAACAATCATGTTTGGTGGAGGAAAAATCATGGTTTGTTGTTACATCCAGTATGGGGTGTGAGAAAGATCTGCAGAGTGGATGGCAACATCAACAGCCTGAAATATCAAGAAGTTCTTGCTGCCCTACTTATACTGCTGCTCCTTCTCATACTTCTGCCTCCATGTCACAGTTCCTGAAAGTGAAGAAGGTGAAGGTACTCAGGATTGGCTAACCCAGTCACCTGACATGAACATTATTGAGCATTTCAGGGGTAAGATGAAGGAGGAGGCTTGGAAGATGAAACCATAGAATCTTGATGAACTCTGGGAGTCCTGCAAGACTGCTTTCTATGCCATTCAGATGATTTCATCATCAAGTTATCTCAGTCATTGCCAAGGCGTGTGGATTCAGTCCTCCAAGCTCATGGGAGTCATATGCAATATTAATTTTTTTTTCCAAGGCACCATGGCTTTATGTTCTGATATTATAGTGGCATATTTGTGTATTCAAAATACAGTGTATGTATAATTTCCACATTTTTTTTCAATGCGACAAGACTTTTGTCCAAGCAAAATCTGACTTTTCTGTACAAATTAAATTATAAAACTCAATCAATGACACAAAACTCTATTTTGGTATATTTCGCATAATCTAGAGGGCTTTGCCTTTCATATAAGCCATTTTTGATTCCAATTGATCAACTACAAGTCAGGTTATTATTTGTTGTTCCTACAACTTGAATAAGTGACAAGACTTTTGTCAGGCACTGTATATGTATGTATATATATATATATATATATATATATATATATATATAAAAATAAAAATGTTGTTTTTTTTTATTATTCCACCCTCCCTGAAAAAAAACTGAAGAAAATCTGGGAACCAAATGATAAAAAAAACTCGCCGAAGTAAAACCCTGAACCCTCCTGGAATTCGGAACGGGGTGATGAAGTGGAGGGAGATGTTCTGCATAGTTATCCAGCTGCCCCGCTCGGCAATCCCGCTTTCTGGGTCAGATCCAAAACCTGTCAACCACCGGCCTTAAATCTGAATGATCATATTTATCAGCTTTTGTACAAACCCCCAATTCCAATGCAGGTGGGACGGTGTGTAAAACGTGAATAAAAACAGAATACAATGAATTACAAATCCTTTTCGACCTATATTCAATTGAGTACACTACAAAGACAAGATATTTAATGTTCAAACTGATAAAGTTTATTGTTCTTTTTTTTTGGAAATATTCACTCATTTTGAATTTGATGCCTGCAGCGTTCCAAAAAGGCTGGGACAGGGGCATGTTTACCACTGTGTTTCATCGCCTTTCCTTTTAACAACACTCAATAAGCATTTGGGAACTGAGGACACTAATTGTAGAAGCTTTGTAGGTGGAATTCTTTCCCATACTTTGTCTTGCTAAAATAAGCAGGGACGTCCCAGAAAAAGACGTCACTTGGATGGCTGCATATGTTGCTCCAAAACCTGTATGTACCTTTCAGCATTAATGGTGCCTTCACAAATGTGCATGTTACCCATGCCACGGGCACTAACACATCCCCATACCATCACAGATGCTGGCTTTTGGATTTTGCGCTGATAAGAGGCTGGGTGATCCTTTTCCTCTGTACCCCGGAGGACACAACGTCCATGATTTTCAAAAACAATTTGTGATGGGGACTTGTCAGACCACAGCACACTTTTCCACCTTGCGTCAGTCCATCTCAGATGAGCTCGAGCTCAGAGATGCCGGAAGCATTTCTGTGTGTTGTTGATATATGGCTTTCACTTTGCATTGTAGAGTTTTAACTTGTAGTTGTAGCGATGAACTGCGTTAACTGACAATGGTTTTCGGAAGTGTTCCTGAGCCCACATGGTATTATTCTTTCCAGAATGATGTCGGTTTTTAATGCAGTGCTGCCTGAGCAACCGACGGTCACGAGCATTCAATGTTGGTTTCTGGCCTTGCCGCTTATGTGTAGAGATTTATCCTGATTTTCTGAATCTTTTGATTATATTATGGACTGTAGATTATGAAATCCCTAAATTCCTTGCAATTACACGTTGAGAAACACTGTTTTTAAACTGTAGGACTATTTGCTATGCAGTTGTTCACAAAGTGGTGAACCTCGCCGCATCCTTGCTTGTGAACGACTGAGCCTTTCGGGGATGCTCCTGTTATACCTAATCATAACACTCACCTGTTTCCAATTAACCTGTTCACCTGTGGAATGTTCCAAACAGGTGTTTTTTGAGCATTCCTCAACTTTCCCAGTCTTTTGTTGCCCCGTCCCAGCTTTTTTGAAACTTAATGCAGGCATCAAATTCAAAATGAGTGAATATTTCCAAAAAAACAATAAACTTTATCAGTTTGAACATTAAATATCTTTTCCTTGTAATGTACTCAATTGAACATAGGTGGAAAAGGATTTGCAAATCATTGTTTTCTGTTTTTATTTACGTTTCAGACAACGTCCCAACTTCATTGGAATTGGGGTTTGTAGTTTTCTCCAAAATCAGAACAATTTAGGCTTTGTTAGCAAAAAAAATAAATGAATTTGCCTGTTGTAATTAATGAGTGCAGCTTAATTATTGCCATAAACTACAATGGAGGTTGGTGGGAACTGATCATTTTTCTGATTCCGTCCATAACGCACTCCTAATTTTGCATATCTTGACTAATTATACACAACCTCATTAATTATTTTTGAATATACTGCAACAGTATCCCAACTTGTATTAATCACGAATACCCCTCCTAATTTTGACTCTCACGCTATTTTTGATGGGAAATTATTTCTCTGAATTCTGTCTAACACTTGCAGGGGCCTTGGATCTGACCCTTTTAGAAATTCCCTCGCCACACTTTAGATGCCTGTGAAAAGATGCAGCTTAATGGCGCTAATGTGGCCGCCTGTTTTGTTTCCCGCCAGTTACATAAGCAGGGGACGAAGCGTGTGTCCGGAGACCTGGGTGACGGCATTGGGGACTACGACTATAACAACGCAAACGACACCGCCAACTTCTGCCCTGGTTTACAGGTAAAGCATGAGCACTGCTCGTCTCTATCTCTTCTGCCCTGGGTTACAGGTAAAGCATGAGCACTGCTCGTCTATCTCTTCTGCCCTGGGTTACAGGTAAAGCATGGGCACTGCTCGTCTCTATCTCTTCTGCCCTGGGTTACAGGTAAAGCATGGGCACTGCTCATCTATCTCTTCTGCCCTGGGTTACAGGTAAAGCATGGGCACTGCTCGTCTCTATCTCTTCTGCCCTGGGTAACAGGTAAAGCATGGGCACTGCTCGCTCTATCTCTTCTGCCCTGGGTTACAGGTAAAAGCATGGGCACTGCTCGTCTCTATATCTCTTCTGCCCTGGGTTACAGGTAAAGCATGGGCACTGCTCGTCTCTATCTCTTCTGCCCTGGGTTACAGGTAAAGCATGGGCACTGCTCTGTCTCTATCTCTTCTGCCCTGGGTTGCAGGTAAAGCATGGGCACTGCTCGTCTCCATCTCTTCTGCCCTGGGTTACAGGTAAAGCATGGGCACTGCTCGTCTTTATCTCTTCTGCCCTGGGTTACAGGTAAAGCATGGGCACTGCTCGTCTCTATCTCTTCTGCCCTGGGTTACAGGTAAAGCATGGGCACTGCTCGTCTCTATCTCTTCTGCCCTGGGTTACAGGTAAAGCATGGGCACTGCTCGTCTCTATCTCTTCTGCCCTGGGTTGCAGGTAAAGCATGGGCACTGCTCGTCTCCATCTCTTCTGCCCTGGGTTACAGGTAAAAGCATGGGCACTGCTCGCTCTCTTTATCTCTTCTGCCCTGGGTTACAGGTAAAGCATGGGCACTGCCTGTCTCTATCTCTTCTGCCCTGGGTTACAGTTAAAAGCATGGGCAGTGCTCAAGTCTCTATCTCTTCTGCCCTGGGTTACAGGTAAAAGCATGGGCACTGCTCGTCTCCATCTCTTCTGCCCTGGGTTACAGGTAAAGCATGGGCACTGCTCGTCTCCATCTCTTCTGCCCTGGGTTACAGGTAAAGCATGGGCACTGCTCGTCTCTATCTCTTCTGCCCTGGGTTACAGTTAAAGCATGGGCAGTGCTCGTCTCTATCTCTTCTGCCCTGGGTTACAGGTAACGCATGGGCAGTGCTCGTCTCTATCTCTTCTGCCCTGGGTTACAGTTAAAGCATGGGCAGTGCTAAATCTCTATCTCTTCTGCCCTGGGTTACAGGTAAAGCATGGGCACTGCTCGTCTCTATCTCTTCTGCCTGGGTTACAGGTTAAAGCATGGGCACTGCTCGCTTTCCCTCTATCTCTTCTGCCCTGGGTTACAGTTAAAGCATGGGCAGTGCTCGTCTCCATCTCTTCTGCCCTGGGTTACAGGTAAAGCATGGGCACTGCTCGTCTCTATCTCTTCTGCCCTGGGTTACAGGTAAAGCATGGGCAGTGCTCGTCTCTATCTCTTCTGCCCTGGGTTACAGTTAAAGCATGGGCAGTGCTCGTCTCTATCTCTTCTGCCCTGGGTTACAGGTAACGCATGGGCAGTGCTCGTCTCTATCTCTTCTGCCCTGGGTTACAGGTCACGCATGGGCAGTGCTCGTCTCTATCTCTTCTGCCCTGGGTTACAGGTAACGCATGGGCAGTGCTGCCTCTCTATCTCTTCTGCCCTGGGTTACAGGTAAAGCATGGGCACTGCTCGTCTATCTCTTCTGCCCTGGGTTACAGGTAAAAAGCATGGGCACTGCTCGCTCTCTATCTCTTCTGCCCTGGGTTACAGGTAAAGCATGGGCACTGCTCGCTCTATCTCTTCTGCCCTGGGTTACAGGTAAAGCATGGGCACTGCTCGTCTATCTCTTCTGCCCTGGGTTACAGGTAAAGCATGGGCACTGCTCGTCTATCTCTTCTGCCCTGGGTTACAGGTAAAGCATGGGCACTGCTCGTCTATCTCTTCTGCCCTGGGTTACAGGTAAAGCTTGGGCACTGCTCGTCTCTATCTCTTCTGCCCTGGTTTTACAGGTAAAGCTTGGGCACTGCTCGTCTCCATCTCTTCTGCCCTGGTTTTACAGGTAAAGCATGGGCACTGCTCGTCTCTATCTCTTCTGCCCTGGGTTACAGGTAAAGCATGGGCACTGCTCGCTCTATCTCTTCTGCCCTGGGTTACAGGTAAAGCATGGGCACTGCTCGTCTATCTCTTCTGCCCTGGGTTCCAGGTAAAGCTTGGGCACTGCTCGTCTCTATCTCTTCTGCCCTGGGTTACAGGTAACGCATGGGCAGTGCTCGTCTCTATCTCTTCTGCCCTGGGTTACAGTTAAAGCATGGGCAGTGCTTGTCTCTATCTCTTCTGCCCTGGGTTACAGGTAAAAGCATGGGCACTGCTCATCTATCTCTTCTGCCCTGGGTTACAGGTAAGCATGGGCAGTGCTCTCTCTCTATCTCTTCTGCCCTGGGTTACAGGTAAAGCATGGGCAGTGCTGCAAATCTCTATCTCTTCTGCCCTGGGTTACAGTTAAAGCATGGGCAGTGCTCGTCTCTATCTCTTCTGCCCTGGGTTACAGGTAAAGCATGGGCACTGCTCATCTATCTCTTCTGCCCTGGGTTACAGGTAAAGCATGGGCACTGCTCGTCTCTATCTCTTCTGCCCTGGGATACAGGTAAAGCATGGGCACTGCTCGTCTCTATCTCTTCTGCTCTGGGTTACAGGTAAAGCATGGGCACTGCTCATCTATCTCTTCTGCCCTGGGTTATAGGTAAAGCATGGGCACTGCTCGTCTCTATCTCTTCTGCCCTGGGTTACAGGTAAAGCATGGGCAGTGCTCGTCTTTATCTCTTCTGCCCTGGGTTACAGGTAAAGCATGGGCACTGCTCGTCTCTATCTCTTCTGCCCTGGGTTACAGGTAAAGCATGGGCACTGCTCGTCTCTATCTCTTCTGCCCTGGGTTACAGGTAAAGCATGGGCAGTGCTCTTCTCTATCTCTTCTGCCCTGGGTTACAGGTAACAGCATGGGCAGTGCTCTTGCCTCTTTCTCTTCTGCCCTGGGTTACAGGTAAAGCATGGGCACTGCTCGTCTCTCTCTTCTGTCCTGGGTTACAGGTAAAGCATGGGCACTGCTCGTCTCTATCTCTTCTGCCCTGGGTTACAGGTAAAGCATGGGCACTGCTCATCCATCTCTTCTGCCCTGGGTTACAGGTAAAGCTTGGGCACTGCTCGTCTCTATCTCTTCTGCCCTGGTTTACAGGTAAAGCATGGGCACTGCTCGTCTCCATCTCTTCTGCCCTGGGTTACAGGTAAAGCATGGGCACTGCTCGTCTATCTCTTCTGCCCTGGGTTACAGGTAAAAGCATGGGCACTGCTCGTCTATCTCTTCTGCCCTGGGTTACAGGTAAAGCATGGGCACTGCTTTCGTCTATCTCTTCTGCCCTGGGTTCCAGGTAAAGCTTGGGCACTGCTCGTCTCTATCTCTTCTGCCCTGGGTTACAGGTAACGCATGGGCAGTGCTCGTCTCTATCTCTTCTGCCCTGGGTTACAGTTAAAGCATGGGCAGTGCTTGTCTCTATCTCTTCTGCCCTGGGTTACAGGTAAAGCATGGGCACTGCTCATCTATCTCTTCTGCCCTGGGTTACAGGTAACGCATGGGCAGTGCTCGTCTCTATCTCTTCTGCCCTGGGTTACAGGTAACGCATGGGCAGTGCTCGTCTCTATCTCTTCTGCCCTGGGTTACAGTTAAAGCATGGGCAGTGCTCGTCTCTATCTCTTCTGCCCTGGGTTACAGGTAAAAGCATGGGCACTGCTCATCTATCTCTTCTGCCCTGGGTTACAGGTAAAGCATGGGCACTGCTCGTCTCTATCTCTTCTGCCCTGGGATACAGGTAAAGCATGGGCACTGCTCGTCTCTATCTCTTCTGCTCTGGGTTACAGGTAAAAGCATGGGCACTGCTCATCTATCTCTTCTGCCCTGGGTTATAGGTAAAGCATGGGCACTGCTCGTCTCTATCTCTTCTGCCCTGGGTTACAGGTAAAGCATGGGCAGTGCTCGTCTTTATCTCTTCTGCCCTGGGTTACAGGTAAAGCATGGGCACTGCTCGTCTCTATCTCTTCTGCCCTGGGTTACAGGTAAAGCATGGGCACTGCTCGTCTCTATCTCTTCTGCCCTGGGTTACAGGTAAAGCATGGGCAGTGCTCTTCTCTATCTCTTCTGCCCTGGGTTACAGGTAACGCATGGGCAGTGCTCGTCTCTTTCTCTTCTGCCCTGGGTTACAGGTAAAGCATGGGCACTGCTCGTCTCTCTCTTCTGTCCTGGGTTACAGGTAAAAGCATGGGCACTGCTCGTCTCTCTATCTCTTCTGCCCTGGGTTACAGGTAAAGCATGGGCACTGCTCATCCATCTCTTCTGCCCTGGGTTACAGTAAAGCATGGGCACTGCTCGTCTCTATCTCTTCTGCCCTGGGTTACAGGTAAAGCATGGGCACTGCTCGTCTCCATCTCTTCTGCTCTGGGTTACAGGTAAAGCATGGGCACTGCTCGTCTCTATCTCTTCTGCCCTGGGTTATAGGTAAAGCATGGGCACTGCTCGTCTTTATCTCTTCTGGGCTTCTCGTGTCTTTAGCCCAGTGCCATTATCCGAAATGTTCAGAATTTGGGTCATAGAAATTAATGCTTCCCTTTGCCCACCGCTGATATTGAGGTACTGTCTCTCAACATGTCTTTGCATGGATAAGTCTCTCAGCCCCTTTCCTTCACAGTACGGATCTGTCTCTCGTCCTGTGTCCTGTACGGGTCTGTCTCTCGGCCTGTGTCCCGTACCGGTCTGTCTCTCGGCCTGTGTCCTGTACGGGTCTGTCTCTCGGCCTGTGTCCTGTACGGGTCTGTCTCTCGCCCTGTGTACTGTACGGGTCTGTCTCTCGCCCTGTGTACTGTACGGGTCTGTCTCTTGCCCTGTGTCCTGTACGGGTCTGTCTCTCGCCCTGTGTCCTTTATATTTTGGATGTGTTTCTGACCGGCTGTAATATATCATCTCCCCAGGACGGGGACAGCGATGATGATGCAGGGGGATTCGGGGGCCCGGAGGAGGATGAGATGAACAGTCAGCCTTTCTCCGACGGTCTGCCCCCCACCTCTCAGGATCTCGACGGCATCTCTACCTATGGGGAGGACAACCTTGTGCCTGAGCCTCAGAGGGTGTGTGTCCCGCTGTGTGTCGATCTGTGTGTGTGTGTGTGTGTGTGTGTGTGCGCCTGCGTGCGTGCGTGTTTGTGTGTTTCCCTCCCTCTCTGTGTCCCTCCGTGTGTCTCTTTGTCTGTATCAGTTTGTCTGTGCCTCTGTCTGTCTGCCTGCCTGCGTGTCCATCTGGGTCTTTCTCTGTATTATTAGTGTAGAGGGCTGTGATGGTGTGTGTTGGGAGTGGATTGTAGTTTTTGGCCTGTGGAAAATGACTGGTGGAGTTGAGATTTTGTCTAAGGTCCTCTGTTGCTGCCCCTCCACAGGTGAACAAGATTGAAATAAACTACGCGAAGACGGCGAAGAAGATGGACATGAAGAGGCTGAAGAACACCATGTGGAGCCTGCTGACCGACTGCCTGGACAAACCCCAACAGGTGACAGCTCTGTCAGTGTGGATTCATCACTGTGTTTACCTTCACTGTCAAGTACAGGGCTCGTATTTCACGACGGCATCGACGGCAACCTGTTTGCCGTGCTGCCCACCTATAAAAGCCCCAGTTCACGGCAGTAGAATGCCGTGCCCTTTCCCCACATTGCGTAAAGTGCCTCGGCCAAAAACACCTACCCAAAATAAATCGCACAGCATTTCCCGTTTTTTACCAGTGGCGATTCGTGCGGCGAATAAAGGGCAGCCAAAACCTCGCCCTTCAAAGCTTAATGACTTAAACCTTTCTGAGTTTACTTTTCTTGATCAGCAGTTGCTCATACGATTGGTGGGACAGTCAAATTTATTTTCGATAGCAAATGACGACGCAAATTATCAATGTCTTTATAAATTAGTTTGCGAGGCTTCTTTCGCAAGAAGCCACGACAGTCTGTTTTCTACGATCTTAATACAGAAGTTTAGAATGCGATGTTGCGCATTTTATTGCTTAATGAGCCTCACGAATCAATTTGCGAACCTATGCCGTTTATGAGCTAGGCCAACTTGAGCGTGGAATTTATAAAGACGTAGGCCTATGGTAATTTACAGCGTAATTTATGTGTGAAAGAAACCCCCTCATAATTTCGTGGTGCAATGTACAAACCCAAAACCAGTGAAGTTGGCACGTTATGTAAATCGTAAATAAAAACAGAATACAATGATTTGCAAATCCTTTTCAACTTGTATTCAATTGAATACACTGCAAAGACAAGATGTTTAATGTTCAAACTGAGAAACTTTTTTTTTTTTTGCAAATAATCATTAACTTAGAATTTAAAGGCAGCAACACATTGCAAAAAAGTTGGCACAGGGGCCTTTTTACCACTGTGTTACATCACCTTTCCTTTTAACGACACTGCAAACGCGTTTGGGAACTGAGGAGACCAATTTTTTGAAGCTTTTCAGGTGGAACTCTTTCCCATTCTTGCTTGATGTACAGCTTAAGTTGTTCAACAGTCCGGGGTCTCCGTTGTCGTATTTTTACGCTTCATAATGCGCCACACATTTTCAATCGGGGAGACAGGTCTGGACTACAGGTAGGCCAGTCTAGTACCCGCACTCTTTTACTACGGAGCCATGCTGTTGTAACACGTGCAGAATGTGGCTTGGCATTGTCTTGCTGAAATAAGCAGGGGCGTCCATGAAAAAAGACGTTGCTTGGATGGCAAACATATGTTGCTCCAAAACCTGTATGTACCTTTCAGCATTAATGGTGCCTTCACATATGTGTAAGTTGCCCATGCCTTGGGCACTAATACACCCCCCATACCATCACAGATGCTGGCTTTTGAACTTTTGGCGCCTATAACAGTCCGGATGGTTCTTTTCCTCTTTGGTCCGAGGAGGACACGCCCACAGTTTCCAAAAAAACAATTTGAAATGTGGACTCGCCAGACCACAGAACACTTTTCCACTTTGCATCAGTCCATCTTAGATGAGCTTGGGCCCAGCGAAGCCGGGCGGCGTTTTCTGGGTGCTGTTGATAAAATGGCTTTTGCTTTGCATTGTAGAGTTGTAACTTGCACTTGCAGATGTATATAACTGTAGTTACTGACAGTGGTTTTCTGAAGTGTTCCTGAGCCCATGTGGTGATGTCCTTTACACACTGATGTCGGTTTTTGATGCAGTACGCCTGAGGGATCAAGGTCACGGGCATTCAATGTTGGTTTTCGCCTTGTCCCTTACGTGCAGTGATTTCTCCAGATTCTCTGAACCTTTTGACGATATTACGGACCGTAGATGATGAAATCCCCTAAATTTCTTGCAATAGCTCGTTGAGGAATGTTGTTTTTAAACTGTTCGACAATCAGCTCACGATTTGTTCACTAAGTGGTGACCTCGCCCCCATCCTTGTTTGTGAATGACTGAGCATTTCAGGAAGCTGCTTTTATACCCAATCATGGCACCCACCTGTTCCCAATTAGCCCGCTCACCTGTGGGATGTTCCAAATAAGTGTTTGATGAGCACTCCTCAACTCTCTCAGTCTTTTTTTGCCACTTGTGCCAGCTTTTTTGAAACATGTTGCAGGCATCAAATTCCAAAATGAGCTAATATTTGCAAAAAATTACAAAGTTTACCTGTTCAACATTAAGTAACTTGTCTTTGCAGTGTATTCAATTGAATATAGGTTGAAAAGGATTTGCAAATCATTGTATTCTGTTTTTATTTACGATTTACACAACGTGCCAACTTCACTGGTTTTGGGTTTTGTATAACAATGCTATCGAAAATATATTTGACTGTCCTTCTACAAATTCGTATGAGCAACTGCTGATCAAGAAAAGTAAACTGCGAAAGGTTTAAGTCATTAAGCTTTGAAGGGCGAGGTTTTGGCTTCCCTTTGTTACGGCCGAGGAACCGCCACTGGTTTTTACAATTGTCTTTTTCGCCCTTTTCTTGCGATCGTGGGCGCGGAATTATTCTTGAATAATTTATGTGTATCCTCTATTTTTCACTCCGATCACGATGCCGACAAGTGAAAGGAAAAAAAATAGCCGAATTACAGTCAGCGGCTGCAAAGTGTGGCAAATTTACGAAGTTATGGAGGTACTGAAATTCTCTTAGGTTGCGTGCTGTGTGTTGATAAAGCTTGGGAAGTGGTCTTTATAGCCAGTATCTAGCGCTGGTGTCAGTGTGAGTGTTGGAACGACAGGAGAAAGTCCGAATTTCGCGGGTGGCAGAAGATGGACCAAATGGCGAAATTTTTTTTTTTTTTTTTTTTCAAAGACCTGGCGTTTGATTGGAATGTCCTTTGCTTGTACTTGCATTATAGCAATGCCCAAACGATGTCCCAGTGCAATACTGACCCAATTTCCAAGACAGCAAGCGGGGAAAAATACGGGAAACGTTTTCTTTCAAGAAAGGTTTTGATTTGCATAGTGCACGCTGATTGGTCACTTTATGTGAAGAACATCTGAGACTACGGACCTTTACTTTTTATTAGCTGAAGTGATGACCTAAAGCTCCATGGTGGATTTGCTGCTGTGCCCCCAAGGTACCGGCAGACTTTGCTGTGGTGCCCCTTATATGGAGGCACATTTGCCTTAGTGCCCTTATATTTTCAGCATGGACCACGGCAACTTCTGCCGTGCCCCTTATCACCTGTAGTTAGAGGCCTGCAAGTGGTTCCAACAATCCGTGCACTTTTTATAAAGTTTAGCTCTCTAAATACTCAACACCAGTGGTATTGCATACATTGCACAATTTAATTAAATTGGAATTGAAAATGTTAATTATCAACGAAATTGCCAAATTTGTTGATGGGTCCACTTGAAGTAATTTGACGGAATTGACTTAAAACAAGATTGATATCAAACTTTTGTGTAATAAAAATTCATTTGAAATGAAGTCGATGAGAAAGATGAACTGAAATCATGCAGTTCAGTGACCGTGGATTCACTGCCTCTAATTTATGAAACGAAAGACATCAGGACCACATTGAATTTCAAGGAAATTGAGAGATTGATGAGGAAGTCCTTGCTGGATCACACACTCAGAGTATCTGGGAAAAACACTCAGAGTAAACAACCTTGGAACTGCCGACAAAAAGAAAATAAAGTCTCTCTCCAATGTCCCAAATCCCATTTAAACCACCAAACCTGCCCAGTTCCAGTAATGCACTGAAAAGGGCCACTCCATGCTGCATGACAATGCATTGAAGTCAGTGGTAAAGATGCAAATTTGCTTTTTTTTAGCCTTGATCCATTGACTTCTATTAATTGTCATAACATTGTTCGCATATAGCATGGAGTGGCTGGTGACATTAGCATGTAGCATGGAGTGGTTGCTGACGTTAGCACGTATCATGTAGTGGCTGGTAGTGTTAGCATGTAGCATGGAGTGGCTGTTGACATTAGCATGTAGCATGGAGTGGCTGGTGATGTTAGCATACGTAGGATGGAGTGGCTGGTGACGTTAGCACGTAGGATGGAGTGGCTGGTGACGTAAGCACGTAGCATGGAGTGGCTGGTGACCTAAGCACGTAGCATGGAGTGGCTGGTGACGTTAGCACGTAGCATGGAGTGGCTGGTGACGTAAGCACGTAGCATGGAGTGGCTGGTGACGTTAGCACGTAGCATGGAGTGGCTGCTGACGTTAGCATGTAGCATGGAGTAGCTGGTAATGTTAGCATGTAGCATGGAGTGGCTGATGACGTTAGCATGTAGCATGGAGTGGCTGGTGGCGTTAGCATGTAGCATGGAGTGGCTACTAACAGGCTAACTCATTGTTCCAACAGGAGGCTGAGGTAGCGGAGTCCATGCAGGTTTCAGGGGAAAAAGCCTTCAGCCAAACCACCAAGACCCTCCTGCAGAGGTAACCCACAATATCCCTCACCATGTAATCTCTGATTGAGCCGGCTGTGTGGTGTTAGACGCGTGTATGTGTACCTGCGTGCAAAGCTGCTGCCTCATATGACCTACGGATTGATGGATTTGAGAGCTTAAAAGACCGTTTTTTATAATGTAACGCACTGCCAATCTGTACAGCGGGGGACAGATGTGCATAGATTTGTATGCTTACACCACTGTTGCGACCTTTGAACTTGCTGACTTCCTGCATTCTCAGGCTGCCCCACACCATGGCCCAGAACATGTCCGTGCCCCTGGCCTTCGTCGCCTTGCTCCATCTGGCCAATGAGAAGGTGGGACCTGCTCTCAGCTTGTATGCCATTGGTCACCATCCCTGTTCCATCCCTGCTGCTTTTCACTCAAGCCCTCATTTAGCACACCTGATTCTGTGAATGCAGGGTTCTGCCGATGCCGGTCGGCGCTGGTCTCTGAATTCACCGACCACCACTCACCACTTTCATTTAAAACAAAGATTGAAATGGGCACTTTTTTGCGTTCAATTGACGCGTTTCATTTCTACATTTCATTTCAGCTACACTTGAGAAGGGAGAGTTAAGGTGTCTTTTATCAGGGTCAATGACTGAAAACGGATCAAGACTAATAAGCAGTTTAAAGACGTTTATCGCCCTCCTTGTTCTCTGTCCACCGGCCGCCACTGAAAAAACGTTTGAAACGTAAATGACAGTTGTTAAGTTGTGTTCAGAAATTTAATCAAAAGTATTTGGATGCAAAATGGAAAAACAAGTTTATGAATATGGCATCTATCTATGAAAATTACGGAGGCATCTCGCATATGCAGCATGGAGAACATCAAAGAAACGGTAATCTCTGGTGACGGAGAAGCAATATTTGCATTTGAATTGTGGCAAAAAAAACTTTTCCAACTCGCACACTCGCATTACATATATTCCTACCAACTCTCACATTAAACCTATGCCCCTCATTCACTACATATTTCATGAATAATGTGTATTATGCTCCGTAGTTCATGGTAGGCGGATTGTCAGTTTAGAAGACGGCAGAAATTTTCCGTCCAGCACTCCTAGCGTCCTGGGCAGAACCCTGGAATGAGCACTCAAATGAGATCTCTTACTGTTGAATGAGGTACGCTTGGTTTGGGCTGAAGAGAAAATCTGCAGGATGGTAGATCTTCAGGGACAGGGTTGGGCGGCCCTGCTCTTGCTGTTGAATGAGGTGCGCTATGTTAGGGTTTGAGTGAAAACCTACATTATGGTAGATCTCCTAACACAGGGTTGAGAACCACTGCAGTGCAACTTTGAATTGCCCTCAATTTGGGATATGTTTAGGTGGAGATTGGCCCGTATATAAAGGTTTTCTGTCACCTTGTTCTTTCCTGCAGAACCTGGAACTCATCAAAGTGGACGACATGACGGATATCCTCATCAAACAAGGACACTGATATTAGGCAGCTGTCAGGGATTTGTATTGAGAATGTGTCATTAAATTTTCTCTCCTGTCTGTGTTCCCTCAGGTGTGCATTGCATGGAGTGGCATGTATTTTAAATGTTTTTTTTTTTTTTTTTTAATTCTAGCTCATCAAATCTGATTTTATATACTTTGAGATTAAGTGATAAACACGCCTTTGAAATAACTGTGGTCATCCTCTCTGGCAATTTTTAATGTCCTTTTTAAATTCAGTATCCAAGCTTCTTGACCCTCCGTCTCTGTCTGTACTTCTGAATTCTCTGCTCTGTAAGTTTTTTTTATGTATAATTTAAGCTTGACTGTCCACCTAAGCTGTGGTAACATGTAAATATTGAATAAAAAAAACTTTGTAAAATATATCTTTAAACTTATGTGCTTTGGTTTCTTGGAATAGCAATAATTTTCAGTCTCATGAAGCTACAGTGATTTGTTAACCCATTTGAAGAGTGGGGTGTCTCCATTATTCTTGAAATTCAGTGAGACACAACTTTAGATCATTTGCCAACACTATTAGATTTGAGACCTTGTGACCTTACACCTCAAATTCTTTATATTAGCAATATTTGGCTATTAGCCACAGCAAAGGAACTTTTTTTCCAGTTTCAGTATTTCCCTACAGCCTTGGAGCGCATACTATTGGCTTCAGAAAGCATTACAGGGGAAATTTGCCTAATATTATACCATACATAGTTACGAAGTGTGGGCTCCCTATAAATAAGTCGCACACAAATTATGCACATTTCCCATAGCGGGTTCACATACAGCGGGAAAAATAAGTATTGAACTCGTCAACATTTTTCTCAAATATATTTCTATTGACATTAAATTTTTACCAGATGTCTGTTACAACCCAAGTAATCCACACAAAGAAATCAAAACAATTCCATTAAGTTATGTGTAATAAAGTGGAATGACACAGGGAATAAGTATTGAACACATGAAGAAAAGTAGGTGCGAAAAGGCATGGAAAGCCCAGAAACCAGCTGAAATCTGTCATTATTTAGAAAGCTATCCTGCCACCTATCTGCAAATGAATATCAGCTAGTTTAGTCCTAATTGATGGCCTATAAGAAGGTTTCTCATTACCAAGGTGTCACACAAGAAGCATCTCATGATGGATAAAAACAAAGAGATCTCTCAAGACCTTTTGCAACCTTGTTGTTGCATTACATACTGATGGCTTTGGTTCCAGATGTATTTCTAAACTTCTGAATGTTCCAGAGAGCACCGTTGGGGGCAAAAATCCAGAAGTGGAAAGAACATCATTTCACCATAAACCGGCCAGGATCAGGTCCTCCTTGCAAGATTTCTGACAGAGGAGTCAAAAGAATGATCAGAAGAGTTGTTAAAGAGCCAAGGACCACTCGCGGAGAGCTTCAGAAAGATCTGGAATTAGCAGGTACAGTTGTTTCAAAGAAAACAATAAGTAATGCACTCAACTGCCATGGCCTCTATGCATGCTCACCGCACAAGACTCCATTGCTGAAGAAAAAGCATGTTGAAGTTTGTTTAAAGTTTGCTGCACAACATGTGGACAAGCCTATGAAATACTGGGAGAATATAGTCTGGTCAGATGAGACCAAAACTGAACTCTTTGGATGTCATAGCACACACCATGTTTGGAGGACAAACGGCACTGCACATCACACCTCAAAACACCATACCAACAGTGAAGTTTGGATGTGGGAACACCATGGTGTGGGGCTGTTATTCAGCATATGGTACAGTCAGACTTCATATAATTGAAGGAAGGATGAATGTAGAAATGTACCAAGACATTCTTGATGAGAATCTGCTGCCATCTACCAGGATGCTGAAGATGAAACAAGGGCGGACATTAAGTGAAAATTTCATATCTGAAAATAAATGCTTCTCCAAGTACTAAATAAAAGTTAAATTCCTTTGAAGAATCTTGCACCATATTGTGTCACAGTTCATGCAATTTTATTACTGTAAGGCCTACTTGAAAGAAGCACAGGAATCAGAAATGTGTTTACATTTTATTAATATGTCAACAGTAATACAACAAACATTCAAATATATGAAGGTTTTAGAGGTTTGTAGTTTTACTGATCATTCCATTCACAAATTTTTTGCATTTTTTTTCCCTTCTTGACCTCCTGCCAGGAAAAGGAAATTGAGAAGAGAGGAACGTCATTGTTCCTTAAAAATTTAAGTTTAAAGAGATGTCAGCAGTAGGTGTGTCAGATGGGAAGAGGTGGATCCACCAGCTACAGTCTGATGAGCTAAAGGTCCCCTGGCCATTACAAGCCATTTCAAAATCTATTCCTTCTTGACATCACAAGGGGAAGTGATTACCTAGAGCAGGGCTCTCCAAATCTGGCCCTTGAATCCAAATCCAGTCCTGGTTTTCATTCCTTCCAGGCAATTAAGTGAACAATTAATACTGCTGATTAGCCAGATTGTCATCTCACCTGACTGCCAGGTAATGGGAGGATGGAAAACCAGCAGTTCTTGGCCCTCAAGGACCGTGATTTGAGGAGCCCTGACCAAAAAAACTGGTAAACCAGTTATTTGGTTCCTTCATTATTCTGGGTGATCTCTCCCCCTTGTGATGTAAGGCAGGACAGATTTTGAAACGGCTTGTAATGGCTATTTGACTTTGCACCTGGTGACATAATAAAGAATCAGCTGGCATATCAAGAAAATATTCCCCAAAGTATGCCCTCTAGTTTTATTTTATTTTATTTTATTTATTTAACCTCTATTTTACCAGGAATAAATCCCGTTGAGATACAAAATCCCTTTTTCAAGGGAGTCCTGGCCAAGACAGCAGCATTAAATTTTCACACAGAAAACAGCAACAATGACAAGCAAAAACTACAATAATAATGCATTAACAGAGTTTGTCAGTAAAATATGTGCATACACTGGTTAAATGAGCCTTCATTCTGGTTTTAAAAACATGCAAACTAATGAGCTGATCCAGTTTCAGGTAATTCTGTAGCCCAGACCAAGATGAGGGTTTCCTTGCTCAAGACACCTTTGGGAAGACTCTTCTATCCTGCTTTTTAACTCATTTAATATAATAGAACTTCATTAATGATTTAAGACCGTGACTGATTTCTGGGCTCGGTGCAAGGAGAGGAACTATGAACGGGAAAAATTAACAATTGTTGTGAGCTCTGAGAGATGGCTGCTGTTCTACAGCGCTCGGTCAGGGTCCTGAACTCACACAGCCAGCTTCCCTAATACGCCCTCAAAATGTTCCTTCCGCACAGCAGCAATCTCACAATACTGATAAAACACTCCAAGAACATCACAAACATTCAAACATTATGTTGGATGGGAAGAATCTCAAGAAAAAGTCCTGACTGATCTAGGATCAGGTTTCCCTCTATTTCCAACTCCAATCCACAATGAGTTGAAAGGTTAAACAGGTCCCAGATCTGTGCTCCTGTTCAGAGATGCATTGCAATGCTCTCTCTGATGACCCTTATGAATGATGAAGGAAAAAAGCTAGACCGTGCAAAGGCCCCTCTCTAGTGGTAAGTTGGCTTCAACTACCATTCATGGCAAAACAACCCATGCAGTGATTTGTCCAATTTGGATGCATATGATTTATGTGTCAAAATGGTTAGTTCCTGTTGCTCTGTTGGCTGTGAAAACAGTGCAGAATTATGTTTTTTTTTTAATTATCTCAGAAACTGTCGCTATACTGATATTTATGGATAAATATTTGAGGTTTCTAATTATCGGTTTGCCTGATTTTGATAATATTGGTCATATTCTGAAAGCTTTCACTTATAAGTATGTACTTATTTGAAAAAGTGCCCTATCGCAACACAATTTTTTTTTATTATTTATTTCTGTGCAGAGGTGTTTACTATGTTTACTGTGCATTTTGACATGACCAGAAGCTGGCGCCTATTGACCAAGGCGGAATGCACCAAGAGTAGACAGCGCGCATGTTTCGCTTTTTTTCCACGTCGTTGACCCTCATTGAGGCAAATGCTCACAGTAAGCCAATGGAACGCAAGCAGGCTGTGTAAGAGCAGACCATCCTCCCATCTGACAGGCTGAATTTGTCACATGATCAGGGAGGAGGAGGGAAAACTCAAAGCATAATCGATAACTTACGTGGCTGGGACTCTATGTAACAAAGCCAGACGTGGAAAAAAAACTAAAGTGAAAATACTTTCAAAAAAGAAAAAAAAAAAAAAACAACAGTATGACTGCTCACATTGAGTATATTCCCTAATTCATCTATTTTTCACATTATCACCCTGTTTACTTCTGTTCATGTAACTAATCACACCCCCACGCCCCACCAGTGTGGCACCGTGGCACCATTAACTGCCCGATTACAGTTGAATTTCCACTAAAACACCAACTAGAGCTCTTTAAAAATTAATTTTAATATGCACTGTGTAATATTTAATGTAGATGTCAAGCAATATTTTATGTACCATACCTTCGTTGAAACTGAAGGATGCACATCCTTCAAATTCAGGAAAGGTGGCACCAGTCAGAGAACTGTTAAAGTTAAAAATTCAAAAATCACACACCAGTGCACCTCAAACTCTTTGTGCTATAACACTAATTCAATACATTAAAGATGCTTCCCCACACTCGGGACTAATGTAGCCGAATTTACCACCACTATCCTTTCCATCTGTGAGCAAAAACATAAGCTGAGTGACAACAAAGGTAGGAACATGACAAAGCAGAGCATGGAAAGTAACAACAGAAGGTATCATATGTCTACAGAGAAGATGCTTGGAGGATTTTATTCCGGCACATTCAGCCAAAAATCCCCTTTCAATAAAAGAATGATAGCGTAAATAATTAGGCTCACCACTTAATCTGAAGTGAAACTAGCCTGGGTGGCCCATCTTGGCCTCCCTGGAATTTGTAGCCGCCCAGTGTTTAAAAGCGGTATAACGAGTTTTGCAGAACTGCAGAGGAAATGGTTGGTATTTTTGTGGCCAAGCCTGTAACAATGCGGTGGGAAACATACCATAGCATGTAACAAGTAAAGTATGCATCTCATTCAAGGAACAAGGTCAGCGCACTTTACACGCATTGGCGTTGCTTGTGTGCGTACGTGTCTTTCGGTTTGGGGATCGTGGGAAGAGCTAGAATAGGTGAGCGTTTGGTGTTCAAGTGGATTGTAGTTTTGTAAGGCAGTGGGACCTGTTGTAGTAGATGGGTGTTGGAATGGATTGCGGTTCAGTGGGAACTGTTAGTGTCGATGGGAGTTTGAGTAGATGGTAGTTTTGTAGGACTTGTTAGTGTAGACGGGTGTTTGAGGGGATAGTAGTTTTGCAGCAACTGTTAGTGTAGATGTGATTTTGAGTGGAATGTAGTTTTGTGAGAATTGTTAGCGTAAATGGGAGTTTGCACAGATGGTAGCTTTACGGGAATAGTTAGCGCAGACGGGCGTTTGAGTGGACTGTGGTTTATAGGGGAGTGTGAACTGTTAGCGTAAATGAGCATTTGAGTGGATGGTGTTTTATGGAAATTGTTAGCATAGATGGGTGTTTGAGTGGATTGTAGATTTGGGGAGTGCGGGGAGCGTTTCTCAGCTCCTCCTCAGGGTTTATGGGGGGGGGGGTGGGGGTGGGGACAGGGGCAGCACTAGATTTGGTGGGGATGACTCCGGCGGCCAGTAGTATGATGAGGATGAGGAGGAGCAAGAGGAGCATGATCAGCAGCAGCAGCTTCATGTCCTTACACCAGTACGACCAGTTCACCCGCGGAACTGTCTGCCGAAAGTTCTGCCCCTGGAGAGAGAGGGGGCAAAACAAGTGGTTCAATGAGAAGAAGAGGGAAAGAGGGAAGGAATGAAGACAGGACTGAGGAAAGGAGCATAATTAACCCCTTTGTGCAGAATACAAATAATGTCAAATTTTTCCTGCTATGCATGAGAATATTTAGGTTTTATAACTCCGTATTTGTGTCACAGAGACTGTGGAAAGCTATTCCAGAGAAGCAAGACATTTGGAAATTCAATTAAAGAATTATTTGGGACAGTGCTTCTCAAACCTCTCCTGGAGGCCCACCTGTTCTGCCTGTTTTAGATCTCTCTCTGCTCCAGCACAGGTGATTCAAACGATCACCTCGTTATTAACGCCCTAATGCTGATTGATTACGTCCTGATCATTTAAATCAGCTGTGCTGGAGCAGAGAGATCTAATACAGGCAGGAAAGGTGGTCCTCCAGGAGAGGTTTGGGAAACACTGGTTTAGGAATTAAATTTTGGAATTTACAGACGTCGGCGTCTATATATTCGCAAAGGGGTTTAAGAGAAGTAAAGGAAATGACATGAGCTGGTAATCCACGATAAAGAAAAGAAAACTGAACAAGAGGAACAGAGGGAAAAGGGAATGGAGGGAGTTGGAGGGACTGAGAGAATGAGACAGAAAGGGACAGTGGATGTAGGAGAGAGTTCGGAGGGACTGAGAGAATGAGACTGGAAGGGAGAGTGGATGTAGGAGGGAGTTGGAGGGACTGAGAGAATGAGACAGAAAGGGAGAGAGGATGTAGGAGGGAGTTGGAGGGACTGAGAGAATGAGACTGGAAGGGAGAGTGGATGTAGGAGGGAGTTGGAGGGACTGAGAGAATGAGACAGAAAGGGAGAGAGGATGTAGGAGAGAGTTGGAGGGACTGAAAGAATGAGACAGAAAGAGAGTGGATGTAGGAGAGAGTTGGAGGGACTGGGAATGAGACAGAAAGGGAGAGTGGAAGTAGGAGAGAGTTGGAGGGACTGAGAGAATGAGACAGAAAGGGAGAGAGGATGTAGGAGGGAGTTGGAGGGACTGAGAGAATGAGACAGGAAGGGAGAGGGATGGGAGAGTTGGAGGGACTCAGAGAATGAGACTGAAGGGAGAGGGAGGGAGTTGGAGGGGTTGAGACAGGAAAGGGAGTGGGGAGTTGGGAGGGACTGAGAGAATGAGACAGAAAGGGAGAGTGGGAGGAGGGAGATGGAGGGATGAGAGAATGAGACAGAAAGAGGAGGGGAGGGAGTTGGAGGGACTGAGAGAATGAGACAGAAAGGGAGAGTGGATGTAGGAGGGAGTTGGAGGGATTGAGAGAATGAGACAGAAAGGGAGAGTGGACGTAGGAGGGAGATGGAGGGACTGAGAGAATGAGACAGAAAGAGAGAGTGGATGTAGGAGGGAGTTGGAGAGACTGAGAATGAGACAGAAAGGGAGAGTGGATGTAGGAGGGAGTTGGAGGGATTGAGAGAATGAGACAGAAAGGGAGAGTGGACGTAGGAGGGAGATGGAGGGACTGAGAGAATGAGACAGAAAGAGAGAGTGGATGTAGGAGGGAGTTGGAGGGACTGAGAGAATGAGACAGGAAGGGAGAGTGGATGTAGGAGGGAGTTGGAGGGACTGAGAGAATGAGACAGGAAGGGAGAGTGGATGTAGGAGAGAGTTGGAGGGACTGAGAGAATGAGACTGGAAGGGAGAGTGGATGTAGGAGGGAGTTGGAGGGACTGAGAGAATGAGACAGGAAGGGAGAGTGGATGTAGGAGAGAGTTGGGGAGACTGAGAGAATGAGACAGAAAGGGAGAGTGGATGTAGGAGGGAGTTGCAGGGACTGAGAGAACCAGACAGAGAGAGTGGATGTAGGAGAGAGTTGGAGGGACTGAGAATGAGACAGAAAGGGAGAGTGGATTTAGGAGAGAGTTGGAGGGACTGAGAATGAGACAGAAAGGGAGAGTGGATGTAGGAGAGAGTTGGAGGGACTGAGAGAATGAGACAGGAAGGTAGAGTGGATGTAGGAGGGAGTTAAAGGGACTGAGAGAATGAGACAGGAAGGTAGAGTGGACGTAGGAGGGTTGAACCCCGGTGGGAGGATGGAGGACAGCTGGAGGTCTCACCCCGGCTTCCAGGTCCTCTGTTTTTCCCATGAGGTCATCCAGCCGCTCCCCTCGTGCCACGATACGCTCCACATTGTCGATCATGAGGTCCTTCACCACATCAACCTCCGACTGCAGGGCCTTCAAGCGGCTCTCCTCCACCATCTCTTCCTCAGCTTGCTCCTGTGTGTGACATCATGCATCTTTTATCCATCCATCCATCCATCCAGCCAGCCATTATCTAACCCCCTAATTCCTCATTAGGGTCACAAGGTACTGGGTTCTATCCCATAATGCACTGGGCAAGAGGCAGGAACACACCCTGGTCAATTGACTATACCATCAAAATCCGTGCGAACACGGTCGTACGTGCGTAGCTATGTGCAATTTAGCGTTTCTAATTAGCCCAACATGCACATCTTACGACTGCGGGAGGTCCAGAAAGATCCCAGAAGAGGCCAAACTTGAACATGGGGAGAATATACACACAAACTCCACAAAGAAAGGCCCAAGCCAGATTTGAACCCATGACCTTCCAGCTATGAAGCTACAGCCGTGCCACCCTGTGT
Source organism: Gymnothorax javanicus (assembly GCA_029692085.1). NCBI lineage: Eukaryota > Metazoa > Chordata > Actinopteri > Anguilliformes > Muraenidae > Gymnothorax > Gymnothorax javanicus. The sequence goes on from CM056194.1 coordinate 84,673,203, forward strand.
GCTTGTTATTACGTGACCTTAGAATTACAGGGTTCAAACTGACATTTTGGTCAAAATTGACATAACTATTGCACATAATTGGTAATAAATTGTTGTATCTTATGATTAAGTACGGGTATTCAGATCATTTGTTGAATTGAGTTCAGATCAGAATCATAAAGTTCCAGTTCCCTAAATGTACACTGAGCAAATTCCTCAAAACTGTATAAATATTAGTTAGAACCCTGTAATTCTGAGGTCCCGATTAGCTTACACAACAATGTCACATTTTCAAGCTCCATTTCATGCCAGGAGGGTGTCACCGCGGCACAGTGGTTAGCAATGCCGCATCACAGCAAGAAGGTCATGGGTCCGAAGCTGGCTTGGGCCTTTCTGTGGGGAGTCTGCATGACCTCCCAGTGTTCACATAAGTTTGCGCAAGGTACTCTGGTTTCCGCCCACAGTCCAAAGACATGCATGTCAGGCTAATCGGAAGCTCTAAATTTCCCGCAGGGATGAGTGCGTGAGTGAATAGTGTGTGTGCCCTGCGATGGATTGGCGAGCTTTCCAGGGTGTGTCCCTGCCTTTCACCCATAGTCAACTCAGATCGGCTCTGGTTCCCCCTCGACCGAAGTGAAGTGGAGACGGTTGGGTACAGGTCGTTTGGACCCCATACCAGTTGGACCCTAACTGAATGGACCCAGTACTGGTTGGACCCCAGACCATTTGGACCCAAACCAGTTGGACCCCAGAGCCCACCCAGTTGGACCTTATGCTGTTTTGACCCCAGACCCTAACCTAACTGGTCTGGGGTCTAACTGGTCTACGGTCCAACTCTCCTGGGGTCCAAATGGTATGGGGTCCAAACGGTTAGGGTCAGGGGTCCAAATGGACAGGGTCCAACTTGTATGGGTCCAACAGGTACAAGGTCCAAACGACCCTTTCCCAAGACAGTTCAGATAAAGGATGGATGTGGCTATAATGTAATATATACACCAATTAGCCATGACATTATGACCATCCGCCTAATATCATGTAGGTCCCCCTTCTGTTGCCAGATCAGCCCCGACCCGTCGACGCATGGACTCCACTAGAGCTCTGCAGGTGTGCTATGGTATCTGGCACCAAGATGTTCGCAGCAGATCCTTTACGTCCTGTAAGTTGCAAGGTGGGGTCTCCATGGATCGGACTTGTTTGTCCTGCACATCCCACGGATGCTCGATTGCACTAAGATCAGGGGAATTTGGAGGCTAAGTCAAGACCTTGACTTTGTTGTGTTCCTCAAACCATTCTTGAACCATTTTTGCTGTGTGGTAGGGCGCATTATCCTGCTGAAAGAGGCAGGACCAAAGGTTCCCCAGTAGAATCTAACACAAAGCATCTCACTGCCTCCGCTGGCTTGCCTTCTTCCCATAGTGCTTTCTGGTGCCATGTCTTCCCCAGGTAAGCGACGTGCATGCACCCGGCCATCCACATGATGGTCTTCCATTGTTCCATGGTCCAGTTCTGATGCTCACGTGCCTGCTGTAGGCACTTTCAGCGATGGACAGGGGTCGGCGTGGGCACCCTGACCGGTCTTAGGCTACGCAGCCCCATATGCAACAAACTGCAATGCATTGTGTGGTCTGACACCTTTCTGTTGGAACCATTACAATATTTTTAAGCAATTTGAGCTACAGTGGCTCCTCTGTTGGATCGAACCACAAGGGCCAGCCTTCACTCCCCAAGAGCATCAGTGAGCCTTGGCCACCCATGAACCTCTTGCCCGTGCACCGGTTGTCGTTCCTTGGACCACTTTTGGTAGGTACTGACCACTTCAGACATGGAACACCCCACAAGAGCTGAAGTTTTGGAGATGCTCAGACCCAGTCATGTAGCCGTCACAATTTGGCCCTTGTCAAAGAGGCTCACATCCTTACGTTTGCCCATTTTTCTTGCTTCCAACACATCAACTTCGAGAACAAAATATTCACCTGCTGCCTAATATATCCCACCCACTGACAGGTGCCATTGTAACAAGATAACCAATGTTATTCATGTCACCTGTCAGCGGTGGCGGTCATAATGTTATGGCTGATTGGTGTATATACATACTCAGCATGCAGACATGGTGAAGTGATTCGAGTTTTTGTCTGAAAAAACGCTGCAATGCAGATCCACAGATACTTGATGCTCTTTCAGATTGAGAAGCAATCAGTCTGGACTGCACTAAAAACATACAACAGCAGTGCCCATTTAAAAAGCTACGACAAACCATCAATTCAATGGATGTCTTTAAAGAAAGGACTAAATCGTAATTTGTGATGCAATTTCCATATTGATGTGTAAATCAATTGAAGACCACAATGGAAAAACTATCAGAGTCCAAATTTTGCATTTTTGTACATTTTATATATACTCAGAGGCAATGAAAACGCAACACCAGTTTGGATTCAAATAATTTTGTGATTCAAATTTATTTTCTTATTTTAACAATTCAAATATGTTGGGTGGGTTGACTTTGATGAATTATATGTGTTAATGGGCCGATTTGGACAATAATAAACAGATGCATTAAACATAACGAGAACAAGTTGAAAATGAAAAATCATAACAAGACTGAACGGAACACACATTTAAAAATGAACTCAAAAGAACAGTCAGTATCGGGTGTGACCCCCACGAACATCCACACAGGCAGTACAATGTCTCCTCATGGACCTGACTAAGCATCTTAGGTTGTCTTGGGGAAGTTGTCGCCACTCTGCCTGTAGTGCATTCTGGAGTTGCTGCCTGGTTTGAGGTCTGGGTACTCTTGATGAAAGAGCTTGTCCCAGTTGGACGTACCACACCCAAAACGTACTGATGCTGGACGTACTACACCCAAAACGGTGAGCCACTTGCCAGGCACTTACTCCTGCCTCTAGCACACCTAGGGCCCTGTTCCATTGTTCAGTCGACAGACGTGGCATTATGACACTTAAAAATGTTTTTTGTGTGGCTTTTATCATGCCTTTATATAGGGAAGACAACCCCTCCTTCATTTCAACCACTGTACTTGCACAACTCCTAATCCCATATGTTGTACTCAATATGGATTGATGAGAGTCCAACTCACACTGTTGAGTTATATGATAATCATTCATGTGTAACGAGGGTACATTGTGACCCCTAATGGTCACTTAAGAACTCAAATTGGACTACTCAGGTCCTGAGCAAAAATAAACCAAAATTTAGAGTGTTGCGTTTTTATTGCCTTTGAGTATATTATATATTATTATAATATTTTATATTTTTTGCATATTTTTTCAGTGTTTTGTTTCTGAGATCCTTGTGAATTTTTAATTCATCCTTTCTCCACAATGTGAAAATTTGACTGATCATTTTTATATTGTGGTCTTCAATTGAATTTGACATGTAGAAGCAAACTTACTGACGAAGCGTAAAGAAAAATATGAGGTGCCCTTCCTAGTAAGCATCTCAGTTGCGACACCAAACAAACTGATGCTTTATCTGACTAACATGTTCAGTTTTGGCCTCAACCGACCACAGCATCTTCATCCACTCATAATTTAAATTACCTGGCTTCAGCGAATTGCCGACACTTTGTTGTTGCGTTTTGGGGTCAGAAAAGGCTTTCTTCTTGCGAGGCTTTGAAAAAGTCTGAGGTTATAGTGGTGATGTCTGGCAGTGCTTTTTGAAATCTAGTTACCCGAGGATCCCCAGAGGATTCCTAAATTCTTACACGGTGACTCCAAGGGATAATTATTTTTATTTTTATTTATTTATTTGCATCTCTTTCAATCCCTCCTTCCTACCCTCTGGAAGAAAGTGCATCTGCATCCTACACCTGTCAGGTTCTCAACTGTTTCGTATGTTTTTTAAAATTAATAATTGCTCTTTCAGTTCCCAACAATATGTTTGATCTTTTCTGGATCTACTGGTAGAATCTTACCAGATATGGCCATCTGTTTCTTCTAAACTGCCACTTTTTAAATTTTCTTTATAGCACAGAATTACTGAGTGATTTTGCATTCGTGTTGCCTCATTTTTATACTCTAATAAAACAGGAAGTGAAGTGATGACACAATATAGTAAAACTGAATAAAATAATAACATAAACTGAATTTCAATTATGGCTTAAATTTGGTCACCAATATTTTATAAACAATGATCCCAATGTGTGCCATTAATTGTGAGAACTTGAGGGTCCTGAGTTTTAGCTAAATGAATAAATAATTTGAGGGGTTCCGTTGAAGCATTCGTGCAGGACAGTATTTCTCACATTTTGGCATTCTGAGTTTATCTTTTAAAGCGCGTTTCCCGTTAGAGGAGCCAGGTCATTGTACATTACCACGATGGCACATTTCACAACTCTTAGACAGGAGATGGTCATTTTAGTCACTTCAGTTTCGATGTTACCTAGATAATTTGCGATCAGACTATTGCGCACTCGCCTGGTAGCATCTAGTCTTGAAAAACATGGGTAACCGGAGTGCTGTCGCAATCAACTTTTCAAAGCTTGAAAATGGCCTGTTTCCTCACGACAAATGAGATATGGTGCATTTCATTACTGAAATGGAGGTAGGAGAATGACTGGAATCCGTTTCGCAAACTACAAATGGCTTAAAGCCCCAAACTTGCGCGCCCCCGACTAAGTTGTGGCTTTGACCGCAGCACAACCGCTCCAGTAAACACAGTAATGTACCTCCACTCGTAAGTTATTGCTCAAATAAGCAATTCTTCTGCAGATATTATCAAACACCGAGTAAATCCAAGTGGAATACCTACTATGTCATCGTCCATATTTCCTTAAATAACGAGGCAGCGACACATCCAGAGAGATGAGAAACACTTTCCAAATATCTGTCAGTAGTTCCTATCTTTTTCTTTATTGCAGCCAGCCCGTAGTTCTCTGCAGAACAAATTGTTCCCAATCCCTCCGAGAGCCGATGTCTAGGACTTCTGTTGTTAACTTCCCGGCTAACTGACAGAACATAGGCAAGCCGTTTGATTACCATCAGACTGGAAGTTTGACGAGTTTTCCTATCTAGTGTTACTTGTCTTGTGACAATAGGTACGACGCTTGCGGTGCGGAATGTGGTGGTGACAGACTGGTGCGCAAAATATCTTGAGTCTCATTTATACTTAAACAAATTGCGTCAACAAAAATCCAAAGTTTTACGCATGCATGAAATAAGAAAACCAGTGTATTGCCAAAATATCATAATTTACAAGAATGTAGGGTAACCCGGGGCAAAATGGGGTATCGGGGAAAAATGGGTTTTGTCAGAATGCCTCCTTTAAAGTCTTCGAGTGACCCCAGCCTTCATTGGCTTTGAGAGATCACTTAATGAGAGCACTGCATTTCTTCCCAGTGCACATGTTGACTATTGAACTCGCCTGGGAGAGGTAAATATCAAAATACGTCCATTTTCATTCTATTTTTCACTTGTACTTTTTGTCGGACAGTTTTTTTGTAGAATAGACACTGATATAAAGGTGAGGTTCTGTTGGAGTAGTATGCTACAGGCTATGGTGACGCCTTGTTGATCTTGACCTAAGTTCGCCTTGCTTTTGTTAAAGGACTGTATTGTGTACTGTGTGAGATGTGGAGTAAAATGGGATAGGCGTTGTGGGGCATAATGGGGTACTTCCCCTTTATGCTCCAAGTGTATTATTTTGTAATGTCACAGATACTTTAGTGTCAAACTGGTGTCAAGACAGAGAGGGAAAACAGCTGTGCTCACATGTTCACCTAACAAAAAGGAACTGCTGGCAATGAAAAAAAAAAGTGCTCCAAAAGTAAAAGGTTGCAACAAAGAAAAAGGAAAGAAAAGTTCAGATGCACAGAAGGATACTGAATGTCTCTATTGCGAAGATTTTTATTCGGTCAGTCATGAAAGTTGGGTTACCTGCAGCAAATGCAGCAGATGGGTCCATTACTTATGTGCTGGACTGGATGAAAGCAACAGAAACCCAGTATTCATGTGTGAACTGCGTGAAGACTGAAAATGGAATTAGACGTTGTTTTGTGATAATTTTTTGGACTTGCCACAATAGTTTGCTGGTTCCCCAATTTGCCCCAGGAGCCACCCCGTTTTGCCCCTTGCATGGGGTAAAACAGGGTTGTGAGCCATTTTTTTTCAATCTTGAATAAAAACCTGAACTTGAAATTTATGCATTTCTTCCTTGGTCATATTGTTCTTTATGTGCAAACCTTTAATGTTTATACAAGTTTGAGTCCCTTGAATGAATTATACGGATGCGAGGAAAGATCTTTCTTAAGTACCCCATTTTGCCCCAGTTTCTCCTCTAGGATCGCTAAATGCATGCAATTTTTACTTTATAAATTATAAACCGCTAGAAATCTCTAGCCGATTTATTTCACATTTTTTAAAATCAAGTTTGTTTATACAAATTACAAATTTGCTGGCGAAAGAGCAGTACATATCTTATGTGCTTGTGCGCATCATTTATAAATAAGGCCCATGGAGAGGATCCGGGAAAAAATCCCGCTAAAAGGGGCACGCGAGGAGTATTTATTGATTTATTTATTTAATAAATTAGAATACCACACAGTATTTAACATATTAGGATTAAACTGTGGAATGAGCTGGTGGGCAGACATGACGAGCACAGAAGCGCAACTGCCACCATCACCAATAGCAAATACCATCTGGGACAACTCATGCAAAATACCTCTTTCAGGGGCCCTATTCTCCTGAGCTACGGACAGTTGGACAGCACCCAGAATGGTCACAATGTTCTAACAGAGGTATAAACGTGCAGACGATCTATTTTTCATGTGTATTATTGAAGTTAGCTATAAACATACAGACAATCTTTATTTGCTGCATATTATTGAAGTTAGTTAGCGTTTGCTTTTAAGAATAATGTTATTTCAGTTAAAGACTGACTGACAACCATGGGCAACATCTAAAATCCAGCAAACAATCAGGAGAGCAGCTCTTCCTTAAAGTTAATTGGTTGTTGCGGAAATTCCAACATTTTCAACAAAATATGGGGAGTGCATTTATAGTAATGGCTACTCTTATTGTTGTTTCAAAAACAGCCTTTACCTCTTTTGGATCATGTTCTAAGAGGATGCAGCCATTACTGGAAAATCATGGTTAACAATGGTTAACTTCTTCTTCTTTAATGTTTATTGGCGGTTTGCAAACGCATGGTGCATTACCGCCACCAACTATAGAGATGTCGAGCATCAATGGAGCAAGGCATGATATTTTAGTTAATTTTTAAAAAATTATATTCTATTAAATAATCCTGTTCTTTTTAAGTATGCCATTACATGGATCCAGGCAATTGGCTTTAGAATAGAAAAAGCAAGTAAGCCCTCAAGAGTCAGACTGGTCTGTCCTAGCGCACTGACATCCTCTAGGAGCATTAATCTCTGTCTATTATATGCTTGGCAACCCAGTAATACATGCTCAATTGTTTCCCTAACTGTTGCATTTGGGGCATAGACCTGTTTGATGTTTACCCATCGGATTAAGGCTGTGATTCAAGCCTGTGTGACCTGTTCTTATTCGAGTGATAACTGTCTCTTCTCTGCGGTTCCATCTCCCCTGTCTTCTTGCTGTAGCCTGTTTTTGTATTTTATATAGGAAGCGGCCCTTAACTTCCCTGTCCCATTGCTTTTGCCAAGCTCCGTTAATTTCTGCCATGATGATGGTTTTGACTTCAGCTTTGCTTAGTGGGATGTTTATCTGTGCACCTGAGTCCAGGGCCTCCTTAGATAGGTGGTCTGCAGCATCGTTACCCTTGATTCCAGAGTGAGATCATGGAACCCTCTTCAAACTTACTGATATGCATTGTTGCTGTAATCTATATGAACTCTGAAGAATCTCATTAACTAGGTCTGGTCTACAAGCAGACTTTCCGTCCTGAATGCTGATTAATTCTGACATAGAATCAGAACAAATGACGTCAGCGGCCTGCTGATAAAACCTTGTATCTCCAATTTGATAAGAAACAAAAACTCGATAATAACAAACATTGCAAAATACAAAATTTTATTGATTGGATACATTCTTGGAAGAAAAATAGTCATCCTACCCGAACACAGCTCAACTGCATTCTTACATGCAAAATTAAACATTTTTAATGCTCTCCTGTAAAGTTTATCATTTTGAAGATACAAGGTTTTATCAGCAGGCCGACGACAAGTTGCTTGGTTTTCACTTCCTCAACCCATCCTAATGAAAGCCAAATTGCAAACAGTTCAATGGCTAACTTCCTGGTTCTGATTGAAAATAAATTCTACTGCTTTCACCCACCTCTATTTTTTTGTGCAACTATTTCTGTCCACCTGGGGGCGCTGGGCCTATTAACTCCAACCTGTTTGCTCACTTGGTACAGGGGAAAGAGAAGGGGTGAAATCTCATTGTGTAAAGCCCCTCCACCTACGCTCTCAGAAAAAAAAGTACCAATTTGTACCTTTAGGGGTAAAAGGCTTGTCACTGGGGCGGGACCCATAAAGGTACTGCTGTTGTTCCCTCAGAAGTGGGTACTTATTTGCTTTGGAACATAAAAGTACCTTTTACGCCCTGAAAAGGTTCACAAAGGTACCTTGAGGTCCTATAATTGGCCCTAGGGTGTACATGAGCACTGAATGTACCTTTGGGAACAGAAATGGACTCCTGCTGTACCCCTATTTCTGACAGTGTAGGCATTCCAAACTTTTGGCTACCTGCCCTCATTCAATTATACAATTACCTCCAGTGTTCTCCCTCTTAATTAGCAAACCTGTTTTTGCTTAGTTGAGTATCATCCCTTGTCTATTTATACCTTAGTTTCCCCCCTCACAGGCTGGTAGCCTCAGTTTGTGATATGTTTTTGTTGTAAGCACTCGCTTTTGTTATCCCCTTTAAGTTTTGTGTTTGTGTCATTTATTCACTTTATTTATTCAATACATTTATGTCCCTGCACTTGGGTCCATCTGTTATTCTATCACTCCCTGCGTAACACATCAGTGGGGACAAAGTGATTTCATCCCATTTATACTGTATGCATTTATATGTCCACACATTCCGCTAAAATGCGTAAACTTACTTTACTCAATGCCATGTTTTATACATTATTTGCAGCATGTTGTCTTTCAGTTTTTGACTTTGATTCATTAAATGAATACAAACACAGATCAGCATCACTCTCCAGAATTTGGATTATTGAATTGTGTGTGCCCGGGCGAAACATCTTAGCCATAGCGACAAAGCGAAAACAAGTACTTTAAGATTTTTGCAAATTCATTAAAAATCAAGCTTTGAATTTTCTCATTTTGATAACTTACGTGCTATGCATTGAGACCCATTACTTGGGCACAGCAAATTGAGTTCAGGGACGGTATGTTTGCTTTAATTATCTTTAGACGTCTTTTGAACTTGCCTGGAGTCCACTTGCGGCATCCTCAATTGATTAGAAGTGACTAAAATTAGCACATGCCAATGGGTATCAGGGTCCATAATTCATAATAATTCATTGTGCATGGTAGCCCAAAAACCATGCCACAAGGGCCAAGGAACTCTCTGTGGACTTCCACAATCACATTGCGTGGAGGCATAGATCTGGCAAGGGTCACTGTGAAATGGAGGAAGTTTTGGAAACATCCGGACTCATTCTAGAGCAAGCCAATTGGCCAAATTCAGCAAGTGAGCTGAAGGGGCCTCAGTCATGGAGGTGACCCAAAACCCAATAATCCATATTAAAGAGATCCAGAAGTCCTCTGTGGAGAAGGGATCACCAGCTGGAAGACAACCTGACACAGTGCATCAGTCAGGCCTTTATGGGAGATTGGTAAGATGGAGGCCACTCCTGTCTAAAAGGACTCTGGCAGCATGAGAAAATAAATTCTCCAGTCCAGGACAAAAATTGAACTCTTCGGGCAACCAAGGAACCAAGGGGTTATATCAAACAAAAACCCATGCACTGCTCATCAACTGGGTAACACCGTCTCTATGGTGCATGCTGGTGAAAGCCCTGTGCCATGTGGATAATTCGCAGTGGGAGAGACGGGGAGATTGGTCATGATTGATAAAAGGATGGAGTGGTCATTGATGAAAAAACTTACTCAAGAATGGACATATCCTAAAGTGGTTGAAATTTTAGCTCGATTTAAGGCCTGAAGCATACAGCCAAGATAATGCTGGAGTAGCTTTGAGACAAGCTAATGAATGTCTTTCAGTGGCCCAGACTTGAACCCAGAGGACCTAAGACTGATATTTACCTAAGAAGCAGTGTATACTGCAAGGTCCAGAAGTACTTGGGCTGTGAAAATGTTCATTTTGGCGCTGTACGGCAACACAAAGTATTTTAAATGAATCAGTAAGATGTGCAGAATGTTTAGACTTCCACTTTTAATTTAAGGGTTTTGTCAAAAATATTATATGGAGCATGTACCAATTACAACTACTTTAATGCATGGCTCACAATTTTAGGAGCACAAAAGTAATTGGACAAGCAAAAAAATCATAGATCAATTTTTCATTTTTTTTTTAAATACTCAGTTGCAAAACCATGGCAGTCAGAGACAGCCAAAAGTGTGGAACCCATAAATTTCTTTCCAAGTGATACTCTGTCAGGGCTTCACTGCAGCTGTTTTCAATTCTTGCTTGTTCTTGGAGGAATATGCCTTCAAGTTGATATTCAGGCTATATTGGATTTAGGTCAGGATGTTGACTTGACCACTATGGAACTCTTTACTTCTTTGCCTAATAAAAGTCTTAGGCTGCTTTTGCAGTGCGGTTTGGGTCATTGTCCATCTGAAGCCCCACTTTGAAGCATTTGACTGAATCTGAGCTGATAATAAGTCCTATACTATTCAGATTTGATCCTGTCTCCTCTGTCAGAAGTTACATCATCCGAAATACAAAGGAACCAGTTACATTGATAGAATATGAGATTAGATAGACAGACTTTACCGAACCCTGTGAAGTAATTTGTCCCCTGCATTTAACCCATTTTATTGTTAGGATCAGTGGGCAGCCACAGAGCAGAGCTCAGGGACCAACTCCAGTTCTAAAGCCAGTTTGATAGGAGTGTTCCTATAGTGCATGTCTTTCAGGGTGGGAGAAACCGGACCGCCCAGAGAAAACCCACGCATACACAGAGAGCTTGCAAACTCCACACAGAGAAGTCCTGGCCGGCCAGTATTCAAACACAGAACCTCTTTATTGTGAAACAATGATGCAAACCGCTGTTGCCATCATTCTTGAAAAAAGTTGATCTCTGTGACATTGTTCCAGAACTGTACATGCTTTTTTTTTTTTTTTAGCTGTTTTTGGCAAACTTAAACCTGGTCTGGATTTAGCGGCTGCCAATTGATTCACATCTCGTGGTAAACCCCCTGTATTTATTCTGGTGAAGTCTTCTCTGAATTTTTGAATTTAACACAAAAGTACTTACTCAGAAGAGTGTTCCTAATTTTGTTGTGAAGGGGTTTTCTCAACAGGGAAGGAATAATGCTGTCATCCATCACAGTTGGTATCTGTCTTCTTCCAGGCCATTTGCTGTTTCTGGGCTAACTGGTGCATTCTGTCTTTTAAAGAAGGTACCTAATAAAAATGGTCCCACCTGCTGCATTTGCTGTTTTGTAACCTAATGGCATCTTGTCCCCCAGAACTGACTTAATATAGAGAATTAACAGCCACAGATTCCAAATGCCACACTTGAAATCAGCTCAAGACCTTTTATCTGCTTACTTGTAAGTGAAATGAAGGGAAAACACTTACCTGGCCATGATTTGGGAGAAAATACCCTAAAAATGAAGTTCAAAGTTTGCCCTTTGAGCTAATATTTCTTACTCAATTTCAACAGCAATCTGTTGTGGTAGACAGTTATAATAATAAACAAACATGCCAATGTCCATATATTTCATTAATAGTCCCCTCAAAAAGGATCAACATCATTCATAAAAATGTAAAAAAAAAAAAAAAAAAAAAGGCTGCATCTAAAACCAACACTTAATAATCCATATAAGTTCAAAAATACAAAGGTCTCAATAATTTTTGGTGCCCCTGACTGTAAATGCACTAAAATACTATAAAAATGAGTGATAACATTACAGTTATTTGCACATAATGGAAACAAACAATAAAGTACAAGCACTGTACTTTATTAACCCCTTAGACTGAAATCTTTAACTTATGTTTTCCCTCAAGTTGGTTCAAAGTCAGAAAAAGCATTTTTCATATTGTAGAACAATGTCACATACTGTAAATACATATTCTGTATCTGCTGGTTGCAGCGCTTCACTGAAGCTACTACATGAGTGAGATATTCTAACCAGGACACCGTGTTTGTATGGCCACAGCAGTACATCAAATGAAAAATATCTAAATCTTGTATATGATTTTATACACACTTCCTTGTAATTCAGCAGGACATATTTGGGATCATTGTAAACCTAGAGATCTCCTCTAGAATTTTAAACAGGCCTAAAGTTCCACAGGTTTAAATATGAAAAGGCAGCTGAACTCGACGGACTCATATTTGGGTTCACTGGTTTTATGGGGTTAATATTTCAATCAAACCAATCAAAATTATTTCTCAATGGGTGCCCTGGTGGCACATCGGTCTAAGCGCACGCACCATAAAGGCTGCGGCCTTCTTGTGGTGACTTGGGTTTGATTCCAGCTCGGGTCATTTGCTGTATGTCTCCCCAACTTTCCTGTCTCTCTCCGCAGTATAACTGTCTAATAAAGGAAAAAATCCCAAAATAAAATCTTTAAAAAAAAAAAATAAATTATTAATTAAATTAAAGACCAATTTCATCCAACTCAAGGTTTCTCAATTAATGGCACCCCAGATTTTGTACTTGGTGCAACCATTTCTGGCAAGGATAACAGTACTGATAGAAAAGGTTAAGTCACACATTCGGAGAGATTTTGGAACGTTCATCCATGCATATCTTTTCAAGATCAGTCACATTCACTTTGAACTCATAAACTGTCCTTTTCAGGTCAGCCTGTAGGTTTTTGCTCAGATTAAGGCCTGGATACAGAGGTGGCCTCTGCAAATCACTGATTTTGTTGTTCCTAGACTAAATCTGCAGGGATTTTGAGGTGTGCTTTGGGTCACTGTGTTCTCCACAATGTTATTTAATTTTTTTATACTGTTTCCAGTCAGGGGTGCCAATATTTCTGGAGGCCACTGCATGGGCAAACTGTGTTCATTTTGATATTTTTCCCTCATGTTTCAGTGCTTCCTAAGTAACCTCATTTTTATGAAAACTGAAAGTGTAAAAAATTATTGCTGTCCCTTTGAACTGCATTGTCATTCCATCCCTACTTATTTCACCAGGTTTTAACAATGGGGGCATTAAATTAGGGCATGATCCCTTTCCCATGAAAAAAAAACAAAAAAGAACTGAAGAAATGTCAATTTAAAAGAGACAGATGGTGACTGCACTTCATGGGACAGAAAAAACTGTTAAAAAATAGCACTTTCTAAAGCGCTATTTGGGCAATAATAATTAAAACGTTAAAATTGTGCTTTGGGAGCAAATTTTCTGGGGAAAATGATTAAAAGAATGCAAGCGAAATTTGTCCTCTCAGGCAGTGATAGATTGTATCTTGGAGCCACAAGTCTAAAACCAAACCAACCATGCCATCTCCATAGCGACAAGACTACAGGATGTGTAGCATAAAAATATGAATGTGAAGCACTATAGAAAATGAAACCAAACATCTGGCGTTGGTCGAACATAATTGGACCCATCTCTGAAAGGGTCTTATCGTATGAGAACAGAACTGCACATTGGCAAAAGTGGAACAGATAGAAGAAGAGGTACCTTGTACAAATATGGCGATAGATTAGATTAGATTAGATTAGATTAGAAAGCTTTATTAATCCCAATAGGGAAACTGGTTTGCCACCACTGAAGAGTCCATACACTCGATAAACAGCACAAACAAACACAACAGATAATACGACCTCAAGAGACCATCGAGCATGATTTAGAACCCAGAGGACATGATTGCAGGCCAATCAAACACAATCAATTACATAATCACAAGAACAGCAAGATGATGATGACAGTGTCAAATAAAGTCAATAAATAGATACACAAAAAATTAAATAAATAAAGCAGCAGGCCAGGTTTAAAGGTGTTCATTCAAATATTTCACTGCAGCAGGAAAAAAAGACCGTCTGAGTCGCTCAGTAGAGCACCGAGGCTTCACAAGCCGCTCACTGAGGAGCTGCTGAGTCCCTTAAAAACACTGAGGAGTGGATGGCCCTCCCAGAGCAGAACCACTTCAAGTTTAGACTTCACTCTCTACTCCACAGTGACCTCGAGTGAGTCTGGGGTAAAACCAATCACAGAACTAGCCCTCTTGATCATCTTATTGATCCTATTTTCATCCTCCACAGATATGCTGCCCCCCCAGTAAAGTACAGCATAGAAAAGAACGCTAGCCAAGATGTGATAAAAAACACCCAGGAGCTTTGTACTGAGGTCAAAAGATCTAAGTTTACGCAGACAGAAGAGTCTGGACTGGGCTTTCTTTATTAGAACATCAGTCTTGTTCTTTCAGATCCGTTTACCATCCCAGTGAACACCAAGGCATTTATAAGACTGGACAATTTCGACACACTGACCATTAATAGTCACCGGAAGGACCTCCTCTTTCTTTTTCCTGAAATCAACCACTAACTCCTTTGTCTTCCCTAAATTTAGCTTTAAGAAGTTAGAGTCACACCAGCTGGAGAAAGATTGGACCTTAGATTGGATATAGATTGATGTTTCGGGTTTGTATAGCCACGTTTAGTTCACAGACACGAGCTAAGATCAATTGTATAATGAATTCCACTGAGGACAGGGAAACTTCGTCAGAAAACTTGCTTGCCTCTGTGTAAAAGTTGAAACATGATCTTGGATGAATCCTCCAGAGGGAAAAAGACCTCAAGAATTGATAGTTAAGTGAGCTCAACATCCTTGTTTTGCCATGGCCATTTCAGACACTGGCAGACCATATGCACAAACATAAGAATATCTATACTTTCGGAAATCTTTGTATGGGGGAATGGTCAAAATCCTTCAAAATCCTCCCTTTTATGTTCTTAAAAAATTATTGGAAAAGACTTTAAAATTGAATCTTCGCCAGGGTTACAAGCAAAAAGTTACAATACAGGGGGTGCCCATATAGTGAAATCTATGGTTTTTATTAGAAATTACACTGAACAAAAATATAAACGCCCCATGTCAAATATTGATGCCACATGGAGTTAACAACTCTAAGTGAGCATATGCTGACTTTACTTGTACAGTAGGGATATTTCTCTTGATTTGTGTACCATTTTTAATCCATCTCTCTGTCAGTGAGCATTTGCTCAGTGATGCAGTGATTTTACTCAGTACATGGGTGTGGCATTTCCAGACAGTGATCAGACAGAATGAGCAGTACCCAGACACTCCTTATACTGGAGACAATAAAAGGCCACCCCAAAATGTCAAATTTTGTCAAAAGTCATCATGCCTCAGATGTCTCAGGTCATGCGGAACGATGCATTGGCATGCTGGATGCAGGGATGTCCACCAGAGCGGTCTGCATGCAGTTCCTGAAGCAGAGCACATTCCAGTTCTGGACTGGCCTGCGATTCGCCAGACATGTCGCCCATAGAGCATCTTTGGGATGTTCTGGATCGACGTGTCCGCGACCGTGTTCCAGTTCCGGATAATGTGCGCCAGCTCCGTGTGGCCCTCCGGGAAGAATGGAATAACATTCCACAGGCCACGATAGACAACCTGATCAACTCCATGTGAAGGAGATGTGTTGCTCTGAGAGACGCAAATGGTGGACACACAAGATATTGAACATTCAATTTCTTTAACCTGACCCCCAACGTGTTCAAAGGATTGTCACTCCTTTGCAGATGCCAATATCAAGATGTAATGGATGGTGATCTGAAGATTAGTCATTAACAAAAATGAATTTTGATTCGCTTCATATATTGCATAACCCTAATGTTAATAAAAACTCAAAAATTTGACATGGGGCATTTATATTTTTGTTCAGTGTACATAATTTGATGAAAAACTGAAAAATAAGGAATAAACATATTGAAATAAAACTAAATTGTTTTTTTCATACATTTTAACTGAATATATTGATTATTAACTGTGTTGTTTATCATATGCAGCCGTTTTTTCTTTGTCTCTCCTATGAGCAGTGCCTACGATTCTTGAGTTAACTACACAATGCAAGAACTTCACTGTCCATACTTCACAGTAAGTACTAAATTAAGCACTTCTTAAAAATCTTTTTTATTGGAAGGATCAAGTTTACTGACAGGAAACTAACATGGAAACAAACTTAGTCTCTTGAAAACAAGCAATATATTGTTCTTTTTCCTCTTCTCTGCGAACTGCATCGTTTTTTTCCACGCTATTTCTTCACAATTGCATCGTTGAGAACTTCATTTCCCTTAGTTGCGTCAGCATCAGAGTGTTGGGTAAAGAACATTCTAATCTCATATTTGCGATCTTGCAGCTCAGAATGTTTAAAAAAAATGGAAAAATGAAAATAAAATAAATAAATAAATAAAGCAATATTTGGCTGTCAGCCACACCATTGGAGATTGGGTTCTTTATAATAATTTCCCAGCAGCCTTAGCGCGCATAATATCTGCTCTTGAAACTGTAAACCGGTTTTCCTGAGAGAAGCAGAGGGCTGGGCAGCATTTTCTGTATGCCCAGTCACCGGTGATTACTGTGCAAATTTCAGGGAGTTGTCAGTTTATATCCCAGCTGTTCGGCGGATGTTTAGATCTTGAATGGATGATAAACACTGAGAAATATGGTTGAGCAATTTTGTTTTTGGTTCTTCTGAGAACGTTCATGTCTCTTCTCTCAAACAGCGCCGAAGTACTTTTTAGTTGTATGCGCTGCGTGAACTGTAATGACGCCAGACCAGAGGGGTGCCTGCTTATATGAAATGATGATGCCTGTGCTGCAAATAAATAATTAAATAAATGCTCTGGAAGTTATTCATACACACAGGCTTGGATCTGGTGGTGTTAGCATCCACATTCTCAACATTATCACATTCTTTCTCAAGTGAGGGTTTATGTTGTATAAATATTAATAATTGTATTAAGTTGGGAATTCTAGGTTTTGAAGATGTTTCTGTTAGTTATTAATTTTCCATGGTCTGTGTTTTGATTGGAAGCTTTCAGCTACAACCATCAAAATAAGAATATCACCATCTACGTCAATGGCAGTTAAACTAGCTTCCCGTAACCTTTTGATTTTCAGCAATGTAACATATCCTGTTGGCCAAGATGCTTCCTCCTGGCACATGTACTCGATAATCGAAATGTCGCGATAGTGATCTTACCTACATTTGATGACGGCATGAAAATCGAGAGACAAAATGTCTCAAGTAGCCTAATGCATGAGACGTGATGCATTAGTAAAGCGGGCATATATTTAAGCGTAATGTTTAAATATCTAATGTGTATAACAAGCAAAAAATCACTCAAACGCCACCACCTGTTAGACATCACCCAAGTCCTCCCATTTGTCCCAGGTGAACAGACAGGTCAAACTACAAGCTCAGCGCCCTCATGAGGACAACAAATTCACGTAGAACAAAAAATAGAGGTGGGTCAAAGCGAAGGAATTCTCTTAGAAATAGAACCAGGAAGTTAGTCACTGAAGTCTTGGACGTCGGCTTTGGAGGGACTGGAAAATATTTTATTCCGCACAGTACTTCGATCGAACTGAAGTAAAGAGAAGGAGACATTGGACTGACTTAGTGGGAAGTCTGCCTCAACTCTGTGGACGTGCCGCTTCCCCGTTAAGGAAATATGGAACATAATATGGTAGGTGTTCCAGTTGGATTTGCTTGGTGTTGATTTTATCTGTCGCTGGATAGTCCGTAAGGTTAGACTATGTAAAGAGACTAGGTGGTAATTTAATAAACGGGCCTTGAATTCGTCTGTGGGTAGCATGACAAATGAGCACACTTGTTTGAGGGCCGAGTATTTTATTAAGCGGATGCCATGCAAAAGCCGAACCTACATGTTGCCTGATAAGAGAACTGAAAATTCATATATTTGCTCTTGTAATGCATAAAGTCTGTCTCGGTCTTTAAAATGGTTGATGGCAACCATGAGGCGATCCGAAAACCCTGTAATTCAAGACGACTTGCTTTGTGTGGCGGCGAGTGCAGAATGGTCCACGCACAAAGTCAGCTCACGGAGAAACAAAAGTTTATAAAATGAGCATTTTCCCTTCGAAACTGATTTTAAAAATATCCATCGTGGTAATTTTCTCGATTTACACAGCGAAACAGTGTTGCAAGTGTCAGATTTAGTTTTAGTTTGATTTTAGTTACCAAATGATTTCCTCGCAATTTGCGTTCGAACGAGGACCGTCCCGGATGTTTTAGCCTGTTTGTTTTGGCCGAAATTATATTGTTTCTGTAACCCCAATTACGTGTTGATATTTTGCATGATCGGTGTTGACTTGCGATCTTGTGATGAAACCTAATTCCGTAGCAATTAAAACCGTGGCTAAGTGTGATTGTAAACACATTTAGCCTGGTTATAGGGGTGGCGGAAACGTCGACCTTTTGACAGGAATGGAAATTATGTAATGAGCCACCTCGAATTTTACAAACTGTATTTATGTTTATTAGCTGGGGAGCACGATTTAGTACCTAGGATATTCAACTGAAATATCAATAACTTCCCCGAAGACCGTGCCTTCTTAGTATCCAACTCAAAGTGGGAACGCAATGTTTAAAAAATAAATAAATAGCTTATTTGTTGGTGCGCTCACCATATTCGGTTAAAACAAATGTTGCCATTTCATCTACAACCAGTTTGCTTGCAGCTGCCCTCCGCAGACTTTCTCCATGGCTCCTAAGCGGTCATTAACTGAAATATTGTTGTTTTTCTTAAATGGGACGTCTAGCTACATTTAATAATGGCAAAACATTCAGTAAGAAAAAATATCCTCTTGATTATATTTGTGCGAATATATAGTCTCCATTTAGAGCGATGTCCAGTCATCTCTGTAGTTTCAACCGCGTTACTTCAGACTATTGGGCTTTTTTCTACTGGAATATTTGTTGGCCCTCTGTAGATCTCAGATCAGGGCCCCAATAATAGTCACTGCTTTTCACATGCCTTGCGATAACCATGACTTGTTTCACAAGAGAAGCAAGACCGAATGAGACATGTTGACATGTCAAAGATTGAGACAGATGGTGATCAGCGGCTGTGTGATGTTCGCTCAAGTGGAGAATTTCCGCTTTCTCCCTTAGTGGTCTGATTCTAGTGTTGTGTTGGGCAATGGGCATCAGTAAGACATGCTGTAGAATTGGTAAATCGAGTGAATATGGGTAGGTCTACCATGTAGTTTTAGAAACCGAGCAGAATACAAGGTGTCCCTGGGTTTGGCTGCTGGTGGTCTCAGTCCATCTGAGGCCTTTTCTTTGCCTCTTTGTAAAGCAAGATTGCGCTGAACCATCACCAACGTCTGTCGGGTCCCTTTGATAATTAAGAATTTGTGGAAAAATAGCACGACGCTGAATATCTGTGTGCTGCTCTGCATTCCATTGGCCAATTATTATTATTATTTTTTTAATCTCTACTCTTTTTCACGAGGTTGATGTGTCATGGTGAACATTCCTTGTCATGTCTCTTCATCTTCTGAAGTACTGCAGGAAAAAAATGTTGGTAAAATTAATCTGCAAGTTGCTGGCATGTTGACTTTTGGTCAGCTTCGGTGAATGAGAGAAAGGGTTTTAAAAGTGCATAAACTGTTTTCAATGGTAAATATCTGCATACCTATGGTCAGTATGAGACTGAGACAGAATAAGAATTCTGTGCTGCAATTCATTGTAGTATGCTCCCTGAGAATTTTAGTCTTTATTTAAATACGGTTGTCAGAATGTGGGTAGAGTTCTGATGATGCTGAGATATGCTATTGTGCTGTGCTAACACTGAATGGTTGAAAGTTCTGATTCGCACAAACGGCATTATGGTGTTGGAGAACTTTGTTTAATTGCGCTTATTTAATGCAGGTAACAACACCGTGCTTCTTGAATTCTGAAAATGACTTATTCTCATTGTTTTGGTCCTACTATCATTTAGTATCATCTGTGTTGATGTTTCTCACTTGTTATCTGAGATGCTCCCTGTCTTTTTGATGGAAAGGATTTATGATATGATTTGTGTGCACAGGGAAGAGACCCATCTCCTGTACTTTGGGAGAAAATCACATCTTCCCGTGAAATTGGGAAAACTCTGTCCGTCCTGCGGTCTGAACCAATATTTCTCCTCAATGGATTAGCCTGGCAATCTAAAACTGCACGTTGGCATTGCGCATTGGCATAGGCAGGGACTGACTAAGCTGATTTTTCTATCCTCTGCGATTTAAGATGCGTATGAGCAAATTTAACATGTTTACAAGCATCAGCACGGCATTGTGGCTCTTGCTTCCCCAGAAATCTGCACGTCATCGTGGCACACTGCCTCTAGGTGTGGACCAGTTTACAGAAATTAATGAAAGGCCTTTATTATTGCAATGGATTTAATTTTCTAAAGTGTTGGGTTATTTTTCTGGCCCTGCTGGCATTGATAATGATCATTTAGCACTTTGATCTCATTTAGACCTCTCGGACGTGGTTTGTTTCTGTGTTTATCACAGCTTCACAGCTGTTAATGGTGGTGATCTACACTGTAGCCTTAGACTGTTCAGTTGATAACATTCTATTCACATCCACTGTTTTGCCAAAAGTGTTCAGACAGTTAAATGAAACCTCATTGACATAGATTAAAAAAACAAATGGGCATTGTTATGTTCTTCATGTCTGACATTTTAATCGAATTTGGAATGAATTGGTCCGTTTGATTGGACAGTCAGCTTTCATTAAAGGGTATTTTCATACAGCTCTGCACCACGATTTGGAAATTGTTACCCTTTCCGTATGTGACACCCCCAACCTCCTTTCCAGCGTCATTTAGCCTCAGTGGAGCTTTCAGAAAGTAAGGGGTATACGAAGTGTTACAATATTCCTAAAGGTTGAAGAAATTTGAATGAAACTACCTTGAAATAGTAGCTAAAAGTTTTTCCTATCACGTCTTACTGATCAGTTAATTCCTTATTCAATTAATTGCCTGCTATTTAGAATTTTAAAATATCCTTTTTCGGTGCGTGTCAGTGAGGTTTCGGTGAAGTGCCCATGTACTTCTGGCTGTATGGTGTATATTTGTGATCTTGGGGCTGGAAGAGTTAACAGAGTGCTGTGTCACCGTGTTTAGCCGTTTGGTAAGATTGGCGCTGAGCTGATCGCGGACGGGAGGAGATATGGGTGGGCGCTGTGACGGCTCCTCTGGCCGTCTCCTGGAGACGCCTTTGTTTGTGACTGAGCTCACCTGTGCGCGTGGCCTCACGGGGAGGGAAAAGGGTGTGCTCTCCGCCTGGACTGGTGTACATGCACACACACAAACAAAAAGACAAACACAAACACACACACAGATATACACACACGACACTTTCATGCTGACTTCTCAGTTCCGTTTTGCTCACCACGTTGCTGCTGTCAAGTCTCGTCGTATGCTGCTCTTGCCTGGCACGTATTGAATCTGCAGAATGCAGTTTAAAGGAGCCCAACTCCTAACACCTCGCTAACATTTATTTTGCATTTTGTAGAAGTAATTTCATGCTAGGACATTCTTCATAGGCTCGAAGATCTTTGAAAAACAAGGCTCTTTAGCTCATCTGAAGTAGCATAGAGCAGGGATGCCCGAATCTGGCCCTTGAATCCAAATTCACCCCTTGTTTTTTTCTCCCTCCAGGCAATTAAGTGAACAATTATTGCCATTAATTGGCCAGACCATCGTTACACTTGACTTCCAGGTAAAGGGAGGATGGAAAACCAGCAGTTCTCAGCCCTCCAGGGCTGTGATTCGAGGAGCTCTGGCATAGAGTATTCCGGCGAATACTTAAAGCCTGGTTTTCCTCTTGCATGTAGTGAAACGAACCTACCCTAGGTAATTTTTTTTGAGTTGGTTTTTTTTGTTGCCTGAATATGTTTAGTAGATTCAGAATTTGCAGTTCAGATATTTAGCCTAGCCGGTTAGCCGGAGCAGTGGGTAGAGTTTAAATTTGACTTCAGTAAGGTACAGTAGAACGAGATATGTGCTGCATTACCACAGTCTTTAAATAAAGTTTCTCGCTTCTCACGAGATCGACCGACTGCTAATAATTTGGCATCCTTCCTGAAGGCTCCGTGTACGCAACCAATGTGTTGAACCTCATGTCTGCGCTCAGGAGCACTGTTATCATATGAGAGTCACATGCTGACTGGCTTATCTGCATTCCAGTTCTGTCATCATGCCGATTTTAAAAATGGAACATTTATTTTATATGAATGCGTGGCAGTGTTACCTTACCAGTTGATGTGGTAATGTCTCAGAACGGAGATGATTGCCTCTGGTGTAAATGCCAGAACAATACATTGTAACTAATACAGATGTCAAGTTAAAGATATTCCAGTTATTTCAGGTCTGCCATGCATTGTGTAGTCTTCATTGACAGTGCTGACCCAACCTTAAGTATTTTGGATAATGATACAATAGGTTAGCCAAGAATGGATATCAGGGTAAAGTATCTGCTGGCTGTCTGAACCTGGTTGGCATGAATACACGGCTGCAATTCCTACCTGGTTCAGAAGGTTATTATTCATTGTTCCTGTGCTTATAAACCCTGATGTCAGATATCAAATTGAAAACCTATCATGTGGCAATTTGTTTAAAAGAGCTCCTGAAGGGGAGCCCTTTTAAACAAGTTGCCACATGATAGGTTTTCAACAGCTCAGGGTAATTGCAAACCCCCAATTCCAATGAAGTTGGGACGTTGTGTTAAACGTGAATAAAAACAGAATACAATGATTCCCAAATCCTTTTTTACCTATATTCAATTGAGTACGCTACAAAGACAAGATATTTAATGTTCAAACTGATTAACTTTATTGTTTTTTTGGAAATATTCACTTATTTTGAATTTGATGCCGACAACACGTTCCAAAAAAAGGCTGGGACAGGGGCATGTTTACCACTGTGTTACATCAACTTTCCTTTTAACAACACTCAATAAGCGTTTGGGAACTGAGGACACTAATTGTAGAAGCTTTGTAGGTGGGCCAGGTCACGCAGTAACGGAGTTACAAAATTGGTGTATTTTGTATCATAGCTCCAAAACTAAGTAAGATAGAGTTACAATTTAAATGGCTTTGTGTAGGTCTTCCCAAGTGCTTCAAACAACAAAATTGTTAATTTTGTTCGTTTGATTTATTTTGGCTGAAAACGGCAAAAAACTGGTCGGTAACGGAGTTACAAATTTGTCACTCCGTTACTGACCAGGTTTTTGCCGTTTTCATGCAAAATAAGTCAAATTAACAGACTTAGCTATTTTGTTGTTTGAAGTACTTGGGAAGACCAACACAAAGCCATTTAAATTGTAACTCTATCTTACTTAGTTCTGGAGCTATGGTACAAAATAAACCAATTTTGTAACTCCGTTACCGCGTGACCTGGCCCAGGTGGAATTCTTTCCCATTCTTGCTTGATGTACGACTTCAGTTGCTCAACAGTCCGGGGTCTCCATTGTCGTATTTTGCGCTTCATGATGACTGAACTTTGGATATGTTAATAACAGGCATCTAATCTTTCAAAAACAGTCAATTTGATGTTGGTGGATGGTGTCATTTTTTTTGTTTTGGTATAAAATGTTAAAAACGGCACACAATTTTATTTTATTTTTCATTTCCAAGCCTTATTTTCTAGATTATTCATAAGAGAGGGGCAGAATTAGAATGCAAAATACACAACATATATGGGATGCTGTATGTGCAATACCAAATCCCCATCTATCTATAAAGCTAGAAGCGTCTGTCTGTGTGTCTGTGACTCGCATATCTCTCTGACTGTTTGTCAGATCGGCCTAAGCTTTTGGATATGGCTTGCGCATGACATGATGGTGTGCATCCTTGTCTTTGAAATTAGGATTTTTACAGTCCTTCAAATATGTTACCGCAGAGCGCAGAGTAAACTTTTCGAGCAACTTTAAGCACCCAGAAATATATGAAACTGAAGGGACACCTTTATAAGTCCATATTCCTCAAGTTATAGTCGGAGATTTGCACCCCTGAGAATTTGAAGGACTTAGCTGAAATGCTTTTCTAGATATAGCCCTGTGAAATTGGCTCCTTAGAAATTGCTGCTCAAAAAGGGCTGGAACTTGGTTGCAAAAACATTTTTAATGACGAAACTATTGGAAGTTGAGAGCTAAAATTTTGGATTTCTCCTTTTAGGCAGTGAATACACCCGCTGGAATTTTTTCAGCCAAGTCTGAGATGGTCAAGTGGGAGCCATTCAGACATTTGACATGGAATGACCCCAGAATGATTCGGCCATTGACAATGTTGCTCAGATCCCATTTCTTCCACATCAAACTCATTGACTAAAAGAACCAGCTAATCGCTTGCCTTATAAGGCCTATTCTCAGACTATGTCATGCCCCATTGTGAGATAACCAACACTATTTGCATCATCCATCCTCTGTGCTTGGTCATGAGGTTGGCTCATATTGAGTCGCAGCTGCATGATTCATTGGGTCTCATTCATGAAACGTGAGCAGAGCGAATTTGTGTGTAAACTATTCGTAGACGTAAATTTACGTGAATCTCGCATTCATCAACATTTTAGTAGCTCAGATCTGTTCGTAGCTACTAACAAAATCTACACATGCTTTTCGACCCGTGTAGCGCTTTGTGTAAATTTATTTAACACATATAAATAATGCTTGTCACTATTGTAAATTTCAATTTTTATTCATATTGCGCTCTGTTATGTAAATAGGCCGATGCCTTTGAAACACGTGATATAGCCTCAACATGACAAACGATTAAAAATATAACTCATTTAGTTAAATTAGTTGGCAATTGGCAGGTTTAAGATCCAGATTAGGTTCTTGTTTGTGAATGATCTATGTGAATCGACTCAATAGATTACACGTTCTTTCTACATGTTGAATGATGATAATTAAAAAAAAAAAAACTAAACGAAGAGGCTATTTCGCCCTGGCAAGTGTTCAGCGAAAAGATCAGAGAGCGGGCGGATTATAAAATGAAATCTCATACTGGCCCAACTGCGGGGAAAATAGCAGAAGTGCTTCTCTGATCCGTCCCACCGAGGTGCGAATAGCAGAACTGCTTCTCTTGTCGGCCCCTTTGTGGGGCAGATAGCCGATCTCTTTACCCCAATTCAGCTGGCGCTGGGGCTTAATAGCCACTTCCAAAAATAAAAGTGGAGGCATTTTGCTGTCTCCGTCAGGTATAATTCCTGACAGAGAGGTCTCCCCAATTATGCCAGCGATGGCGCTTCGTCTGCAGTTGATAGTTGTGACTGTGAGCCTCCTCAACCTGTGGCTGATGTGCGCTTATGCGTTTTTTTTGCCTCTAGTTTCATGTCAAACCGTTTACGCTTCACCTCGGACATAGTTCTTTGGACTACAGAGACAACATTAACGGCATCTGTCACCTCCCTCCAAGCCTTCGTTTTGCCTGTCCCTGTCACACCACTGCTAACAGATGAAAATAAAATGTTTTTCTAAACTCCACTTCACCCAAAATAATTTCTATCTCCGCTTCGGAAAAATTCCTTTTTCTTTCTCTGTCTTTCTTTGTTTGCGCCTTGACTGACAGGTCGACTGGATGCATCTACACCTCCTTATATGGCGGTCATTGGCAATTCATGGGCGGAGATTTATGCAAATAGCTGATTACCGGGAGAGCGCTGTCAATTTCATTTATCGTTTGGCATTCATGATCTACACACGCCATTTATCAGATCTGAGTTTCCCGAACACAGTTTCACGTGTTCCTGAATCCGGAGTAGGTTTTTAGTGGAGTAGGCTTTTATGTGTAAATCTGTTCGCAGATTTACGAACGTTTCATGAATGAGACCCATTGTTTTTATGTATTTTTTTTGTCAAAATACATTCCACCAATTTGTGTCCAGTCTTATTCAAAAAGGGCCAGTGTGTGGCTTTGTTTTGGCCAAGCTCTAAGACATCTGATTCTGCTTATTCTCCGGTTCTCTTGACTGTAGATCATTTTTGGTTAAAGGGACACACTGCCAATTTTCAATTTTCTCTCTGTCTATCTGACTTGGGGATATAGTGTGAAAATGCATGTAGTTTTTGCCAGTTTTCTATATCTCTGTGAATCGGCTGCAAAATCTGTTGCACTCCTCCTTCCAGTGCTGTCATTTTACATATAGACTGATGAAGTTGGAGGTAAGGAAGAACTACAAGCTATTTCAGTTTAGATTTCTAGTCTCCAGCTATGGGTAGCTTTTGACCAGAGTTTGTGCCTTAGATGCTGCTTGAAAAGGAAACTTCTTTGTCTTGGATTGTATTGAAAACTAGCTGTGTTTCCAATAGCATGAGTTGGCTCCCCAAAATATGAGTGCAGAGGATTTTATGGACAAGGATAGATTATTTAGAGGGCATTTAGTAGGCTAGCAAGATGATGTGCCTTCTATAATGTTAACAACCAGCTAACAAAGTTTTTCTTTTTCTTTAAGCTTGTGGTTGTAGAGGACTCGAAGCTGACAAGCGGAAAATTTTTCTTGCCATTTCAGCAATAGAACTTTACTATTTGGCACTGTAAGTTTCATTTTTGGTAGGCAACATTTATTTTGGCTTACAGCTGTAATGTGAGTTGGCTGGAGCTCGCTAGCAACTGGAAAATTGTGAGTCTTGATTTCGGCAGCGCGCGGTTTTGTCACCTACGACTCAGGTCCTCCTCTCTTCTCCAGCGGAGGTTTCAAGAGTGAAACGGAGTCTTGATTGAGTCTTGACATTAATTGCTTTAGTCAGAAAATGGAAGGTATGGCTGTGCTGTTCAGAATTCATTTCAGTGGACAACTCAGTGACTCCGATCAGAGATCTTTCTTGTAGTCCTCAAGAAGAAAATGCTCATGCAAATTATTAGCTGTTTGATTGCATTTCTGCTTCATATGTTGAGTCTGCAATGCCTTGTAGCTATCCAATTGCCCGTACTGTATTTGCTGGTACAGAGTGAAAACTCTCACATTGGCTTTAGCCTCTTAGTAGCCTGGGCGTAAAACAAACCTGAGCGTTTTTATCACGACCAGTCCTCTTTGCAGTGAAGTAAACTAAGCTTTGAATGGCTCCAGTGTAATGCTATGACAGCTGTGTGCCACAGATCCACGCAGGGTTGAGGGTGTGTCTGGAGGGAGTAGCTAGCTAGCACAATGTATTGTGGTGGTTGCTGTCTTTACAGCAAATGCATAGGGAAGCCATAGGGTTGATAAATATGCAAAAATCTCAAGCTGCTTGCTGTGGAAAAGTATCGTGTTTGTGTGTAACTTTGAACCTACCCTTTAAAAGTATGTATGGTTTAATTATAAGCAAATTGTCCCTTTAATCGCTTCAATCGTGTCATGAGGCTGGACCAAATCAAACCTTGCGCCCTCTAATGGCTCTTTTCGGGTAAGATCGGACACTCGTGACCAGATGGAATCTGTAAGTTACCCTGTCCTCTCTGTGCAGAAAGTCTACATGAACCCCCCTGAATGAAACCTTTTTCATTCGTTGCTGGTTCAGCTCTTGTTCAGCTCGGATGAAAATGGAAGCATTGTTCCACACTGGGCTCCTCTCGCTCTCATGTAATGCTAGTGCTGTGGTATGGCACTGTATCCAGGTCTAGTTCAATTTCAGCTGCAATGAGTGAGGTTGCCATGTGGTTTTTGTCTATATGGTTGCCAGAGCAGTGCTGTTGAATGGCACCAGTATGCTACCCTAAATATTTTTGATACTAAATGTGATGTATTTCTTTTTGTTGGGCTTCTTTTTTTTTTTTTTTTTTTTTTTTTTTTTTTTTTTGGCAGTTTGATCCTTAGCTTGGAGTTCTGAAATGTAAAATAATAATGTGAACAAGTAAGAGGTGGTGCTGAGGGTGCCATGGCACTGCAGGAACTTTGTGGGCTTGAGTCCAGCACGGGCTTTTTGTGTGGGTTTTTCTTGAGTTCTCTGAGTTATGCCTGGGTAATTGAGGGTTCTAACTTGCCCGCAGGTATTCATGTGCCAGGTGCGTTTGCCTTGCGATGGTTTGGTGAGCTGCCAAGGGTCTATTCCTGCCTCTCTGTCGCTCAGTTTCTGCTGGGACTAGCCCCAGCCCCTCATGACTCTGACCAGTAAAAAAGGGGTTAGATAATGGCTGGATGTATGGATACAGGGATGTATGAATGTATGGATACAGGGATGTATGGATGGAGGGATTAAAGGTACTCCTTGTCGCACACAGGAGCAGGGCGAGGAAGAGGTGGTTGAGCAGAACAAGGTGAAGGCCCTGCAGTCACAGGTGGATGGGGTGAAGGACATCATGGTCAACAACGTGGAGCGTATCCTGGCACGAGGGGAGCGGCTGGATGATCTCATGGGCAAAACGGAGGACCTGCAGGCTGGGGTGAGAGCTCCAGCTTCCCTTTTATCCTCCATCTGGGCTTTGACCTCTGTTATATCCGCTCTCTGTTTCTCGGTCTCATTCAGTCTGTCTCAATCCCTTTGCCTTTGCCTCTCTCTGTCTCTGCTTCTCTCATCCTCGGTCCTTTCTAAGCTGTCCTAGTTTCTTTCATCTTGTCTCCATTTGTCTATCTCTCGGTCTCTCATTTGGTCTCTCCATTTCTCTCATTGTGTCTTTTGGTCTCCATTAATCTCTCTCTCTCTCTCTCTCTCTCTCTCAACTAGATTTATTCTGCGTTATGTACATGATGTACCGATAGTACATGTAGCCAAAGAAAAAGCACAGAACGCGTAGTATAAGACTAAAACACTAGTGGTACTACATAAGTGATGGTTAATGCTTCTGCTCTTCTACTCTCAGAAGAAACTTCATTGAGTGATTAAAGACCACGAACAATAAGAAACAAACCCTGAAAATGTCAAAGATCTGGCCTCAGTTGTTCTGAAGTTATGAATGTAGGAAAGCTGGGTTCTTCTGGTTGTCGCGCATTTTTCGTGCTTAAATGGGGCCTAGGTGCCATTAGTCTAGTGCTGATGTCTCAAAACCGTTTAAGGGTTGAGGCCTAAAGTGTTGTATTCTCATTATTGGGCACAAGGACATAATTTTCTGAGATTTTGAAGCAAACTTGAGAAGGTGAGTTGGGAGTCCTTTGTTGGTTTCACATGGAATGACCACACTGTCTCTTTGGCTGTGGAAGGCTGTTAAAAGCTATTCTGCCAGGAACAAGTGTCTCCATTTATCTTTTCCTTTGTCTTTCGCTTTGTCTGTCCCATTTTGTCCTGCCATTTTTTGTCATTCTCTCCATTTCCTTAAATATCCCTTTTACCATCTTGTTTCCGCTGTTAGTTCTGCGCATCGATATGTGTTCTTTGCCATACAAGACAACCAGCCCTATTCTCTTCCATTCTTTTCTTTGTCCTGGCTGCAGAGTACTCGAAATCCACTGAAACCCTGGCTCTGCCCACCTTCTGCAATACCCTGACATCATGCTCTGCACTTAACTGAATGATAGTCTTCTACTAACATTAAATTCCCCGTTTCATAAAAAGCTTTCCTAGAGACTTCACAATCCACTGAAAGGAATGAAGGAGACCATAGAATGCACTCTGTACAGTGACAAACTGTTTCTTTTCACTGCAACCAGGATAGTTGATGCTCATGTTTGGGTTTAGAACCATAAATCCCCAGCAGGTTTAATTAACAGCGGTTTGTATAAAACCCTCCAAACAGGCCCTCTTCTGGCTGCCCGAGTTTAGGCCCCCATCGACTCTTTACGCTCAAATTGATTTTATCTGTTATCAAAGCCTCAACAATCCCCCTCTATGGAATTAAATTTTTTGTACTGACCTACCCTGCCAGGTAGAGAAAGGGGGCAACACAGCCAGCGATGTCAGGCGTTGACCCTACACTGGAAAAGGGTTCTCATTGACCTGCACAGCCGCTCTTCTGTGTGCATTGGGCAACTGCACTATTTCCTGCTCCATGAGCACCTGCTTCCTTCTGTTTGACACACGGCTAGCGAGCCAAACCACTGCCACATCCTCAAACCATGGGCCTTTATACTTTCGTAAGACCTTTCCTGAGCCTTGGCTTTGTGAGCTCTCGAGTCACTTTCCACCATGTCCAACTTTGAATCGTGGTCCACATAAGGGTCCTAGCAAAGCCAGTGCAATGATTAAGAAGACTCTCTCCTCTCCACTTTGTATCGCCGGCGTGCATTAAATGTCCTTGATTAAAAAGCAGGGAAGATTACCACCTACGGTCTCTTGGCCTCCATTTTAAGGACACTGACCTGTCCATTCCTTGCCTACCCCCGTAGGCGTTGCTTGGTACAAGGTTTAGGCTTCCAGGTCTTTTGGCCTCTACAGTGACGAATCTCTACAGTCTTTGCTGTACAATCTAATGCCAAAACATGGCTGCCTTGCTGTGAAGGTGTAGGAGTCCCTTACTGCCCTCATCCTTTGGCAGGTAGATGCTTTGGGGCACTTTGTGCAGTTGTTCTTTTAAGAATTTCACCAATGCTCTTTGACCTTCAGCGAGCCGCTGTGGTGGGTATTGATGCAGGCCAGAAGATACCACGGTGTGGAAGCTGCTAGATGGTTAATAGCTAGTGATTGCCATGTGTGACACTTCTGGCAGAAGCCACCTTCACTTACTGAGGTGACCATATCTTTAAAGTCTCCTCCCTATTCTTCTCTACATGAGCATCATTGTAGACCAGATGGTTGATGAAGGCTGAGCCCTTGCATTCTGGGCCTCCGTGATGGAAACTGGTTCTTGGGTCATGGAATGTCACCTTGCTGGTGGGAAGGGGCTGGAGCTGTCGCGGTAGGTTGAGCAGAACTGGTTAGATACAGTCAGGCTCACCTCTACACGCAGCAGCGGTTCTGGTACCAAACTTTTTGATGCGAATAGGGATAGGACGCCCTTTTCTCTGGAATTGCCCAAGGTGAGGGGCAGTGGGCACGCATTGGGATAGTTATCTCCTCGGCTGAGTGCCACTGTCTTAAAGTTCTCTCCGGTGAAGGAGAGGGTCTGCGCGCAATGTGCCTGTGGGTTGCAGTGAGTAATGGTCTTACTGTAGTTAGTGCTCAGGCACCTATTAGCAGTTCGGAGAGTCCAGCCTTCTAGGAGCCCCTGGGTGGGGTCCTGAAAAGGGCTTCAACTAAGGATTCAATAGTTTTACTGCGGGAGTTAAATGCTCACATGAGCAAGTATGGAGACGCTTGTAACATGAAATAAAATAATCAATGTCATCTCCCATTCCCTTTAAAAAACAGATGCCCTTGCTCCTTGGCAAATTGCTATTATAAGGGCATATTTGCCTAGTTGCAGGGAAAAAAAAAGACTACGCTGCAGATGAAAAGGTCTGCGCAGCACGCGAGTAAACTTTCACTTAAAGTATGGAAAGCTGAACACGATGATCTCCAAAAATGTAATAAAAGCATTTTTCAAATATTGTTCAAAATTGTTTTATTCAGATCCAAATGTTAAAAATCATCACAGTGAATTCCCAAGGCTGCATTTTAACATTACAACTTATGCATAAAACAAGCAAATAAAAAAAAAAAAAGAAGATACTAATTTAGGCTTGCAGATTTAAAAAAAAAAAAAAAAAATTAGGTGCTGATGAGAAACGGCCGATGGAAATTAAAACGTGAGAAAAACAGCCAGCGAGAAAGTGACAAATATGATGTTACTATGAGTACGCTACCATAACCCCGTGAATAATATCTTACAGGAATGAAAAGAACTTGCTTCCGCTTGGCTGATGATCAAGTAAGCTCATGTAAGTAATATGGAAGAAATTCGGATTAATTGTCGATGGTGACAATTTCATTCGTTGCTTTAGCTGCTACTAAAAGGGGTACTTTTTAAGGCCACTTCGTTTGTCAGCCAAACTAAATAATATAGAGCCCATTCACATCGTAAAACTTCGAGTGTCTTGCCTGGTCATGCTCTCCCAGGATTATACTGAGGCCATCTTAAGTTCCTGCTTGTTTTGGGTGACTTTTTGCCCTCTGTTTTCTACAGCATGGAAAGTATGTTGTTCTTGGATTCAGTGATTGATTCAGCCGACAGAAGTAAAATGACAAAAAGTGTCACTGTCCAATCAATTACGGCGCTCCATATATTTTATCCTGCCAGTGCTGGCTTCACATCTGTTATCTTTGGCCACTGAAATTGGCTCGAGGTTTTGAACAATTTTATACATGGAAATTAATGTCATTTTTATCTCTTATCAATACAAGCACATCATCAGCTCAAAACCTCAAAAACTGCTCTACAATGGGGAATGGTGAGATCCATGACCTTTGTGCTTGCATTGGAAAAAAAAAAAAAAAAATTGTGGAAAATGTATTAATATTTTAAAAGGTAAGAAAGATGTCATATTTGAAAAGAAGCATCCATCTCTGAAATATGCCGAGCAGCCTTAAGTTTGAATCATGTTAATCAGTTGAAGTACGTGGGAGTAGTTGGAGCTCAAAATGATGTCTAGAATAATGATAAAAACTTTCTGCTGGCCCACTAATAACGAGATGAAATAGTGGGAACGACATTAGTGTGCTAGCTTTTAGTTAGTCACCTAACAGATAGAGGTAAATAATGGTATAAAGGGTGTGACTTGGTGGAGCAAGTACACATTGGGGCCCTGCCCCACCACTGCCATTGAGCGTGGCATAGCATCTGGGTTGAGTTCACTGTTCAGGAATCCTGCCATTGCAGGAAGGTGCTACTCTGACCACAGGTTTTGGGCTTGGCCTCATGTACCATGACTGCATCCAAACAAAAAATCCGCAAACTTGAAGTCTGGATGTTGAAAGACGACGTCCACTTACCAAAGTTCAATAAAAGTAGGTAGTTTTCTGATATAGTGTGGTCTACACTATACCCACGCATTCCTAATTAAAACCGGTTGCAATGCACAGACTACAAGAAACGCCGGCAAATAGCCAAGACGATCACATGATCCGAAAAATGCCTGTCATCAAAAAAAAATATTGTAAAAACAAAAAATTGAGAAACCGACATCTCACGTAGCAGGGGTTGTAACTTTGACAAATATTTACTATTGTCCACAGTGTTTCAGCTAGTATAGCACACATGTAGTAGTGTGCAGTGATGATTATACACTTAACAAAATGACGATAAATCAGAAACCAAGTACTATTCAATTATGTATTTCATGTAATATTGGATCATGTAGATGAAAATAAGTAAACAGATAACAAAAACAAAAATAATATAATCTTTTTGAGAGAAAGTCAATCTCTAGTGTGGCCACCCTTTGCTTTGATTACAGCATTTAATCTTTCAGGCATAGATTTCACATATTTTTATTTCCTCACATGCTGAACCATTCCATGTGGTTTGAAGTTCATTCCAAAGGGATTCTTTGGTTGGTACAACAGATTTGCTCAATCGGATTAAGGACTAGACTTTGAGCAGGCAAAGTCATAACTTCGATGTCACCAGATGTTTCTGACTCGGATAATTTGTGCACAGATTTGAAGTGCGTTTAGGGTCATTATCTTGTTGAAAATAAAATCCCCGACCAGGCTCTTTCCAGATGGCAATGCTTGCCTTAGAACAGGGCTATTCAACATTATCCGGAAAGGGCCGGTGTGGGTGCAGGCTTTCATTCCAACCGAGCACTTACACACCTGACACCACTAATCAACCCCAAGAGTCTTTGCTAAAGAGCTTGATTAGTAGTATAAGGTGCTTAAGAGCTTTGTTGGAATGAAAGCCTGCGCCCACACCGGCCCTTTCTGGATAATGTTGAATAGCCCTGCCTTAGAAGGATGCTGTGATACTTCTTTTGATCCATGACTTCATTGATTTTTATGAGATTACTGGCTTCTTTCGAGCAGAATGAACCCCAAGCCATAATATTACCACCTTCATGTTTTACTGAAGGGGTGAAATGGTCATTTTTGAAATGTTCTCCAGCTCTATGGTGCTCAGAAGTTCTGTGTTTGAGTGAGGAAATTTAGAATTTTGATCAATCGGTGTTCCCTGTCCATTGGTGTCCAATCCTTGAATTTCTTGGCAAATTCAAGTCTTTTTTTGACGTTGCCAAGCTCGTGGCAGCAACACAACCAATCAGACTATTTTCACACAGGCGTGTGGAAATGGTAGATCTTAATACTGGCGTTATTAATATCATCACGGAGTTGAATATCATCACAATAGTATTTTTCAATATATTTTCACCAAATAATTATCGAGAGGCAATATATTAGGCCCCCTTTCAGATGCTGCACTTTTGAAAATAAATAATTGGCGATCTTCAATGAGACCGTCGAATTCCCGAACGCGTCCTGTGGAGCAGGTTAAAAGCACTGCTAACCATACCATAACACAACACAATACTGGCAGTGGAGTGCTAAAATAATCCTCAAAAACTGGGGGTACATTTCAGAAGGTAGGCCTCCTCACTTTTAAATGAAAATCAAGGCCGTGCTCACGGCAACCATATTGGGGGGGTATTCCAGTCTGAAGTGTTTAAAACTCGCCCTTCAAAGGGCCATACGTAACGGTCACATTCACTGAACAGATGATAGTCACTTTTGCTTGACCACATGAGCTGTTTTGCCCAAATCCTGGTAAAACCTTTGGCAGGTGCCTATAATATAGACTAGCTAAACAAAATTTTAACGAGACAAGGACTCTTGCTTAATCTGGAACAGTATTTTACAATTATAACATGCACCTTTTGTTTTACTTGCCACATTTGGCCTCTGATATACTGCTAATAAACATTCCAAAATTGTGGCTAGCAAATTGACTGTAAACATTACAATAATTTGTTGGCTTGAGGGAGTTGTTAAGTACGTTGCAATTCTTTGCCGATAAAAGCAGTGATCCTTTGGACAGGGACAGCATCCTACCTTTGTTTGCGCATGCGTTCACAAAATGCGACATCCCCAAAAAATTATTTTAAAAAGCATTTCAAAGGATTGTTGCTTGGGAACCTTAGTTTTTGTGGCCCATTGGAGTTTTCTCTACAAAGGGAAGTGACTTCAAAGAGTGTTGGGCATAAGGATTCACTCTATGGGGGGAAATACTGCCGAGGTCTCATTTTAGCCAATGGTCCCTTGTCTCTCTTCCTGTCTCTCCAGGCTCAGAACTTCAAACACACGTCCCAGAAGGTGGCTCGGTCGTACTGGTGGAAGAACGTGAAGCTTGTGGTGGTCATTGTCGTGATCGTACTCATCATCGTCCTCCTCATCATACTGCTGGCCACAGGAGTCATCCCCACCAGCTCCCCCACCACCCCTACCCCTATTCCTGGCCCCACCACTAAACCCTGAGGAGGACCAGAGAAACGCACCCCCCCAAATCCGCTTTCCACTCAAACATCCAACTACACTAACAATTGCCACAAAACTACAATCTGCTTAAACGCCCATCTGTGCTGACAATTCCAACAAGTCCACCATCCACTCAAACGCCAACTGTTCATCCAATCAAGCAATTGCCATTGTCCCCAGTTCGATGGGCATGTATGCACACAAATGCATGTCCACTAGGGTATTAATATGCTTCCTTGCATCAGAAACATACTCCACTTCCTAAAAAACATACTGTTGTGTTTTTCTCCCTGTGTTGATACAGACTAGGCCACTGACATACCAAGCGTTTCCTCCTGAGATTTGGAAAGCATGATATAACCATTTTAAACACTAGGAGCTTTCACTCCTTCTATTAAGGCTAGAAAAGACCAGTTAGCCTGGTTTTTACTGAAAATAAATTTGTGAGCCTAAATTCTATTAATATTTCTACCGTCACACTTTTATTGAAAGGGACCTTTTGACAATATTTGACCAGAATGAAATGCTTTGATAACATATCGCTCATTTAAGAAGGTTGTATTGTGACATTCAATGTTATGGAGTGCGTTTCCCAGGAGCATAGTTGCTAATTAAGTTGGCAACTAACATAGTTCGTCCATTCACAGTCTGAGGTTCCAGCTATGTAAGTTAGCATCTGTGCTTTCGGGAAACGCACCCCTGCTTGGTTGATTTCCTACCTTGTGGGCTATGGATTCTTTGCCACTCAGATTATGTTCTTGTCTACAGACAGAAATGTTTGGGGTGGCTAAGTCTGTTACATTAGCCCTGAGTGTGGAGAGGCTTCTATGATCCATTAAATTAATTTGGGAATGGGAGCGCAAATGCTCTTGCGTGGCACACTACGGTGTGTCTTTTGTATTTTTGAATTCAGTTCCCTTGGCTGTGCAACTATCAACCCTGTGTTCAAAGCATCTGTTACTAAATGAACCTCTTCAGTTGTATCACATTCAGTATAACATATGTGTTGGTACATGAATTAAATATTACATGGTATGCATTATAATTAATTGTTAAACTGCTCCAGTTGGTGTCTGCGTGGAACTTTGGCTGTGATGAGGCTGCTTGTGTTGCCACTGACCCACACACTTCGGGGGGGAGGGGAGGAGGGGGGGGTAGCGTAAGTAGTTACATGAACATAAGTAAATAGGGAAATCGTTGTGAAAAATATATGAACGAGGGAATGTATTCAATGAGAACTCATGTTGTTTCACTTTTTAAAAGTATTTTCATTTGTAGTTTTTTTTCCTCTGCCCACTGTGTTACATAGAACTTCAGGCTGCTAAGTAACCAGTGGGGCTTCTGATTTTCCTTCCTCCTGATCATGTGACCAATGCAGCCTATCAGGCGGGGAGACGGGCTACTCTAACCTTGGCCTGCTTGTATTCTATTGGCTCCCAGTGTGCATTCGCCTCAGTGGGGCAGTTTATTTGAAAAGAGTCTGATCTGAGAGTCGTTGCACAGATGGAAGATCTGTTTGGCCTGTAAGCTCTCAGTGGATGAGATTAGGATGTAGATAGCGGAAAACCTTATCCGAGACCAGTACACCTTCTCTGAAGCCCTTTCTATCTTACTGGGAATATTCTCGCTATGTGACTACAATGTTTTCTCTATGTTGAAACATTGCCACTACGTGGCAGAAACGTAGTGAAAACGTTTCATGGTAGCGGGGTTCTTGAGTATGGGACTAGGTGACCCTTACTCTGCTGTGAAGGTAAAGCCTTTCAGCTCCTCTGTAACCCTGGTGTGGGCTTTAGAAGACCAGCCATCTTTCAGAGCTCGCCCCCAGTTGCTTATTTTTTTTATGTCCATCCTTCCTAATCTTGCATTCGGCCAGGAAATCAATCAAGCTCTGACTATCATTAAGGAGATTCCACCCCTCTGACACGCTTGTGACGTCGCTTCAAGTTTTTGTCTTAAGGACAGTCCAGTTCAAGAGCACATATTCCTTTTATTTCTCTGGTCTTATCCTTCCTTTTCTTACAGGGAGGTAAGAGCAAGGAGGGAAAGGAAGAAGTTGAAGGACCGATATCAAAAATTAGTAAATGCGCCCTCAATGAATCCTAAAGCAATACCTTTGTTTCACTACACAACAGTATAGCAGTGACCCTCCAATCCTCTAGAGGGCAGCAGTGGGCAGGAGTCATTATTAGTAGTGAATTTCTTGCCCTTGCCTTCAGTGTACCCTTCAGGGCCAAAATTCCAGTGTCCACCTCATCGTCCATAGGACCAGAGGAACAGGCAACATCTAGCTTGTGGAAGTGTGCTGCTTTTTCCAGCTAACAGGTTACTGTGTGAAAAATGAATGGCTTTTGGCTCTGTTGATGTTTTTTTTTGGCCTAGATTGTGATTTTTCTATTGTCAGCCTGGTCTTTTTTTTTTTTTTTTTTTTTTTTTCTTTGCAAGGTCAATCCTCTCGTGCTTGTATACAGCTGAAGGGAAGTCTGTATTTATGAAACTGTTGCTCTAAACCCTTCATATGTTCAAATCAGAGTTTATTTATGTTTTATTATTATCAAAATACTCTTAAGGAAATGAAAATACATTTTATTCTGAATGATTTCTGTACCTCTTTGAAGTGGGCCTTCGAATAATAAAATTGTATAAAACCAGACTGTGAGATGATGGGGTTAATTTATTGCCTGCTATTGCATTATTATTTTGTAGTACTGAAACCCATTTGAAATATTTGCTGAAAATACTTTTTTTTACACACACACACACACACACACACACACACACACACACACACACACACACACACACACACACACCAACTATGAGGTAAACCTCATTTTGCACTTTCTTACACACACACCAGCTACGACATAAGCTTCATTATGTACCCTCCACGTTCTTTGGCCAGTCATGGTTTCCATTAACTTCTACAGAGTGATTGCTGGATGAGACACAGCAGTTAATCAATCTACTGTTTTTTACTGGTTATTTTTATTTTTCCTCTTCCTATTTGCATGTTGCTGCAGTTTTCAAGATGTGGGAACCAAACCACCCATGAAATCTGAGGCGCAATCCAAAGGACTCTGCGTACAAACAGCGTTTTGAAACTAGTGTAGTAAATTTCTGAAGAAATTGTGGTGTTAATGGTGGATAGCGGAAGTCTGACCCCGAACTGCATCGATGCCTTAAAAAGTTCCATAATGCCAATAATTTTAAAAGATGTGGAATGTATTTAAGATCTGTAATACAAAACAAGAGTACTAGCGCTTGCAATCGATTAACTGTAATTTGTGTCATTAAGATTTTGAATAGCACTAATATCCTAACTGAATTGTAAAATCTGAATTTGAATGAAATATCTGCATAGAAAAATGTGAAACCAGTTAAGAGGCCTTCCCAGGTTCATTTGATTTACCTTGTCCCTGCACAGATGTGGGCATGATAACACTACAGTGCAGTTTATTAGTTCAACACAAAACTGCACCATTCCATTGGAGAGCTCCGATAAAAGTCATTTTTTAACAAATTTGATTAAATTAATGACAAAATGTTTTGATTTTCTTAAAGTGCACATCTTTAAGAACCTTAAAGGGAAAAAAAATCATTTTGAACCCAGGAATAATAATAATAATAATAATGGTGTTCATATGTTGAAGAACATATGACGTGAAGGCTTCAAATATTCGTAAAATTACCAATAATCTTCAAGATGCTGAATCTCGAGGGCTAATTTCCATGGAGAAAAAAATTTCAGAGGGGAAAGTCTTGTGATGTTATAATGGCCTCGTATTGGGTTCCAAGGAGTCATGAAAGTTGACAAACTGGCCTTATTTAAAGGGATACTCCTCCTAATCATTATATGGGCTCATTCCTGTCCATTTTTCTGAGCAAATAAACACCGCTTGACAGTTTTTTTTTTTTTTTAAACCAACCCTTCAAGTAGCTTTAATGCAACCAGCTGGACTCCAGGAGTCATTTCACCTTTGCCTTTAAAAGCACGATTCTTCTTCTTCTTCAAAAAAAAAGCTTTTTAAAAAGCATTCTAAGCAAACAAATGATATACCGTATTTGCTCATGCAAAGTCAGTTATTTACCTTGTAGGTGTCTATGATGTCCTTTAAAATTACATTATATCAGGAATCACAATGTCTGGCTTGTATAATAAGACTCCCAATGTTCACACTGTGGTATACAGTATTGAAAAGCATTTTATTAACATTAAAGTGTTGACTTGAAAGACTGTAGTGCAGATGCTCCTCACTGGGGAAAGTGTCAACAAAAAAAAAAAAAAAAAAACTTCTAAAACTAGCCATTTGGGGCATGGTGACAATGTCAAACATGAGGTCATTGATACTGAGCCAAACCTGCATGTTGTAATTGGGTAAAATGATGTGTCACATTCAGCAAAGCAACTGGGACTCTGTTGATGCAACACAGTCTTTGAATTGTTCTTTTAGCCATTCTAAAAAAGGAACGCTTTTGTTTTTCATTAAAGCACAGTGGCATGTAGCTGTGGCTATTTCTGAACATACAGCTTAATAGTCTTACACATGTAAAGCACCTAATGAAGAAATTAACAGCCATTTAAAATTTTTGACAGCATCTTTGGTTTGTATGAAGACGGCATGCACAGAACAGAAGTTAGGAATCGCTGGTCTAGACTTTATAATCAGGGATATTCAACTGCATCCAGAGAGGGCCGGTGTGGGTGCAGCCTTTGATTCCAACCATGCAGTTACGCACCGTATTCTAGTAATCAGCTCCGAGAGTCTTTTCAAAAGACCTCTGATGTAGAATCAAGCTTGTAGCTCCTTGGATGATGAGAACGTCTGCATCCACACCTGCCCTCTGTGGATGAGGTTGAATATCGCTTAATTTCTTGTGTCTTTAATTGGAGTAACAGAATACGCCCACTAGAGGGAGAGTTACTACAAGATCCAAATGTCACTGATAACTACCACTTCTGGTGGACTGAATCATCCTATCCGTGTTATTTACAGAGCTATGAAAAAGTATTTGCCCCTTCCTCATTTTTTCTTATTTTTTGTCGCACTTAAATGTTTCAGATCATCAAACAAATTTTAAAATTAGACAGATATAACCGGAGTAAATACGAAATGCCATTTTTAAATGATGATTTCATTCATTGTGGGAAAAAGCTATCCAAACCTACCTGGCCCTATGTAAAAAGGTAATTGCCCCCCCCCTTATTAAATCATGAATTAACTGTGATTAACCTCATTTGTTGAGTTCAATTTCACTAGCTACACCCAGGCCTGTTTAAAGTCAGACCTGTTGAATCAAGAAATCACTTAAATAGAACCTGTCTTACAAAGTGAAGTAGGCTAAAAGATCTTAAAAAGTAACACGTCATGCTGCGATCTAAAGAAATTCAAGAACAGATGAGAAACAAAGTCATTGATATCTATCAGTCTGGAAAGGGTTACAAAGCCATTTCTAAGGTTCAGGGACTCCAGCAAACCATGGTAAGAGCCATTATCCACAAATAGAGAAAACTTGGAACAGTGGTGAACCTTCCCAGGAGTGGCCGGCCTACCAAAATTACTCCAAGAGCGCATCAACGACTCATACAGGAGGTCACCAAAGAACCCAGAACAACATCTAAAGAACTGCAGGCCTCACTTGCCTCAGTTAAAGTCAGTGTTCATGATTCAACAATAAGATAGAGACTGGGCAAAAAATGGCATCCATGGGAGGGTTCCAAGGCGAAAACCACTGCTGACCAAAAAGAACACAAAGGCTCGTCTCACATTTGCCAAGAAACATCTTGATGATCCCCAAGACTTTTGGGAAAATGTTCTGTGGACTGATGAGAAAAAAGGTGAACTTTTTGGAAGGTGTGCGTCCCGTTACATCTGGCATAAAACTAACACAGCATGTCATAAAAAGAGCATCATACCAACAGTCAAACATGGTGGTGGTAGTGTGATGGTCTGGGGCTGCTTTGCTGCTTCAGGACCTGGACGACTTGCCGTAATTGATGGAACCATGAATTCTGCTCTCTACTAGAAAATTCTGAAAGAGAATGTCTGACCATCAGTTTGTGACCTCAAGTTCAAGCGCACTTGTGTTATGCAGCGGGACAATGATCCGAAACACACCAGCAAGTCCACCTCTGAATGGCTTAAAAAAAAAAAACCAAAATGAAGGTTTTGGAGTGGACTAGTCAAAGTCCGGACTTAAATCGATTGAGATGCTGTGGCATGACCTTAAACAGGCCATTCATGCCCGAAAACTCTCCAATGTGGCTGAATTAAAACAATTCTGCAAAGAACAGTGGGCCAAAATTCCTCCATAGTGATGTAAAAGACTCATTGCCAGTTATCGCTAAACGCTTGATTGCAGTTGTTGTCGTCGAGGGTGGCACAACTAGTCATTAGGTTTAGGGGGCAATTACTTTTTCAAATAAAGCCAGGTAGGTTTGGATAGCTTTTTCCCTCAATAAATGAAATCATCATTTAAAAACTGCATTTTGTATTTACACGGGTTATCTTCGTCCAATATTAAAATTTGTTTGATGATCTCAAACATTTAAGTGTGACAAATATGCAAAACAATAAGAAATCAGGCAGGGGGCAAATACTTTTTCACAGCACTGTATATGAGAATGGGGCAACTCCAGGTCAGGGGTGCTTTTCATTATGCAAATTTATACTTTCTTGCATCCTCTCTCCCCCTGTGACTCTGTAATCATTCCCCCTCCACCATCATGGGGGATCCTCCGATCCCTTAATGCAGCTCGAGGAGACAGAGCCAACAGAGAGGAGTTCTGGAGGAGTTTAAAGCGAGAAAACACAGGTGAATTGGATGTGGAATCCTTTTATCTATTGGGGTGACGTTTAAATGCCGCACCTCCATGTGTGACGTCGCTTAATAGAACCAAGGATTTCTAATTTGGCAACTTTTGGCTCCTCCAACCTTGCGGCACTGCCTCGCATCTCTCTCAGATGCTCGCTGGGAGGAGCTAAGATGTGACTAAGAGATGTAAGTGGTGAAGCGCGGAAATATGGGCTGCGTCTCAATTCTCTTAAATTAAATCCTCATTTCCTACACTTGCATCCTATCCTTGCTATTGAACCCCATTTGGTCCAAAATGTATGTTTTGGCATCAGAATTAAGATGATGTATTTCTGTGTCTTGAGACGTCATAAAACGCCCTGTCAACAGGCTCATTTTGTACAAAAATAGCGTGTTAACACGTCTGAAGAGACAGAAATTTGACATCTTAACGCGAACGTGAAAACAAACGTTTTGGACCAAATGGCGTTCCATAGCAAGGACAGGATGCAGGTGTAGGAAATGAGGATTTAATTTAAGAGAATTGAGACGCAGCCATGTTAGCAAAATGAAAGGCAAGCCAGAAGACCTGCAGTTTCTGCAGGTTTTCAGTGATTAAAGCACTGATTGGTTAATGAGTCCACACACCTTGTTTTCCAGGCATTAATCAGCTCCTTATAAAGAAGAGAACACAAGCTTGCTAACACTGAGGCTGCGTCCGAATAGTCAAAAAATTATGGCCTGTACACTAATCCCTAACCACTTTTCTTTAACCTTTGTGGAAAACATCATAAGGGAAAGGAAAGGTGTTTAAGGGAATTCCTAACGCCTTAGGAAGACAACCGCGCTAATTAGAGAATCCGAATGCACTTACACTAGGCAACGTGATCATGAGTCCCCTGCCCATCATATATGTTTCTTTACGCGATTGGCCGGATGAGTGGTTGCCGCTTTAAATATTGCAGCTCGCAGAATTGTGGGATAGCTTTATCTCCTTTCTTTACGGAAAGGATGGCTCTGTGTACTCTATGCTAAAGGAGGTAAATTAGGAAGCACTGAGACACCTTTCCTTAACATTTAAAGAATTCGAATCCACTTATCATGGCTGCCACGTAATTATTTCTGGATCATTTTTTAGGAGTTAGGAACTTTCCTAAGCAAAAAAAAAGACTATTCGGATGCAGCCTAAGTGCTGGAGCTGCCAAACCCTGAGTTATATGATGTAAAGAGGTCCTCATTCAAAGGATTTAGTTTTATGGCTTGATATATCTGTATTATTGCACTGTGCAACAATTGCAACAGTTTTAAGTTGACAAGCAGGTGAGGGTTTCTTTTGGGAATTAAAAACAGTGTGACAGAGGTACTGCTTTATCAAATTCATTTGTCAGAATTGTGGTCTCGTTGTTTAGCTGCTTTATAGAATAAGTCTTGATTTAAACCCATGGAGAATGAACAAATGCCTCCAATATGTTGAAAGGAGATATCCAGTGTTCTTTTGGGACCACCTGATGGGATTTGGTGAAGGTTTGTTTTTGGAAGGGGTACTAGTGGGTTGTCATCCTGTCCATTATGTTGGACATTATGCTTGTGGGATGCAAACTGCCGTCCAGTATTTTGGACATTATGCTTGTGGGATGCATACTTCCGTCCAGTATGTTGGACATTATGCAGGTGATATGCATACTGCCGTCCAGTATTTTGGACATTATGCTTGTGGGATGCATACTCCTGTCCAGTATTTTGGACATTATGCATGTGGGGTGGCAGAAATAATGTGAAGTTGAAGAAACCTGGTCATTGATATGCATGATGATCTAGTATTCTTTACATGGCTCATTTGGGCAATTAGCCTAGCATTCATAATGTCCAATATTTTTGACAGAGCATAGAATCACATGTATTCCAACAAATACACATACATTACGAAGCTCATGTGTTTTAGTGTGTGCTATATAATGCATTTAATTCCTCCAACAGGAAAAAGTTTGATCAAAACTTGAACGATATAAGAATATTTCTGACTTTCCTCAACTTGCCTCTTATTTGTGGACGCTGCCATTGTGACTGTTTGTGGTAAATCATATGACCGATCAGAGAGGCTCTTATTGGGGGAAATTCTAAACTGAAAATGTGCAATAAAATGAGCATTATGTGTTTTCCAGGTATCTATGAGCCTAGACAACATGAGCCCCACTTAAAATATGCCCAAAATATTGGACATCATGTAACAAAAAGGGTTGAAATGATCATTGTAAGTTATTTTTAAGCAGGCTTGGGTAAGAACACCTCCGGTCTTAATGAAATTTACATTAGCAATGATGAACTAAAAATAATTTTTTGAGGACCTGGCTGCAAATTGATTTTGTGAGCATTTTTTTTTTTTTAACCTGCAT
This sequence comes from Gymnothorax javanicus, assembly GCA_029692085.1. Classification (NCBI taxonomy): domain Eukaryota; kingdom Metazoa; phylum Chordata; class Actinopteri; order Anguilliformes; family Muraenidae; genus Gymnothorax; species Gymnothorax javanicus. Next base: position 84,717,753 of record CM056194.1, read on the forward strand.
GGTGGTTTACTAAACCAACTAACTGATGATGGTTGCAAAGTTGCATTAACTGAAGTGAATCTAACGATTCTTTAATGAACTGAAGCAGTTAGGTGAACAATTAACATTTAAAAGTGTGCGACTCAATGTATACCAATCTGCGAGAAATATGGTTCATGAGTTTGAAAGTTGCTCTAAACTAAACTGATCTGCATACTTTTAGCAAATATGCTGAAATTAACAAATTTTCACCATTTTGCCTCCATGAAATGTAAATTCCTGGGAAATTTCAGCTGCTTTTCATTTTTCTAAAATGAAATTTGTTTCTAGCCAGGAAATTGGTAAAAAAAAATAAAAAAATAAAATAATTCATTAAAAATAATAATAAAAATAATAATGATAACAATAAATTCAGATGGACATATGCTCATGGTATACAATCAACAGACAACAATTTGATCCTCTTGTCTATAAAAAAGATTATGCTTAAAATTACAGTCGAAGATAATGAATAGGATTACGGAGGAAAACATGATTCGTTTCAACAGCTAATCAACAAACTTTATTGAACAAAGCCTGATTTGATTGTAGCATCTGAAACTTTTACAAACTGAGTAGTTGCTGCAGTTTCTACAGGCAATTAATACCAAGAGGAAAGGAAATTCCAGAAGAGATGAGAAAATGCTTAGATATACAGTCCCTGAACACTATATCAGGAACATCTGCACACCTGCTCAGCCATTCAATTATCCAATCAGGTCATCGTGGGACAGCAAAGTAATGTACAAGATCATGCAGATACAGGTCAGGAGCTTTGGTTAATGTTTATATCAAATAGCATAATGGGGAAAGACGTGATCTTTGAATGTGGTAGTTGATGCCAGTGGGGCTGGTTTGAGCTTGTCTGACACTGGTGATCTCCTGGGATTTTCAGGCAGGCCCTAGAGATTACAGAGTGGTGCAAGGAACAAAAAATATCCAGTATGCAGCAGTTTTGTGGATGTAACTGCTTTGATGATGACCGTGATTAGAAAAAAATGGCCAGACTGGTTCAAGGCAGACAGAAAGGCTAGGGCTCCTCAGACTCCCACTCTTCACAATTGTGGCTGGCAGAAAATTACCTCAGAATACTCGAAACATCAAACCTTGAGGTAAATGAGCTTCCACAGAAGACCATGTAAGGTTCCACTCAAGTCAGCCAAGATTGGGGGGTTCAGTGGGCTCAAGTTCACCAAAACTGGACTGCTGAAGACTGAAAATATAGCCAGGTCTGATGAATCTCCATAACTTTTGGGACACATCGATGGTATGACTAGAATTTGGCATCAATAGTGTGAATTTGTGGACCCAACCCACCTTGTGACAACATTTCAGGCTATAGCGGGTGTAAGGGCAATTAAGTGTGTTTCCATCCCACATTATACGCATTAACTCTATGCGCATTCGGCAAAAACCATCTCAAGTGAGCAAATAAACTTTTATGCAACTCAGAGGAAGTTTATTCACTAGTGATATTATTGACCACGCACATCCCTCTATGACCACAAATTAAGTACCTTCTAATGGCTACTTCTCAGCATGATAATGTATCGTGTCACCAATCAAGAGCAATCACAAACTGGTTTCATGAATATGACAATGAATTCAGTCCACTTCAATGGCCTCCCCAGTTACCAGATCTGAATCCACTGCAGCACATTTGGGATAGGGTAGAACAGGACATTTGCCGCATGAATGTTCTTCTTTCAAATCTTGAGACATTATGAGATTATCTGATGCAGTCTCAAAGGAATGTTCCAGACATCTTGTGGAATGTATGCCAAGAAGAACTGAGGCTGTTTGGAGAAATGAGGCCTTAACCATCATTAGCATGAAATTCCTCATAAAGTGCTCTTTGAGTCTTTTGCTGTGTGGAATGAGTTGCAGAGCCATTTATGTATAAGGCCCAGATGACTCTAATAAAACACAATGAAAGCCATTATCCCTAAATAAAGAAGAGGAACAGAGGTAAATGCACTTAAGGGGACTCCACACTACATGAGAATTTTCTGGCTTTTGTTTGCAGTTTTGTCCACCATTGGCGAGATAAATCAATGAAAAACAAGCTCTTTGGTACAATAAGAGGAGAAATGGAATCTTGCCACCATGCAAAGACATTTAATTCCTCATGAAAGCACTCCTAGGTCGTAGCTCCATTTTTTAAAACCATTTTAAACCAGAATTTATCACCTTCAGTGCTGGAGAGATATGGTCAGGTCCATGGATTACGTGTTCACTAAAGCGTTATGCTTGATGAATCATTTAAAAATATCAATTTTATTTTTTGAAAAAACGGATTGGTTCTCCTACAATAAATATGGGTCAGGGGGATATGACCAAAAGTGTAAGCTTTCAGTTATGCCGAGCAATAAAGCATTATCGTTAGCGCTGAATAACCTTCATTTAACTGCATTTCAATTTTTGTAACTTGAATTACCAACAACATTTGTATTGTAGTAATAAACCTGCATACGATTACGCAGCGCGATGCCATACCAGAAAACGTATGAAACCCGGAAGTCGAAAAGCAGGGAACTACGATTCCCAAGATCGCCCTGCATATTACTGTAACTGTCGAAGGGGGAAGGGAAGCTGAGATTGGAGGGACTGAGACTGAGGTAAAAAAAAATGTGTGATTTAATATGAGAAATAAGAAATGTAGCTTGCTGCTGGAATATTCAGATGGGTGCAGGAAAGTGTATCTTAAAATGTTTGGGCATAGCTTTGGAGCATATATCCATATTAAACCGAATATCACATTAATCAACTACAGGAAATACATTATTGCTAGCTAACGGTACAGTAGCTTAGTTGCTCTCATCAGGATTGTGCAGATTTGCATTACTTAGTCTTTATCGTCAATTGGCTGCAGAAATTGGGCATAATGTTCGATCCCATTCGATATGCATTTTAAAAACAAATTACAACTGTGTTTCTCATGCAAATTCTTGAGTTAGCAAAACTAGCTATCCTGTTTTTAACTGATGCTGTATTTTTAAGAAAAAAAATTGGAGCGATTGCTATCGTTCGTAGCTAGCTGCGTTAGCTTGCTAGCGCTCACAAGGGGAAAAAAATTGTCTGAAGCGTGAAAATGGTAAACGTTGGTTGACTTGCGTTTGTCATCTGGTTTGCATTGTAAAGCTGCTTTCACACCGGACGCGAAACGAATTTTTCGCTCGACAGATTACAGTCAAAGTCAATGCAAAGACGCGAAAATTCGCGTCTTTGCATTGACTTCGAACGTAATCTGTCGTGCGAAAAATTCGTTTCGCGTCCGGTGTGAAAGCGGCTTTAGTGAGTCAGCTAACGTTAAAAATGATACTCCCTAGTTATGAGGACATGTTTCTCGATCAGTTACTGATGGTGATAAGTGCCATCTGACGCCAGAACTGATTCGATTTGTGCGCAGTTATATTTTGAAGCCAGTTGGACCGCTTGCTGAGTAATGGAAGAATAACGTTTGGTAGTTACGTAATTAGTAGTGTTGTATGCAACTGCAGTTGAAGTGAATGCACTTGAATTATTTTTCTAGGCTTGATAATTGTGTGTAAGCTTATATTGCTAATATTTTGTCTTAACAGTAAAATTCACTGCGTCTTTATGCTAGCTGCCTGTGTTCTGAGAAAGGAGCAGCCGTGAAGTCTCGCTGAAGCAGTTGCTGATGGTTAGCGCTCGGCACTGAATTGTCCCATTGCCACGGTCAACCGTGTACAGAGATGTAAAATCCAGGGGTCAGAAAGTAAAAGTCTTGGCAAGTTTTTCTCCCTCCCACAGAATGAGCTGATTATTCATATTGGCTCTATCTCCCGTCAGAGGTAAATCCAGGTGGTTGGAATAAAGTTCTGGGGAGGATTTTTACTTTCTGAACCCGGACTTTACACCTCTGCATGATGTATTACTGTATAGCGCTGTGTGCAATCTTGCTGACCCACTGTGTAATCATTGACACAGTTGCAGAGTCGTGAACATTAGTGATTGAGCCAGCAGTGCTTGTAACTAGGAGGGTGGTGTTTGGCAACCAGGGGTGCGTTTCCTGAAATCACAGATGTTAACTTACATAGTTAGACCCATTGACTGTGAACGGACGAGCTATATGAGTAGCTAACGTAGTTAGCAGCTACGCTTTTGGGAAACGTACCCCAAACCGGTTGTCAGTCTGCACTTGATCAATGTTGTATAAAGGCATAGAATCAAGCAGTCACTTATGCAATGGCTTAACTGCTCAGTGCCAGCAATATCAGAAACCACATGACGTGCCGTGTATGGTGTGACAATCAGTGATCACTATTCTTAGAAATTTCTTGGAATTTTTTTTAATGAGAGGCATTAATTTTTCCCGCTGCTCATTTTCAGAAGTCCCCCCAAGAGGGCAGCTTTATCTGGGAGTCTCTTGAGACGTCTGGTGCCTTGTTGGCTAGGCTCCCTCTTGGCACTCCCGCTGTAATAAAGTTATCTTTCTCTCTCTCCATTGTCTTAGTGGTGGACTTCCACATGGTCCACAAACCTCAATGCCCCAATAACATGGTGCGAGGGTGGGAAAGCTAAGTCATGAGGTCTTGTCTGTAAATTCACCCTGACATTGCTAGCTTCATTAGCCGCGCAAGTGTATTCTTGCTTTAAAACTCCCCTGTAGGCACCAGTGTTCTGAGCTCGTCAGGTGCAGGGAAGGCACATCCCCTGACCCAGAATCCTTTTCTCCCAGATGGCACTGCTGAGCACATCCAGTGACGACACAGGGAACCTGGAAAGGGCGGAGAGGACCCGGGCCGACTGGCACCTGGTTCACTGATGAGGGACGTACACACATCTACACATGCCTGGACCGAAGGAGGGTGGACGGACATTCACCTCATGAGCTGCCTCTCCACGTGCTTCCTTGTCCTGCAGTGAAAGGGGGGGCCGGATTGCTGTTGCTGCTCCAGCACGCTGAGATGTGGACGGTTTGTCATGCGGACGCCCGCTCTCTCCCTCACTCGTACCCCAGCTCTGAAACATCATCTCCCCTCTCTTCAGAGGTGACTGGCACTTGTTAAGAGCGCGCTCAGCGGCGTAATCCGTCAGAATCACTTCGCTGCTCCTGCGGAAGGTCGGGGCGGATTTACATCGGCAGTCAGCTGAGGCTGAGGCAGCGTAGAGCGACCCGTCCTATCCTCCGACCTGAAGACACTATGCCCAGGCCGTACGCTGGATGGACTGGCTAACCAAGCTGGCCTTCAGCGGGGGCAGCTACGACCAGGCCATGGAAGGGGACGCGGTGGTCGAGGCGCACACAGCGGTATGTACGCTCCGGAGCTCAACCTGCTAAAGTTTAATTGGGCCAGGCGCTTAGCCTTTGGGCATTTGGCACTTTTTCCAAAACTGGCATAGCTGTAATGCAGGCATCCTCAATCTTCACCAGAAAGGGCAAGTGTGGGTGCAGGCTTGCAGTCCAACCAAGCAGTTACACAACTGATTATGCTAATCGGCCCCTAGAGTCTTTGCTGAAGTCCTTGATATGTAGAATCAGGTGTGTGACAGTTTGGTTGGAATGAAAGCCTGCACCCACACTGGCCCTTTCTGGTGAAGATTGAGGATGTCTGCAATAATACCTTTATGGATCCTGGCTGCCCAAATCTGGCCTTCAAATCCAAATCCAGCCCTGGCTTTCTCCCTTTCCTGGCTGCTGTATATTATGAACAGTTATTACCACTGATTGGCCATATTCTGATCACACCTGACTCCCAGGTGAAGGGAGGGTAGAAAACCAGCTGTTCTCAGCCCTCAAGGGCCGTGATTTGGGGAGCCCCGTGGATTCACTGTTACAGTGATTCAGTGCTACCAGTGCTAGCTCTTGTTTTAGCTCCCTCCCACATGCATAAGTACACACTAGAGCAAACAGTGCACAGCACAGCTAGCGTAGCCTGGATACGGAATGGTCCGTTATGGTTTAACACGTTGAGGGGGTGGGGGGGGTGTGAGGAAATGGAATGTTCTTGCCGAGGTCTTCCTTCACTCCTGCGCCGCGCCGCGCTCCTCGAGGCTGAACCGTTTATCCTCGGTGTAGCAATAATCTTCTCTTCCTCGTTGAACTGGAGCCAGATTACGAGGTTAGGGCACCGGTGCCACATCCATACTTTGGCACTGATGCCAAGTACAGGCCGTTCTCTCGAGCACCATACGGTGCAGCCATACGGCGACACTGATGCATGCAGGTTATCCTCTGCTGGTGTTGTAAGCACATTTTTATTTCATCCTTTGTCCAGAGAGATCTCACTTCAAATGTACATTTCAGTGAGCAAAGAATTGATAGCTAGATATGGTTTCTCACATTCTTCCAAATGTTTTTATGCTGTTACTGTGATGCACTTTTAGAATGGAAAAAATTCTGAATTAAACTATTTCTCGGAATACAGATAATAATAATAATAATAATAGTTATTATTATTATTTATAATTTTGTATTTTCAATTGCTTAAATATTGCTTTTAAATTCTGAAAAACCATTTAGTTCTAACATTTAATGCTTTATTCCCATGGCGCTGCAAACAGCTACTCCTCAGATTGCGGTCGGTTGGTCGGTTGGTCTTATTGGGACACATGCACGTTACACACCGTGGGTCTGAACGGTTTCGTTCTTCTGTGTCTGTAAAATCGGTCTAGCTGCCTTTGAAATGATCAGCCTGTTGTCTTTCAGAACAGCAGAACATGTTGCTATGTGGACTGTGCGTCAGATTTGACAAGGCAGTTCATGCCCTGATGATGTTGTGCTCACATTTTTACATCTGGTAATTAATTGCAGGGTTTGAAAGGTTCACCCCAGGAAAGCATACGGGTTGAAGATCTAACGAATGGCCACTCCAATCACAAACGCGTGAGTACCGGTGTCAGAGGGGGTGAGCTTCGGGAGGGAAACCGCAAGCTTTAGATGCACAATAGAAAGAGGAATCTGCCGTGTGTTTAAATTATGTTTAAATTTTCGGTAAAGGGAAGTTGCGGACTCATTCGTGGCTGCAGGTGTGCTGGAACTGAGCTTGTCTTGCTGCAATGGTTTCTCAGCACCGACTGAACTCTGAGCTCTCTTACCGTCCTCAGGGACTGAACGGGTTGCTCCCGGACGGCCACAGAGACCATGTGAACGGAAACTCGGTGCTCAAGTCTGTCCCGGTGAGTTTACTATAGCCGGTTGTGTTGCAGGTTTCAGCTCCGGCTGTACGCACCACATTGCATATGTTACCAAGAGACTTTGCTAGTCGTGCAGTTGTTTAGGCTGCTACTGGATTTTTTTGTCCAAATTTGTTGTTTTTTTTTTTTTTTTAACTGAGTTTGCTGATTTATCTTTTTTTGTGTGTGTGTGAAGATTTCGGCTCTGAAGCAGAATGGCCTGTTACAGTCACTCACTGCTGGAGGAGAGGCCCAGAAGACTGAGGGTAGGAAAAATTACCGAAAAATGACAACCCCAAAATGGGATAAGTTGGGACGGTATATTAAATAAAAATTAAAACTTGGTGTAGTGATTTGTAAATTATCATTGACCGTATTACATTGGAAACAATATAACAGCATATTATTTTATATTTAACAGCGTACATTTTATCTTTTTTTTTTCAAAATAAACACTTTTTTCAGTTTTGATCCTTTCAACATAGTTCAAAAAAGTTGGGACAGTAAAGTATTTACGACTTTGTAATGCAAGAATTAATGCATGTTTACTAATAGAATTAGGTTTACCAGACAAAAGATTAAATATCTTGTCTCAAACTGCTATGAAATCAAAATCAGTTAGTTTAGAAATTACTTTTTTTGTGTGCATTTTCCATACTGTCTCAACTTATACTGAGTTCAGGTTGTTGTTTCTCCAAATCCAGCTCTGTTTGCAGGACTTAATGCAGAGCTAACTTCATCTCTCTTCATCCCGCATAAAATGTCAACTACCCGTGACTTTGTGGTATAATTTTACTGCATGGCTGTGCTTTTCAGATGACTGATTGCACCTTGCGCATTTTATGGACGAAGAGAAGTGTATAACTGCTTACTTATCGCATTGAGATTGTAATGAGTTTTTTTTGGTACAGAATGCAAGAATTTTCATCTAGTATAAAAATTGGATTGACGTTAAAGGTCCCTGGCTCATTGGCTCCATACCTGGTGACATAAATGGGGCCCTTAAATTGCGTAATTACTGTGAATTCTCATTATAGCCAGTCCGCTGTGCTTGATTAGAAATGACAAACTTTATACCACGGGGAAAAATTGTTGAGGATCCTTAAAATTTCTCTGTAAATGTTAGATTTTTGCAATGGTCCATTTAAAATGATGCGCTTTTCAAAGTTTTATAATTAACCCCTTCTTTACCAAGGTCATATATATACAAAATTTTTGTGAGTGCCAAGCGGTTTAGTGGAGTGTTCGGGAAAAGAAAATACTGATGTCGAGGAAGAAGATATTTTGGAAGATGAGGATAACAACGAACCTCAGCTGATCGCCCGTGGTCGTATTTTTTTCCTCCCAGCTCTGCTCTAAACCGCTTAGAACATACAAACTGCTGTTTTCACCATTTTCATTGTTTTCTCGGTCTGCACCTGCGATAATTTAGTTTGACACGAGGGCGACAAGCTGTTTTGACATACAAAGCTTTAACAAGTGGGGTTTTCTGGGAAATGTGCGAATGCTTGTTGTGAGGGGTCTTTAGCAGTCAGAACCAGACTTTTCTCGGGCACCTGCACAAGGAGCAGGATTGAATTCGCACAACCGGACTCTGGGTCAAACGGCTGTTGGGACGACGTACATACTGTATATGTCCTCGGTCAAATGTGGCTTCAGAAAGGATGTATACGTCCTCAGCAGGGAAGGGGTTAAGGGAAGATTACGCAGAATTTTCCTCCTTCGTGGGAGAGCGCTGCAGCACGTGTGCTGGCGCAGACACTTAGAAACACACACACACACACACACACACACACAAGCACCCCTGCTCCCTCCAGGAAGCCCTCTGGGCCCTGGTTGCCAGCCCGAGCTGGCGGTTAGCACACTGGGGAGCGGAGGTGGGCCGTGGGCGGGGCGGTCGGTGCAAGAGGTGGGAGTGCGGCGGATATTGGGGTCGGAACGACGCGGCGATCGACGGAGAGCCCCAGGATGAGCCTGTGGCTGAGCGACTTCTCCTCTCGGCTGTTTGTGCTTGCAGAAGAGAGCGCCGACGTCCAGAAAGCCCGCGAGGAGTGGGAGGCCTTGGAGAGCATCCAACCTGGTGAGCTCATGCACACACGCCATCCTTCCCTCCCCTCCCCTCCGCGCTCCTGTGTCCACCAACCAAACCACAAACCCTCCCCAGCGTGGGGATAACCTTCATTCTCTTCAGAGTCGTTGTGTCGTCGACTAACTTTGAGCATTGCGGTATATTCTGATAATGTGACGGCCTGCAACATTTGAGTAGAGTATGTTTATGTTAACTGTGGCTTGTTAGTTTGTGTCGCTGCTGGTATAGCATGCATCATTGGTTTTGTATTGAAGGACTTCATTACCTCATGCAGTTGCTGGATTAGCATGTAGCATTGGTTTTGTACCGCAGGAGTACATTAGCTTGTGTAGCTGCTGGTTTAGCAAGTATCATTGCTTTTGTCCTGTAGGAGTTTATTAGCTTTTGTGGCTGCTGATTTACAGGTATTATTGGTTTTGTACTGTAGGAGTTCATTAGCTTGTGTAGCTACTGGTTTAGCATGTATCATTGGTTTTATCTGTGGGTGTACATTAGCTTGTGTAGCTGCTGGTGTACCATGTAACACTGATTTTGTACTGTAGCAAATTAGCTTGTGTAGCTGCTGTTGTAGCATTTATTATTAGTTTTGTGGCTTTCAGATCCAGTGTAGGGTGTGTCTGCACCCCTGCAACATAAACTATAAAGTGTACTCTGTTTACACAGCTATAGTTTGTGCGGTTGCCATAGAGTAGCAATAAACGGCGCATTTATGACGTGCAATCCCATGGAGAGAGCTGGCTTTGTGCTCAGTTGGCATGTTATCATGCAAGTCCGTTTTGTGAGCAGGGTTAGCATGTTAGCGCTCTGTTATGGTTAGCTGATTAGCATGCAGGTATGTGCTGCATGTGCGGTTAGCATGTTAGCAGTAACTTTCGGGTCTGAACTTTGTGCATGTTTAGCATGCTAGCAATAGGGGTTGTGCAGTGTGTGTAGCTAGCATGTTTTGAATACAGGTCTGTGCTGTATTCATGGTTAGCATGTTGGAATGCAGGTCAGTCCTGTGAGTGGGTTTTGCATTTCAGCATGTGGTTCTGTGCTCTGAGCATGGTTAGCAGGTTAACATGCGGGTCTGTCCTGCATGTATGGTTGGCATTTGGGCTGCACAAGTAATTTATTCACGTACAGTTACTATGGAAAACATTTTAAGTGTATTGAGCGTTAACATTACACTTCCGTGAAATGGCCAAATGTACCAAAAACATGGAGAACACATCCACGCAAATCTGTTTCATGATCATTTAAATTTCGAAATGCCAGGAACAATAATACTGCGTGAAGAATTATCCAGTCTATCCATTACAATGAATAATTGAAAGAATCAATTCTTTGATTGCTAATCAAGCAAAATAAATGGAAACAGGTTGAGTGTAATTACTGGTTTAAAGGTGATGAGTCTGCAGACCCAGGCCAAGTGTAGTGCCGATTAGCATGTCACTGCTAAATACTGATATCAGTCAATTTTTTCCGCAAGCATTTCACATGGCCTCTGAGGTTTTGTTTCTTGCCTTGATCAATGAAAAAGAAAAGTCATGAGCTTGACTGTTGCTCCATTAGCAGCAGTTATTCTAATTATGTTTTTTCTTTTTTAAAAATCACAATTCAGTTAGTCATGCTGGTCCAGTTAGCCTGCATGTTCACTCTGGTCACATCTGCGCTGTGTTCTAGCTAGTAACAAACTCAGCTGACCATAATGCTTGTCGAGATTGAAAATTTCCATTGGGAACAGGTTGAGATTAATTGTTGGTTAAAAGGTGGTAATTCTTCAGACTCAATCTTAGCTTTCATCACCGTTTAGCCTGTAGATACCAATTAATAAGGAAAGTTGCAATCTTGCCTGTTTGCCCCAATGGCGGCAGTTATCAGGGAAATGTAATTAATCATGCAGTCCTAGTTAGCATGCATGTTGGTATTGGTCACATCTGCACAGTGTTGACTTTGTCTTCTGTCTTAGTTCTTCCGGAAGACTCCGCTCCCACCCCTCTCATCTCATTCAACGAGGCCCTGCAGCACTTCCAGACCACAGACCTCTCTGAGCAGCTGGTAAGACCCCGGCACAGCAGGGCGCGATCGCCATCACAAAACTTATCTTTGTATTTTTGCGCCATTTCCCCCGGGGGCTGTGAATAATGTCTGATGTTATGATGCTCGGCTTTTAAGGCTTTATGTACACTTAGCGTTAGGGGTTAAGGGGCCGACACACAATCACCGATTTGCTCTTAGTGCGTCGCAGCGTCAAGCGCATAGTCGATTGATCAGCTCAGACGCTTACAGAATTAGCTTGTCCTCCATGTTGCTCTTGTCTCAGTTGCTTCTGCTCACGCCTGTGCTAGTATTACATCACTGGTTATTCCTTGAGGAGGCTACAGGCAAACTGGGTCAGAGTTAAAACATATTGAACTTGGAGCGCAGCGCGAAGAGGAAAATGCGAGCCGTGGCCGCTGCCCACGGTAGTATCTCCGTGGGTTTGGGCGACATCGTTCTCATCTTTGGTAAACAAAGGCACAGCCTGCAAAAGTAGTTTTTCCGCTGATCATACTTAGGCCCCTTTAGGGTTTGTTACGTACTAACTAAGGGCAACAAAAGTTATTCCACAGAATAGTAAATGAACTAATGTTAATGTTACTTGCCTTTCATTTCAGTTTGAGTCACCAGAAGTTCTCGAACGAACGTCAGGTGCCACCGCATTGAATTTTTGTGAATGTGTACGCTCTGTGGAACTCTCCCCTTATGGTGTCATTCCGGCGAAATGGCGCGTAAATGAGTCCCATACCTCTCTTTGCGTAGTTCGCGACGTGTTGAATTTTGATCATTGTACGCTAGTAATCAGGCAATGAAAGGACAGCTTATACAGTATACACATGCAGCTAAATACTTCAGCCATTAGCATTTGTGTTTACACTGGCTATCGTATTCAGACAGTGCCAGGAAAGTTACGTTTGAAATGATTGTTTTAAAACTTGCAGGAATCCAAATGTGTCATGTAACAACCTGACCGCGCGTCTTCCAGTACTTCCGAATTTCTCCGGTTTTTTTTTTTGCACAGCCTTCTGAAGTTAAGTGAGAGAAGCCACAAATTATTTTACAGAATTGTTAGGAAAAAAATAATAAAATAAAAAATTGACGCACTAGTCAAACCTATGGCTGGAGAGCGCGGTGGTTTAATTATCTCGGGTTTACAGTATGATATATGTAGGCCTACTATACATCTCGGGTAAGAAGTAAACATGCAAAGACCTCGATCACGATCATTATGCGGGCTACTGTGACTTGCTTTAACGTAAATTGAGATAATGGTGTTCAAAAGCCATGAGGAAAATAAATAATTTCTTCATTGACGTTACGCAGAGGAAAATGGTTTGTATTTTTTTAATCGCATTGAATACACATCTATTATCAAAGTCAAAATATGCTTTGGTTATTAAGACATAGCCAAGTGTACTCTTTCTTGGGTTAGGAAGAACGCTGCCGTCATTAAGGTCAGACTGGATAACATGAAACTTGATCATTTTGTTCATTCTAATTCATCAAACATCGCGCTTAAAGAATACCGTTCATGTATACCAAAGTGCGGGATATATAGCCAACACTGATCCGATATCATTTAACATATCTGTGCACGTAGGAAGCTTACTTTTTCAATTGACCTGTTTATTATGCATAATTTCACAGAACAGGTAGCCAATTTAATTCATTAGGTTAAAGACATTCATTCATCTCGAACAAATATAAACAGTTACGTTGGCGATTTACCTTTTTGAAGCCAAGGAGCTTCAAAACGGACCATTTAAATTTAAAATGGGCATTTGATTTCTTTTTTCCGCTTAAATGCGTTCGCTAATGGGTGGGAGGACGTGTCTTGCGTTAAGCCTCAGGTCACTGAACACTATTGGCGCCTCCTTTTGAAATCGTTCTGGGAAATAAAAAGCAGATAAAGAGGTTGGCCACGGAATTCTTTCCGTGTTGACAATATTTTATTAGACACTCGGACTAGTTTGAAGACAAGTTTACGAGTCCGCCTTAATTTTTACTTTTGTGTGCACTAGTGGACTACCGCGATTTTCGAACCCTGTTATTATCTTGTAAGTGCAACACTGAATCTCACCTTAAAAATCTGTCAATTGGGCCCTGATTCTTTCGTTTGGCCATCTCTCCGCTGGCCCTCTGCACGTCCGCTACACTCATGTCAAAGCATAATACATGTACAATAGGCGGATTGCTATTACGACCACCGCAGACGATTCCCGCGAATTGGCTGGAAGGGTGCGGGTCGAAAACGAAAGTTCGCTATTCTTACAGTAACATGAGGGGGGAGGGGACATATTTAGGGTCATTTCTGTTTTGTTTCTTGCGGTTTTATTGGACACTGGATGCATTCGTTTTAACTGATCTTTGAAAAAATAGTGCCGTGCGGAAAAAGCACTTTCTGGGCTGAGTGGTGGTCGGTGGATTCCAAGTGCTGGTCGGTGCATTCCGAGTGCCGGTCGGCGCCGACCACCGCCGACCAGCATCGGCAGAACCCTGGTGATCGTCTAATGACTTTTGAGCCGGTTACCCAAATAATTGAGCTCAAGGAATGATAGCAGCCAGCCAATTTTACAGTTGTTTGCAGTTATTTAATTTACAGTTATTTAGTGAATGCTTCTGTCCAAGGAAGGGATCTCTCTTCACATCCCTTTCATCCTACCACCCTGTTCTCTCCATCTTGCTCTGGGATTAAAAATAATCCAGTCCTGAGAGGGTGCAGTGTCTGCAGTGCAGACTTACGTGGTCTCCTTTTAAGAAGCTGGCGATGAAAGCATTGAGAACAATGTTTGTGGGCTTTTGAGCAAATCGAAGACTGAAATGAATCGTTTGTGTGGGAACACACCAACAACCAGACACTCTGGCCGACTAGGAGCAGAGTTTAACTTGCGAGTGTTAATTTATAACTTTGGAGAAAAGAAAACCAGGATACGAGCAGCCAGACTTGAGTATCGCAGCTGTAAGGAACGGCTGCTGTTTAACGGTATGTGTTTTGTTAACCCCGCCCCCCTGTGCTGTCACTCCTCCCCCCAGAGGGACATCCAGCCAACCCTGCGCCGCACAGGCCTGGCCGCCATCACGCACTTCCTGTTCGGCCCGCCGCGGCTCCACCGTGAACTGACGGAGGAGAGAGACCTCGTGTTTGCCATTGCTCGGTGTAAGCCACGCCCATTGATGTCTGGCTCTACTCATCACAACTCTTCTCCTCCCCAATGTCTGCCACGTAGCTACCCACTGCTAGCCCTGCCCACTCCTGCCTGGCCCCACCCATAACCCCACCCCCAAAGCCTCTTTTCCATAACAGCCTGCTGAGAGCAACGCCCATCCCAAACTGACCTCACCTCTAACCCCTCCTCCATACCCTGCTGTTCTTAGAGCAGCAGGAAGCCATGCCCTTCCCTGTCTGGCATCATCCATAACCCCTCCCCCCTAAAATGTAATTCACAGGGCAGTGAACTGTGAGCCTGGCCCTGCCCATAACTCCTCCCCCTGCCCTCACTTTGCCCTTCTCAGCGCAGCCTCGGTGCCAGCTCTGCACATGCTCAGCTCTAATCCCCTCTGTCTCGCTCACACCCTGCCCTGCTCTGGGTCACGGCCCCAGCACGGAGTGACAGGATGTTCTCACTGCCTGACCCTGGCTTTGCAGGTTCCCTGGAGAACAGCCAGAAGGTGCACACGCGCGTCCTGCAGACCATCTACAAGAGGCTGACGGGCAGCCGGGCAGACTGCCCCCGCTACGGCCCACACTGGGAGGCCGTCGGGTTCCAGGGTGAGGGCTTTCATTGGTCACGCTTCTGCTGTGGATAGCTAAATAATCCAATCAGAACAGTGCAGCAGTTACTTAACATGATTAAAGTGTAAATAACTTGCAAACATTTAATTGACTCTATACTCTTTTCCTCCCCTTTTTTCCTCACAAATGTGTAATTTGTGATCATGAAGGTGCCCATCAGTTTTTTACAGGAACTAATCCAATCCTAATCGGGGCCAGTGTCTCTTTGTCATAGCTTATTGCCGGCTGATTGAACAATAGAATGTGTTATTCATTTGGTTGTTGGTATTGTACAGCAAGAATATGCATGAGCAGTGATGTTTTGACAGTATTGTGCGTGCAGTATTGGTTCATTTCAGTGTTGATTTTAGTAATGCAATTGCTGAAACGTGTGTGTGTGTGTGTGTGCGTGCAACTGTGTATGTGTGTATGTGCGCATGTGTGTGTTTGTTTTTGTGCTGCAGGTACAGACCCTGCCACTGACCTGCGAGGAACAGGATTTCTGGGCCTCATGCACACGCTGTACCTGGTGATGGACCCGGAGATGCTGCCTCTGGCCCGAGACATTTACAGACTGTCCCAGCACCCGATACAGGTGCGACTGCCCCCCCCCACCGGCACCACTGCAGTCCGCTATACCCTAACCCTAACCCCCCCCATCGATACCACTGCAGTCCCCTGTACCCTAACCCCCCAAACACCACTGCAGTCCCCTAACCCTAACCCCCCCCACACCACTGCAGTCCCCCCTAACCCCCCACACCAAGTCCCCCTAACCCCCCCACACCACTGCAGTCCCCTAACCCTAACCCCCCCCCCCCCCCACACCACTGCAGTCCCCTATCCCTAAACCCCCCACACCACTGCAGTCCCTAACCCTAACCCCCACACCACTGCAGTCCCCTAACCCTAACCCCCCACACCACTGCAGTCCCCTACCCCCCTAACCCCAACCCCCAACACCCTGCACCACTGCAGTCCCCTAACCCCTACCCCCCCACACCACTGCAGTCCCCTAACCCTAACCCCCCCCACACCACTGCAGTCCCCTATCCCTAACCCCCCACACCACTGCAGTCCCCTATCCCTAACCCCCACACCACTGCAGTCCCCCCAACACCACTGCAGTCCCCTAACCCTAACCCCCCACACCACTGCAGTCCCCCCCCACACCAAGTCCCTAACCCCCCCCACACCACTGCAGTAACCCCCCAACACCACTGCAGTCCCTAACCCCTAACCCCCCCACACCACTGCAGTCCCTAACCCTAACCCCCACACCCTAACCCCCCACACCACTGGTCCCCTAACCCTAACCCCCACACCACTGCAGTCCCCTAACCCTAACCCCCCCACACCACTGCAGTCCCCTATCCCTAACCCCTCACACCACTGCAGTCCCCTAACCCTAACCCCCCCACACCACTGCAGTCCCTAACCCTAACCCCCACACCACTGCAGTCCCCTAACCCTAACCCCCACACCACTGCAGTCCCCTAATCCCTAACCCCCCCACACCACTGCAGTCCCCTAACCCTAACCCCCCCACACCACTGCAGTCCCCTAACCCTAACCCCCCACACCACTGCAGTCCCCTAACCCTAACCCCCCACACCACTGCAGTCCCCTCCCAAATCCCCCCCCACCACTGCAGTCCCCTAACCCTAACCCTAACCCCCTCCACACCACTGCAGTCCCCTAATCCTAACCCCCCCACACCACTGCAGTCCCCTAACCCTAATCCCCCCACACCACTGCAGTCCCCTAACCCTAACCCCCCACACCAATCCCTAACCCCCCCCACACCACTGCAGTCCCCTAACCCTAACCCCCCCCACACCACTGCAGTCCCCTAACCCTAACCCCCCACACCACTGCAGTCTCCTAACCCTTAACCCCCCCCGCACCACTGCAGTCTCCTAACCCTAACCCCCCCACACCACTGCAGTCCCCTAATCCTAACCCCCCCCACACCACTGCAGTCCCCTAACCCAAAT
Organism: Gymnothorax javanicus; assembly: GCA_029692085.1. NCBI lineage: Eukaryota > Metazoa > Chordata > Actinopteri > Anguilliformes > Muraenidae > Gymnothorax > Gymnothorax javanicus. The sequence continues at coordinate 84,734,791 of CM056194.1, forward strand.
CCCCCACACCACTGCAGTCCCCTAACTCTAACCCTAACCCCCTCCACACCACTGCAGTCCCCTAATCCTAACCCCCCCACACCGCTGCAGTCCCCTAACCCTAACCCCCCACACCACTGCAGTCCCCTAATCCCCCCCCCCCCCACTTCAGTCCCCCCACACCCTGCAGTAACCTAACCCCCCCACACCACTGCAGTCCCTAACCCTAACCCCCCCACACCACTGCAGTCCCCTAATCCCTAACCCCCCCACCCTGCAACCCCTAACCCCCCACACCCTGCAGTCCCCTAATCCTAACCCCCCCACACCACTGCAGTGCCCTAACCCGAACCCCCCCACACCACTGCAGTCCCCTAACCCCTAACCCCCCACACCACTGCAGTCCCCCCCCCCCCACACCACTGCAGTCCCCTAATCCTAACCCCCACACCACTGCAGTAACCCCCACACCCTGCAGTCCCTAACCCCTAACCCCCCCACCACTGCAGTCCCCTATCCCTAAACCCCCACACCCTGCAGTCCCCTAACCCTAACCCCCCACACCACTGCAGTCCCCTAACCCCCCCCACACCACTGCAGTCCCCTAACCCCTAACCCCCCCACACCACTGCAGTCCCCTAACCCTACCCCCCCCACACCACTGCAGTCCCCTAACCCTAACCCCCACACCACTGCAGTCCCCTAACCCTAACCCCCCCACACCACTGCAGTCCCCTAACCCTAACCCCCCACACCACTGCAGTCCCTAACCCTAACCCCCCACCACTGCAGTCCCCTAACCCTAACCCCCACACCACTGCAGTCCCCCCCCCCCCCCCACACCACTGCAGTCCCCTAACCCTAACCCCCCACACCACTGCAGTCCCCTAACCCCTAACCCCCCACACCACTGCAGTCCCCTAATCCTAACCCCCACACCACTGCAGTCCCCTAACCCTAACCCCCCACACCACTGCAGCAGTAACCCTACCCCCCAACCCCCCACACCACTGCAGTCCCCTAACCCTAACCCCCCCAGTCCCATCCTAAGTCCCTATGCAGTCCCTAACCCCCCCACACCACTGCAGTCCCCTAACCCTAACCCCCCACACCACTGCAGTCCCCTAACCCTAACCCCCCACACCACTGCAGTCCCCTAACCCTAACCCCCCCACACCACTGCAGTCCCCTAACCTAACCCCCCCACACCACTGCAGTCCCTAACCCCCCCCACACCACTGCAGTCCCCTAACCCTAACCCCCCACACCACTGCAGTCCCTAACCCTAACCCCCCACACCACTGCAGTCCCCCCTAACCCCCCCACACCACTGCAGTCCCCTATCCCTAACCCCCACACCACTGCAGTCCCCTAAACCAAATCCCCCCACGCCACTGCAGTCCCCTAACCCTAACCCTAACCCCCCACACCACTGCAGTCCCCTAATCCTAACCCCCCCACACCACTGCAGTCCCCTAACCCCTAACCCCCCCCCACACCACTGCAGTCCCCTAATCCTAACCCCCCCCACACCACTGCAGTCCCCTAACCCTAATCCCCCCACACCACTGCAGTCCCCTAACCCTAACCCCCCACACCACTGCAGTCCCCTAACCCTAACCCCCCCACCACTGCAGTCCCCCATCCTAACCCCCCCCCCCACACCACTGCAGTCTCCTAACCCTAACCCCCCACACCACTGCAGTCCCCTATCCCAAATCCCCCACACCACTGCAGTCCCCTAACCCTAACCCCCACACCACTGCAGTCCCCTAATCCTAACCCCCCCCCACACCCCGGGTAACCACTGCAGTCAGTCCCTGCACCACCCAGTCCCCTAACCCTAACCCCCACACCACTGCAGTCCCTAACCCTAACCCCCCCACACCACTGCAGTCCCCTAACCCTAACCCCCCACACCACTGCAGTCCCCTAACCCTAACCCCCCACACCACTGCAGTCCCCTAACCCTAACCCCCCACACCACTGCAGTCCCCTAACCCCCCCCACCACTGCAGTCCCTAACCCTAACCCCCCACACCACTGCAGTCCCTAACCCTAACCCCCCCACACCACTGCAGTCCCCTAACCCCTAACCCCCCACACCACTGCAGTCTCCTAACCCTAACCCCCCACACCACTGCAGTCCCCTAACCCTAACCCCCCACACCACTGCAGTCCCCTAACCCTAACCCCCCCACACCACTGCAGTCCCTAACCCTAACCCCCCCCACACCACTGCAGTCCCTAATCCCTAACCCCCCCCACCTGCAGTCCCCTAACCCTAACCCCCCACACCACTGCAGTCCCCTAACCCCCCCCCCCCCACACCACTGCAGTCCCCACTCCTAACCCTAACCCCCACACCACTGCAGTCCCCTAACCCTAACCCCCCCACACCACTGCAGTCCCCCTAACCCTAATACCCCCCCACACCACTGCAGTCCCCTAACCCTAACCCCCCCACACCACTGCAGTCCCCTAACCCTAACCCCCCACACCACTGCAGTCCCCTAACCCCTAACCCCCCACACCACTGCAGTCCCCTAACCCTACCCCCCCACACCACTGCAGTCCCCTAACCCTAACCCCCACACCACTGCAGTCCCCTAATCCTAACCCTAACCCCCACACCACTGCAGTCCCCTAACCCTAACCCCCCACACCACTGCAGTCCCCTATCCCACCCCCCCCACACCACTGCAGTCCCCAACCCTAACCCCCCCCACACCACTGCAGTCCCCTAACCCCCCCCACACCACTGCAGTCCCCTAACCCTAACCCCCCCCACACCACTGCAGTCCCCTAACCCTAACCCCCCACACCACTGCAGTCCCTAATCCCTAACCCCCCCACACCACTGCAGTCCCCTAACCCCTAACCCCCCACACCACTGCAGTCCCCTAACCCCCCCACACCACTGCAGTCCCCTAACCCGAACCCCCCCACACCACTGCAGTCCCCTAACCCTAACCCCCCCACACCACTGCAGTCCCCCTAACCCCCCCACACCAAGTCCCCCCCTAACCCCCCACACCACTGCAGTCCCCTAATCCTAACCCCCCCACACCACTGCAGTCCCCTAACCCCTAACCCCCCACACCACTGCAGTCCCTAACCCTAACCCCCCACACCACTGCAGTCCCCTAACCTGAACCCCCCCACCACTGCAGTCCCCTAAGTCCCCACACCACTGCCCTAACCCCCCCACACCACTGCAGTCCCTAACCCTAACCCCCCCCACCACTGCAGTCCCTAACCCTAACCCCCCACACCACTGCAGTCCCCTAACCCTAACCCCCCCACACCACTGCAGTCCCCTAACCCCTAACCCCCCACACCACTGCAGTCCCCTAACCCTAACCCCCCACACCACTGCAGTCCCCCCCTAACCCCCCCCACACCCCCAGTCCCTGTCCCCCCCACACCACTGCCCCCCCCTACCCCTAACCCCCCACACCACTGCAGTCCCCTAACCCTAACCCCCACACCACTGCAGTCCCCTATCCTAAATCCCCCCCACACCACTGCAGTCCCTAACCCTAACCCCCCCACACCACTGCAGTCCCCTATCCCTAACCCCCACACCACTGCAGTCCCCTCCCCTAACCCCCTAACACCACTGCAGTCCCCTAACCCCTAACCCCCCACACCACTGCAGTCCCTAACCCTAACCCCCCACACCACTGCGGTCCCCTAACCCTAACCCCCACACCACTGCAGTCCCCCTAACCCTAACCCCCCACACCACTGCAGTCCCTAATCCCCCACACCCTAAGTCCCCCCCCCCCCCACTGCAGTCCCCTAACCCTAACCCCCCACACCACTGCAGTCCCCTAACCCTAACCCCCCACACCACTGCAGTCCCCTAACCCTAACCCCCACACCACTGCAGTCCCCTAACCTAACCCCCCACACCACTGCAGTCCCCTAACCCCTAACCCCCCCCACACCACTGCAGTCCCCTAACCCTAACCCCCCCACCACTGCAGTCCCTAACCCTAACCCCCCCACACCACTGCAGTCCCCTAACCCTAACCCCCCACACCACTGCAGTCCCCTACCCTAACCCCCACACCACTGCAGTCCCCTAATCCTAACCCCCCACACCACTGCAGTCCCCTAACCCTAACCCCCCCCACACCACTGCAGTCCCCTAACCCCCCCACACCACTGCAGTCCCCTAATGAACCCCTAACCCCCCACACCACTGCAGTCCCCTATACCCTAACCCCCCCACACCACTGCAGTCCCCTAACCCCCCTAACCCCCCACACCACTGCAGTCCCCTAACCCTAACCCCCACACCACTGCAGTCCCCTAACCCCTAACCCCCCACACCACTGCAGGTCCCTAACCCAGTCCCCCAACCCCCCCCACACCACTGCAGTCCCTTACCCTAACCCCCCCACACCACTGCAGTCCCCTAACCCTAATCCCCCCCACACCACTGCAGTCCCCTAACCCCTAACCCCCCCACACCATTGCAGTCCCCTTACCCTAACCCCCCACACCACTGCAGTCCCCTATCCCTAACCCCCCCGCACCACTGCAGGGTGACTCCTGGGAGGTTGCACGGGGGTGCAGTGGGCTACACTGTAAGAAGGCTGAACTCTGTTTAGGGCCTTTCTTTGTTGTTCCGGCATTTTATTTGTCCTGTATGTTTCTTCTGGGTGCTCCAGTGTACCATGTGGTTACCTGAGTTTCGAAAACTACCCAACCTCTACCCTGGGAGCCGGTGTCGCTGAGTCAGTCCAGTCTAAAGACACGTAGCTGCGGTTAATGGTGCATGCTGAATGTCTTCTAAAAAGAGGTTACCTTTCATGCTCTGCAACATTATGGCGACATAACGTGTTCCATCGATCGGTGAAAGCACCTAAAAACTGAGTGTATGAAGGCAGCTGTGATGCTGAAACTGAGGAGCCCCCCAGAGCTGTGCGCACAGACCCGCCGGGACAGCACTTCTGACAGATCCCTCCACATGAGCTTCAGTTCAGGCTCACTCAAAAATAATGACAATTTAGCTGGACGATCCAGTGTGTCAACCATTTTTAATAAGATAATTTTCAAGCTCTGCGTACAATTGAGTAGCAGCTGTATTTTATAGACTCACCTGGCAAGAAGCAGATGAGCAACCTCGGACTGACGAATTATTCCCTGCTGCTCGCTGATTTTCACCTACCAGTCAAACTGGTCGTCTATATTGACCCGGTTTTTAGATCTCTTGCTGTGTAGTTCTTTCTTTTCTTGCTGATGTTGTGTCATGTACTTTGCCATTTACTAGGGTCTGTGTCTGTGTTTGCTACAGCTCGGCTGGAAGTCAACCGTGTTTGTGCAGACCAAGTTCTTGAGATTACGGAAGCTTTACATCACGTTCACTCTAAGTAGTTCTATTGCAGCCAGGGCCGTTCGGCGTCTCAAATTATCGTTTGGGCCGAAGGATATATTTTTTACTTCTATTTTTAGTACTTTTATTTACCAATGGAATGCTTTATTTCACCGTTTTGTTACTGGGGATGAAAGGCAGCTTTTTTATTTTTCTTTGAAGATACTCTGCATGCCCCTTAAATTTGCTCACAGTTGTGAGTGAATGTACATGTGATTTGTGTGCCCCGTGATTGGGTAGCGAACTGTCCAGGGTGTAATGCCTGTCCCCCAATTGGCTGCTGGGAGAGACTCCAGCCTCCTGCTACCCTGTTCAGAAATAACTGGGTTCACTAATGGATGGGTAACTGAATTGTGCACTGCCTGTAGTAAGATTTTCTGCTGCGCTGTTTTTTTATCCAGTGAAAAATTGGATAGAAATCAGCGGAAACCCTCTGGTGTGTACAGCCGAGCTGTATAATTGAATTATGCCATTGATATTGGGGCTTGTTTCACAAAGCAGGACTATTGAGTTAGCTGGATAACTACTCAGAGTAAAACCTGGGACTCTCTCATGTCTGGATCATGGACTCGGACGAAAAGAGCTGTTCCAGGTTTACCTCTGCAGTTATCCAGCTAACTCAGCCATCCTGTCTTTTGAAGTGCCTCCCTCCCAGATTGTCAGGTTCAGATGGAGCCGTCCTGGATGTACACATAACGTCCGTCTGTCTCTTCCCCCAGAACTTCCCCTTCTGCGTGATGTCATTCAACATCACTCGCATCGCACTGCACGCACTCAGAGAGGAGGCCCTAACCAGGTGACAGCGTCGCTCATCTCAAAATGGCCGCCGACAACGAGAACACAAAAACAACCATATCTGCATCTACTTTGAATAGGAGTGTAGTGTCCATATTCAAATTGTCTGGTATTCCTCCCCTTTCATTATTGAGTTATAAACTTAATCATATATTCATATTTTTGCAGATTAGAGGAACCTTTCAAGTTGAAAATGACTGCCAGTGTAATACCCGGAAACTACAATCTTGCAAAGTCCATTTTAGCAGTCTTCCCTGCTACAGTACAAAGCCCACTCATGGCTTCATAACGTAACTCATAACTGGGTTTCATACGATGTAATACATTTAACACGTCCCAGCTGCTCTATCAAGCCAGTACACCCCACATTGGCTCTAACTATGAAGATTAAGGTACATAATTCATTTTGTCACAGATACATTATTGAAAGATGACAAATACATAATGCATGTTTTTAATCATTGTATAATAATTGGTCTAATAGGTTAAAACTAGCTTCACAGCACTGAGCGGGTCGTAGCTTAGATTTTACTGAGTAAAAATGACCTTGGTATGAGAACCCTGGTTATTATTTTGTCTTACCATGTGGGGGCGCCCTTGCTTTCTCTCTGCATGTGTTCGGTCAGGGAGCTCCCGTCGGCATTTGTGATTATGGGCACTTACTGATGGATTTTACAGGGACTCACTGTGTTCAGTATTTGCGGACTTCATTACTGTGGTGTGCATGCAATGCTGTTCACATATTTCTGCTGATTGTAAACTCTGTTCAAGTGAATGAAACCGATTTCTATTCAGACCTATCAGTTTAACACCCCTCTGATATCTCTCTCCCTCCGTCTCTCTCTCTCTCCCTCCCTCCCTCCCTCCCTCTGTCTCTCCCTCCCTCTCTCTCTCTCTCTCTCTCTCTCTCTCTCTCTCTCTCTCAGAGAGTGTAACCGGCGGCAGCAGGTAGTCGGGGTGCTGAATGAGTTTTACGTGGCCACTTTCCTGCAGCTGTTCCAGGTGTGGAGGTCCCAGCGGAAGACGATCAGTGACTCGGGGTTCGTGCTGAAAGGTACAGATCGTTTCTCCCTGTTACCGTCCTGAGGCCCGTCTCCCTCAGTCCTTACACCTTAGAGCCGCATCGCTTCTGTATGCGTATCGAAAGTAACTTTTGATTGCAATCTCAAATCAAACAGTTATAGTATTGACTAGATAAAATGTCAAATTCCTTGCCATTCACTCTGTAGCTATTTCCCAGTGGTTGGCGACTCTGGTCCTTGTGATCTGGTATCCTGTTTGTTCTGTCTTCAACCCCAGCTAAGCTCACCTCATTTACTCAGGTGTGCCAAAATCAGGGTTGAAATGAAAACCTATAGGACGATAGATCTCCAGGAAATTCTATGTCTGAATGACCAGTACTAAATTCACCGGTGGAGGGCAGCATCAGCATTAATTTCTACATTTTAGAAAATTAAATATCAACTGAAGAGATTAGGCTTGATGTGCGGTTTCCGTTCTTTAATTACTCCGGACATTTAGAGCACTTCCCTTCAGTAGAGCAGTATAATGTCATTATAAGTTCATTAATTTTCCTCTTTATCTTAAGCGATGTACAATTGGTGCGCATGGACGTGCGCACGTAGGCAGCTACACTACATTAGTCAGATACAGTTTGATTCAAATAGCACACCATTCACCTTGATAACAGTTAATCATAGAATAGGTGGCAGGTGAATGCACAGACAGTTATACGATATGCGTCAACTGGACCAACTTGGTACAGCATGACAGCATTCAGTACTCCTCGTATGGATAGCACAGCTAGACCCCGAACCTGTGGTCTTCTGTTGAAAAATGTTTTTAATGCCAAAAATGGATCACGTAAAAACTGTTTTTTTTATCACTGGATTAATATTTTTGCCATGTCTAATGATTCTCTTACGCAAGAGTATACATGCTGTTTTTTTGAAAATCAAAAATTTCTAATTGTTGCCATCTGAGTTTAAGCTTAACCCTTAATGTTCACAAATGACTTCCATTGATTTCTTCCAGGCGGTAATGGGTGGAGCGCTGTTCGTAACATTACCCATAATCCATTGCACCGCCATCCACAATAAATAGAACATTTCTATGAGCGTTCACTGCTAATGCTAGCAACTGACATCTTTGTTAGTAATGTAATCTTTGTTAGACCTTCTCTGGAAAAAAATTGTCTCTCTTTAAGTTCTGTCAGTCGCTATGTTCCTGCACTAGACTTTGCTTCTTACTGCTGTCTGTTCTCTCAGTGACTCAAGGAAAACTGTTTCAAGTGTTTGTCTGGGCAGGCTGTTCTCCGGTCAGTTTGAATGGATCTTGTGTTTAGTCTTTCAGTTTAAAACAGGGATGTTTTGAAACAGGTTTTTCCTTCAGGCAAGTACTTGGACACCTGATTCTACTCATCAAAGTCTGGTCTGTAGACATGACAGCAAGTCAGTCGGTTGAGTCAGGCATCGTCCTCCAGGGCTGACGCAAGAAGCTTCATCCTTCCAACTGTACTGGCTATTTTCAGACAAGATCGGTCGGCCCTGTTTTAACCCCGTAAAACCCACAGACCCATATATGGGTCCATCTAATGCAGCTGCTGTATTCAAACCTGTGGAACTTCAGGCCTGTTTTAATTTCTTTTCCCAAGGTTTCCAACAGTCTGAAATATGTCCTGCTGAATTACAGGGAGTTGTGTTTAAAATGATGCACAAGATCTAGATATTTTCTATTTGATGTAAAGCTGTGGCCATAAAAACATGGCGCAATGGGTTTGAATATTTCTCCCAGTATTAGCGAGATGTAGCTTCTGTTGAACACTGCAACCAGCAGACACAGAATATGTATACATTGTCCTACGATTTGGAAAAAATAATTTATCCGACTTTCAACCTTCTTAAGGGAAAAGTTGGAGTTTCAGGAGTTAAATGTAAAGATTTCTGCTGCCGTTTTCTTTACTCCCGTTGCAGAATTGGAGACCTTTGCCAAAAAGAACCCCAAGCAGACGATGAGGCGCTTGGAGGCGTTCCTGAGGGAGAGGCGTCGTGGCGGGGGAGGGGGCGGGAGGTCGTCACCTGACGTCTCGTCCCACAGCGCCTCCCCCAGGAACGGAGGACCGCGGTCCGGCCTGGGGGCATCGGCCAGGGGCAGCAAGGAGATGAACTTCACCGGCGTCTGTGAGCTTCCACCAGAGATGGAGGGAGAAGCCCGGCTTATCTGAGGTGGGGTTGGGGGTGGGGGGTTCGGAAACCCTCCACCCCCCACCCTTTGCCCCTGTAACGACATTGGCTCTCAGGGTAGGGGTTGGGTACTGCCCCGAAGCAGTGGTCCGAAGTCAGGTAGCCACATGCTAACGTTTGCCCACGGCTGTGTTGAGAGGCCGGGGCAGCAGAGTTGGTGTTTTGAGGGTTGTGTCTGTTTGTGTGGATATTGGGCTTCCCCTAGTGCCATCGGTCCATCAGTGAACACCCTCCATTCTGAAGCACCTCGAACTCCCCCCTCAACAGCCCCCGGGCCCTGTGGTTCAGCGCTTTGGCCCAGCCCACCCTACCACCTAGCTGTCCAATCACACTACACCTTCAAAAACCTCTAGTGAAAGTAGAGTGTAAATCTCCGGTTTTGATTGCCCACCTAACATCTAATGGAGTGCATGCAAGTCCTCAGGACCATACTGTGTGTGGGTTTAACACAGAAATTTTCCCCATTCTCTGGTCAAATATGTATGACGTAATGCCTTTTTTGCTGTCTAAAGCTATTCTAACCACTTTTCTGCCCCAAAATAACTGTCTGTAAATGATACATGGGCAGTGAAGGCCAAATAAAGCACAGAGCACACAAAGTATGTCAGAAATCAATGCCAAGATTGCCCTCCCCAAGGTTTTTTCAGGCCAAATATGGGTGTGACTGTACTGATGTCTCAGAAATGCCCCTGATGCAGGAAATGGCTTTGCTTGACTTAACCATGGAATTGATATTTGCTTTGCCACGGGGAAGGGAAATGGAAATATGAATATAATTAGATTGCATATGTACACATAAATACAAAGCACTATTTGCTCAAGGTGCACCAAACAAAGGCCTAATTTCTTAGATGACGCGGCTGACCAATCAAAACAAACCTGTGAGTTATGTGCTTGTGTGATTGGATGGCTGTGTGGGTGTGGAGGGAGGTGCTTTGACTGGAGTGAGCGCTTGCTGTGTGGATGTCTTTGGATGACTAGGGGAGTCCGCATCCTACATTCTTACAAATCAGGAAACTCGCCCAGTGCGCATTTGGCACGTGCACACTTAACTTCAGAGCGCTCAGGTGGTGAACCTGTCTTTAAGCGCAAAAGAGCGGCCCCTACTGGTGGCACCTGATAAAATATGAAAAGCAAGGCCCCCGGTGGGGTGTGAAGGCTCCTGGTTTGACGAGACTCGCTCATTAGTTGCTCTTTCTGTTCAGTCTATCTTCTGAGCATATTTACCCTGTCTGCCAGTCAGAAGTTTTGGTACACCGATAATTTTCAAGCACAGCGATAGGGGGGAAAAAAAGGAATGTGAACACATTTTGTTGTTTTACAAAAAAGCTAGATCATGGATTCATGAAAATAGCCACATTGTAGCCGTGACAGCCATAATTACTCCCGAGTGGATTTATGGCATTTTTTTCCTCCCATTTCTTTGGTTTTCGAGGTTCACTCCCAACACCACTGCGGGAGTTTCCAGGATTTCCTACACCTTTTGTCTTTCCGATCAATCTCAACCTAGCTTGATCTTTCTAATTATTGCCTGTTTTTAATATCTCCTGGATTTTGGCCGCTATCACTATCTAAGCAACTGATTTTTGTTTTGTTTTATGACCCATTCATATTTTACCCTGTATTATTTGAGGCTTTAAGTTAAGCTGCTTGTATTGCACTACAAGCATGAACAAAAACATGAGTGAAGTGAACCAAACTCTCTGGCTGTTAGCGTAGGGCCGTTTCAGGGATCGCCAAATCTGGACCTTGAATCCGAAATCTTTTCTCCCAGGTAGTTAACTAATTAATTGAACAATTAGTGCTTCTGATTGGACAAACTGCCTTCACAACTGACTCCCAAATAAGGGTGGGTGGAAAACCAGCAGTTCTCGAACCGTGAGGACCATGGTTTGATGATCCATGGTCCACATACTGCGTGTAAGACAGTTTAGTACTATAACAGATGTGCTGTGTTCAGCACGAGTTCAGGGGCTCGATTGCTCTCTGTTATCTGCAGGAAGGAAGTGCACGTTTTTGTAAGGCCTCCTTTTTTTCCGATGAGTTTTTCTGCGCCACTTAAACGTGATGAGAGCTCCCAGTTTTTGGGGGATATATTTTTGAACAATTGAAAACTATGTTAGTCTTTTGCAAAGGAATACCTTAACGTGAAAAATGAATGGCACTTGAATAATTCAGTCACTTTAGTCTGAATGAAGGTGGGTTTTTGTGTCCGCATCCGTTGAGTCCTGGGTCGGTAGAGATGCGATTGTTACGGCACGTGAGACGCTGGAGAGTCGAACCAAAGTTGACCCGAACTAGAGTCCATAGACGGAGAGAGACGCGGCAACTCAAGAATAGGAGCCATTTTGTTTCCATCGCGCAAAAACGAGCCATTTTGGACATAATGAATCATTAGATTTTATTTGTTATTTTCTCGGAAGGGAAACATAAATTTTATGGGTAAAACAATAAACCAGATAGCAATGGTTTCGACTAGCATAAGGGGAGAAGATCTATGTTCGGACATGAGAATTGGAAAACAAAACAAAAAAGAAACTCATTAACTTTGAGACGGTGCCTGATAACACGAGGGAAACAAAATGGCTGCCTGACCAGATTTTCTGGAACCCTCATTTCGCAACTCTTTGAAGTAAGAACTCTAACCCGAACGACTGCCTGGGGATCTCATTCAAGTGATAGCATCCGTGCGCTACTTCTTCTGCCGCGGACAGTATTTACTTGGGTCTCGGCCCAAGCTCAGTGCACTAGTGTAAGATGAAGCAAAGTTTTGAAATGTGACTCAATTCAGTTGTGTGAGTTTCTGTGAGGAACATGGTGCGCGTAGTGAGTCAGTGTCAGAGAGGGAAGGCGTGAAATTACACTTGATAAACGTGATAAAAATGATGATCTAAATAAACATGGGTGCCTTTAGAGGCCTTGGGAATCTCCAAGGAGAAATGAGAGAGATGCATGCTGGGTAATGGAAACACTTTGTACCAGTTTGTGTGTACGTGTTACGACGGGGAAAGTGATCCATATAGAAGTCTATTCTATATACCGTTGCAGGTGAAGTTATTTAGTTGCTAGATTTTGGCACACCTTCATAGGGTGGTCCAGCAGTAGGGTTGATACTTCAATCATTTTTCAATAGCATGTCAGGTTGCATTAGAGCTGTAGCATCAAATATTATTGGTGTTTTTTTCCCCTTGTGACTCTTGTAATATGAATGAAATTGTCGTGTCTACTCAGTTCTGGTCTTAGTGAAAATGTGGAGCTTGCGACTGAATTCATTTTACTCATTTTTGTTCTTATACAAATTACACATTAAGTAGCTCAGAAGTAAATGTGGATTGATCAGACTGGCCATAGTTTTATTGAAGCTTTATCTTCATTTGTTAGTTTTGATGGTCATGAAAGCATGTCTAGATTGAATGCAGTTTGTGAGGTCACAAATCTTCATTCCATAATTTTTTGTCACACTGTTGAGGTGATTATCATCAGGAATGGTCACATAGTTAGCTGCTATCTGCTGGGGCCTAGAGTCAGGAGAACTGGGCTGGTGGAACACTACCCTGCTTGTACTTCATAGACATTAGTACTTAAAAGTATAAACACCTTTGCACAGTCAGGACCTCTGTTGTGTGAACGGTTACCGCCTGCTGTGTGAATTTGGGTTGTGTTTGAAAGTAAGAGTTATATTTACATTCATCTAGGACATTCTGGAGGAAAATTAGGCTTCGTTTTTTTAAGTCTGTTTTGTCTTACTCGTGTAGACAGCTGTGGATGCTTCATCGCCCTGGAATGGAATGTCGACAGTGCCGAGGAGTGGTGTTATTGGGGGCAAGATGCGGTTATCTACTCTGTGTTGTATTGTTGCTCGACCGCATGGGGATGAGTCGGGCACTTGGGGGGCTTCCAGGATCGTTTTTAGTGACGACTCTCACTGTAATGACGTTAATACTCTCAAATATTGCTGTAAATCTACAGGACTTTACTGGCAATTAGATGCTTGTAAATCACGGCACCATTTCCAGTACAATTTTTTTTTCTTTATTGCTTGCAGTAGAAAGATTTACTGACCAGTTTATGGCAATTTACTGTTGGCAGTAAAGTACTGTATATTTTACAGCAGAGTTTTTTACGGTGCGGGGTAAGTTTCATCCATCCTTTTCTTCGCCCTCACCCACTCAGTTTTCTGAAGTTAGTGAATGCCTCCATCTCCTTGCCCGACCCAAATAATTATTTACATGAATCACTCTTTCCTTTGGGAGATGTTTTGACTCAAGTGAAACTAAGTGGAGGTTTGTACATAGAGAATAAATAATGATTGTAATGGTGTGATTGTTACTTGGGCATTATACTGAAGTACATCTATAACCTTTTACTTGAGCCAAATACATCCCTGTCCACCTTAGTATTTTTCGGTGTTTCCTCAGTGATTGAATCAATAATTTGATTATTTTTTTTAGCTGAAAATGTAGCACAAACTGTATCTTATCTCCCTCACTTATATAACCTGGACATGTAATACGTATTTTACAAAACAAATATTTTAGAGGGAAATGGTAAAGAATATAAACAGTCACAGAGTGAACATTATACAGGCTTGCACGCTCCGACAAACTTCGCTATCAGTCTGCTTAATTGGCGCCCTGCATATTACAACTGTAGCAGTTAAAAATTATACAAAATCAAATAAAATGCGCTGGTTTTCTTGTGGCAGAGTGCATTCGCTTTACATAGTTAATTCTCCCTTTTTACAAGGATGAGAATTATTTTTCAAAAATAATCGTGCTCTGGGTCCTCGACTTGAAAGTCATAATAATTAGATTTCTTAATCCTTTTCTGATCAAAAAGGGACGTCTGTGCCTGAGTGGAGATGCGTGTAGCTTAAGTGAAAAAAAGAGCAGAAAATGCAGACTCAACTGCTGTGATTTTGACCCTCTTTATCTATGTTTTCTGTCAGAAAATAAACGAGGCTGTGGAGGGTTAAGAGAACCAATCAAAGTGAGTCTGTAATCCGATTTATGTCTTTCTTCCTTGTGGCCAAGTGAAAAGGTATCACCACTATGTATTGTCTGGTTTAGTGTGTTACTCCTTACCATCTCTAAATTTGCATGTTGCACTGGTGCTAAACTCTTGTGGGCTTTCGTTCTTGAAAGTGATTAAATGCTGTCTCCACGCATGCACCGACCTGTTGTTCACAAATTTGCACACTGCACTAGCTGACAGTCGCAGCAGGATCAGCGGGCAGAAGCTAAAGCGATCATCCTAACAGTGCATTTTTAGTCCAGAAACTGAGATTGAACGCAGCTGGTCTCAATCAACTAATAAAATCTGTGACATGAATTTGATGTTTAAAATCAAGGGCTTGATGTCTTGGGCACTTAACCTGTCCGTGTTTTATTACTTGTGGTCGAGGATGACGATGTCCCTTGCCATTTTCAGTGCTGTAATAATTCCAGTAATTTCTATGCTATGACGGTCTTTTTGGTTCAGTATCAATACAGAAGCTGCGCTGATATCTGTTAAGGAATAATATGTAAACTGCTTCTTTTGGTGATGACAAGATGCCCTTTAAAACAAAAGTAAATCACTTCCTCTACTTTTTTTTTTTTTTTTGCTCTTTATTTGAAATTTTTTGTCATTTATCCTTACTTGTTGTTCCTCTCCCACAGCATTTTATGTATCCAGATTGTAGAAACCCTATTTTATATTGAAGTTATTCCAGAATATATATGGTTGTACAGTAATGTATTCTCTGGAGAGACATTAATAAATGCCATTTAAAAAGTATTGCGCTTGGCTTTTCATGACTGCTTTGCACAATCCCAAGTCTAGAAGAAGGCACATCATGGGGAATGCGAAAAAAAATCAGAAAGGACTGATTTTAATAGTCTGGTCTCCCTCCACTATGTTATAAACTGTAAAACACAATGTTGTATGTTGTAAATGTGAATTTGCTTGCTTATTAAAATGTACAATGCGTTGACTGCAACAGAATCCAAAAAAGTTTGCACAGTTGACTGCTTACCACTGTGTAACAGCACCGTGTCTTTTAATCACTCTCATCACATGTTTGGGTACTGAGGACACCAGTTGGTTTAGTCTAGCAAAAGGAATTCGCCCCCATTCCTCCCATTATGCAGATCTTCAGCTGCGCAATTGTGCGGGGCCTTCGCTGCTGTAGATTTTGTTTCATAATGTGCCATGCCTTTTCAGTCAGGGACAGATCAGGACTGCAGGTAGGCCATTCTAGCACCCCCACTCTGCTTATGCAGCCATGCATGTGTAATTTATGCAGAATGTGGTTTGGCATTGTCTCGTAAAATGCAGGGACTTTCTTGGAATGGACAATGTTTAGATGGCAGCACGTGTCGCTCCAAAATTCGTACACAGCTTTCTGCATTTATACTGATGCATGTGCAAATGAGACATGCCGTGTGCGCGGACACACCCCAATACTGTGACAGATGCTACCTTTTGGACCTGATGCTGATAACAGCCTGGGTTGTTCTTGTCATCTCTCGTTCGAGGGATGGTGGCTGTTTTATTCTAAAAGCACTTGAAAAGTTGACTCGTTGCACTGGAAAATAAGCTTACGCTGTGCTGGTGTCGATGTCAGATGACAGAGCTGAGCGAAACTGGTGGTGCTTTTTAACAGTGTTGATATACGGCCGCAGCTTTGCTTTGTAAAGCTTTAAATTGCATCTGTGGATGCAGCTGCGAATGATGTTGACTGACAGAGGTTTACCAAAGGTATTTCTGAGCCCAGGTTGTGATATCATCAGGACCTTTATGTACTAAAAATTTTAAGATGGTGTAAAATAGTCATTTGGATTCTATCTGAATCTGACTGAAGGGATGTGGGCTACTTGAAATCAAATAACTGTCAAAATCTGAGCTACCGCCCTCACGTAAGTATAATGTTATTGTATTAGTGGTCATGCCTTGGATGCAAACGGGCGCTTTAGACGCTATATGGGTTCAACTCATTAAGAGTTAATGATGAGCACTTACTCCTTCCATTTCCATTTGTATTATCTGAAATAATCCTAATCCAAATCTTGGTAGACTATACTCTCTGGTTTATTGCCCCATACATCACATCATCATGTGGCAATCAACAGTTCTGTGTGGACTATATCAGCAGGATCCCAACTGACAACGTGGGCTTTCCTCCTCCATTGGTGCCATAGCTGGACTGCAATGTGATGGGGACCTGCGACTCATCTGACTTATCCTACGACTGCTGCTCGAAAAAAGTGAAGTGGGTAATTCAGGAAGTACACTGTTATCTGATTCTACAACTATTTTAAGGTAATTTAGTCGCCCACTTCAAGCCATTCAAATGGTGTTTGGAGATGAACTTTGTATTTACTGTTCAGGAATTTTTTTCCTGCATATGTAGGGCAGGCCAGTGCCACTTTCAAAGAACGATAGCCATGTTTTCTATTTTACCACATGAGAGCGCTCTTTAATAAACAAAAGTGCAAAAACAGGGCCCACGTTACAGGCAATATCTCAAGTATAAACGCTGATCTGTACAAAAACCACATGTACTGGTTTGTACTATGCTGATGTGTCAACATACCTCAAGTGAAATTTTAACGAATTGGTGAGGAATTGCCGTGTTCGTAAAATCGTTGAGCCGTTTTTGGAAGATTTTTTTAAACCGGAATTTTAAAATGAGGTTTGAGCACATGAACACATTGACCATATGTGAATTTTATTTTAAAAATAGTTTGGTTCGTCAGCGAAACACGTCGCTCAGTTTAATTTCATCCGTGAATAAGGCCATTTACTTCGCTACTCCTATTTTCCTTTCCACAGAAGAACGTTACGTAGGCTAAACTGCGTCATTAGCCTATAATAACATGCTCCCAATTTCTCAAAATTCGGGCTCCACTACCTAGTGTCTGTCCGAAGACGAAATTGCGCTTGCTGCGGTTTAGTACTATTTTCCAGATGTCAGCCTTTCGTGTTTATTTGCCATCCACGAAGCATCAAATAGGTTGCCTTACTCTTTCCAAAAACAGTCAAAATTCCTCAGTGCCATGCGAAGCATACTTTGTCTGTGGAAGTTCAGAGTCGCGTCCAGGAAAAAGCTATGATCAGACGTACCCTAAGATGCTGACCAACTGTCCTTCATCCTGTGTCAGTTCTTGGTCTATCTTCTTGCGCATTCTTTCAGTATCTTTTACAACGGCCCGGTAACATGACACAGCATTTTAACTCATGATTTAATTACAGTCAAGAGTTTTATTGTTAGTTAAGGCAAACCTGTTCCTTCAGGCATGATAAATCATACAATGAGCGGCTGTCATATTTCTTTAGCATAAACGTAGCCCTGTACTGTGAATTAACCATTATGTTCAATACCCATATCCTGTCTGAAGTGTTTGCATTGGCTACACCGGCCATAAAGGCAGTTTATTTTTCTTTTCTGCCGATGTCAACCCTTACTCGTATTTCTGGCGACTCAGAATAACCCAGTTTTGACGAGCATCTGGCATCCAGTGCTGAATCATAGTTTCAAATGCAAACATGCTGTGCTGGCACGAGAACCACCCGAACCGTCAACACCCCTCCTCCGCCATTCCAGCGCGCAGAAGCGCTCGCGAACGGCTGTTGCAGGGCACCTTTGCCCGCTGGTTTTGTGGCCATTGGCTTTTCTGGGAATTTCTGAATCAGTGCATGGGTAAGATGTGACACGAGGAACTGATGTAGTTTGTCTGTTGTGGCCTCTTTGTAGCCAGAACAGCTGGCTGCCTGCACTGAGTGAACTCGGCATTGAGTGAATACGCTGAAATTAAGTGAAAAGTGCTGTATAAATATGCCATCGTCTGCTAATGCGCATAACAGCAGTCCTCTTTCCATCTCCCGCCTCCCCATATCTCCCCCCCAAAGAAAGGAAACACGTCTTCGGGGCTACACATTCATAAGTATGGAACCTGGAAGTAATTACAGTATTTTCAGATCTGTAACAATTTAAGTGTTAGCCATCTAACTTGCACTTTAAAAAGAAGGAATTTTTCAGAAATACTTCATGTAACAAGCATGAGTGTGATCCTTTAGACCTAATGTCAATACATGTGTTTCATAATAGGCTGAAGGGTACCTGAAATAAACCAAACACCAGCTAAAACATAGTTCAGTTTCTCTGTAACCAAACTCCGTTTTATTTTATTGATACCTCTGGCATGATTTAATTGAATGGACTTTCAATCTCTCGAGTATAGAACCTTCAGCAGGATCCTACCGAGACGGCGGGGGAATTTTGAAATACTGGTTTCAGAAGCATATTCCAGCAGCTTTGAAAAATATGTATTTCTGAATTTGATAGTAGTTTCAGGGGAATACTGATTTTAAAATACTTTGGCTTGCGTCTCTGTCAGCAATGCTTAAAGCAGATGTCATACAGTAAAATCCATGATTGGTATAAATAATGCCCTTGGAGTCCTGATTTTCTTGCTGATAAAATGTGCACCTTCCAGGGGAAATTATATGCCAAGTGATATATATTTTAAAAGTATATTCAAGTACAATGTATTTTACTTTATCTGTCATAATTATATAAAAACAAACAGTCACCATAACATGCATTTGTTATATTCTGGTTATAGGGAGCAGGGAGCAATGGAGTTTCGAGAACCAAATGCAACAGTACAGGAATGCTTATGAGACAGCCAGCCAGTGACTTCTTGAAGTCATTTCATTTGTAACTGTTGAGATTTACGCATTTGGTACATGAGAGAGAAGGAAAGAGAGGGAGACTAACAGAGAGAGTGAAAGACAGACAGGGAGAAAGAGAGAGAGAAAGAGAGCTCAGCCTTAAATAAGGACATGCATTATTCAAGTCAGCATTCAGGGTGGTCTTGTTGAACCCTTGCAAGGTTAAGGTTAGTGAGTTCAGGATGAGGAACACTTTGCCTTATTGTTCTCATCTCCCGAGTCCAGTTTTACATGGTCCATACACTTTTTTGTGCGTGAGTGGGTTTTAGGCTGTATGATGGTTTCTGATTGAAGTGCTTGGTAACACAGACGTTACTTTTACCACTGTGGCCTGAGAGGTGCTTGTACACTGGAGATTCTGATACATGCATGGGCATTAAATCAGTGCATAATCACTCATACTGTTCTGTAGTATCGTATATTTACATGAGCCTACATTATTGGTATTTAGCAAATTTATCCAAAGCAACTCTTATAGTTGATTAGATTTATGGAGCAACGTGGGTTTAAGGGCCTTGCTCAAGGGCCCAACCACTGTACTGATCTTATCAAGGCTGCACTGGGGTTGAACCTTCAACCTTCTGAGTCACAGTCAGGCATCTCAGCCAACAGCCGCCAGGCATCACCACATCACAGTCCTTGAGATCGAACGACTGCTGGTTCTTCGCCTTGACTTCACCTGGAGCATGTTCTAGATTGCCGAGTCAAGGGAAAGCTTGCAAGTTCTCGCACTGTGAAGACAAGCGAGAACATCAGCGAAGAGTCTTCCCTTACCTTTCAAGATCGGGTCCAATATTGACACAGCTTGTTCAGTGGAATTTGATGCAAACGTTAGTTGGCAGCCATGTTGGAAAATGTGCAAAAACTCAGGAGTCGTTCAAAACTCTGAAGTCTTCCCTCGCGAGACCGAGGTGTGAGACCCTTCGGTCTCGAACATGCCCCGAGAGTCAGATGTCAAGGCAGTCTAGCCAATCAGGAGCACTTATTGTTTGTCTTATTAGTTATTTACCTGGAAGAAAAGAAAACCAGGGCTGGATTTGGATTCAAGGTCCCGATTTGGTGATCCCGGCACAAGCCCCGTGTTTCTCAAACCTCTCCTGGCGTACCCCTTGTCCTGCATGGTTGGAATCTCTCCCTGCTCCAGCATAGGCGATTCAAATGATCAGGTTGTTATCAACCCCTGAAGCTGCTTTACAATGAGCGAATCATTTGAATCACCTTTACTACAGCTGGGAGAAATCTAAAGCACTGCTCTAGGCTGCCCCTCGGGGTGCCTCTGTAATTAAAAGCAGTGTTTGGGTGACATTTGTTGCACAAATAAGCTCAGGTGCGACGTGGTTAGCAGACTGCAAAGGGAAATGTGGTAGTGGCTGGCTACAGGTGTTTTAAAGCACAGAAAAGCGTGGGGATTTTAGTACGATAATATGAGTCCTGCAAAAATGTTGTAGAACAATTTTGCAATGCTTTGCTGTTTGACTTCGCTTTGAGGAATCAGATTCTGCTCACGGGCACAATAGGTTGGTCGAACATCATGACCAGTATTGGCTCAAGTAGCCCAGTAAAATCCCTTAGTGGGTAAGAGTCCCTGTTCCAGGAGATCTATTTCCTGTGAGTTTTCGCAAAGTGGCAAAGCAGGTCTCATTCAGTGGCTTGATATTTTCCTAGAGCTGGTAATCATTAGACAGCTACACCAAATTAGGGTTGAACTGCGAACCCAGGATGATAGATCTCCAGGAATAGGGTTGGTTACCACTGCCTTAGATCAGTGTTTCCCAACCCTGTTCCTGGGCTGCGTCCGAATAGTCTTTTTTGCTTAGGAAAGTTCCTAACTCCTAGAAATCGATCCGGAAGTATTTACGAGCCAGCCGTGATAAGTGTGTTCGGATTCTTTAAATGTAAAGGAAAGGTGCCACAATGCTCCCTAATTTATCACCTTTAGCATAGGGTACACTGAACCATCCTTTTCGAAAAGAAAGGAGGAAATGCTATCCCGCAATTCCGCGATGACCATCCATCCGGCCTATCACGAAAACAAACAAACATGACGGGCAGGAGGCGGGTGATCACTGTGCCTAGTGTAAGTGCATTCGGATTCTCTTATTAGCGCGGTTCTCTTCCTAAGCTGTGAAAGAGTCCCATTTACACCTTTCCTTTACCTCATGATGTTTTACACAGAGGTTACAGAAAAGTGGTTTGGAATTAGACGATAGGACGTAATTTTTTAACTATTCGGACGCAGCCCCGGAATATCTCTGCCATGCACATTTAATCTGACACACCCAGTCAGACGCTCTGCTGACGAGCTGCTCTGCTGAATCAGGTGTGTTAAATCAGGGGGACATCTAAAATTTGCTGGAGAGGGGTTCTGGAGGAATAGGGTGGGAAAACACTGCCTCAGAATATGCTCATTTCCCGAATTAATTCTTCCATCGACTGGCAAATCTAGGTTAGTGGGACAAAATATTGAGGAGGCCTCTTTACTGTATTTTCACCACCGGATAAATGGGGCTTGTGAAGCTAGTTCAGGCAGACAACTCGAGGCATGCCCCACTCTCACAGGCACTCCTACACATATCCGCCACTGCTTTATCCCTCTGTTTGGTGGGCTATTTAAGCTGCTTTTCTGCTCAGCCCCTGCTGCAAAAGCATACCTCTATCTGCTGCTGTACTGCATCACTCTCTGCTGCTGATAGTTAACATCTCAACTCTACCACTGTGGGATCAGAATTAACTGTGGGGGAAGGGAGTGTGTGTTAGGGCTCGAGCCTAGGCGGCAATTATCATTGTATCCATTTGCTAAAACTGCAATTATGCTGATATGTTAAGCTGACTGAAATACTGTGACATTAATATTATGGACTGAACACCCCATGAGGCGAAGGGTATTGCAACAGAAACACAACTGAGCAACTTAATCAAACTGAGGGGTGAGAATTACATCAAATTCAATGTGCCAAATTCGCCAAAGAGGCTAAAGTTCATATGTAAGCAATGACTTAGACTTAGATGTTTTGTTTTTCTTTGTTGCGGGAGAAAGAGTGCTCAGAGGAAACCCTTTCAAATATACAAAACATACGCAAAGGAAATTCAGGCGGGAACTCAAACCTCAGACTAACTTTATGTAAGCACCCGTGCTAATCAGTGCACTGCCCAACATTATCATTAGCCTTCTGTATGCATTTGGACTCATGTGAAACTGCTTCAGTGAGGGGACAGAGGTGATTCTCTTGCCTTTGGGAGACTATTTTCCTGCCGTTGGAAATCCTCCCATCGTGAGATTGCTACTGGCTGGAAAACTCGAGAAATGAGTTCATTTTTTTGCCATTCTCCAGCTTTGCTTAGATGATTAAGATTGACGCTACTCGTAAGTCTTTGAATATTAATGGCGGTGTATTGTGAGTGGTATTTTTGCTTTTTGATCTACGTTTTTTGACAATCATTTGAACTCGTACAGAGAAATAACACTGCTCCCCCCCAAACTGCCAAGGGCTTTATAGTCATATGAAAATATATTTTTTTGTAATTCTCTGGCATACAGCTCGAGGATTACACTAAAACAATTGAAATCTGACTTCAAATGCCAGAAATATGGAAAAGGCGAGTCAGACTTGGATATGATTTGTCAAGGTAAAATAATTTACAGGAAATTATTTATAGGATTATTTTGAAAAAAAAAAAAAAAAAAAACGTCACGGCAGCCTGTCTGGTATTGTTGATCTGTATGAGTGAGGCATTACTCACCTCTCAAAGCTACGGTGTATACCGGACACCTGATTCTGCAGGCTTAAGCCGCTTTCACACTGGACGCGAAACGAATTTTTCGCGCGACAGATTACATTCAAAGTCAATGCAAAACGCGCGTATTTGCGTCTTTGCATTGACTTTGAATACAGTCTGCCGCGCGAAAAATTCGTTTCTCGTCCAGTGTGAAAGCAGCTTTACTGTTCCAGCATCGCCGGGCGATCTCTTATGGATTTGGCTGGCATCCGCGAATTCCTTGGCCAGCATTTACAGCAAGCCAATGCTCAGAGTACAAAAAAATGCAGCAAAGTAGCTGAGCAGAAAGACATCTGCCTGCAATCACAGCATCTGGTTTAGGTCCCTCTCAGATGTCTGGCAGCACTTTTGCTATATGCTGCGATGGGGTGGACGGGTTGCTGCCAGTAATTCTCAGTGGAGCTTCTCATTATGAGAGCCATAAATCAACACAGGTTAAAAACACTGGGAGACTCATAGCCGTCTCTGCACCGCAGCCAGTTTCCAGGTGATGACGCCGCAAAGCGTCAGCGTCTCTTTTCCAGCAGCTTCCATTGGGCTTGTCTCACTCATATAGCCATCTCCAGGAAAACTAGACTTTCCTTAGAAGTTAAATGCGGATGTAACCATTTGATGCTCTTTTCAGTTGTGTCGATGTGACAATTCTCTCCAGATTCTATACTGCGCTCCGACAGAAGAGCACAGTTTATGAGCTCGAGGTTATGACCACAAAAGTGTGATTTTAGAATGAGTTGAGAAGTAGTTGAATCCAAGGCTTCAGTCCATCAGTCCATCTGGAAAGTTCTAGAGCCTGAAGCCGGTCCAGCAGACAACCAATCATGTGCCAGCAAGTCATATCACATGACCATTAATACTGTATACAGCCCAAATGTGGTAAAAGAGAGTTGAATGGCTATGATGCTGATGCTAGCATGCTTTAAAAGTTTGATAAATGGTTAGCATGGCTAATCATGGCAATCTGAAAAATTAAACTTCATGGATGCTGTCCACACAACATTATTGATTAGGTACATGACGCGGATCTGCTGTGGATTATTTTTAGCTGTGCAAGCAAGCAGCTTTCTGTTTATTTTAAAGAAAGAGAGCGCTTAAACACTGCAACAACGAGGCTGGATTGCTGTTCATATCCTTTGCACTGTATTCTCATCAGCAGAATGGAACTGTGCCTTGGAATGCATCTAACAGGCCTTGAGGCATTCAATAAGGTTTTCATTTCTTCTCTCTCTCTCTCTCTCTCACTCATTATGAGTGCCGTGGAAGGACAAAGAAAACAGGAAAAGAATGAAAACAGGTTTACCCCATCTCTGCCATATCACTCCGCAGCATATTTTAAACTGGGCCAAATTGGTTTTGCATTGCAATTGCAAAATATTAACTGATAGCCAGCCAGCCAATGGCTGATTTTAGGGGAAGTCTACACTACCAGTCAAAAGTTTTAGGACGCCCCAATTTTTTGTTGAAAATTATGCAGTTCCAGTCCAATGAATAGCTTGAAATGGTACAAAGGTAAGCGGTGAACTGTCAGAAGTTTTAAACAAAAGGTAAGGTAACCCAGGTTTTTTGTACGCCGTCGAGTAGGTGAAAGGATGGTTCATCAGTGTGTGACATCAGCTGTCAAACATGGAGGAGGAAGCGTGATGGTCTGGGGCTGTTTTGCTGGATCCAGAGTCAGTGACTTGTACTGAGTGAAAGGCACCCTGAACCAAAACGGCTACCACAGCATTCTGCATTCTTCATTCCACAACAAGATAATGACCCAAAACATAAGTCCAAGCTCTGCCTGAACTACCTTCAGAAAAAAAGAACAAGATGGTAAGCTTGAAAACATGGAGTAGCCAGCACAGTCTCTAGACTTAAACCCCATCGAGATGGTTTGGGATGAACTGGACAGAAGAGTGAAAGCAAAGCAACCTACAAGTGTCACACACTTATGGGAACTTCAGCAACAGAGTTGGGAAGAACTTTCTGAAGAATATTTGATTTCCATTGTAGAAAGAATGCCACCAGTGTGTTCAGCTGTTATATCTGGAGAAGGTGGCTTTGAGTTAGAAGTTTAAATTACATTTTGGTTTATAAATTGATTCCATGATTTCTTTTTTAACTTCAATTGTTAATTTGTTCTATCATGTCTATGCTTTCATTCCAGAGTACAATGAGACATTAAGCTGCATAATTTTCGATTAAAAAACTGGGAAAATTGGGGTGTCCTAAAACTTTTGACCGGTAATGTATCTCCACATGCACTCGGAAGCCCTTCTGGAACCACAGCCACCGATTTCAGCGATCGCTCATGCCTTCCATTCGAGAGATCCGCTATCTCGCTTCCTGGATCAGTTCCTTTGCTGGAGGGTGCAAATTGTGTTTTTTAGGAGTGGCCATTTTGGGTTGAGCAGAGAATCGCCTTCTGTTTGCATAAGTTTCCGCACTCTCGCTGTATGTTGTGTGCAGCGGGGTCCTTAACTGTCCTTTTGGTCCTTACAACTTTGGTTGTATTATTTTAGTATAAGTCTATCCAAAAATAGCAGCCCATCATCTCAAATGAGAAGAAAATCAATCCGAATTGCCATGAGAATGTTTCTCCATTATATCAACAAGGTTTGAGGCTGTCTGCGGTACTGTCAGTCAGATTAACGGGTGTAAGTGATTTTTAAAAACGTCTGTCTGTGCCGTCTTCATTATGTCAACTAAATTTGCGCAACACGTGTTTCTTGAATCATTTTGGCACGGCGAATCCCTGGAGTTGACGTCAGATGTTCACGTAGTAAACCTAAGTCTATAGGCACATCTGTGTTGAATGCTGTAACCATGGAACATGATATTCTGTGTGTGAGTTTAGTCTCGCTTATGCACTGATGTCGAGCCAAGGTTTGCTGAAAAGGTCCCAGCATTATAGGCTTACGGACGAGACTCAACATGATTCTGTCTTTGTCGTTTTCAGTTTCTTTGTAGAACAGCAGCTTTGTAGAGCTGTTACTTACCTTAAATGGTCTTATTTTTAATGAAGTCAACCCTATACATTTCCCCCGGGTCTCATTGGTCAAAAATGTGAGAACGCATTTTCAAATGGCATCTGTCAATGCAAGCCCAAAAAACTGTGGTTCCCCAAGGAATATGTTGAGATTTGGTGATTAGAAAATTAGCACATAGAATAAAAATACCCCCGAGTAGGGTCCTATGTTGTTGTTTATGCAGTACCAATCAAAAGTTTGGACACACTTTGCTAATGTCACAGCACTCTTGTTTTTTGAGAAATTTAAACGGCTGAACTTCTCTACATAATCTCAAATGGAGTTTTGTCACAGGTAAACATTCAGAAGTTAAAAGAGAATAATTTTCTTGTTTGAATGGTGTCCAAAATTTTGAAATTCTCAAAGAAGCCATATTTTGCAAAGTAAAAAGAAAAACAAGCTCCTTCCATTTTCCAACGAACGAATTAAAGTCAAGCTGTTTTGGGACTTATTGGGCAAAAAGGTTGATGAAAAGCCACCTCAAGTGCAGCACGTCTTTGGGAAGTTGGACAGTTGCGCAGCTGCAAGCTCAGTATAGCCATATGACTGTCCTTGTGTGTGTGTGTGTGTGTGTGTGTGTGGGTGGGGGGCACCGGTCCAGGGGGGAGGAATGTGAGTATGCTCAGCAAATATGACTACAAACGCTGATTAGTTTGATGGATTTCAGAATTAGATCTTTTTTGCAAAATAAAGGGTTCTTCTTTCTTTATTTAACATGTATGGTAAGAAAAATGTGGGTTTGTCCAAACTTTTGACTGGCACTGTATGGCTACATGAATGAACTAGCTTCGGCTGCAGTCGTCCTCGCCCACAGAGTGACTTGCTGCTTGCTCGCAGAATGAAACCTGGTGCCTTGATAAAACACATCAGAAAAATTTCCCAGATCATTTTTATGTGATGTAGAATCCATCTTTTGATCATAATATGGCTTTCCTCTTAGTGAGGCTACTTTTCACGTTCTTAATCTTTACACCATTCATTGCGTGCCGGTAAAAATGTGTGAATGACATTGTGTTCCTGAAAAAGAAAAAAGAAAATACCCTTGGGTTGACCCGCCGAAGTTTAATATCCTGCAGATTGTCACGTATTGCCAATTTCCATGACGAAGGCAAAAGAGGTGCCTGACGGTCTCTCTCCTATTTCACAACAACAGTCTTTTTGCTGTCTCAAAATAGCGGGGATGTCAGGCTCCATTGTGCAATAGCTGGAATCTAGACGTCTCAAGGGGAGAAGATCTGCAATCTCATTTCCGAAAAATGGGGACGATGTGGAAAATTGTAATGAAAAGAAAACTGCGATTCTTAAATCATCCTTGATCTGTTGTAAATTAAAAACATTGCAAAGAAAATGTATTAAATGCTTTCCCATCTCTACTTGTATTACATCTTTGGAAAAAAAATCTCATGCAGAATTTCATGCCTGCA
Source organism: Gymnothorax javanicus (assembly GCA_029692085.1). Lineage (NCBI taxonomy): Eukaryota > Metazoa > Chordata > Actinopteri > Anguilliformes > Muraenidae > Gymnothorax > Gymnothorax javanicus. The sequence continues at coordinate 84,762,119 of CM056194.1, forward strand.
ACACATTTCTGAAAAGACAGGACAGAGATGCGATTACCACTGTATTACGTCACCTTTCCTTTTAACAGCCCTCCAAGTAAACATCTGGGGACTGGAAACACCAATTGTTTTCGCTTCATAAATGCGTTCTCCATTCTGTCCCAAGTTTTTAGGAATGTGATTGTTGGTGACAGACGATTGACATAAATAACTTGTTTTAGTCTTGAAATGTCCTAATTGGGGAAAAAGCTTTAACTTCTCAGCAAAAACTAGCAGGTTGAACCTGTATGCCTACCTGGAGCTTCTCAACATCTTTTTGCCACAAAAAATGTTCAATGGCAGCTCCAGTCCAGCAGGGCAGCAGTGTCTGTCATTTTTCCTTTGTTTAGGACCAAAGAGGAAAATTAATTGCCACAGATCTGCCAAAGAGTCCACATATCTTATGTCCAAGGCCTAAATTGGTCACTGCATTCTGCAGTCACAATGTAATATGGCCCACTCAGGCTTGACTTAGACTCTCCCACCTGCAAAAAAATGACAATTAAAAAAAGAACATTTTTCAACTATTGGAGAAAGCTCAAGAATCACAAAGCAAACACACTGATTATTCAGTGCACTCACACACAGCTTTGCACAATAATATCTAACGCAGAGTTCTGCTCACTGGAAATAAATCATGCCTCGTCAGACCAAACACAGTATTAACAATGGAGACACTTTAATCCTGTCTAGTTTCCTTTGTGAATAACAGTGTGTGTTTTTTTGGAATAATATGTCAGAACACCATCAGTAATTTGTGCTGCACAGCCTTTTGTGCAAATTTCTCACGCTTCCTCTGGAACAGACTGACCTTCCAGCCGATATCTCCTGTCGAAGTTTGTGCGTGAGGCCATGTGTGGGCATAATTTTGCATCTTTTGGTGTACGTTGATTGGTGTTGAGTTGACCTGAGGGAATGTGTTTGGCAGTGATGGAAAATTTAAGGGTCAGATGGAAAAACCTTTTGATGTTTCACCTGCCTGGCTGCTTTTTTGAGGTTCTCTAAAGGGACTGAGCCCCTGTCAGTCTTTTGTTTGCACGGGACAGAGTGTAATGATCTAATAAGAAACAGAAAGCAGTAATTTATGCAGAAATGAGCTATTTTTTACGTTGCTATTTTCTTCACCAGTTTTCTTACCATATTGGCAAATCTTCAAAAAATTCAGACTATTCCACCTCATTGGCTGCATTTTAAATTTTTTTTTTTTAATCTTATTTAGCCAGAAAGTTATAGAACTATGATATCAGGAACATTGTATAATATAAGACTCTTGATTAACTTTTTTTTTCAACTGAGGACAGTCCAACTTGTTGGGGAGGAAAGTATTTTGGAATGAAAGTGAATGACTGCTTGTATGAGGTCGCAGTTTTCCTGTTTTCGGAAAAGAATTGTTTCAGGATACAGTAATTTTGCAAATACCATCTCTGACGGATGATATTTTACAGGTGTCCAGTTGGATTATTGGTTGTTTTTTGAGGCTTTCCCTGAAACAGAGTAAAATGTCAGATACCAGTACGGTTTGCATAACTGTCTCTAAAGCATTGCGCTAACAGAGGTTAGCACACTTGCCATCACTTTAAACTCCTAGATCATGGGCCTTTCAAAGATAAAAGAGACTTTAAGAGTTGAGGCTTGCTCATTTAGGTTTGCCATGATTAGCTTTGCCAAGAAGCTGCCTTTAGCAATGTAGCCCAAAATTTAAATGAGGCTAGCATGTATTTGAAAAATGACTGAACATCAGTGAGTTCACTGACCATATGGTTACATGTTCAGTTTGTTAACCTCAGGCTTTAGGGTCTGAATACTGTGTTGTCGGTAAAAGATCAAACCACCATTCCGCAGCTTTACTGTACAATTTGCATTTGCTGCCTCTTATGCAAGTCCAGAGCTTCACTCCAAGCAGACAGAGCCATCTTTGATGCTTATTCTCTGAGCTTGTTGAGAGATAATCCTAACTAGCGCCATTACTGTTAGCTCCAATTTAGGTCATTCAGACCCTGTCTTGAAGGGTGCGTCAAACATGGTCAAACTTTGGAGTCAAAATTCTAATTTTTCCTGCAAAAAGTGTGCACTCTGTGCCAATTTGTGAAGACAGTATACTATTTGGATATTGGAGAAATATTTTCTGGACAAATCAGGTTGAATCACTTCATCTGAGACTCAGTGGATGACTTGGAAAAGATGACTGTGATGACTCTTGCTCAAAAATGTACAACACGGTGATGCCTCAAAACCGCAATTCTGGTGCGGTTTCAAAACACTGGTTGACAAAGCCGAGGGGAGTCAGTGAGTGATGTCACAGTGGCTTGTTCCTTAATGTTTCTTCAGTACATGGTTAACAAGCAGGTCTGCCTCACAATTGAAAATTGTTGGTTTACATGTATGCATGAAAACAAGGCATTTGAATAGATCAGCGTAATGAACACTCTGTTAATGGTTCATTCACCAAGGAGCTTTACAATATTCCCAGTAAGGGTCTGGCTGGCAATGCAGAATAGAATTATTTACAGAGTACAGTACAACAGACGTAGTGCTACATGGAAAGCTTTTTTTTTTTTAACCTTCACCCTTGTCTGAAAATCATCTCAGAGCATCAGTAAATATAATTTAGCTGCCGCTCTTATTTGAAGAAACTTATAGAGGATAAGACTATGCAGGAGCCCATGCTCCTGATGCAATATAGAGTTAGTCACCTTGCTCAATAACTGCTCTAGGGTGCGTCTCCCGAAAGCACAGATGCTAACTTACATAGTTGGGACCATTGACTGTGAATGGGCTAACTATGTAAGCTGCTAACTTAGTTAGCAACTATGCTTTTGGGAAATGTGCCCCTGATCATATATGACTGCATACTGGGACTTGAAACACCAACCTTCTGAGTACCAGTGTAAAACACTGAGAAGGCCAGCCTTCTGTGTGTGCGGTAAACCCAAATGTGCTTGGCTCTCAGTGCAACTAAGCCACTCAAATTTAACTGCTTCATAAAAGTAATCTGGGCGGGGATTCAGATGTGAGCAGTGGTGGCCGATGGACAGAGAGCAGAGAGGGCATGAAACATGCCTTTAAAGTGATAATTAGCCCTGATCTGCTTTCAAACATTTTCCTTGATTAAAGATGCTACAACTCTCCCCTCTCGGGTGTAGCTAATTCTCTTTGTTAAGACAAGACATAAAACTCGTCATTCGGAGGCAAAAATGTGCATATTTCAGTCTTTGTTTTCGTTTAAAGAGTCATGAAGCGTAGGTTTGATGACCAGGATCTGATAAAAGTTAACTTGGAACATCCCGACTGGTTTTTTTTTTTTTTTTTGGTGAAGGGTATTAAGGCAAGTGAATAAACCGTTTTATTGAATTTATTTACTCGCCTTAACATCTCATTAAAAAAGGAGCTGTGTGCTTAACTGTCAGTGGGTTATTCATATTATTGGAAAATGTGTGAATCAAGAAAGATGATTGAAAACAGGTCAATAATCATCTGTTTCAACGGATATTCTCCACCCACCCTGTTCTCTGTTCTACAGCCACCACAGGATGCGACCCAGTGGACCAGGTTCTGTGTTTTTCTGTGGTCTGCCTCTGTTTTGTCTTATTTGAGCCTTTGATGGCGGCACCTGTGAAATTGCATGAGCAGTGCAGATTATTTTGAAAAGGACTCATGATTCAAAACCTTCAATGCCAATCAACTTACCCCTGGAGTGTACTTGCAAGGCTTCTTAAGTTGTGACCTGAATATGATGATTGTTTCCTGCCCAATTTGCAATGATTCCAAATTCACCAGCTCATTTATCTGGTTTGAAGTGGTGATTTGACATCCCTCTTCCGGGCAGTGCTATATTTAATGTTCAATTTCCACATCTGGCAGAAATAAAACTTAATGACAATGACGATTGTGATGCTTTTACTCCGTTCTGCTCCGGCAGTTGATAGCAAGTACAACGTAATAAACAAAAATCATACTTCCCGAAAATATGTCAAACAATTGAAGTTGCTTTGATTAAAATAAAATGTGTCATCTGTTTTTAATAGTGCAGCTTGAGGGAGAAAAAATGCTTCCACTTCTCTTATGTGATCCATGTGCTTTTGGCGCTTTATCTCTCTTCTGTTTGATTTACGTTGTGCGCATATTAGGTCACTGCACCCCGGACCGTGACCCCAGTCCTGGAAACTCACAGCTACACTTTACGTGTTTGTACAATCTAAGTATTTTGAAATACATCGCTTTTCCTGATTTTTTTCTGCAATCTTTCATTTCCTCGCGTACTTCACGAGTTAAAGCAGAGTCGGCCGTTTTTTCTGTTTTGTTTTTACAAATGCATGGCAGTTTCCCAAACCGACTCAGGAGAGTGCGGGGACGGAGAGAGACGAGTGATACGGAAAAACTATAAAACGTACAGGAATGTCATCGCTCTCCTGCGCTGACATTTACTGAACGCAAACTGAAGTGCTCGTGCGAAACAGCGAATTTTTTTTTTTTTTTCCCCAGATCTGTCTGACACTGCAAATTGAGTGCAGAAGGCACACTAACCTAGTGCAGATTTTTTATTTGAATATAAATCTTCAGTTTACATTTTTTGCTGTCTCTTATTCATTTGTTTGCACTCGGGAAAGTGTGCGCCGGATTCGAAAGAATTCATTATGAATCATGCACCCTCTCTCCATCTCCCACTCACTCACTCTGTCTGGCTTTTCTCTCTCTCTCTCTCTCTCTCACACACACACACACACACACACACACACACACACACTTTCCTGTACCATTTCCCCCCCCTCTCTCTCTCTTTCCTAAGTCTCCACCTCTGATCTCTCCATCTTATGAGTCTTCCCACCTTCTCCATGACACACTGCAGAGATTATTCCGGAAAACTCCGTCCTCATGAAAAGAGGGCTGATCTCCTAGTCTACAGAGAGAGAGAGAGAGAGAGAGAGAGAGAGAGAGAACGACAGACAAAGAGCATCGTTTTTTTTCTTTGAAACATGCTGCAAGCTACATTTTAAGCTACAACTGGAATACAAACCATCTCCACACCTGTGATTTTTCTTGATTTTTTTCCCCGAACAACTTCTCCCCTAATTGGATCTAAGAGCCTGATTTCCTAGAGAACGGTTTAGTCACCCGCCTGAATCACGCCATCGGATTTTATACAATTTCTGGAAGTTTTATTCTCTCCTTAACCCCTGCGAGGGCTCATATTGGAATTTTTAGGGTTTTTTCCTGGGAAAATCTCTTGTTTGTGACCATCGCGTACATCTGAGAGAGAGAGAGAGAGAGAGAGAGAGAGAGAGAGCGGAAACACGCACTGCTTTTTCAGGCCGGCTCTCAGCTGCCCTGACTTCAACTCTCCCTGCGACTGTGCTGAGAGCTGAACGCCGTAGGCGGTACCCGTGGCAGGTAGGGTGTAAGGTAAGGCGGGCAGAGGATGCGGTGGGGCGTGGCGCTGCTGGGTGCCACCTTGCTGGCCCTGAGCTGGGTACTGGTGCACACTGGAGAAACGGACACCAAGGCCTTACTGAGGAGCAGCCGGGCCCTCAGAGGCCGGGGCCTAAGGGACGAGGGGCCCCTGTCACGATGGACAGAGGAGCAGCAGGATGAGCCGGGAGATGAGGAGATCCTGGACGGCGCCGAAGTAGGCCGGAAAAAGGGAGATAAAAAAGACAAGAAGAAGAACAAGAAGTCCGCAGAGGAAGCATCTGCAGGTAAAATGTAAAATAAACGAATGTAGCGCATACCAGGCATGACGTACCGTCGCCAGACATAACACTGCGGTTAAATGGAGGATTAGCTTCGTCGGAGGCCCGCGGCATGTTCGATCGCACGCACACCTGTCCCTCGGGCTGTTCTAGAAAACATAACAAGCAACACACCTGACTCGCACCTGACTTTCCTCAAAGCCAACAAGCATGAGCGTTAGCCAGCGATGACAGAATATTCTGTTTTTAACTTTCCTCTGGACGGGAGATGCAGATGTTATACATCTTGTGAACAGATTTTTACAGTATGCACTAGCTAGGCTAGTTTCAGTGACACTCAGCAAAAAAAAAGTAAAATTAAGATCGCTAAACCAAGTAACTATGTTTCTACTTTCAAAATCTGAAGCAGCATAGCCACTTTTAGTTAACCCCTTTGCGCAGAATACAAATAATGCCAATTTTTTCTGCCATGCATGAGCCTATTTAGGCTTTATAACTCAGTATATGTGTCACAGAGACTGTAGAAAATTATTCCAGTGAAGCAAGACATTTGGAAATTCAATTACAGAATTATTTAGGAATTAAATGTCGGAATTTACGGACGCCGGCATCTATATCTGCGCAAAGGGGTTGTTAAGGTGGGCAGATTCTTGTATTGTTGCTAGAAGGGCGCGCACCGTTTGTCCCTAAATGCCCCCAAACATACACACTTCTCTGAAGCTCTTTATTTAAGATTCCCTTTGGAATTGTGACGTGAACTTTCCATGTTGAATCTCTGCTGATGTTGTTCTTCATGATAAATTATGATAGCGGAGTGCATTTCTTTGCGTCCATGTGGAAAACTGAATATGACCTGACAGAGGTCTGGGTGCTGGAAGGATTTTGGAAAAACAGGGCCGCTGCCTGAAGACATAATGATCCCATTAGTGAAATATTCTAACAATCTTGATTGTCAAATATTCCAACGTGCATACATGTACTATTAATGCAGTCTGATGCATTTCACATTCATATTGGTCCTCCCTTAGGACGAAACTCTGTATGACCCTAAGCATTTTTTCACAAATGTGGATTTTACTTTTTTTTTTACTCATGAATCATTATGTGGAGTAGCACAGCCGTGCACTGTCTCCTCACAGCAGGGAGGTTGTGGGTTCAAATCTGGCCTGGGGCCTTTATGTGTGGAGTTTGCATGAGTTTGTGTGGGTTCCCTCCCACAGTACACAGACACACGTTGCAGATGAATTGGATGCTTAAGCATGTGTGTTAATCTAAGTGAATAGTCTATGAATGGGGTACCATGTGATTGATTGGCAAACTGTCCCTGGACCATAGAAGGATGGCATAGGCTCCCTGTCTGGTTATTAGCAGGTTTTACGATGGGTTGGTGGATGGGAATTAAAATGCAGTTGCTGCCTTTATTACTGCCGTCAAGGAGGTTATGTTTTAATCTGTTTGTTTGCCCATCTGTTAACAGGATAACTCAAAAAGTTATGAATGGTTTGGTAGGAGGATAGGTGGTAGTCTGAGGAAGAGTTGAATTAATTTTGGAAGTGATCCGGCACATATATTTGTTACCAAAAGAACAGATATATGGCGTAGCAGGGGTATGCGCTCTACTGAGTGCCCTTTAGTCACTTCTGTCCCTGAATGCAGTGTCCAGAAATCAGAGTAGACTTCAAAATAATGTGAAAATGTATGTTATTTATACCACCTTATTTTTATCCTCTATCTGCTATTTAAAGAGAAATAAAGGACTCATCTTAACACCAGTAATGATACAAACTGTTCCTGGCTGGAGTTATAATCAATTAGAATTTCTGAAGGATCTGGAAAGGCAGACATTAAATTTTCAAGGAAACTAACGTCTCAGACATATTCTTAAAAAAATGCTTAATCATAACATGAGCGAGGGAAAGCAGGGCTGAAGTGGCAGGAACCGATAAACCCTGGAATCATTCCACCCCTATCATCCATCTCCATTTATTTCCCCTGAGCGAGCAGAACAACAGGAAATCGCCACGCTCGAGTCGCAGTTACGCGTCTCCTACAACTCAAACCGTTCCTCTCTTACTGCTGTCTGTCTGGCAGTCAAACCCATCTCAGTCAACGCCGTGCCGTACGCCGCGTCTGACGCTGTGCCTCGTCTGTGAAACGAGGTGCAACCAAAGGTAAAATGAGGTCAGGCACTGAGGCCCGATAGAGGTATGATAGAGAGAACCGTCGTACCTAAAACTGAGGATACGAGCTTGGGCACAAATCAAGAGGGGGGCTCTGTTATGGTACAGTACTTACAGTAAGTACCGTAATCTGCGGGATATTATAGCATATTATCTCCAGATAATAACCAGTTAATGCAGTGGCAGTTAACTGATTTAGCTCAGGGTGTGGGGGCTAAAAAAACAATCATCTGAGACAGAATGGGAGGGATGCGGAGCAGCCAAAATCGTAGTGGCTGTAGAGAGTTTGACTGGGATTTGGAGGGGTAATGGTTCGCATCCCAGTGTAGCCACAAATTGGTCTGTAGAGCCCTTGGGTCCTTTACATTATTTGGTGTAGAGCAGGGGTCCTCAATCTTACCCAGAAAGGGCCAGTGTGGGTGCAGGCTTTCATTGCGACCATGCAGTTACACAATGATTCTGCTAATCAAGGTCTTTAGCAAAGAATCTAAGGGTTGATTATTAGAATCAGGTGTGTAACTGCTTAGTTGGAATGAAAGCCTGCGCCCACACCGGCCCTTTCTGGGCACAATTGAGGACCCCTGGTGTAGAATGACAAGGAAAATGCACATTACTGAACATTTCTGTAACGATGGCAGTATAGCCATCATAGCTTTTTTCAGCTGCAGTACTTGAGCAGGTGTGGAAAAAATCAGTAGAAATAAAAGACACTGTATTATTAAAATGGTGATACTAACGGTAAACGTAAAAACAGTAGAGACAGGAGGACAATGCACAGACCAGACATGACGTACATTAAAAACAGTTATATTTACAATAGATACAGAAAGCGTTAAAAAACAGAATTTCTCAAATGAGGATGTTTAGCAAAGCAGTAAATGGAACAGAGCATATTTCAGGCTGTTCCACCAGGTTACAGAGTATGGCCACATACTTGATTGCCCTTAACCACATTGTTACAGGGAGAGTTAGCCCATGCTTCGTTTAATCCATGGTCAGCAGCTTTGGATTAATAAGAGCCAGCTAAGTGACTGAGCATCTCCAACCAGGAAAAAGATGAAATAACTTCTTTCACCCCCAGCATGCAACAGATGAGATAATGGGGTCTTGTGCAATCTAAACATAAGAAAGGCTAGCCTGTTATGTGCGGTTGTCCCAGAGTTAAATCTCAGCCAAGGCCCCTTAGCCATTAGCTACACTCAGGCAGGAGAGAACTAATAAAACCTGTCAGAGAGCGCTAGCTAGCGAGGCACAGAACACCCTATACCACCCCCACCCCTCTCCTCCAAATCTTGCACCTTTTGAGGCAAGTTGGACCCCTCTCTCTTTCTGCCGGCTGAAGCTAGTTTGGATTATTATTCCAGTCCAAGTATGTAGCATACACAAATGTCGTGGGAAATTCAGGAGCCACATTTGGATCGGTCCCGTAGTGTGTTTTCCCCTCACATAAACTCAGCCTCCTGAAATCACCGATTACCTCTACCACGGGGGTGAAGGATTGTGCTGGTTGGCAAATTCAGGTGATCTGAACAGAGCACTGAGGAGAATTTACACTTTATGTACCCCTATTACCCTCCTTGATCATGTACCCCTTAAAATATGCCACTGGGAAATATTGGCAAACTTAGGGAGTTTGCGGATAAAGCCATTCAATTTTCTAAGGTTTTCCATTTGATTATGGAACACATCCAGATCAAAAAGGCTGCGGACACTTTCATCTTGCTGTTCCTCAACTCGTTAAGCAAATCTCTCGATTAAATGAGACGTCCGCTACAGATCTGTGCCAAAAACAAAGACCGAGGCGAACAGTTAATCAGGCGCAGCCTTCATTTGGTTTTGTGATGACATTGAAATTACACTGCTTAATGGAAGAACCCAAAAACTGAATTATTCGCTGCCTGTGCAAACTTCTCTCCTGATAGCAAATGAGACGGCTTTTAATTTCCAGAGCTTAGTGTCTGTATCGGTTAATAGTGATGGATAGGAACAGCTTGGAGGGAAATTAGTGATTTAAGTATAGTGACCTTCAGAGCTTCATGAGTTCAACATTACGCTATGCAAACTGGTTCCTTGGCAAGTCACAGGGTTTGAGGGATAAGAGATGTAAGAAAAAAACTGAATTGGGATTTTTTTTGGCAAAAACATTACCCCAATTAGCTCTAAAACCATCCATCTGTTCTTTATTTCCCCTTATGAAGAAACATGGTTTACCCTTGATATCTTATACCCTGAGCGCTGTGACCCACACCTGCCTGCTCAGGTCCGTGGCTCTTTGCCAGAAAAGCAAAAATGAGGCCTTTTTCGCACTGAGCCGAGATGGTTTCTGTCAAACGCCTTTCACTGAGGATTACTTGATCACAATTCAAATTAATACAGGCAGGGCTGATGTGCTGAGTCAGCACAGGGCTACGTCACTAATAGCATGAGAGCCCATGGCCAGTCCATCAAAAATACGATGCAATATTAAATCTTCAGTTTCAATCTCAATGGTACATTCTTACTCCGTTGATTTATGGCCCATGCCTGCATTTCACTGCGCCAGCTTCCGCAGTGGAACACCTCCCAAATACTTACGCTCCATGCATTGAAACACGAACATCACTCGTGCTCCTTAACTCCCCCACAGTTTTCCATGGAATATTTTGTGGTTTCACTGCATTTTTTTCAGCCAACTTAAGTAATAGCCATCAATGGAAGCACTAACAGACAGATAAAAAAATGATTGTTTGGTGTCTAGGCTCTGACCCTGACACACACTGCAGCCTACTACTGCAGCTTGAGGAAAAGAGAGCAGGGAGTGTCGGGATACACCCTTCTCTCCCTCTCCCCTCGGGGGGAGATTCAGAGCCCACAGGTGGAGGTGGGATGTCAAAGGTGATAGCTACAAGTTTAATTCCTCCCGGCCAGTAGGTGTCGCACTCACATTCGCCCGCTCTCGCTCCAACCTTCAATTGTTCTGGTTGTCAGGTACGCCAAATACCGGAGGTGGATGGAGAACAAGAGAGATGTCAAGCGAGGAGTCTTTCGTGGTATATTAATTATTAAATCATAAATCCTTTCTGTGTGCCTATATAATGCCATTACTCACTGTAACAATCTCCTTGTAAAACATGTTTAGATCGCTGACTAAACAGCTGACTGACGAATGCCATCATATAACGTCTTTTTAAACGTCAGGCAACCCCTGAGCTCCGCCTCACGTGACATCAACGTACTAATGCTGTTGGCGCAGACATCATTTCATGTCAACGTTGCCAACGTAATCAGATGTAAATATTTATATATTTTGGACCCGTAAAATTTTAGAAAACAATTATTTCTATACTATAATATTTTTTTCAGTAAAATTAATACTTTTATTCTGCACCCCTCTAGATGTTCTGTGGATTTATTATTTTTGAAAAATTAATCGTTTTGATGAAAAAGTTGTAGCTATGACCTTTAACTAGCGACAGGTAAGTGTGATGCAGCAGCAGAGAGAGATGCACCAAAGTAGCAGGCAGAGGCATGTTCTGCTGCAAAGGCGGAGCCAGATAGCAACTTATACAGCCACCTACCGGAGGGCGGAGTAATGTGTCATATACATGGGTGTGTCCATGAGAATGTGTTTCAAGTTGTCTGCCAGAGCTATAACCTCATTTTCAGAAAAGTTGTAACGTTGTGTAAAATGTCAATATAAACAGACTGCAATGATTGACAAATCATTTAAACTCTATAATAAATTGCATATAGTGCAAAAACAACATATCAAATGTTGAAACAGAGAAATTTTATTGTTTTTGAAAAATATCTGCTCATTTTGAATTAGACACAACAAGTTTCAAAAAAGTTGGGACAGGGCCATGTTTACCACTGTGTTAAATCATCTCTTCTTTTAGCAACACCCTGTAAGAGTTTTGGAACTGAGGAGACTAATTACTGTAGTTTTTAAAGCAAAATGTCTTCTCATTCTGGCTTGATTTTAGACTTCAGCTGCTCAACTCTTTTGCAGACTATTTTGTCACATTTTTGTACCAAATTTTTCAATGGGTGACCCCTCTGGACTGCAGGCAGGCCAGTTTAGCACTCAGACTCTTTTACTGTGGATCCATGATGTTGTAACACGCCCAAATGTGGTTTGGCTTTCTCTTGCTGAAATAAGCAAAGCCTTACCAGAAAAAGATGTCTGTATGTTTGTATATGTTGCTCCTAAACCTGTATACATTGTTCAGCTTTAATGCTGTTTTTACAGATGCGCAAGCTACCCATGCTACGTGCACTAATATACCCCCATACTACCATGGCTTTTGAACCGTGCGCTGCTAAAAAGCCAGATGTTCCCTCTCCGTCTTAGCCTGGATGATAAGGCATCTTTGATTTCCAAAAAAAAAAATTCAGATTTTGATTGGTCAGACAACGGGATAGTTTTCCACTCTGTCTCAGGCTATCATAAATGAGCTTAGGCCCAGAGAAGGCAGCAGCGTTTCTGGATCTTGTGTATTTATGGTTTTTTCTATACATAGGATGCAGTAACAAATTGTGCTCACTGAGAATGATTTTCATAAGTGTTCCTGAGCCCGTGCATTGATTTCCATTACAGACACCTGTTTGTTTTCAATGCTGTGCCGCCTGAGGGCCTGAAGATCACAGCCATGCAATATTGGTTTTTGGCCTTGTCCTTTGCATACATAGATTTCTCTGGATTCTCTAATTTTATATTGCATACCATAAATGATTAAATCCCCAGTTTCTTTGCAATTTCATTCTTAAATTGTTGAGCAATTTTCCCATGCTGTCTGTCACAGAGTGATGAAGCCCTCACCATCTTCTGAAAGACTAAGCCTCTGAGGGATGCTATTGTCATACCCATTCATGTCACTTACTCCTTGCCAATTAATCTAATTAGCTGTGGGATGTTCCACCAGGTGCATTTTTTTAGCATTATTTCACATTTTCAATCTTTTGTTGCCCCGTCCCAACTTTTTTAAAAAAATGTTGCTAGCATCAAATTGAAAATGAGCAAATATTTTTCTAAAAACAATACATTTCTCAGTTCAAAAATTTTATATATTGTCTTTGAACCATTTTCGATGAAATATAGGGTTTAAATGATGTGCGAAACATTGCAATCTGTGTTTATTTACATTTTACACAGCACCCCAACTTTTCTGGAAACGGGTTCGCAGCTTCTCAAGCTGTGCCCCATTTCTCACTTGTTTTTTCATCCCTTCCTCTAGCGAGGGCCAGGAAGGCTGCCGAGAAGGAGGCCAAAGCGAAGACTCCCAAAGCCCCAAAACCCACGAAGAAGCCCAAGAAACCCAAACCCACAAAAAAGCCCAAAGCCCCGAAGAAACCCAAAGACAAGGCCAACAAGAAACCCAAGGACAAGTCAAAAAAGAAGCAGAAGGAGACTGGTGAGGAGGTCTGGACAGAAAGGCCTCTGACGACACCTCCCAGCACCACCGAGCCGATCTGGGACAGATGTACGTACCTCCCCTGGTGCCTCATTAGGTCATAAGCAAGGTTAGACGTGAAGAGCAGGCCGCCTGTCTCAGTAGCATCTTTATCCCTTCTGCTTTACATATGGAGCGTCAGTGTTAGTTCAGACAGGCACGGAAGTCAGTCTAGGCTCCACCCCTTGTCCAATCGCATTGGACTTCAGTGTCACGTTCCTAATTTGCGCGTCTTTTTAAAAAAGGCGTCGCTCTCCATCTCGACTAACCAAGCTCTACCATTCCCAAGACCCATACAGATCTGTGCAAACATCCCCTCCTCCTCCCCAGCCTCCTCCTTTCCAAAGGGATGGTCTTTTGCAGTACTTGTTGTGTCATACTCTTGTCCTTATATGGTATCGCCATTGTTTTGTGTGGTATCGGCATTGTTTTGTAAACTCTGCCGGGGGGTTGTGATCTCCTGGAATGTCTGTTTCATGCTTGCTCAGATGTTCCAGAGTATCACTTGAGCAAAGTTACCGCCAAATTCAAATGTATGTCCTTCCAAATAAATGGTTAAATCTGACGTAAGTGTCCTGTCTGAACTCATATTGATAGAAGGGCAGCTCTGAGGGATGACTGGCATGCTGTTAGTTGTTTGTAACTAAGACTAAACTATCTCTACATTGTCCCACAAAGATCCTACAGATGCCCCACTGGAGGAACCCACATTAACAGAGGACTATCAATACCCTGACCAACCATATCCATTCCCAGAAGAGCCGTACCCAGAATTTGACTACCCTGAAACCCCGAAACCAGATCAACCATATCCAGAACCCAAAACCCCCGACAAATCGTATCCAGAACCACCGACGCCAGACCAATCCTACCCAGAACCCCCAACTCCAGACCTATCGTATCCAGATCCATACCCGGACCAGACGTACCCAGATCCAGAAGGTGAGCTTGAGCACCTTGTTTGTTAACGGTTTATTTACTGAGCTCCGGTCACCTCAGACACATGTTTTGAGGACTGTAAATGCAAGACCTGCTTGCAGAGTTGGGTCAAGTACTCTTGAGTCCAAGTCCAAGTACTTGAAAAAGTGCTTGCAAGTCCAAGTACTCAAATACAAGTACCGACCCAACTCTGTCTGGTAATAATTGTGGAACAGATCATTAATTTATCGCAGAATATATATATATATATATATATATATATATATGATTTACTCTTTGATATCACTTTAGGTGAAAAATAATTCACCACGTTACCACGTTCACTAGAATGACATGACACATTATTTCTAATGTATATCAGAGTTGGGTCGGTACTTGTACTTGCACTTGAGTGCTTGGACTTGCAAGTACTTTTACAAGTACTTGGACTTGGGTCAAGTACTTTTAAAAGTACTTGACCCAACTCTACCCGCTTGACAGAGTCGATAAGGGCTGAGATTTATAAATCGCTCCCTGGTTGGCTTCTTTGTGGAACCAAGGATCTTCAAGAATCCCAGACTGGATGTGTAATGTAACCTGGCTCAAGTTATATTGTGTGCAGTATATTTCAGATTCCTATCATATTCTTGCAATTTTGACCCTTAGGCCTTGTTGCCTCTTTTTTCTTCTAGAGTATACCTGGAAGACCGATGAACCTAAAATACCAGAAACACTTACTGAGACCACAAAGTTGAAAGAGGATGACGATTACTGGGATGCCACATGCAAGTTTAAATTCATGCCCTTTTAGCTTAAAGCTATACAGGACAGAGCAATCGAGAAGTTGAGGTGCAGTCCTCTATCATGAAGGGTAATGGTGGGAAAATCAGGAAAGCCACTATTCTGTGGAAAGAAAATAATTTGAGGAGTTGCAGTAAGATTAAGCTGCCTCATTAACAGCCAGCCATCTGCTTCCAAAACTAATTACGAAACTTTTCCTGCGTAAAGGCCGAAGTACTGATAGAGCAGTGAGTCTTGCACAATGTGCAACTGCACTCTCAATCTTCCCTGATGAAAAGCATACACTCTACCCCGTATAATCAGTGTTTAACTTAGACTTTATATAATTCACATACAGGTCTGCCTAACCTTGTTCCTGGAAATCGACAGTACTGTGGGTTTACACCCCTATGCTCTGACAAAGCACACCAAGTCCAAAACTTAGAGCTGGGTTTTAGGGCTGGTGTGCAGGCCTCAGGCCTTCAGCAGTGGTAACTGATTCTACTAACCAACCCATGTAGTTTTTGCTCAAGTCCTTGATCAGTAGTAACAGGCGTGTCACGACTTGGTTGAAATGAAAGATGGCAACCAAATCAGCCATCTTTGGTTAAAGTTGTGATTCTTCCACAGATCTTGTTGACCTGCAAATGAGCATATTCAGGTTTGCAAAGTCAGGGTTGGAAAAAGACGCCAAGTGGGACAGTAAATCTCCAGGAGTGGGGTTGGGAAGCTCTTCTCTCTGCTAGCATTTTGGCGATATATAGACTGTTTGGGATTTTTCACCATTAGAAAGTGTTTCACTTAGGCTTAAAATACCTCCCTGACCTCATCTCCTGGTTTTCCCTCCGGCAGTCGAGGTGCCCGATCCCTTTCCGTTTCCTGATGGCAAAGCGGTGATACCTACAGAGGACTGGCACTATCACGTCACCGGTAATTCATAAGGCCATATTTCAATTGGCATGAATGGTTTTAGTGGGTTTGGGTGGCATGATGGTGCAGTTGGTTTGATTCAGGCCTGGTCTTTCTATGTGTGTTTGCATGTTCTCACTGTGTTCCTATGCGTTTCCTCAGGGCACTTTGACTTCCTACCACAGTCCAGAAACATGATTGTTAGGCTAATTGGAGACTCTAACTTGTTGGTGTGAGGATAATAGGTTTGAATACGTGGGTTGGATTAGCAAGGGGTACATTTCTTAAAAGCTAACTACGTTGGCATTGCTGCCTCTCACCCATCGGATGCTGGGGTCAGTTCCAGCCCTCCTGCAATCTTAACCAGAGATAACAAGGGTAGATAATGGATAGATGGGTATTCTGGGGAATATTCACCAATCACCTTGAAGCATTTTGTGTGAGGGGCTGATGGGAAATGGAATCTAGGGCTTGTGAAACATGCAGAAACTATGGACTTACCCTCCCTTTTAGACCTCAGGAGGTTGTTTTGTGGTGCTCTCTGTTTTGACTACACCATATGGTATCGATGTTACAAATGGAACTCCAGAGTAAGATAAACAGGTACAGGCTTCCGCATGCGTGATTACAGAGCAGCTTGTTTAAAAGACATGTGAATGCTTAATTTAAGATAAGGAGTGAGCACTCTCTTAGGCTTTTTTTGTTAACAATGTCTGGGCCTTGAAATGGCGGGAAATCTCGTAATTTTTCATTTCACCTCTGGCTCCCTGTACAATTAAACATTGAACTGTACAAGTAGGCAGCTGAATACTGGGCAAACATGATGGATGTTCCGTTGTGGCATTTAGATCAGTGCGTGCAACTTTCAAGTCAGGGATTTTGCGGCACTTTTGGTCATGAAAGGGCTAAGTTCTCCAATGTTTTGAGAAGGTTTCGGAGGACATCACAACTGAGTAATTTTCAGTAATTTTAAGCTCATTAGACAGGCATGAATGGGCATTTGTTAATGCTGGTCTTTGATTTTATTCTGGCAGAACCCACACCCCCACCGTATGAAGAACCATGGTACGAAGATTACGATGAGTACGACAACAGTACGTTTCAGACACCTTCTCTCTCTCTCTCTCTCTCTCCCTCTTTCTTTCTCACTTTTTTTCCTCTGGTTTTACTGAGTTTATCCATCAAAGTAATCTGCAGTTAACACGTAAACTAAAGCCGGATATTCAACCTTATCCAGACAGGGCCAATGCGTTGTTACTACTGCTACGGTGTACTAGTTGCTGATACTACTACTACCCCTAAAGTCTTTGCTAAAGTATTAGCTTAACGTTAAGGAAGTGGCTATTCGCCCCGCAGCGGGGTGAATTGGGGAAAAGAGATCGGATATCTGCCCCGCAACGGGGCTGACAGTAGAAGCAGTTCTGCTATTCGCGCCATGGTGGAACGGATGAGAGAAGCACTTCTGCTATTTGCCCCGCAGCTGAGCCAATAAGACATTTCATTTTATAATCCGCCCCACTCTTAGGCCGTAAGGTGAACCGCGAAAATGTGTGTAGAAAATGAATTTCGTTCCGACCTCTTCGAAAGTAAAAGTTCTCATTTTGAAATTATGCAGTTTTATTATGATCGATGTTTTAATTGAGGACTAGTTCGTTTTGAGCGTAATAAGAAAGTAGTAAAACGGCCGTCACGTGATCGTTTTAGACCAATGCGGTGCCCGCATTTAGTAAACAGAAATCCACTATGGCGGCCTACATGGATTCGGAGAGTAGCAGCGACGATGAGGAAAATACTCCTGAAAGTCTTACATGCGTGAGCAAAAATGATTATTGATAACGCATTATGCATGTCATGCTCATAACGAATCATAGGCAAACAGACAATCAGGTGAACTACGAAAAAGTGCCATTATTTGTTTCCATAACTGGGCCATCCTTAAATAAAAGTTTGTTTGCTGTAACATTTCAATAAAAAAAAAATTGGGCAGGTCGGTAGGCAATACATTTTTTTTGGAAATTGGAGGCAAAAAAAAAAAAAAAAAGTCAAACTTTGGTCGCAAGGTCTATATGACTACCTTTTGTCCCCAGATGCAATAATAAAGGTGCCATGCTTTTAAAACAAATGTTGTAGATCTTTTAATGTCAACGGTGTATCTTAAAATGAACGTGATCCCCATGGAAAATATTATAAGGAGTACCTGGCAGTGTGGCTAATACAGCACAGCAGTTTAAACAAAACTAAAAATATCCCCGCTAAATGACAGTTTCCCTATCAGTTTGTTTACCGTATTTGAGTGTTTGAAGTGTTTCCCTTGAGTCTCCTGGCAAAGGGTGCTAAAAGGATAAAAAATAACAATTAGCTAAATTGAGGACAAATGCAACTTGCTGAAAACAAAGTGCTGACAGCACAATAACTGGGAGTTAGATGTAGGCTGCCAGTGATCCTTTTTAGTCTGTTAATTTAGTCAAATGAATATTTAAAATATTCTCAATCCTTCACAACTCTGTCTCATATTGTATGTTTTGTTAACTGTGTTCTGTTCTTGTAAAAAAGAAAAAAATCATTTAAACAATCTAATAGCCTATCGTACAGTAGATAATTTACGAAGAATGAATGAGTGAATGAATAAATGAAGAGAAGGCGTTTTATTGAAATAAGATTTGTACCGTTTCTCGATTTTAGTGATCACTGGTTTCAACGATGCTTTTGATGGCGTGAGTTCGTATGTGCAAGTGGGATTTTTTATTTTATTTTATTTTTTTCTTACATACGGTCCGGTCCGATCCTTAACCCGTCTGCGCAGATGTTCATTCCAGAGGACACGGAGCTGCTCTATTTATGCACACAGTTACACTGTTCTCTCACCCGGATCAGTTATTGCAATATTCAGGAGTTGCTGTCCTCTATAGCAACCACTTCAGCTATAGAGAGCCAGTGGTATCCCAATAGTAAGAGAAATCAGTTTTCTGAAGCAAAACTGCGACATGATATTGATGCTGTCATTCTATTATCACCAGGGTGTGAACTATAGGTGTGCGTTACGCAGATGAGCCTAAGTAAATAATTGAGTGATTGGCTATGGAATTTTTATTAAAAGATGGAGGATTGAGGAATCTACGCGTAAATCCACGGTAGGGAACTACGCGTTTTTTTGGTATGTGATGACTAGAATTAATAATAGAATGACAGTATCAATATCATGTCGCAGTTTTGCTTCAGAAAACCGATTTCTCTTACTATTGGGATACCACTGGCTCTCTATAGCTGAAGTGGTTGCTATAGAGGACAGCGATTTTTCTCTGTCGCAAGAGATCATTTTTTGAACTGCTGGATAGATTCTAAGGGCAAGTATATTGAGTAGTTTGCACATCAGGCTTAGCTGAGGAGTTGCAACTCCTGAATATTGCAATAACTGATCCGGGTGAGAGAATAGTGTAACTGTGTGCATAAATAGAGCAGCTCCATGTCCTCTGGAATGAACATCTGCACAGACGGGTTAAGGATTGGACCGGAACGTATGTAAGAAAAAAAATTAAAATAAAAAAGCCTACTCGCACATATGAACTCGCGCCATCAAAAGCATCGTTGAAACCAGTGATCACTAAAATCGCGAAATGGTACAAATCTTATTTCAATAAAACGACTTCTATTCATTTATTCATTCACTCATTCATTCTTCGTAAATTTTCTACGGTACGATAGGCTATTAGATTGTTTAAATGATTTTTTTTGCTTTTTACAAGAACAGAACACAGTTAACAAAACATACAATATGAGACAGAGTTGTGAAGGATTGAGAATATTTTAAATATTCATTTGACTAAATTAACAGACTAAAAAGGATCACTGGCAGCCTACATCTAACTCCCAGTTATTGTGCTGTCAGCACATTGTTTTCGGCAAGTTGCGTTTGTCCTCAATTTAGCTAATTATTATTTTTTATCCTTTTAGCACCCTTTGCCAGGAGACTCAAGGGAAACACTTCAAACGCTCAAATACGGTAAATTAACTGATAGGGAAACCGTCATTTAGCGGGGATATTTTTAGTTTTGTTTAAACTGCTGTGCTGTATTAGCCACACTGCCAGGTACAGTCTGTTTGCCTGTGATTCGTTATGAGCATGACATGCATAATGCGTTGTCTATAATCATTTTTACTTACGTATGTAGGACTTTCAGGAGTATTTTCCTCATCGTCGCTGCTACTCTCCGAATCTATGTAGGCCGCCACAGTGGATTTCTGTTTACTAAATGCGGGCACCGCATTGGACTAAAACGATCACGTGACGGTCATTTTACTACTTTCTTATTCCGCTCAAAACGAACTAGTCCTCATTTAAAACATCGATCATAACAAAACTGCATAATTTCGAAATGAGAACTTTCACTTTCGAACTCAGCACGAACGTACTTATTTTATGTAACAAACAGTTCGTAGATGACAGAGGTTGGAACGAGATGAAACGAAAACCGGGTTCACCTTATGGCCTATCTCTGATCTTTCGCACTGAACCGCCACGGGGCGAATAGCTTCTTCCTAAAGTTAAATGCTGTGACGCAAGTCCCTTCCCAGGGGCACAACAACGTTGAAGCAACGTTGAAATGACGTCACGTCCAATGTTGGAACAACGTTGAAATAAGGTTGGATTTGAAAGTTGAGCGGACGACGGATGTTGGCAATCTGACGTTGCGTCAATTTTGACGCCCAAATGTACAACTATTTCTCGACGTCGACACAACGTTGTATTTTCAACCAATAAATAACATTAAATGGGACAATGTTTAATCAGTGTTGATTCAACGTTAGAGTTTTGACAACGTCGGAGGTTGAATGGTGTAACCTTGGTTCAACGTTGAATCAACGTTTTTCGACGTCATTACCAAATATCAACTTCATTTCAACGTTGAAATGACCTCGAGTGCCCATTGGGTCTAGAATATTTGACTAAGTATAACAAGGTTACCGTTTTAAATTTGTTTTTAGTGTATGTGCACTGTATCTTATCTTACTTGTTGTGTCTCTATTATGGTCTATTCCTTCACTGGGTTTTATTATTTTTACCGCAAATCTTTTTTGTTGGCTTTGTGATATTTTGTGTTTTTATGGTGCTGTTCTATTGCTGTGAACGTCTTACACTTGCAAAGTGCTATATGCTAGTGTAGTGGAAGGAAAATATTTAGCTGTGCTGGGTTTAATGGCTCATATCCATTTATCTTTCTCATCCTATTTTAAGTTATGTTGGTCACTATCAGAAATTATTTGCTGCATGTGGATATCCTCTCCTGAAAATAGCCTCTGGCCATGAATTCTGCAAGAGAACTGCCCTCCAGCCACCCCTGCCCTCAAACTCTGTTTTCTGTTTCACAGCTGTGAAGAAGGAAGAAGAGGAGACAGACGAATTTTGGAGAGAGTTTGAGGAAAAAGGTGCGCCAATAAAGTGAAGTCCGCGTTCGTGCTTTGGCTGAAAGAGTCTGGCTTTTGGCTTTAATCTCAAATTGCTTACGTAGCGCTCCTAGGGGGCTTGCATTTGGTCCAGCTTGACAGACGAAATATTGCTTATGTGACTTACGAAGGCATTGCATTTATTATGGACTGTGATCCATAAAACTGTCAATTTAACCCCGGCAGTGGACGCTGCCTACATTGATTTTCCGATGCTTTGACACTCTGGTAATTTCCGGAAAATTCTATAAATGCCCGCAAAATTAACTGAATTGATGACAGAAGGAGTGAGATTGATTGATAACAGAAACCTGAAGAGTCAGAAATAGGTTATGCGAGAGGTATGGAGGAGTGTGAGCAGGGGAAAAAAAGGAGGGACGCTAATAAAAATGACAGCTGCTGCCACGTTTCCAGCCTGGCTCGAAGCAGAAAGGAGCATGAGTCGCTGCTTACAGTGATTTATAGTGGCTTTGCCTCTCAGCATTTATGAGAACAAGTTCTTTAACCGGTCAAAAGTTTAAGAACACTTTACTCTTGCTTTCATTCCGTGTTTTAGTGAAATCAAAGCAGTTTTACTGTAAGTAATGTAATAACCTCAAGTTGCACACAGAAAGATTTAATAGCGAGAAATCAAAAAGTCATCTGTCATTTCCCTAGAAAATGACCTAAATATGGGAGTAATTGAAAAGGTTTGTTTGGCAAAATAAATAGAGAAACTAATTGCTTCCTTATTCCGAGGAAGGATGTAAAACCAAACTAGACTGGCACAAATTTGGCAAAAAAAAAAAAAAACAGAGAGAGCGAGAGGAAGCGAAACATCTGTGTGGTGCATCCTTTGGAACTTCCAAAGATGTTTTTGGAGAGTTAGCCAGTGTCAGGCAAATGCTAATCCTTGGGCCCCTAGATCCCAAAATATACGTGTAGGAAGAAGGGTTGGAACCAGAGACTGAAGGAAAGGCCAGTGCTTATATTTATAATGCATCTGAGAGCAAGAATGCTGATCTGGGACCAGTCTTACCTCTGAGTTCATACAGATAAGGATAAAAGAAACTTGTCCTTGATCAGTGCTCTTACTCTGTGGTTTGTGATTCTCAGATATGTCTGCATCAGTCCTGGGGCCTCAATAATGAAAGTATGTTTATATTTGAAGCTTAAATGTTGCGTATGCATAAAATAAGAAAATAGTAGTCTACTGTTAGGAAATATCCTAAGTTGCAAAACTGGGTTCGCAACATGGTCTATATAGATCATAATCATCTTGAAATCTTGTTGACGCACTCAAACCTATTGATTGGAGATTTTTTAAATCAAGTCTCTTTCTATAAATTCCAAATCAGCAGGTAGATGTGTACATCCTTTTTGCTCGTAAGCGCTGTTTAGAAATGAGGCCCTTGGTAATGCAATCAAATTCAATCAATTTTGCATATACAACACTGATATAAGTTCATTGGACAAACAAAATATGTATGCAGTATTTTCAAAAGTCGAGTTACAGGTTGTCAGGTTTTTAATGAGCTTTGCTACACAGCAAAATTATGTTTGCACCACATGGCTTCATTTTTAGGGAATTCTCAGGAGGAAAAAAATAGAAAAAATTGTTTATGAGTAAAGAAAGGACTGCTACTAGAGTGGCTACATAACAGTAAATAAAATTGTTCTCATTCTAGCAATATACCCTGAATTCACATGATTAAGGCTATTGAATGGCACTCATTAGTACCCAAATTAAACATTTTTGTGCTTTGAAGCTACGTCTGAAAAAATTCCCCAAAAAGAAACAAAATGGCATCGCCATGCTAACTTTGTTTCCCAGAGTGTGCATGCAAATGATCTATCCACATATTTCGCCTGTCAGTGTGTTTTTCCTGCTTTAGGGATAATGTTTCGCCGAGGTCTGTCTTACATTTACGGAAAAATAATCTGAATCTGATCTCCACATTCCTGGATTTAGACCAGGGAAGCACCACTGGGATTTAGCTACATTTCTGTGTGATCTAACCACACACTGCGCCAAATCTGGGGTCTCTGTTATACGATATGCAGGTTACTGAAGGTAACCTTGTTTGCTCTATTTCACTTACGCCACGTGTCGCATTTATAGTCCAATGCGTCCTGAATACAAATCAGGCAGCGAAACAAACAACAACGCGAAGGAATATGAGATAGTGAGCGTTATGTAATGACGATCCCATTGCCTAAGTCCTTTCTCTGTGAAATGGAATTTTCCGGTGCATAAAATAACAGGTCACATTTTCAATGGCAGCACAGAGTCCAGCATGTGACTCAGACATTCTCTGATTAGAATACCATGGATTTCTGCTATAAGTGTCTTACTTTTTCTAGACTTTTACCTCTCAGGACTGCTAGACTTTTCTCCCCTAATCTGGTAAAACCTAGTAACTCACTTTTTGGTGGAAATTGAGTTAGACCCATTTTTGCAGTTACTAGGTTACTAAGCACCAAATAAAGTACCTACAGTCGTCATTGAGAATACCCATTCTTTTTTTTTTTTTACAGCGAGTTTATCCTGAAGGACTTAAGTTGTTTTCAGTTTTCTCAGATTCATGAAAAAGTGAGTTACTAGGTTTTACCAGATTAGGGGAGTTTTGTAGATAGCTTGTTTCTACTTTTGACATATTTGAAGAACAAACCATGACAAGTGATGCCAGGTACAACTTACCTTGCAAGAGGGAGATGTTTTAAACATTTTCAGTTTTTTGCTGACCTTAACCTTGACTCAATAAGGTCAAAAATTTGATCAGGTGATCTATAGACCATTGCACACCTTTCCTAAAAGTTGTGTCATTCCATCTAACCATTTTTGCTCTAAAGTGCTGACAGATGCAGACCAATGAACAAATGCCACCAAAAATATTACCCCCTCGCTCTATAATAGTGAAAATGAATGTGTAAACATTCGCATGGAAGGTGAAGTGTTTGAATGAGACTTAGATGGTTGGTGGTTCAAGTCCCAGAGTAACCACAGTAAGACTCCTGCAGCTGTTGGGCCCCTAAGCAAGGCCCTTAACCCCACATTGCACTGGAGGCATTGGCCCCTGCTTGGTCTAATCAACAAAAATTTGCTTTGGACAAAAGTGTAAGCTGAATAAGTTGTCGAAATTTAATTGAAAGGCACTGAAAGAAAGGACAATTGACAGCTTTGTTGCCACAATTGTCATGCAAATCCAGGCAGAAATGTGCTTTACTGTCCACAACTGCAGCCAGCAAATCATATTTTATTCTGTGCATAAGCAATAATCAGCCAATCGTTGCATTCCAATCGCACAATAAGCGCTGTGTCAGAAGAGACTGCAAGTCAAAAAGAAAGGTTGGATCATTCAACCACTTTTTCAGGAGGACTGTTAAACTGTCTTGCGAGAAAGTGAAACTTCATATTGTTTCTTTCCCCAAATAATTTGCATCTTCCTCAACAGAAAAACACACAGAAACAGAAGAAGAGGAAGACAGATGGAGAGAGAGAGAGAGGGAACGGCGACCACCCATCTATGTTGAGCCAAAAAGTAAGACAACCACTACCCTTTGCCATTTTTTTCATGGAATTCAGATTCAAAATTTGAATTGTCTGCTTGTCATTCGCAGGAAATAGTAAATCTGATTCAGCTGTATCCAGGTCCATTACTTGACGTTCATTGGGTAAAAGAGATTGTTTAATCTGTGGGGTTTGGATCAGATTTCATGTCAAGATTAAGCTGCTGTTGAGTATTTTCCTTTTTTTTCATTCCAGAAACTCCTGCAAATGCCTCAATATCTGCATTTGTGAAGGTGTCAGGTTTCCTGAAACTTTTGCAGTTTTCTAAAATATGCCTCATCACACACAAAAACTGACTGGGTCGATTAAAAAAAATGCACATTGAGGCCTGAAATAATATGAATTTTGGGGCCAAAAATGCAGCTACACTTTTAATGTGGTAAATTTGTGCCTCCATTTTTGAAAATGAATGCAGTGAAATTCCAGCTCCTGTGCAGTGGGCAGGAGACTGATACTTTACACGCTCAATGAAAAGCCCTGGAAAACACATTTTTAAAGATTTATTAGACATGGAAATGGGTCTCAAAAGCAGCAAATGCTATTGCTAAAATTTAGCATGATTTTTTACAAGATGCACGAAGGTTTTAACCCTTAGAGCGCTAAATGCAGCTATTGTTGCTCAGTGATGTAATATATCAAAATCATAGCTGTTGAAAACCTATCATTTAGCAACTTGTTTAAAAGAGCTCCCCTATGGGAGCTCTTTTAAACAAGTTGCTACATGATAGGTTTTCAACAGCACAAGATAATTAAATTTATATTTTAAAAAATTTATTTCAGCACTCTAAGGGTTAATATGGAGGCCTTGTTTGCCTCAACTAATTGAGCACAGATTTTGTTTGTGTGTTGGAAATTCAAATGATAGTGATCTGTAAATGTACTACAGGAAAGCTCTCTGATAGATTGTAAATAGCCATGATTTCCTGCCGGGATTTATCACTGTCTTTTTGGCAGGTAGTTTCAGACTATCGTCTTCCAAGATTTAGAAATTTTACGGCAGCTGTCAGTCTTCCAAGGGAATGCTTTTTTGAGCTGAATTCAATTTAATGGAAAAGCAGCAAATGAAATAGAATCTCTTCTTATCGTTTCTGGCAGTATACAAATGCGCTCATGAACTTGCGTTTCCTTCTCTTGCACTCCTGAGAAAATTGTCTGCGAAGAACTCATCCGAGGAGCTTTGAAGGTTGTCTAGTTTGGCACAGTTTGAGGTCAAACCTCAGCAGAAGGATTGAAAATATGCCAGATAACAATGCGCTGTCCAGTTTAAACACTACGGTAGATCTGGGTTCCTGAAAGACCTTTGTTGCTTTTGGTTCTACAGTACACCTGGCTCGTTGTAGAGGGGAGAGCGAGCCAGGTGATGTATGAAAGTTCAAATTTAGCTTCAGCATCATCTCTCCTGCAATCTTGATTTCATGGTCCATGAAGCAAAACACTTGAGGTTTCATTTGCCTCTAACATTAGAGTTATATTTCGCTGCACATGCAAGCCTGGTGTATCAGGGGGGAAGCATTTATGTTTGAATGCAATTTTAGTGGCAATTTTGCAATAAATAAGAACAGACGTCTTTTAAAAGGCAAGCTAGTTGCTTTTTTGTTCTACAGCTGGTCCAGTTCACTAAGACCTCATAAATTATTGAATTCTCTTTTTACAGGTCCTCTGTCATGTCATCAGGTCCACAGCAAATTTGCCATTACAAGCCATTTCAAAATCTGTCCTTTATGACATCACATGGGGGAGGGATCACCCAATAGTGAAGGAACTGATTCATTGCTTGGCTAAAGTTGATCTGTCCATCTTGCCCTCTTCGTAGTCACTTCCCCATGTGATGTCACAAAGAAACCAATTTTAAAATGGCTTGTAACTGTAATTAAGAGGGGACCTTTAACTGGAAACCTAGTCAGAAGCAGAACTCTCGTGTTCTCTCACTTGCAGTATGCCCTCCTCTTGGTCTGGAGTCTCGCCGTGTTGAGGCAGACCAGCTCATGGCTTCTTCCATGTTACACTACGGGTTCAGTCCTAACAGAGGACGTCTCAATATGCAGGTACCGTACCGTCCCACCAGCACTATCACTGGATATACACTTTTTAATTTCCCTTTGGACAGGGAAATCAACGTTGATAACTAATGCTGGAATTTATTCACTGATATGAGAAAGCTTCAGTTCACTGTATGCTTACTGTATCATCCAAAGAGCAGATTAAGACAGGAACTTCTACTTCTTAGAAGACTTTTTTTTTCTACAATTGGTAACGTACGCGTCAGTTCTCTTAACCTTTTTGCGCAGGTGTAGTCGCCGGCGTCCATAAATTCCGAAAATTAATTCCTAAATAATTCCGTAATTGAATTTCCGAATGTCTTGCTTCACTAGTATAGTCTTCCACTGTGTCTGTGACACAAATACTGAGTTATAAAGCCTAAATAGGCTTATGCATAACAGGAAAAAGTTGGCATTATTTGTACTCTGCACGAAGGCCTTAATCTGCTTGCTGACTGAATTTCATAATCATCATATAACTGCCTGAGTTTGAACACTCCATTAAACTTATTAAACATGTTTTTGTAAATCATTGCATTGCTCCTCAGTCACGCCGGAGGGATATGTGACAGTTGGAAATGATCCACTTAATGATAGCATGATAACTGCCTTCAGGATTGCTGTTCAAATGGTTTAAAAACAAGAGACGATTTGACAGGGTTCAGATGATGAGGACGACTCGTTCGGCGGAGCCTGGTGTGCGAACTCAGATGAAGCAGATCACTGGTTCGAGGTCGACGCTCGACAGGAAACGGAGTTCACCGGAGTCATTACCCAGGGCAGAGATTCGCAAATACAGTAAGACAACCGTCAAATCTCTCTCCAAGGCAGCTGTGGCAACAGCCGTTTCTCCTAAAGTAAACAGCGAAACACATTCTGAAGGCTTGGCTCCAGAAATATTTGGACATTTTCCACTGTGGGAAGCAGTTGTGTTGAGCCTCTGCCTTTTTTTTTTTTTTTTTTTGCTATTTCAGCAACGATTACGTGAACACGTACTACGTAGCCTTCAGCAATAACACTCGGGAATGGAAGGTGCTCGATGACGGATTCTCTGAGTGGGTGAGGAGCCTTATCCGTACACAGTTATACAGACGGCTGTTGTTTTTTTTAATTTTTTTAATTTAACCTTTATTTAACCAGGCAAGTCATTAAGAACAAATTCTTATTTACAATGGCGACCTGGCAAAGGGCAAGCCCTTTGATGGAGCGGGGGGAGGGGCTACAAAGAATACAAAGTTAAAAGTAGACAGCACACAATTAACAGATTAAGCATACAATAGAATTATAAAACAATAATAAAAACATGCGATATACAGACAGAACACATAAGAAAACCAGCAACAAGGATGTTAGTAGGTCAGGAAGCAGTTGCATGTATCAGTGAGAATGTTTGTAATGGAGACCTTGAATGCTGACTTAGAGATGAAATTTTCCGGTTTTAGTTGGAGGTCTGAATAAACAAACAATCCAATGCCTGCATGAAACAGTCCAATGCGGTAAAATAAAGGTAGTGTAGTAAAACCAAGTACAGCTATGACCAATTTCAATGTAACTAAAGTAATGAGAAGGGCAAATTTACAGAGGAGGTGAGCTGTAGAACCTGAAGAGGTGAGTCTTTAGACCACATTTGAAGGATGTCGGTCGTGGAAAAAATACACACCAATCTAATGGCTCGAGGTTCCCAGTCAAAATAGTACAAAGTCAGAAAGAATGAGACTTACACATTTGGCTGTGACTTTGACGATTGTGGTGCTTTATGTGTGCGTTATAATTCTGACGTAGTCTGAAATCCTTAGCCGTGTAACCCTGAGTGACACACGCGGTTACTCTGTATGATGAAGCCATTTTGCACTTTAAACAGTAACTACTGTGAAGCAAAATTAGCCTAGCTGCAGTATGACGGTGCTGTAATTATACTGAACTTGTTTGGATGTGAGAGAGATGAAGTTGTATATCTTACATAATTGCTACCCCATGAGTGGTTTCATGTTACTAGAACGATTTACAGAGTGGGTTTCCCTCTGCAGAATCATGGCAGCCGTTTATTCATCTCTATTTAAATCCGCACAGTATTGTGTCTGTACGAAGCCGTCAGGCCGCTGCTCAGGGGTGTCGTTAAGTGGAGTGGGGTGGGTAGATTTAGGACATTTCTAATACCCCTCGCCAACAAGGGTTCTCAAAAAAATATTATGCCATTAGGCCGTACACTGTGGGATTTTCTGAAGCGGTGAAGTATGAGAATTCCTGCTGGTGTCCTTGTCTGCACCTCCTACTGAGCCAAATACATTCCTCTGCTTCACAACTCACTCACTTATTAAATTTAACATTTTTACGTCAATGGAAGCTGCTGTGAACCCGGAGCAATTACTCCACTGCATCAATCATGATTCCTGGAGTCACACCATTCGTACGTTACGCACGGACTTTCTCTATCTGTCTCTCATACGCATACACACACACACTCAGACGGTCCCTCTTGCACTTGCACATTTTACTCGTCGTTTACCTTGTTTCATGTCTGAATTTGTAAAATTTGTTTACATCATTTAACATATCGTTAGCCTAAGAGCATAGTTACCTAAGTCATATTTGAACGTTTTTGGAAAACAAGAAAAAACATAATTTTTAGCAAGCACATTGGTATTTTTTGATATTGCAAAAGTAAGCCAAAAAATGACTTAGGCAATTATGCTATGAGGCTAACGATATATTTTTTCATAGTTGAGGAATGAGTATAAGCCCTTTAGGGTTTTCTGCCTTTCCTGCGCATACCTCAATTGTGTTGTTTCAATGAATAAATAAGTAAATAAATAAATGTTATATGCACAATCTTTATGTACACGCAGTGCTTACACAACAAACCAGCGCTTTATTTAGCGTTAGCAACGCCCGCGTAGCGTGTTTTCAGATCGGCGCCGCTGCTCATGGATGTCACTCTCCTCCTGCCTCTCGCTTGCAGCTGTTCTTCGGGAACGTGGATAAGAGCACGCCAGTGCTGTCGCAGTTTGTGGAGCCCGTGGTGGCGCGGTACATCAGGATCCTTCCGCAGAGCTGGAACGGGAGCCTGTGCATGAGACTGGAGGTCCTGGGCTGCCCGGTGTCCGGTGAGGAGCAGGGGGGTGGGGGCACACAATTTTTGAAAATATAACACAGGTGTTACAGCTTCGGGGTCCACAGCTAAAACACCCTAAAAAATACCAGGGACTGGTATCAACCAGTCAAGGTTTCTATCATGCTAGGGCCCAGAGATGCTCAGTACTTTATCAATAATCTATATATGGCTCACAGCCAAAGCAAAGGAGATGCCCATTTATTTGAATATTCCCAGGGAACATTGGCACCCATCAGCGTGGGTGGGTGGATGAGCGCCCCAGAAATAGTTGGGGTGATTCACTCCTTGGATCCACCCAGAATCCTTCAGTCCCTCTCCTTTCATGAATGCTTGTTCTTCCTGTTAGACGGCCTCAGCCATCAGAGCCAGAATGAAGTCACTCCAGTGGACTACCTGGACTTCAAGCATCACAACCATGACAGCATGATACAGGTGAGGGGAGTTTGGCTCACCTGCTATTTCTCCACTCACCGCTCCTACAGTACAGTCTGAAAACTTATCTCTCCTTCCTTCCTGCTTTTGCGCCGCAAAAAGCTTGTTCAGTTTCAGGGGTTCAGTTTCACAGTCCCATTATATTGACACTCCTGAGAGAAAATCTGAAGCGTGTGGACCGGTTGAATTTCTTTTCTTTAGTTGATGAAGTCCGTCAACGATGAATGCCCAAACATCACCAGAATCTACGACATTGGCACAAGCTTCAAAGGACGGAAGATGTACGCCATGGAGATCTCCGGAAACGCTGGAGAACACGAGCCAGGTGGGAACAGAATTTTGTTTTTTTTTTTCTGTTTGGTAGCGTTTTGTGTACATAGCTTATAAGATCATTGCCACTGTTTGGCCCTAGAGCAAGGCCCTTAAACCCACTTTCTTTCTGGGTGCACTTGGCACCACTTAATCTCAGAGTCCCTAAAGAGAGAGAGAGAGTTGTGACAACTCAAGAATAGGAGTCATTTTGCATGCATTTTTTCTTTTTTTTTTTCTCGAAAGGGAAACACATTCATTTTGGGAGAAAAACGATCAACCAGCCGGAAATGGGTATGACTAGCATGAGAGGGTAAAATGTTTGGACATGAGAGAAAATTAAAAAAAACCCCAAAACTTAATCACTTTGAGACGGTGCTCAATAATGCGATGGAAACAAAACGGCTCCATGACCAGATTTTCTGGAACGCTCACGTCGCAACTCTTCGTATCCAGGAACTCTTCTTAATCTAATGCGTAAGCCGCTTTTGGTAAAAGCATCGGCTTAACAGCTGAAATATTTTTCTGGCCTCTCTCTCAGGCGAGCCAGAGTTTCGTTACACGGCCGGTCTCCATGGAAACGAGGCCCTGGGTCGGGAGCTCCTGCTCCTGCTGATGCAGTACCTGTGTAAGGAGTACAACGATGGAAACCCCAGAGTCCGCCGCCTGGTGCACAGCATGCGGATTCACCTGGTGCCCTCGCTCAACCCTGACGGCTACGAGGAAGCCTACGAGTCGGTGAGAGTCGTTCACAATCTCTCAGAGGTGTAAGGTACAGGGGGATAAAGAGTTTAAGTTGTGCCGTCTATTAATCCGACCCTGAACTGCAGACGGCTAATTCCTCCCAATTAGTTTTACTGCCTGGGTGGAGGATAGCGCTAATGAGCTGATCCTCGCAATTTTAGCAAAACACTGCATTGAAATTCTACTTTCTGAACTTGAACACTCCTCTTGTGCTTTTTCTACTAATAAAAACTTAAATTTCCTTATTGCGCTTGGTGTCATTCTGGGGTACGTTTGGCAAAAGCTTATTCGCTAACTATGTTAGCAGCTTCCATAGTTGGAGCCATAGCTATGCAGTCAGTGGTTTGAATTGTGTAAGTTGCGAACCTAGTTAACCGCTATGGTTTTGGAAAACATACCCCGAGTCTATGAACATTACCCTGTAAACCTCTGCTCCTAGGGCTCGGAGCTGGGCAGCTGGGATGTGGGACACTGGACAGAGGAAGGCTACGACATCTTCCAGAACTTTCCTGACCTGACCACTACCCTTTGGGCAGCGG
Organism: Gymnothorax javanicus; assembly: GCA_029692085.1. Taxonomy (NCBI): domain Eukaryota; kingdom Metazoa; phylum Chordata; class Actinopteri; order Anguilliformes; family Muraenidae; genus Gymnothorax; species Gymnothorax javanicus. The sequence continues at coordinate 84,794,210 of CM056194.1, forward strand.
AGGACAAGGGCTTGGTCCCCAAAGTGGTGCCGAACCACCACGTCCCCATTCCAGAACATTTCCTCAACAGCTCGGTAAGGGTGACAAGAGGAGACACTGCAAAAAAAAGCTACTTTTGATGAGCATCATTGCCTTATATCTCCGCTAAAAATATTAGCTGCATTTCTAATTTTGCAAAATAAGATAAAAGGATTGAGGGGGGACAGTTTTTTCCCATTTCCAGTTTTTTTTTTTTTTTTTTGCTAACAGAGAGACTAATTCACTTAGAAAGCAAAAATAAACCTAATAAGAAAGCTTAATGAACTTAAAACAAGTTAATGTACTGCAGAGAAAAAATGAGATGCAGAAGACTCATTAAAACTGAAACTTAACTGAACTTTGAGATCTCATTGAAAGACCAGAGCACTCGAACAAGCCTTTTTTCACCGAGGAGATGGAGGGTATGGAACAGTGGAGCTCGACAAGGACCTGCCCAAAAGCCGCATTCAGAGATTTTACAGCTTACCTCCCTCAACATTACTGCACTTCGCTTTATGAAGTTGAATCAGTTCACTAAACCTCAGTATAAACTATTATATACAGAGGGTGTTATGTGCTTAGTGAAGCTCGCAGTGTACTGTTTTTGCTGCGACTGATTCTGATATTGGTTGTTCAAATTCTGTGGTAATTTTTAAGAGCTGTAATCTGGTGGTTATTAGCAACTACCCTATCAAGTGTCCATCAGTCCCTGCAGAAGAGTTTTGACGTGCAGACTCTTTTTGTGGTTCCTCTTTTCTGGCGATTGGCGTATGTTGTCCTTATTTTGAGCCCAGTTATCCATGTCATCTTAAATAATTTTGCCATCTTTGTGACTGACAAAGCTGCAATTTGGGCACCTGCTATTTGGCCCAATTGGAACTCTGTTAGTATCATCATCTTGCTTTGGAGACTCACCTAGCCGGTTTGAAGTTTTGCCACTTAGAATTCTTAAGTTGATACAAGCAACTGATTAGCATTCAAAAGAGTAGGAATTACCCATGTAGACGCTTTTCTAATTGTGGTTCAGAGACCTCAAATTAAAGCCATTTATCTTGAGTGCATCCAGTATTTTGACTTGTTGTCCATCTCTACAAATTGCATACCGAAGGACCCATCTGTTTACGGTGTTGTGAGATTAGCTGGGCGAGTTGGCTGCTAGCAGTGTGGTACAGGGAAGGCCTCGTTACAGGTGACAGTTACAACTCCCACATCAGTCACTTTTTCGAACCTTCAGCCGACTGGTAAAGTGTTCACTTTGGACACCTTTGCCCAAGAGAGAAGCCGAATTCCATTTCAGACTCATATCCCTGGTACATTACGATATGCAGCCTGATGATCTTTGACATTTGTGGTGAATAAACTACAGTTGTTGTGGACTACTTAATTGTATCCCCGGACAACAAGTCGGTGATACTATGGATCACTGATGGTTACACCGCCGTATCCATAGAGATTTTTTATGAGTGTTCTACAGGTCACAGTTCCTTATGGATTCGTTTCATATTAAGCTTGGGCCTTGTGTGTGGTGAGGTCATGAAGCCTATCGATTTTGGGAGTGATGGCTTTAGGGTGTTCAGGGATGCTTGTTGACCTGCGGGCGACCGACTGTCTAGTTTGCTGATTAGCTATTCATACACTGGGGCTTGTTTGTCTGTTAGGTTGCCGTAGAGACGAGGGCCATCATCTCCTGGATGAAGGAGATCCCCTTCGTTCTGGGGGCCAACCTTCAGGGCGGAGAGAAGTTGGTGGCCTACCCCTACGACATGCGCCGTCCTGCCAAACTGCCCGAGGAAGAGGAGGGCGAGCCACGAAGCCGGAAGAAGAGACAGTACTATGAGTACATGGACGAGAGAAGAGTGGAGGACCACATGAGAGGATACGAGGACCACATGAGAGGATACGAGGACAACAGGGGAGGATACGAGGACAACAGAGGAGGATACGAGGACAACAGAGGAGGATATGAGGACAACAGGAGAGCATACGAGGACAATAGGGGAGGATACGAGGATGACAGGAGAGGATACGAGGATGATAGGAGAGGGGAAGAGGAGTTGGACGAGGAGATGTGGAGGCGGGGCGGGCACCACCAGCAGGAGGCGGAGGAGGAGCCGAAGGTAGCGGCCGACGACTCTCTGTTCCGCTGGCTGGCCATCGCCTACGCCTCCACCCACAACTCCATGGGCGACGCCCACCGCGGCTCCTGCCACACTGACGACATCACCCGGGGGCGGGGCATAGTCAATCGCGCCCAGTGGAAACCTGTGGTGGGCAGTGAGTACTGAGCCGTCATGGACACCGGCCACGTCTGTCGCGCTAAGGCTAACACATTAGCATTTTCAGATCGAGTCAAGTTTATTCATTAAGGGCAAACGTGATGAGCCAAGGTGCTGTACAAAGAAAGTCGGTTAAACAAATGAAAAAGGATTTTATGTATCAATAAAATCCATAAATTTATAAAATAATTCAATAAAAAAATGGACAAAATCTTGATGAAAAAATGAGGCAGACATGAGAAAACATCAAACAGCCACAAGCCTGGACACTTGGTTGAAATGACCCCCCTAGATTTGAACGAAACTTTGCGTGTAGGTACATACACATGTATCACGGAAAATCCCCAAATTTTTTTGCCATTGGTCCCTTCGTTTGGTTGCAGTGCCACCTGGAAGCCGAAAAGTCAGGGCCAAAATAGGGAAAAAGTGGAAAAAACCAGTCTTATGGGATGCATTATGATGGGAAATCATTTCAACCTGCCAAATGATTTCTGACGGATATGTATACTGAAGTACTTGAACTTTCCCATGAGTCACTCGCTACCAAGTGGTCACTTGGAGAATTGTGTGGCAGGGGCTCAAAGTTAAGGGAAAACAAAAATGAAAATCCACTTTTTGGACTTAATCTTTAATTTACTCCAGCAACACGCCTTGAGAAACTATGCTTTATGGTGAAGGCCTATGAATGTATAATAGCATAATATGAGAATTCCTCTGGCAACTTGCTGGAGTTTTGGGATATTTGACCTTGAAAAGCAAACTTTAGCTGTTTTAGCCCTACTTTGAGATATCTCAATACTCCAGACAAGAATTGAACTTATGAATTGGTTGATTTATACCTTCTTCCATGGTGTATGAAAGGTACCAAAAATTTCTTTGGCACTCCGAAGTATATTAGTGCTGTCCCCTGTCAAAGTTGCCAATACGACCTGAAAGTGACCTTCTCGAGTAATTTGGGACCATATATAGAAGTCTATAAAATTTTACTCTAGCTAGCTAGATACTTGAAATTTGGAAAAATCTTGGAGAATCTTCAGACTCTACCATGTAGATTCAAGAAAATGTGGAATTATTATGGCACTCTATATGGCAACTCAGATATTTGACGTGTAATCTCAGCTGAAACTGCCACTAGGTGGCGCTTTGGTCGATACCTTATTTTACAGCATCTCCATGGATGTGCCACAGTAAAAACTTTGGAAACTTAATATATTCACTGGACTGATGGGAAAAAATAAGAATTTGTTATGACATTAAGGTGGAGTTCTTTGCAATGCTAGCGGGGGGCGCTGTCAGTTATTCAAGCGCGTAGTCAATTTCTCCGGGCAGGTGCCACAGGAAAACCTTCATGAATATCATCAATGATCTTCATTTACCTTATCGAAGTGAATTTTACTGTGGCATCTCTCTGGAGTACAAAGATAATCAGCTCAATGAACAACCCCAATTCCGAAATAGTTGGGACAAAGTGTAAATTGTGAATAAAATCAAAACGCAATGACTTTCAAATCACGCCAGCCAGTATTTTATTCACAATAGAACAGAGATAACATAGCAAGTGTTGACACTGAGAAATTTTACAAATTTATCCACAAAATGAGCTCATTTCAAATTTGATGGCTGCTACAGGTCTCAAAAAAGTTGGGACAGGGGCCTGTTTTCCATGGTGTAGCATCCCCTCTTCTTTTTAACAGAGTGGAGGCGTCTGGGCATTGAGGAGACAAGTTTCTTGAGTTTAGCCATTGGAATTTGATCTCACTCTTGTTTAATACAGGCTTCCAGCTGCTGGAGAGTTTTGGGTCTCCTTTGACAGACTTTTCGTTTAATTATGCACCAAATGTTCTCAATCGGTGAAAGATCAGGACTGCAGGCAGGCCAGTTCAGCACACGGACTCTTCTGCTCTGAAGCCATGCTGTTGTAATAGCTGCAGTATGTGGTTTTGCATTGTCCTGCTGAAACACACAAGGCCTTCCCTGGAATAGATGTCATCTGGAGGGAAGCATATGTTGCTCTAAAACCTTCATATACCTTTCAGCATTCATGGTGCTTTTTAAAACACGCAAGCGTCCCACACCATATGCACTAATGCATCCCCATACCATCAGAAATGCAGGCTTTTGAACTGAACGCTGATAACAGGAGGGGTGGTCTTTCTCCTCTTTAGCCCGGAGGACACGACGCCCAAGATTTCCAACTAGAATGTCAAATTTGGACTCATCTGACCACAGGACACTTTGCCGCTTTGCCACAGAACATGGCGGCGCTTCTGGATCATGCTCAACAATGGCTTCCTTTTTGCATTATAGAGTTCTAGGTGACTTTCATGTGATCTGAAAGTCATTGCATTTTGATTTTATTCACAATTTACACTTGGTCCTCACTATTTCGAAATTGGGCACATTACTGTGGCACATCCATGGAGAAGCTGTAAAATAAGGTATCGACAAAAGCGCCACCTAGTGGCAGTTTCAGCTGAGATTTCACATCAAATATCTGAGTTGCCATACAGAGTGCCTTAATAATTCCACCTTTTCTTGAATCTACATGGTAGAGTCTGAAGATTCTCCAAATTTCAAGCATCTATCCTGCTGGAATAACATTTTATGGACTCCTAAAGATGGTCCCAAATTAGCTGAAAATGTAACTTCCAGATCGTACTGGCAACTTTGACAGGGGACAACACGAAAATACTTTGGAGTGCCAAAGAAATTTTTGGTACCTTTCATACACCATGGAAGAAGGCATAATCAACCTATTCATAAGTTCAATTCTTGTCTGGAGTATTGAGATATCTGACCTCAAAGTAGGGCCAAAACAGCTAAAGTTCGCTTTTCAAGGCCAAATATCCAAAACTCCAGCAAGATGCCGAAGGAATTCTCATATTATGCTATTACACATTCATAGGCCTTCACCATAAAGCATAGTTTCTCAATGCATGTTGCTGGAGTAAATTAAAGTCCAAAAAGTGGATTTTCATTTTTGTTTTCCCTGAACTTTGAGCCCCTGCCACACGATTCTCCAAGTGACCACTTGGTGGCGACTGACTCACGGGAAAGTTAAAGTACTTCAGTATACATATCCGCCAGAAATAGTTTGGCAGATTGAAATGATTTCCCATTATAATGCATCTCATAAGACTGGTTTTTTCCACTTTTTCCCTATTTTGGCTCTGACTTTTCGGCTTCCAGGTGGCGCTGCAACCAAACGAAGCAACCAATGGCAAAAAAATTTGGGGATTTTCGTGACACGTGTATGTACCTACACGTTAAGTTTCATTCAAATCTAGGGGGGTCATTTCCACACCCAGTGCTATTCTCCCAGGCAATGGCTCTTAATCACCTCGATTGCCTAATTGCCTAAATTCTTCAGCCAGGATTCTGATCCAATCGGCAGAATTAGATAGTCCAGCCGATGGAGGAAGAAAGAGGACAGAACTTTTGTCTTTGTAACCCCCGGTGTAGCAGCCCAGATTAAACCCCCGCCAGACTATACCTGGGTATAATCTGGTCAAGGCCAAAATATACCCCGAGATATAAAATGTGACAGAATGTAGGGGGTATAATCTAGCCTGGGGGGGCTAGCCCAGAGTATACTCAGGGTATGAAACAGGCTAACCCCAGGTATACTCTAGGCTGGGGGTATACTTTAGCCTGTTGCACCTGAGTCAACTCTTCTTTTCATTTCTCCACACGCCCATCATAAAAAAGAATGAGTTGAGTGAGGTGTTCTTTCTTGGGGGTCAGAAACATTAACACACAAAATGGTGGATCTCCAGGAACAGGGTTGAGCAGCCGTGCTACAGCTTTTGAATGAAAGGAGCTTTACCGCAGCTGGATTGAGAGCCTTCACGACGGCGTACCTCATGAAACACTGTTGGGTCGACCCATTTTACTGGCACTTCAGCTTCAACTTTTATGAGCCACTGACATTTATTACTAGAATAATACAAGGAACTTGAATTTAAGTTTCATGTATGACTAAGCAAATGCCAGTAAAAAAAGTGGTAAAACACTCTTGAATCTGTATGTTGCATTACGAAACTTCAGTGCTGTGAAATACTGCACTCTAGTGTTATGACTAGTGTCTCAAGCTATAGGATCTCCGGTCAACTTCAGCAAGAAATAAACAGAATTACCACCATCAGTAGTGTGGTTCAGAGTTGGGTCCAAGTACTTTCAATTTTTATTTATTTTTTTTATTTATTTATTTTTGCATACCATAGTGCTTGTATTTGTATCTCAGTACTACCTTATAATGGCTAATATTAGGCACTAGGCCTAATAATATTATTAGGCCTAATGCCAAATAATACCTAATAATAAGTACATGTACTTGTATCCAAGTACTTTTCAAGTACTTGACCAATCTCTGTAAGCACTTAGGAGACAGATTGGTCAAGAACTTTGAAAAGTACTTGAATACAAGTACAAGTACTTTAGGCATTAATAGGAAGTACTCCGATACAAGTGCAAGCACTTTGGTATTAAAAAAAAAAAAACACATTCATCCAATTCTTGAAAGTACTTGAAACCAACTCTGCTGTGGTTAGGGCGGCGGATGGGGCCCCCCACTAAAGGCGGGCTCCTCCTGAGATTTCTTTCCTACTGGGAAGTTTTTTTTCACCACTGATTGAGGATTTTTCTCCCTACTGGTATTTTTTTTTTTTTGCCTCATTCGCTATTTTGTGGATTAGGCTGGGCACTACTGTTTTTGCTCTGTAAAGCATCTTTGCCACAATCCTTCTGTGAAAAACAGCATACAAATAAAATTGAATTGAATTAATGTTTTGTGAGATTGCCAAATGAGGATTCGGAACGAGCAGACTTCAGCGGCTTCGGTTTCCCAAAACCCCATTCCTGTCCTCCCTTACCTCTCTCAGGTATGAACGACTTCAGCTACCTGCACACAAACTGTCTGGAGCTGTCCATCTTCCTGGGCTGCGACAAGTTCCCCCACGAGAGCGAACTGGCTCGGGAGTGGGAGGACAACCGCGAGGCCCTGCTGGTGTTCATGGAGCAGGTAACATATCCAGAAATACGGTCCCTATACCGTTTTCCCCCCAGACTGAGTCATATGGAATTCCTCTTAAAGGTCCCCTATCATCTCACCAGGAGTTGATTTGATAGGTTGGCTTCTGCCAACCGGTCCGTAGGAGGTTCCTTCATTATTCTGGATGCGCCCTCCCCCTTGTGATGTCACAAAGGACAGATTTGAAATGGCTTGTAATGGCTAAATGGCCGAGCACCAGGTCACATGACAGGGGACATTTAAGTAATAAATATAGGTTACGGTGCGTTTGTAGCGGATTGGAATTTCGGAACGAGTTGGGCCGCGGAGGGATTTTTCGGTCCCGCGCGGTAAACATCCCTCCGCGGCCCAACGAGTTCCGAAATTCCCCAGACGCTACGAACACGAGCATCGTAACCTATGCATTATATGCGCCATTTTTTGTATTCATTTGTGAGACAAAGTTCTAGGTTGTTTATTAATTTTTTTACAGGAATAGTTTTTTTACACAATTATACTATTTTTTACACGTATTCTCAGCTTCGAAACCGCCCAAGGTGCCACGGAAACGTCTGACTTGAAAGTAGTTCCGACCATTTCAGCCCCATACGGCGAACATTATGGCACGGGTGTACTGGTACTGTCAGCGAGACGCGCAAATAATACAGTTTGTTCAAGTTCAAGAGAAGGCTTCTGTAGAAAACCAAAGAGTCGAGGCTCAGCCTCAAAGAACTTAGTTGAAAAAGAAAATTCGGACTGCACACTTCAGGGAAAAAGTAATTCCCCTCAAACTGCACTTGAAGAATTTTTTTTTTTGCCCCAAAGAGACCACCAACATCTGGAGGGAATAATATTCAGTTAACTATTTGAGGTAATGAGATCAGCTCTCAGACACTGACACATATGCAGCTTTGCAGCAGTATTGATGCATTCTTTGAAGTTCTGACACACTCTGTCCACTCCAGGTGCATCGTGGGATTAGGGGAGTGGTCAAAGAAATTGACGGGACGCCCATTGTCAATGCCTCCGTATCCGTGGAGGGAGTGAATCACGACGTCACTACGTGTGAGTTTTGATTACCATTAACTTACCTGCTACACAGGACAAACATCAGGGCAACTGAACTGGCCCATGTTTGAAGGAGGAAATGAACGAAATGCATTCATAAACAAGCAGTGGTGCTAAATAAACTGTACTGGCAGGAAGAAAGACCCTTTAAATCAAAATGAAAGTATGAACTAAAACCGGCGATGTACAAATGGAGCGCTCTAATGAGTACAGCATGTGAAGATGCACGCTACAAAATGAAACATTACTTTATTAAATGCAATGTTGCGTAAACAAAAAAGTACTGAAGATAATTGCTTTACTTCGGGGTCAGCAGCTGTAATTATAAATACTTGTCATCCATCGTTAAATATTTTAAAGTTCAGATTTCCATTGTTGGAACTGTACATGCTAAAAATGTGAATGAGATGATGCATCTGCTTTAAAAGTCACCATACACTGCGATAGCCTGTTTGCGGTTATCGCTTGATAATACTTGCCAGATGTGCAGAGTCTGAGGTGGACTTGATTCCCAGGCTCTCACTTGCATTAGGACAGCTCGTTATGAGCCAGCTAAAGGTGCAGTCGCCCTTCGTCACATGTTTAAACCCTGCCTGAATGGGGAGGGGTATTGTTTCTGATGGAATTTTTTTTCTGTGTGTCTGTCAGCAGTTTGGCACAAAACGCTTTGATAAAATTGCATTAAATTTTCAGAAAGGGTATGCAATGGTCCGAGGATCACCTGATTAAATTTTGACCCAAACTGCTTTAAGGTCGAGGTCACTAAAAACATTAAATGGTTTCAAATGCCTCCCTCAGCCAGGGTGTTTTTCGTGGCACCACTAGTTTTAAGGGCATGTTATCAGAGAGGGTTCACAGCACACCATACCTTCACCCTTAGGCTGTATAATAAGATGGACGCAGCACCCAGGTCTGAAAAGTGAGGCCAATGCGGAAATATCTTAAAATTGCATTCTATTTAATGGCCAGCAGAAGGCAACGTTGGTGGTTGCAGAGAGAAGTTCAATGATATAGGGGTCTTTGAGAAAATGACCCTACTTTCCCAACCTGATTTTTTTTTTTAATTATGATTTTCCACATTATTTTATGGTACCTATCGCAAGTTTCAAGTCTCCTTCGATATATCATGATGTTAACTTTTGTAAATTATGGTCCCAAATAGACTAGAACAAAGAATAAAACCAGAATATGCTTTAGGGGCGTGGCTATCCTCAGGTCCTCCTCAGATACGGTCAGATCCACCCGTAGATCCATACCTCGCTCCTCCCTAGATCTTCAATTCACGCTCTCGTCCAATAGGAATCATATCCGGTTTCAAAATGACAAAGTGGTGCTGTTCAAATTGCCATAAATTGAGGCTTCCTAAATGGTATGTTGAAACCAATGGGTGACGTCACAGTTGCTTCGTTTTTATACAGTCTACGCCATCACTCCACACAACCCCATATTAATATTTGTCGACGAGCCGAGCTAATCCTGTCCCGACCACCCTGACACTCTCATTTCCCCCCCAGCTGAGAAGGGGGACTTCTGGCGGCTGCTGAACCCGGGCGAGTACCGTGTGACGGCGCGAGCGCCGGGCTACGCCCCCAGCACCCGCGTGTGCGTGGTGGGCTACGACCTCGGTGCAACGACCTGCAGCTTCCTCCTCACCAAGTCCAACTGGGACCGCATCCAGCAGATCCTGGCCATGCGCGGGAACAAGCCCATCCGGCTGCTCAGCCACGTCCGCACCACCTCGGGGAAGGGGCACAAGTACAGCAACGTGCCCATCGCCGTGGGCAACAGGGTCAGGGTCGGGGGAGGGGTCCAGCGCCGACCTCTGACCGACAGGGAGCGTCGCATTCGTCGTTTGAGGCTGCTTCGCCGACTGCGCCAACAGAGGCTGAGGGCCAGACAGAGCACAACCGAGCCGCCGCCGACAACAACTCTCCTGCCCGTCACGACCCTCCCTCCGACCACAACCCCACCGCCGACCACCACCTTACCGCCAACGACCCCTCCGCCAACCACCACCTTACCGCCAACGACCCCTCCGCCAACCACAACCCTCCCCCCTACCACCACTGCGGCCCCCGCCACTACCACCGAACCCCCGCTGCTCCAGCCCGAAACCACGACCCCCTGGTACGAGTACTGGGTGGACGAGAACCCCACTACCACCACCACCACCACCGTCCCGCCGAGCTACGATTATGCAGACAGCACGCCAGATTACACTTACTACTACGATGCCGAGGACTATTCGGACTCGTCTTAAAGAGCGCGTGCGCTCATCTGCTAACACAGGACACGGAGGGCGTCATTAGCGTCGGCTGTGAGCAGGAAGGACACGTTTTCACAAATTAAGGCTTCCTCTACGAGATCTTACAACACAGCACCGCACCCTTCCTGCGTTTATAGGCAAATACTCGTCTTGAAAGTTTGTTTCCTTCTGCGAGCCTCTGACCACAGGTCACAGCACCTTAGTTAGCACAAGCGCCAGGAGGGATTACGCTAATCTTCCACCTCTAAACAATATCTTGGGTGATACACCAAACTCTTCATTCCAAATGTATCCAGCACCGCAGAAATTGTGAGTATGTAAGAGTGTATCGGGGGGTTAAGAAGGTGAAAACTTGCAATCTATCTCCGCCTCAACGTATTAAATCCATTCCCCGACTAAAATCTGTAATTTTGTTTGGGTGGGAGAGTGTTTTTTGTTTGGGAGGGGGGAGGGGAGTGTTTTTATTAGCTAGGTTTAGGTAATCGTTTTCCCATGACTGCTGAATCCCAGAGAGGCTAACCAATCACCAGTGTTCAGTAAAAAAAAAAAAAAATGGAACCAGTTTATTTACATTATTTTACCACTGTTAACAAAAATAAAGTTTATGGGGAGAAGAGTGTCTAGTTAAGAGCGAACAGAAGGTTTTGACTGGAAGGATTGTCTGAAATGTTCCTAATTAAACATCTGACAGAGAAACCTTATATTTCATACAATAAACATTGATTTACTCATTTGTACTGAGTTGGAACTGTACATTGCACTGGACCAGGGTTGAAACAAACACTGGTTAATGATTTATGTTCAGCAATTTACGTTCAAGTGAATGACCTCGAATTGACATCGAACACAACAGGAAGTGGAGTGTGGTTGCCAAAAAAACCATAGTAAGCATAGCTACTATAGCTACTGGTGTTTCATATTACCATAAACATAACCACACAAATTTTAAGCCATTTTATATAAAGTATCACAGTTCAAATGCACACAGACTGCACTGAGGGGGGTGTCACAAAGCAAGATAAAGTAAGCTGGATAACTGCACCAAGTAAAACCTGTGACGGCTCGAAAGTGTACAGTCCAGGTTTGGAGGGACGCCAGGATTCATTAAGAATAGTTATCCAGCTAACTCCATAATCCTGCTTTGTGTAACAGGCCCGTGGACGAGTGTGGTCTGAGACGGAATCAGAGGTGAGTTCTTCTGGGGCGTATTTCCCGAAATCACTTATTTCCTGAAACTTGCGTAGTTGGAACCATTGGCTGTAAATGGACAAAGTTGCAAACTTGGCTAACAACTATGCTTTTGGGGGACGCACCCCAGGATGTCCCGAATCTGATGGGGGAGCTCTTGCTCCTCCCCCAGCCTGCCGCATCAGTGGCTGACGTTCATCTCGCTGTCCTCGTCGTCGGCGAAGGTAAATGAGGAGAAGCTAACAGGCTCGCACTCCAGCGTGCGCAGGTTCACCAGGCAGGCGGACTGAGTCTTGCTGAAATCAGGAATCGCCACCAATAGAACCTCCTGTCCACCAGCCCCTGGGGACAATATGGCATTACGTCACCGACACCACTCACAGATCTCATATCCTCACCAATAAATATTCTTAACCCTTTAAGTGCCAAATTATTTTTTACAAAATACCAACACACCGCTCAAACTATTTCCCACATGAAATAGTTATTTGTTCCTCTACCGTTCTTTGGCGCTTTGGCTGTTTAATTGTGTACGCCGTCTCCCTGAGCGCTTAGATCAGAAGCTTCATCGGTTCTGCTAATTCCAACAACATAGATATTTCTTCGTCTTCTTCTAATGATTTTTTCCCGGCAGATAGCGCACTAACAACGCAGATTCAGCTCTGCGCCTTCACAAGCCGAGAGAAACGCGTCTTTATGGCGTTCTCTCACCTGATTGGATAGAGGCAGTTGGTGACTCCAAAATTTTATATGCTGCTTTACTGCAGAAGACAGTGACTGAGGGACCTGTGTTATTGACCAGATACTCTAAATAAATGATCTGTTGGAATGTGGAGCTATTTAACACTTTTTTAAAAAAAAAAAAAAAAAAAAAAAAAAACGCAGCAGCTTTAAGTTAACTCACTTTAGTGGAGAACAGGGTCATTTGTCCTCAATAGGGAGACCTGGTTTCATCTTTACGAGTAGCACACTGAGCAAGGCATTATAACATAACAGTACAGTGTGGCTAAGTATACAGCGGGGTGCCAAAATCACTGTCCTCCAGGGCAGAGAACTGCGAGTTTCCACTTTCCAATTACCTGAGAGTCAGGTGTGATCACAATCTGGCCAATCAGTGGCAATTATTGTTCACTTAACTGCCTATAAGGAGAGAAAACTAGGGCTGGATTTGGATTTGAAGGTCAGATTTGGGGAACCTTGGTATACAGTATAGGCTTTATCATTTCATTTGACCAGCTTGTTCAGAGGAAATACCCAGCATAGTGTGGTAGCGATCAGCCCACTTTCAAAGAAAAAAAAAAAAAAAAAAATCAGCCCCACCTGTGATGCGCTTGGACTGGAAGGCGGGTGCGTTTCCGCTGAAGTACACGTAGGGACACTCCTCCAGGATAAACGGGTCCTTCTGGTAGAAAGGGTAGCAGCCTGCAGCGCGATTGGGCGAGAAACAACTTGGGATCAGGAAGCTGACCAACTGGACGACCCCAGGGCACAGCAGGATGACTTCAATAGGCCAGTCTTGGCTTGGAGCGAATGCTTACCCAGAGTGTCAGGGGCAGTGGGGGCCAAATGACTGAGCCTTAGTGTGGTCTCCAGGATCTCCAGGTGGTCATCCATGCTGCTGTACTTGGCGATGTCGCTCACGTTTTGACCAGAAGTGCCCAGGAACCTTCAGATGGGGGGGGGGGAGACAAGATTTCATTAGACCGCAGACATTTGCAGGCAAGACAAGAACTTGACCCTTAACCCCTTTGTGCAGAATACAAATAGTGTCCATTTTTTTCCTGTTGTGCATGAGCCCATTTAGTCTTCATAACTCGGTATTTGCGTCACAGAGACTGGAAAATTACTCCAGCAAGGCAAGATATTTGGAAATTCAATTACATAATTATTCAGGAATTAAATTTCGGAATTAACAGACACCGGCATCCATTATCTGCGCAATTTACTCACCCTATCCCTCGAAAAGTTAATCATTCATTATTATTTAATTGACAAATGACCTTCAGAGGGACTCGTACGTACCTGTGAACCCTTCTGAATGCCATTGCCAACTAATTTACCATTTAAACATAACGTGTTGCTGAATACCCCTCGGCCTGTGCACATCAATGGGTCAGAGAGAGTTACCATACCAAATTTGACGAAGCTGCGACCAATAGTTACTTTGTACTTGGCCGGACAAGATTTCCACAATGAAGGTCACAGCGCTAAGGTCAAAGGTCAAATCCAGCCAAAAACCTGACAATGCACATCTATGGGTCATGGTGAGTTACCATACCAAATTTGGTGAAGCTGCGATCATTAGTTGCTGAGTACTGACCTGAACAATGTCATGGACAGACGACAGACAGACACGCACACAGGTGACGACAATACCCCTCTGGCCAAAATTTGGCCATGGGGTAAAAATTGACAACGCTGTTGACATTTTGAAGGCTGAAATCTGAAATTTTGCTTCATATATTTTGCGCCTTGTGTGACAACAGCAGTGATTTACACTTTAAGTGTTTACTTCCTCAGCTTCAGAATCTGCATAGACGCCTCTGTAGCTCAGATAAAAACGAATGAGGCTCATTCTCCACCCCCCAGGCGACCTCTGATCCCCGGTCACCTGACACCGTCGATTTCGGCCTGGTAGGGGTTACTGGCCAGTCTGAGGGTGGGGTAGACGGTGGAGAGGGGGAACATGCAGCGATGGAGGGGCTGCTGGGGCAGGGTGAAGTTTGTTGGATCGTACTGTCCGGGCATCACATCCACCGGCACTGAGGCCTGGAGGAACGGGGGAGAGAGAGAGAGACGGGTAAAGAGGGGTTTTCCCTTTGAAAAGCAGGTTTTTTTAGAGGAATATTTTCACTGAATGCAGAGTCTATCAGTCAGCTGAAGTGTTAACCCTCAGAGTGCTGTAATAAATTTATTTAGAAAATATAGAATTAAATTACCTTGTGCTGTTGATAACCTATCATGTGGCGACTTGTTTAAAAGAGCTCCCCTGCGGGAGCTCTTTTAAACAAGTCGACACATGATAGGTTTTCAACAGCTTTAGTTTTGACATCTTACGTCGTCGAGCAACAATAGCTGCATTCAGCGCTCTAAGGGTTTAATGACTGAGGAGCTTGACTGGTGCGAGGAAGGTCGAAGATTCAAGGCCTAGGTTTACCCACAGTGAGATCAGTTGAACGCTACGTTGATCCAAGGGGAAGTGGCCCTTTTTTACCCTTATCAACTGCAAGTTGCTACTAATGAAAATCCGAGCTAAATAACTGCACTGTTATGCCAGGTGATGCCCCAGAACTTTAAACTGCCAGCAGGGATCACTAAATCTGCATTAGAATGCTTAGTTGAGAACATTCCAGTAACATATTTAAAGTCTCAATCCAGATCACCACAGTGAAGCGACTAATATCAACCCATGGTATCCAGATGTCACAAACGTGGTATATATTTAATTACAAAATGCGTAACACACAGACGGGGCCGGGATATTGCACAATGTATTTCTGACAAATTGCTTGTTAACACCATTTATTCCCATTTATGGCACTTCCTCAGTTGCGATGTTCAGACAGCAATCATAGAATTACAAACAGCAGATGGACAATGTCATCTGGGGGAGCTAATAATGGACGCCATCTTGGGTAAGAGTGAGCCGTTAATGTGAACAGCGACGACATCTGAAAGGTAAGACCGTAGAAATCTACGCAGGCAGACCAACGGCAAAAGGCAACAGAAGTCTTACCCAATATAGCCAACAGTTTGACGCATCAATTGAATACTCATGTCTGTTTGACCATCTAACAATACTGTGTATGACAATAATATCATCAGTATTAACTCTAGAACAGTTGGAGCTCCCCCTGGTGGTCGCGGGGGCTCCAAGCAGCCACTAATGAGGCTTGCTGCATGTGGCTGCCTTCAAATAGCTTGAAACTAAAAAAAATTCCACCCACCTTCTATCTACTATGGGCCCCTTGATACTTATTGAGTCCCAAGCTTCACACAAAGTGGAGATGTTTATTTTGTGATTTCCCCTGGATTCCTGCCGCACTCACCACCAGCTGAACCAGCAGCTCGTCCAGCATGCGGATGGCTTCCACACTGCCCGCCTGGGTCTTCTTGGTCAGGTACTTGGCCTGGGAAGGTCACACAGGAGTTATAGGGGGCAGTTCACGGCAAAGCTGCTTGGGTACTCTCAGACAGAAAGACAACATGCAAAACCTAAAAAGGAGAAAGTCTGACTCATCGCATTGAAAAATTTTTATTTTGGGACTAAAATCCAGCTGCCTTAGTGAGCTTCCAATTGCCTTTTTTGACAGTTTGGTTTTTAAACAAGGTTCAAGGTTTGTATATTTCGAGGGCTGACTGCAATAAACAGTTATGTCCAATATATAACATCTGGACATAACTGTTTATTGCAGTCAGCCCTCGATTTGCACCCAATTGAAAATTTTGTTTCGAAAAGTTAACATACAACATACATAATGAGCAATGTAAAGTAATAATTAGAATGCAAGCGTAAAACAGAAAAAAAATTTACCATTCTGACAATGGGTATCCAGTGATTGCAATTCCCAAAACTCAGGGCCGCAGTTACCTCATTACAGTGGTTCTCAAACTCGGTCCTGGCGCCCCACTGTGTATGCTGGCTTTTGTTCCAGCCACAATTGCAATTCTAGAATTTTAAAAAGCTGTTACTTTGTCTTAATTAGCAGCATTCCATGTTTAGAGTAGTTATTTACCATCTTAAGACACATTTTGATGGACATATCCATTCTACCATAAAGAATAAAAACCCTTGAACATATTGTGCTTAATTTTCAATATTGTTAGGATTTTCAGGTGAAAACATTTTTTAACAGATCAAATTAGACTGAGAAAATCAGTAAGCTCCAAATTAGGTTTCTGAACACAGGTGTTTTGAGTTTTTCACAAATAACCTGCCTGAACCAAATAAAATCAACACGAAACACAACAGGTGTGACCCCATTGTTTGCCGAGTAAATTGTTGGGTTTTGCCACCATGTGTCCAGAGTTTCACCACTGAGGAACCTATTGATTGTTTATGTTGATGAAATGTTTGGTTAAATTGTTTCCCTCTGCTGATATTTACAATATATCTCAATGTGGATATTAGCATAAATGCACCTAATTAAAACAAATCAACAGCTTGTTAAAATCCTAAGATTGCAATTGTGGTTGGAACAAAAACCAGCAAACACAGAGGGGCACCAGGACCGAGTTTGAGAACCACTGCCTTATTATAAGAGTCTATGCTCGGATAAACCAAGCCGACAGTATCTTTTTAAAAAGAGACCATGTCCTGACAAACCAGGCCCACAGGAACCTTTTGAAAAAAAAAAAAACTGCCCCACACAGTAGGCGTTACCCCTCAGCCCCTGGATTGTTTGGAATGAATATAAATTGACGAAGGCATTTTCAAGTTATTGTGTGGAATGCAAATTCCAGATGGCGGCTGTGGCGGCCATACTGGACATCCAAGCGCTGTCAAAATCGATAGGCTTCTGTAGGTACTCAAGACCAAGCAACAGAGCTAAACTGGCGTTAATTGACGAAGGCGTTTTCAAGTTATCATGTGGAATGCAAAAGTTTGCGGGACAGAGGGACGGACATCACACGTGACAACAATACCCCACTGCCCCTTATTCGTGGCTGAGGGGTAAAAGGACCGTCTTAATAAACCAGGTCCACCCTAACACTATCTAAAGACACTAAAGAGACTATGTCCAGATAAACCAAGCCTTCAGTAACCTCTTTAAAAAGTGACTATGTCCTCATGAACCAGGGCCATAGTAACTTTATTTATAGAGTCTATGTCCTGACAAACCACGCCCAGAGTAACCTTTTCCCAAGACTGTCCTGATAAACAGGTCAATGCTAACCTTACTGAAAGAGACTAAAGAGACCGTGTCCTGATAAGCCAGGACCACAATACATTTATTAAAATAACTGTCCTCATAAACCAGCGCCACAGTAACCCAATTAAATACAGACATACACTCACCTTACTAAAGGAGTCCTTGTCCTGAGTGCTCTGACTGAGCAGGTTCCCGGCCAGCAGGACGCGGGAGATTTGGGACGCCCCGCTCTGCTCGCCCAGGTCCCCCAGCTGCCCCGTCACCAGATCCACCAGCAGCTGCAGCCCCAGCATGCTGTCTGCTCCGCTGCCCCCCAGCCCCAGCCCAGAGGCCAGCAGCACAAACCTGCCCCCCGCAGGACAGGAGGAGAAAGGCATGCTATGTCAATATTAACCCTCAGAGCACTAAATGTAACTATTGTTACTCAACGACGAAAGATATCAAAATCAAAGCTGTTGAAAACCTATCACGTGGCAACTTGTTTAAAAGAGCTCCCACGGGAAGTTGCCACATGATAGGTTTTCAACAGCACAAGATAATTAAACTTATAATCTTTTGAAAATTTATTTCAGCGCTCTGTGAGTTAAGGTGCAGTAACACAGATATTCCATAACGGGGCAAAAGCACAATGTACGCCTGACGAGCAAATTATCTGGACATTCTAGTACAGATGTAACCGTCACTACTAGTAACTGAAACCAATTATATAAAAATGCCAAATACTGACTGGAATGTTACCATCGCATGGTTATTACTATACCATTATGTACATAATTACCAACAACAGTATAATACATTATTAGATTATTCAAAATAGAGAATAACTAATGTCAATGTCACTAGATTTATTCTGAAACTAGATTATTACTGCAAATGCTATTATTACCATTATTATTTTTTTTTTTTAAACTGGCATCTCCAATCCCACTTGAATTGAGTCCAATCAGCACAATATGTACAAGCAGGCTGGCATTTCACTTATGCAGCCATCCTGGGAGAGAGCACAAAGGTTGTGATTCTCCTCTGACACACATTCTGGTAAGCGCCAAATGTTTTCACTCGCAGTTTCAAACTACACGTGCTAAAAACTAGGGGGGAGAAAGCCTGAACAAGTCCCTTCTTAGAATGCAACCGACAAACACCCAGATGGCCAGTTAGAGGTGCATGAGCAATGAACCATGCTAACCCAAACCGCCTGTATCCCACCCATATCCCTGAGCAGCGCGAATCCAGTTACGCTCTTCTCTCACAGGGCTGCGGGCCACAGTGAGCACTGGCACAGCTGGGTTTAATCCGATGCTGTGGTTGTCACTCTTGCACCGCAAGCTGCACCTTAACTTAGTCAAACCAGGATTCCCTATAGATGCCATTATTAATAAGATTATACTTGCACACCGGTCAGAGCTCAGGGGCTGCCGCGGAGTCTGGGGAGGCAGGTCAGCTGTGCAGAAGCTCTCCACCGTGAACTTCCCATCATTCTTCTCCACCCCAAACACTGCAATCACGCTACCTGAGGACAGAGGGAGAGGAAAGATCACAATTAACCCTCAGAGCGCTGAGATAATTTAATTTGTAATTTTTGAAAATTTATCTGGTGCTGTTGAAAACCTATCATGCGGCAACTTGTTTAAAGTCGCCACATGATTAGATTTTCAACAGCTTTGAATTTGATATCTTACATCATTGAGCAACACTATTTATATTTAGCGCTCTAAGGGTTAAAACAGGTCACCATTCCTAAGCATGCAACAGCAAGCCTGGAGGGGGGGGGTCATTGCTAAGCTCATCTTCAGCTCAATCAGTGCCTACTAATCAAAACCTTGCACAGTCTAAAACAATTTTTGCGGGCTATGCCCCACGAATATAACAAAATAATAAAAAAAAAATAGTATATACATTTTTTTGACCCATTAAATTTAGATTTCAAATTATCATTTTTAAATGAAGGATTTGAAACTGATCTATTTGAGGATCTACTGAATAAATAAAACACAATTGCACATTTTAATCAGTTAGCATTGAGACTCAGTTCATATGGCCACCAATCAAAGTGACACGCATAAACTCAAACTTCATTAAAATTCCCAATACATGTAAGCACTGACCTAACTCCATCACTCTGCTAACTTAATTAGGACAGTCAAAGTCACAGACATTCATAACGGTTTCTGAATTTGGTCACCTGAGTAGCTAGCAAACATTAGCTCACTTGCTGACATACTAATGTTACATAATGGTTATGGAAAGGTACTGCGTGCATGCTAGCTAGCGAAGTAACGTTAACTTAGTTATGACGGTAGCATTTAGGAAGCTCGCTACAGCACTAAGCCATACCGCATGAACCAACTTTACACTTGGCACTCAGTTAGGCCAAATACTAACAGCGTGATGTAGCGCAGAGCGATTTCTCCCCCCCACACACCCTCAGCCAATTAAATTTTCGCATAAGTGATACGTACCTACAGTAATACCAAAAATGTCATGAGCTGGGCTATGGGAAAAGAACTACAGTTATGAGATAAAGAAGAATCTGCCTCTGTAGTTCACTGCATTGAGTGAGAGGCTTTCTTAGGGACATACTGGGCACCACACCTGTAACAAACTTGCTTGCATCAATGTTCCCCTCCAGTTTGATTCGCTGCAGCTCATCCTCCAGAATGAGCTCGTCCGATTCGCTGATGTATTTGGAACGCGGCGGCTGGGGCAGGAGATTGTGCTGAGGCCACAGATCGGGAACACAAAGGTCAGAGGTTCAGACTCACTGTGGCTCAGACATTACACTCACGCTAACTCCACAGCAGCTCTTATCCTGAGTGCCATTCATGAGGTCTAAGCAGAAAACCACGGAAACCACCACAGGACATAAGTCTGGTCATTCCATTACAGTCAGAGAGAGAAGCTGGTGAAACTCATTTAGCAAAAAAAAGGCAGTTAATTCTAGTGCATGAGAGTGTAAAGAAGATGGTAATTATAAACCAAATCAACTAAAGTGAAGGAGGGATTCCAATAAAAAAAGAAACATCTACAGCAACAAAAACAACTCAAGTGTCAGTAAATTACAACATCAGCGCTTGGAATGCCATAGCAACACAAAGTTGAAGATCGCGATGCTGTTGATGGAGGTGAGGCCGGGAGAAACGTAATGTGAGGGCGGGACACAGTAAAAGGCTCACCTCGTCACTGATCTCCTTCAGGATAGAAGGCTGGAGCTCCATATGCTTGAAGATGGTACCCACGATGCAACACTGCTCGCCCATCTGAAGGTCACAGAGCCTTCGCACTGGAACATTGCCCCCCTGGGTGATTAACGCAAAGATCGGTGTCAGAGCTGAAACTAAGGACGGACGTTGGGAACAAGGGACTGGTGTGCTTGTCGGAGCCTTAATCAGATGATTGGATCCCAAAATGTAACTAGAGGGCACTTGGTAGAGCGCATACCTCCGCCATGCCAAATGTCTGTTCTTTTGGTTACAAGATACGTTCCGGATCACTTCCAAAATTAAATCAACTCTTCCTCAGACTACCACCTATCATCCTGCCAAATTTCGCGCCAAACCGTTCATAACTTATTGAGCTATCCGGTCAGAAATATCACATAGACCCGCGTTAGACCGATATGATGCAATTCTTCCATATACAGAATCCAGATTATGTTCCGGATCACTTCCAAAATCGAATCTACTGATCCTAGGACTACCACCCATCATCCTACCAAATTTCGTGCCAAACCGTTCCTAACTTTTTTGAGTTGTCCTGTTAACAGAAAGAAGGACAGATAAACAAACAAACAAGCTGGCCGCGAGGCCCACGGTCTCCCGTCGCAAAAATAAATATGTACCCTGTGACCTTAAAGGAGGTCAATTCTGTTCAACGTGAAATTCAATATTTTGTAAAAGATGGAGAGGAACTGGAACCATAAAATGTGACCATCAGGTTAAAGAGAATGCCGTAAAACACCACAGTGAACAATTCTGAGCTTGTAAAGCAAGTTTGAAAAAAATAGGCCAAGTACCAATATTTGACCTGCTAATTATGAGGACAAATAATAGGTCAAGGTCACTGATATTAAATAGGAAACTGGTTCATAATCTAATCCTTTTATATGCAGAACATGGCGTCTGTAATCCATTTTCTTTTAGAGTTATCGTGTTAACTCCACTTTTCGGACAGACGGACGAACACACATGCACGGACGGGGTGCATTCCTATGTCTCCCTTTCGCCAGAGGCGACGGAAGACAACAAGGGTGAAAACATAATCTCCTTGGCGGAGGTAAGGAGAGAAAAATGACGATGGGACACGGTGTTACTCACCCCACGTTTGCTTGGCTCTGGGCGTGAGGATTTCCCTCATCTGCATCAACCGGACTGCGTAAATGTGCGCGTACTGTCGGTTGAAACTGCGTTCGCCGAGCTTGAAGCACTCGGAGTAGCCGGAGCTGGTGGGCTGCACTCGGTCAAACACGGGGCATTCTGCGCTTGGGGGACTCAGCAATGTGCCCTCCTTCTGGACTGTGAGGTCGGAGAACATTGTGGTACTCAGCGGCGAGGCAAGAGTCCGGCTGACAACCATCTGCACACGGGGACAAATGTCACTAACTTTGCTGAACTGTAGCTAACTAAATATTTCGTCTAACACAGGGGTGGGCAATTCCGGTCCTGGAGGGCCAGTGTGTATGCAGGTTTTTATTTCTATCAATTTCCCTGACTAATTGACTTAATTGGTTGCATACACAAATATAGATTTGTCCAATGAAAAGAAAGAAAAATGTTCAATGAGGGGAGACAAGAATAGCCTTTGGTCGCCATTCATGATAATTTAAAGAAATGCACCTGAAATGTAAAACCAGGGACAGATACGGCCCTCGTTGCCCATCTCTGGTCTAACATGTCACATGCCATTGCCCAAAAAAATATGAAAGCCAACTAGAAAATCTTACATTTCCGATTACATTTGAGGTAACATTAGCCAAATGAGCTATTGTTTCGAAATCTTGGAGGCCATAAAATTTGCATTCTTTTGGCAGGGTAGAATTGATTATCTGGACCAGGCGTTCCCAAACTCGGTCCTGGGGCCTCCCTGTGTATGCTGGTTTTTGTCCCAATCATAATTGCCATCAAAGGACTTCAACTAGCTGTTAATTTGTCCAAATTGGGTGCATTTTGTGTTTAAATATGTTATATGTTTTAAGCCAACTTTTAATAGAAATATCCATTTGTGCCATAAAGAATAAAAGACCGAATAAAAGACCCTTGCATATAGTGTTTTTGTTTTCCTGTGTGGCAAGCAATTTCAGGTAGTAACATTTTTAAACAGATCAAATCAGGTACTGAGAAAATCAGTAACCTCCAAATCAGGTTGCTGAAGACAGGTGATAAGAATTCTTTCAAAATAATTCGCTTGCACTCAATCACAAAAACATAACATAAAACAGGTGTGACTCTGTCATTTGCTTGTTTAGTAAATTGTTAGTTTTTGCGATCAAGTCCCCACAGTTTCACCAATTAGCAACCCATTGATTTTTTTCCCTTTGATCTGGTACATTTTTTCCCCCTCTTTTTATGCAGTTGTTACTCATATATTGCAGTGTGGATGCAGAATTTATTCCTCACTGTTTGTATGCATATCTGTCAAAATACTGTTTGTCAAGAGAGGATAAATTGCTGCTCTGAGCAAAAAATGCAACTAATTAAGACAAATTAACAGCTTGATAAAATCCTATGATCGCAAACCAGGGTGGAGCAAAAAACAGCACACACAGGGAGGCCCCAGGACAGAGTTTGGGAACCCCTAATCTGGACTTTTCCGCCGACGCAGCACTCGAAGCAGCCAAGTGACTTATATCAACCTGCGTGATTCTCCGTGGTTAAACATAAAAGCCATGTTCTTAAGAATATTACCTAGCAAACTCGCTAGTTCCTCTATTAATTACTATAAATTTTAAAAATGAATGTAGTTTCTTCCATTTCACGCTAAAGTATGCCTGCGAGTACCAAGTTCACGAGTGGACTAAAGCTGCTTTCACACCGGACGCGAGACGAATTTTTCGCACGACAGATTGTTACATTACAAGTCAATGCAAAGACGCGAATACACGCGAAACACTTAATATGTCGTGCGAAAAATTCGTTTCCCGTCCGGTGTGAAAGCAGCTGAACGCGTTCTCTCCTCTCTCCCAGTCTCCGGAGCAGCTCGCCTGCTCTGCTCTCCACCTGCGTTTACCAGCTAGCGACTTTGTTAGCCAACTAACGTATCATCGTTTCAAGAACAGATCTCGCTAACGTTAGATAATTGAACGCGTTGGTTTTAAGGCAGTTATGGACGGACTCACCAATATTTTTTTTCCGTATGAACTTGCACCGGACTTAATTTGTTTTCATCAAATATCTTTCACAGCAAGTATTTGCTTATCCCTTCGAACTAGCCCTTCGATAACATGAACTTCTCCCGCCGTTCGCAGCAAATAGCTGCACCAATGATCCCTCACCTTTCACTTTCCTCGGAACATCGTCATACAAGACGCCATGTTGGTGAGGTCAAAGGAAGCTGTCCCTCTGTTTTTAAGGCAAACAAGAATACCGCTTCCTCTGTTCTTTATTGCTGTTTTCGAACACACTGATAAAAATAAGGATAAACGTAATTTCCAGACATCTCGAAAATCTACAGCATTGTACAAGATAACAAAAAGTATTTTTTGCACGTGAATCATGCACTGAATGATCATTTAGCCGTATCTGGTCTTGTGTATAGACATCTTCTTCGTCCTCATTGTTTATTCATGCCTGTTATTAATCCCCGCTACGACACAAAGTGGAGTGGGGGATATTGAGATACAGCTCGCCCATCCTTCAGTTTGTCTGTCTGTCTGTCCGTCCGGATAAGCAAGGAAGTTCTGTTTTCAGAAACTGCTGCAGAGATGCCAAGTCTCACGCATTCGGCGTAGGTCTCACGCATTTTTTAGGCTTATTCACCGTAGTCCGCAATTATTCAATGAACGCTTATTTATGAGATTCTCATGCGGAATTAAAATCCTTGTGCATTGAAGTTTCAGTTTCACTTGCGTGAAGGTGGACCTCAACATGGAAAGTGATTATGACTCCGGACTTCTCGTGCTTCTCTTTACTCAGGGATTGGAAACAATGCATGTGTTTCATGATCGTTTAAATTGTTTAAATGAAATAGACCATTTGAAACGTCTTTATGCAGTTCCATTGCTTTCAATCCCTCAGTAAAGACAAGCGTGAGAATTCCCGAGTCATAATCGATTTCCATGTCACTAGTGGGGAAATCCACCGTAATGCACGTGAAACTGATTAACTTAATGCACAAAGACTTGAATTCCGCGTTTGAATTTCTTCAGTTCGCGTTGATTGAATAATTGCTGACTACGGCACTGGAAGGTGAATGCCACTAAGAGGTGAGAGACTAACGCCGAGTGCGTGAGACTTGGCATCTCTGCTGCTGAGTGAAATTTTGTGAATGCGTTTTACTAGTCCCGACATAGAATGGGTTCGAAAACGATCGCATAGTGGCGGGGATATTGACGACATTGTCTTCTTGTTTTAAACATTTATAACATCTTTCACCAAGTGTTCATGGACACAAGACCTTTGTCAGATAAATGGAACATTTTAAATTACTTTCATCCAGTTATATTCATTGACTATTCATGATATAATTGCCGAAAGTGTGTGTTTGGCTGTGGATCCGTTAATACAAATTGCAAGTCAATATAATGTCCTGGAGAATTCACTTTCTTTCATGTACTCTTTAGCAGAATAGATAACTGTGGAGAGCTAACAAAGTAATACAGAAATTCTTTATAAGGAATAACCCCTTGAGATGAATAATTGGATCATTTGGAAAAAGTAATTTTCTCCAATTAAATGTGAGGAAAAACAGAAGTTAATGTTTTTAGTCTCCCTGGTTCCACAAAGGTCATCACAGAACAAGTTGGTCCTCTCTCCGCCAATGCACATTCCTTTGTAAAAAATCTCAGTGTCCTCTGACTCCTCGCTCAATTTTGTTGGCCAGATAAGTGCACTCATTAAGGGCCGCTTCTTTCAACTTGGATCCATTTCTGGATTGAGACCTCTGCTCTTTCTAAAGGAACTGGAGATGGTTATCCATGCGTTTATATCATCACACTTGTATGTATTATTGTAATGCTCCTTTCTTGGGTGTTTCAAAGGCATCTCTTTCCCGACTCCAGTTAGTTCAAAATGTAGCAGCTCGGCTCTTGCTGGCTCAAGAAAGAGGGACCATACTTCCCCTGTGTTGGCAGCCTTACAATGGCTTTGGGTCAAATTTCGAATAGATTTTAAAGTTTGATGATTTATTTTTAAAGCTTTGCCTGGTTTGGCATCACACTGTGTCTCAGACCTCCTCCTACCTTATTCCACGGCACAATCCCTCGGATAAACTACCTTTGTCAGCTCCACAATCCCACTGAAAACTAAAGGTGATTGTGTCTTTTCAGTTTCTGCCCAAAACTGTGGAGTACTCTGCCACTTGGAATCAGGTCATCACCTTCCATTGCCACTTTTTAATCTCGTTTAACCCTTAGAGCGCTAAATGCAGCTAATGTTGCTCAATGATGTAAGATATCAAAATCAAAGCTGTTGAAAACCTATCATGTGGCGTCTTATTTAAAAGAGCTCCACATCGCCACATGATAGGTTTTCAACAGCACAAAATAATTTGATTTATATATTTTTTAAATTTATTTCAGCGCTCGAAGGGTTAAAAACATTTTTTTACTCCCCCACTTTTGAACCCGCTTGATCCTTCATTTTGGTCGTGTCAAGTTTTTTTGTGCTGTCTTCTTGTTCTTTTATTTTTCATCTTTATCTGTTGTTTGTACAATCCCAATTCCAAAATATATAAGAGAATCAGCTGAAAGAACATTTAGCAAGTAATTAAGTTAACTGGCATCAGGTGTGTAACATGATTGGCTATAAAAGAGATGTCTTAGAGAGGATGAGTCTCTCAGAAGTAAAGTTGGCCAGAGGCTCTCCAACCTGTGAAGGCTTGCGTAAAAAAAAATTGTGGAATACTTTAAAAACAATGTTCCTCAACTTCAAATTGCAAAGGCGTTGAAGGTCTCATCATCGACAGTGGATAACATCATCAAAAGATTCAGAGAAACTGGAAAAATCTCTGTGCGTAAGGGACTAGGCCAATGTCCTTTACTGGATGCGCGTGATCTTCGGGCCCTCAGACACCACTGCATCACTCAATGGCATGATTCTGTCATTGACATTACTAAATGGGCCCAGGAATACTTCAAGAAACCACTGTCTGTAAACACAGTCCACCGTGCCATCCACAGATGCCACCTAAAACTCTATCATGCAAAAAGGAAGCCATTGTTGAGCATGATCCAGAAGCGCCGCTGTGCTCTGTGGGCCAAGGCTCATTTAAAATTGGCTGTAGCAAAGTGGCAAAGTGTCCTGTGGTCAGACGAGTCCAAATTTTACATTCTTGTTGGAAATCATGGGCGTCGTGTCCTCCGGGCTAAAGAGGAGAAAGACCACCCCTCTTGTTATCAGCGTTCAGTTCAAAAGCTAGCATCTCTGATGATACGGGGATGCATTAGTGCAAATGGAGTGGGACACTTGCATGTTTTAAAAAGCACCATGAATGCTGAAAGTTATATAAAGGTTTTAGAGCAACATATGCTCTCCTCCAGACGACATCTATTCCAGGGAAGGCCTTGTGTATTTCAGCAGAACAATGCAAAACCACATACTCCAGCTATTACAAGTGCATGGCTTCATAGTAGAAGAGTCCGTGTGCTGACCTGGCCTGCCTGCAGTCCTGATCTTTCACCGATTGAGAACATTTGGTGCATAATTAAACGAAAAGTCCGTCAAAGGAGACCTATAACTCTCCAGCAGCTGGAAGCCTGTATTAAACAAGAGTGGGATCAAATTCCAATGGCTAAACTCAAGAAACTGGTCTCCTCAATGCCCAGACGCCTCCACTCAATGTTAAAATGAAGAGGGGATGCTACACGATGGTAAACAGGCCCCTGTCCCAACTTTTTTGAGGCCTGTAGCAGCCATCAAATTTGAAATTAGCTCATTTTGTGGATAAAATTGTAAAATTTTTCAGTTTCAACATTTGCTGCGTTATCTCTGTTCTTTTGTGAATAAAATACTGGCTGGTGTGATTTGAAAGTCATTGCGTTTTGATTTTATTCACAATTTACACTTTGTCCCGACTATTTTGGAATTGGGGTTGTAAAATGTCTCAGTTTCAACATTTGAAATGTTATCTATGTTCTATTGTAAATAACAGGTTGGCTCATGTGATCTGAAAGTCATTGCATCTTGATTTTATTCACAATTTACACTTCTTCCCAACTGTTTTGGAATTGGCGTTGCAATTAATTGCACTTTCAGTTGTTTTTATGTGTCTGCTTACTGCTTTATTCCATAGTTTTTCTGCTGTATTTATTTGGTTTTATTCATTCAGATATATTTTTTATCAATGAATATAACTTCTCTGTTTTATGTCTTTTACTGACATTTTTTTGTACGGCACTTTGGCTCAACACATAGTGTGTGTGTGTTTTTTTTTTTTTTTTTAGTATGTGCTTTATAAATAAACTTGAAGTGACTTGAGTTGAGATGGACCACCTCATTTTTGTGGCAGTCCTCATAATCAACAACTATGATCTGCTATGGTGTGTGCCAAACTATTAAGCATCTCTTTGGAAGCTGCAAGTATTGGAAAAAGTTGGAAAAAGGAAGTCAAGCGTAAGTGATTTACCAGTGTACTGGCACTATAGCGTAGTAGTAATCAATTGCTGATTATGTCTTATTGTAATGTTACCATCAACCATTTTCACATTCCTCAGTCACCTGACCTCCTATGTCGTAGACTGTGACTTCATCCAGCTCGTCGGTCACAACAGCTCCTATCATTGCAGTGTGTATGTAAGCTGAGACCATATATTCCATGTATCACAACGATTTGATGACGTTTTATTACTGTCCTCCTAACTGTTACATGCATTGATGTAGAAAATGTTTCACTTCCTAAAATCAGTGCACCACAGAAGAAGATTGGTGGAATCCTGAGGATGAGGATACTGTCTGCTTTCACGATTCCTCCTTCTCGTCCCCATGCGTGATGATGTAACACAGAGACTTGTAGTCAATGTTGCCGCTGACGTCAATCGGGGCCACGGAGTAGGCCTGGTCCACCTGGAGGAGCGAAAACAGCTTGTTGCTTACATCAGGAAAGACAGGAAGTGGAACTTCTGTATGTCTCTGAGCCTATCGACTGAGGCTGTTCGAGGTGTGGATATTTGCTGCAGTGTTGTGGTTGACTGCATTGAAATGGTTTGGGGTTTAAGCCCCAGTTTAGCCGCAATTAATTCAGTACAGCTGTTTGGCTTTAAAAGCAAGGCTCTTCAAAGCTGAATAACTGTAAATGTAATGTAAATGAAACTGGCTTGTTGACAAATTCAGGAATTTGGAAAAGTAAGATTACGCACAAACCTCCTCAGCTGTGAATTTGTCAGCTTGATTCATCAGAAGTCTTCTAAACCTTTGACATAAACAAAAAAAATCAACTGGCACATTTTATCACTTATGGAATGAAAGTCAGGATCAGTTATTTTACATTATTATACTTATAAAGTAATACAGAATACTTAAAGTCTACTTCTTTTTCCATCACTTAAAGATGTGGGTAATACAGTTGTGCTCAAACATTTGCATACCCTGGCTGAATTTGTAAAATACTTGGTGACATTTTTTAAATAAAACAGGAATAGCCAGGCAAAACACATTTCTTTCATTTCTTATTGTATTCACATCCAACTGCAGGTCATGTAGAATGACACAATCATCAAATAAAACATAGCAATAAGGCAAGAAAAATGAAATGAACCCTGTTCAAAAGTGTGCATACCCTTAGTTCTTAATACTTAGTTCTTAATTTGGTCGTCTTGCATGAACTGCACGTTTGAGATCTCCCCAAAGCGGCTCGATGATATTGAGGAGACTGTGATGACCACACCAAATCCTTCACCTTTCTCTTCTGTAACCACTGGAAGGTCAACTTGGCCTTGTGCTTTGGGTCATTGTCATGCTGCAAAGTCCAACTGCGTCCCATGTGCAGCTTTTGCGCTGAAGAATTCAAATTGTCTGCCAGTATTTTCTGATAGCATGCTGCATTCATCTTGCCATCAATTTTCATGAGATTCCCTGTGCCTTTAGAGCTCACTCACCCCCAAAACATCAGAGAGCCACCACCATGCTCTACAGTGGGAATGGTTTATTTTTAACTGTGGGCCTTATAGACTGCTCTCCAAACATAACGCTTATGGTTGTGACCATAATCCAAATGAAAGTATTCCAGAAGTTGTGAGGTGTGTCAAGGTGTTGTCTGGCATATTTTAGGCGGGCTGTTTTGTGGGTTTGGCGCAATAATGGCTTCCCTCTAGCAACTCGATCATGCAGCTCATTGTTGTTTACGTACCTTATTATTTTGCTCCTTGATATGACCACTCCATCCTTTTCCAGAGCATCCTGTATTTCTCTTGAGGTAGCTAATGGCTAATTAGCTGTGCACCTGGTGGCATGATAAGGGACCTTTAATGTTAGCAAGTCTGCCGGTCGAACGGGTCTTTGAGATCAAGACAGAGGTGCTCCTACAATGGAGGAATCTCCCAGGAAAGAGGGAGTCAAGAAAAGATGTTGTTGTGCCATAACTGAAGAACAAGAAGCAAAGAAAAGGGGATGGTTTGTGTGTTTTTCCTGGTTTGCTGCAGTTTGCGGTAATTCCTGATGCGAATCACACACATTATCGCCCATCATAAAATTTCAATCAATTAGGAAGA
Organism: Gymnothorax javanicus; assembly: GCA_029692085.1. NCBI lineage: Eukaryota > Metazoa > Chordata > Actinopteri > Anguilliformes > Muraenidae > Gymnothorax > Gymnothorax javanicus. Next base: position 84,824,763 of record CM056194.1, read on the forward strand.
TGTTTTGAAGCAGCACTATCACCTAACCAGAATACAGGTACTTGAGTACATTTTCTTCCCCATACTACCCACGTTACTATCCAATAGCAATTTGACATTCATTGTGCTGTCGCAGTGTTTTCTGTCACTTCACGAACTTCACACAGGTTTCTGGCTGATGAGTAATGCTGCATTCGGTAACGCGTCCCACGAGCCGTGTTTTCGAGAAACGACAGGTGAATTCCGTTCTTTCGACCTCACGACCTCACTGTCCAAATGATCCTTCCTCGTACCTTCGACTTGATTCACGACATGACTCCTGTTTACGAGTGTTACCGAATGCAGCACTAGTAATCACATTTCTGCGCTTCCGATACCAATTGAATCGCTCATAAAAATTTTCGGCAAATAAGAACTTCACGAAAGCACCAGTCAAATGCGGGCATTCAAGGGTATGTAAACTTATGATCAGGGCCGTTTAGGTGATTTCAGTTATCATTATGATTTAAGAAGGAGCCAAACACCTATGTGATGATAAATGACTTCACATGATCACTATCCTCAAGACAAGTTTTTTGCATGATGAGTCATATTTTCAAAATAAATGGCAACATTTCATAAATTCAGCTACGGTATGCAAACTTTTGAGCACAACTGTGCAAAATTGCAAATTATATTAAAATCCCAGCAGTTTAATAGCTTGAGTGGAATGTCTAACGATAAATATTCTTGTATCATCCTGTGTTTATTTTTTTACATTTCACTATGTTTGGTAAGGAATGTGTATATGGGATGTAAATGGGGTGACAGTAACATTAAATAGTTTTATAATTCATGAGAATTCGCAGAAAGGATTATAGTCTTTAAAACAGCATAGCTCCAATTCAGTAGAAGTTCTCAGAGTGAGATCGCTGATCTAAAATTAGTTTTATCTTTTATGCTCCTGTAATGCCCCTCCCCTTTGGCATTCCTTTGCTTGGCTACCTGCCCTTACTCAATTATTCAAATATCCTCAGTTCTCTTCAGTTAATGATTGTCACCTGTTTGTTAATTAGACCCCCTTTTCTATTTAAGGCTAGTGTAGCAGGCCAAAGGAAGGCCGGGCGGGGACTTGAACCTCCAGACTCCCGGGTAAGAGTCAAACGCGCTGACCACATCGCCAAAGAGCCAGGCTCATTGGCAAGGTAGCCAGAGCGCGTGCTTGTTAGGAGGCATTACTAGTGACAGGACCCTTCAACTGTCACATCGAGATGTGACAGTTGATGGGTCCTGTCACGGAATGCCTCCTAATAAGTGCGCCTGGCTGTCTTGCCAACGAGCCTGGCTGGCTCTTGGCGATGTGGACACAGCTGCTAGACTATTACCTGGGAGTCTGGAGTCTGGCCGGGCCCTCCTTTGGCCTGCCACATTCTGGCGTAATCGGCAGGATCTGGGGATCCTAATGGATGGCAGCATGCATGGAGCGTGAGGACACGCTCCTGAAAGAGGGGGAGAGATGTGACAGTTGATGGGTCCTGTCACGAGAATGCCTCCTAATAAATGTGCGGCCTGGCTACCTTGCCATTGATCCTGGCTCTTTGGCGATGTGGTCAGCGCGTTTGACTCTTACCCGGGAGTCTGGAGGTTCAAATCCCTGCCTGGGCCTTCCTTCGGCCTGCTACACTAGCTTTCCCCTTCACGGGCAGGAAGCCTTGGTCTGTTTTGCCTGTTTGTTTAGTGCGGTCCCTTTTGTGTCATCCTGAAGTTTTGTATTTGTTTTGTGATGTGTACCTTTATTATTTAATAAAATCCATGTCCCTGCACTTGGGTCCTCAACTCTAATCCTTGCCCTGGCGCTGTTTTACCATCTCTGGGTGCCAGGGCGTGACAGCTCCAAATGGATATGGTGAGGAGGTGGATGGATAAACTGGTCTGAGATCAGTGCTCTTGCTTTTGAGAGGCCTTATGAATTCAGGCCAATGTGACAACTAACTGAAAACAAATATTCTCCCTACATGTCTAATTCCTACTGAGCACTTCTGAATCTCAATGGTACTTGAAGTGGAAGTAGAGGAAATATAAATAATCACAAACACCAGCTTTGCAGAGCATTTAACTGTTTTTGCAGAGAATGTTTCAGATTTGGATTGATTCAATTCTGTGGTGATTTCTAGAGCTGTACTTCTGTGCACTGACCTGCGGCCACAGTTCTTTTTTATTGTTGCTGTTTTTGGTGTATTGCTCGTTTTCACCATTTTTGTGTTCCCCTCACCACCTTAAATAAATTTTCCCGCTTTTGTGACCGACGCACTCGCAATTTGGGCACTAACTATTTGGCTCCATTGGAACTCTGTTGGTCTCATCTTGCATCTTCCGGTTAATACTCATTCAAGCAGGCGCATGCTGGCAGTTAGCATCAAAATTAATAGGAGAAAAAATTTAAAAAATTAAATTAATTAAATTAATGCGTTTGTGATTGGGGTATAGTAGCAACTAGTTAAATCCAATTTCTAGGGTTGCCTCTGATATTTTGTTCACCATCTTGTATTTATGCAAGGAAACAGAGTATTGCTTTTGGTCTGAAGATTGCCGTAGTCCCTGCTGTTGCTTACTCATCCTTGTTGACGAATCCTGTGCCGTTTGGGTCAAAAAGTTTGAAGGCAGCGACAATAGTCTCCTCGGGATCAGTGCCTGAGAAAACAGCATCATTATACGGGTTTAATTTATATGTCCGCAGAATTAAAATGTGAAGAAGAGGACAAGGAACATACAAACTCATGTCCAGAAAAGTTGGGACGCTGTGTAAAATGTAAATAAAAACAGAATGCGATGATTTGCTCATCATTTAAACTCTATATTTAATCGAAAACGGTTCAGTGACAACATATCAAATGTTAAAACTGAGAAATGTATTGTTTTTAGAAAAATATTTGCTCATTTTGAATTTGATGCCAGCAACATATTTTTAAAAAAGTTGGGACGGGGCAACAGAAGATTGAAAATGTGAAATAATGCTAAAGAAATGCTCCTGGTGGAACATCTCATAGCTAATTAAATTAATTGGCAACGGGTCAGTGACATGAATGGGTATGAAAAGAGCATCTCAGAAGAAGGTGAGGACTTCACCACTCTGTGACAGACTGCAGGGGGAAGTTGTTCAACAATTTAAGAATGAAATTGCAAAGAAACTGCGGATTTAATCATCTATGGTATGTAATATCATAACATTATTTAGAGAATCCGGAGAAATCTCTGTATGCAAGGGACAAGGCCAAAAATCAACATTGAATGTGACTGCATCAATAAACACAAGTTGAAATGTTACGATGTAAAGAAAAAAAAACATTAACAAGATCCAGAAACGCTGCCACCCTCTCTGGGCCTAAGCTCATCTATGATGACCTGAGACGAAGTGGAAAACGATCCTGTAGTCTGACCAATAAAAATCTGATTGATTTTTTTTTTTTTTTTTGGAAATCAAGGATTCCACGTCCTCTATGCTAAAAAGAAGAGGGAACATCTGGCTTTTTATCAACGCACAGTTCAAAAGCCAGCATCCATGATAGTATGGGGGTGCATTAGTGCATGTGGCATGGGTAACTACACATCTGTGACGACAGCATTAATGCTTAACAATATATACAGGTTTTGGAGCAACATACACAGCCATCCAGACATCTTTTTCTGAGAAGGCCTTGTTTATTTCAGCAAGAGAATGCCAAACCCCATTGTGCATCATCATGAATCCGTAGTAAATCTGATTTGCCGCTTCAAGCTTGACAGAAATTTCATCAACAATCATTAGAATTTGGAAACAATGAAATCTAAACTTTTACCAAAGATCCTGCGTCATCGTAAGGATCTAACAGATGCCATCCATTTCTGAAAATGAAGTTTCTTTTCAAGTTTTAACCGTGCTGCATCAGATGAATCAAAGCCACCGCCATTTCTGGGTGTTAACAGACTATAAGACTTCAATGGCCTGTCAAAAACGATATCATCCTCTCATAAAGTTGGGCCCCAGGTCTCAGCGGCTGTACTGACCAGACTGCAACTCCAGATCAGTGGAATCCAGTTCTTTTCCTGGAGATCTACTACCCTGTAAGTTTTCTTTTCAACCTTAATTTGGCACACCTGGCTGAACTAATTTGATATAACAAGGTAACAAGGTTCTCATAGAGGAGAAGTTATGACCCACCGTTGAGTTTTTCCCCAAACAGAGTGAGGAAGACTGTGAAGTTGATTGGGCCTTTGCCCTCAGCCAGCATTGCCTCTAGGTCTTCATCCTTCATATTTAGCTTCCCTGTAACACACACACACACACACACACACACACACACCCACAGAGCTATAGATTAGATTCACTCACAATAATGAAAGATACAGGTTAAGTTGTTTTTTCATATTCAATGACTTAGGAAACTCAAAAAAAAAAAGCACCTAGCTGCGCATAGGTTTCCTTGAGGTCCTGCAATTTAATGATTCCATCTCGGTCTTGATCAATGCAACTGAAAGCCTGATAGAAGATGCAGAAAGGAAATTGGCTACTTGTGTGTTTGTCAAATATGTCACATGCAAAGAATCTCAGTCGCGGCTGATATAAAGAAAACGATTATGTTTTTGCCATTTTATGTGGATAGTTCAAAAGCATGACACTGCCGAGGTATTACTGCAGTCTGTTTGGTTCGGCAGTATGAGTATGAATCATTCACGGTCAACTTGCTGCTTGAAAACACTGAATTGTCGAATTTAGTTTATCAAGGCAAGAGCTATAAACTTAAAGATACTGTGTCTTTCTGTTGTATAACATTTTTATGTATGAACGACTTCCATCATTGTCATCATTAGTGTTTAAAAAGATGCAATGTTGAGGCAGTTACACTCATTAAAGCACAGTTAGCATTACCTCCTTGAACTCCTGTATCTGGGACTGCTCGAACATGGAGAAGACGTTAGAGGAGCCCCTCTGCGAGCGCTTGGCCGCAGCTTTGCTCTTAGCTTTCTTGCTGGCCTGTGCAGCGAGGGACAGCGACTGACGTAATGCTACATGCTCACTGACCATCACTGCTTAGGTCACCGCTTGCGCAACACTGAGCAGACACCATACAGAACTCATCTGTCACAATGAGGCTCAAACTCAACCGCCAAAAACCACTGGTCTTCACCAGCATCCGTACGCTCATCTTATAGCGAAAGAAATCAGGTTTCAGATAGTCCTCTGGTTGACAAATTACATTAAGGAGGAAATTCAGATGTTTTGGACAAAATGCTGCTGAGGAATCATAATTAATTATATTTTCTAAACCTGAATTTCAAATCACTGATGACATAATAAAAATAAGAAGAATAAAAAGAAGAATAGGAAGAAGAAGGAGAAGAAGAAGAATAGGAAGAAGAAGGAGAAGAAGAAGAATAGGAAGAAGAAGGAGAAGGAGAAGAAGAATAGGACAAAGAACAGGAAGATTAGGAAGAAGAAGAATAGGAAGATACTCTTGATTCTTCTCATGTTTGATTTCTCAAACGTCACTGTGAAGCAGGAATGGTCTGTTCCAGTCCTAGAGGGCTGGAGTGCATGCGAATGTTTTTTTCCCTCCAGATTCCATTACTAAATACCCCAAACATTTCAATTTTTGGTGGCCGTTCAAAAGCTTTCAAGAAATGCAGCTAAAATGTCCGTTTTCAAAAATCTTATACAACTTAAGTGATTAGAGGCTGCAAGTTGGTGTGAAAGCCAGGAGCAGATATGGCCCTTGTTGCCCACCTCTGCTATGAAGTGAGATTTCATTCATTTCCCCACAGAAAGCAAAAACAAGCCTGTAAAGGCATTGATGACATTTTTGCCAGGGTTTTTTTTCGCCATCGAGGACAAAATAAGAGAAGAACAAACACATACTCACCATGTCTGTGGTGTATGGATGTCCCTGTGCCCCAGGCCTGAAGAGCGATGGTGTGGTTTATATGTGTGGAACGCCTTATCTCTGACCCTCCTAAAATAAAAAAGCGGTGGGAACTGCCAGTCCTTACATGGAAATCTTCCAACCTCTGGTACCACAGACCATGATAAGTACCCAAGTGCCAGATTCCATGAGCTGGGAGGGCAACAGGTATAAGAATAGTCATCTGGATACTCTGTCGAGTGACTCGAGGTACATTTGATGTACAGGTCCTCTGTGTATTTGCCAAATATATTAGATGAATGGATATCTTTGTGTGAAATGTGATTTGTGCCACCTGTGATGGTTCAGGTTTTACACTAATTGACCCACACGGTTTTTTTTTTTTTTTTTTTTGCTAAACCACCGTCCTTAAGCCGGCTGCTGAGACTGTCCAGAAAATAGATTTGAAATGTGAAATTTGCATACAGGAAGTGAACTGTGACCTATTCAGTAATTTCAAGATTTTTGTGGGGCAAGGCCCCGAAAAGTCCATATTTAAACCCATAAATGATTGTTCTGAAAAACCAGATGATCTTTAATGGCTTCACAACAACATGACGGACATTTTGATACCAAACATAAGTATGTATGTGAAAAACTGAAGAAGTTTCAGACAATTTTCCATAGAAAAATGCATCTGTCTTGATGCAAAACGTAAAGTTCATCTTTAAAAACAACCAGGTTCCTATGAAAACACACCTAAGATATTTTCACAAAAGTTGCCTCATATAGTTGGCTAAATAATGTGCGAGTGTTGTTAAATTGCAAGACCGGTAACATGGTGTATTCAAGCCATTTTTATTATATACTGCATATTTCTCAGAAAAGCCATTTAGATATGTTCATAAACTGTTGTACATTGTATAGGCTCTATATCTCTCAGGCCTTGTTTTTACTCCACTGAGCAAAGCGTAGTCTGTGCTTGTGGTCACACTTCAAAGATTTTGTGAACCACAAAGCATTCAACATTGCTGTATGCCAGGGGTAGGGAACCTTCTCCAGAAAGAGCCACTGTGGGTGCAGGCTTTCATACCAACCAAGCTGCTACACACCTGATTCTACTAATTAAGGCCCTTAACAAACATTCCAGAGGTTGATTAGTGGAATCAGGTGTGTAGCAGCTTGGTTGGTATGAAATGCAAATTTCACATTTCAAATCTATTTTCTGGACAGTCCCACAAGTAGGTACATATAACCAGAAGATGGTTCAAATTGGGCTGTGGGCAAATTTGCCTCAACCCTACGAAACCTCTTTTACGCTGTATTATGTCTTAGGGAATCCAAGTTAAAACAAAACCTTGAAATAATCGGCCAAATTGTGATAAGTGAACCTCTCCTCTCATTAGTGTTTAATGGACCCAAAGAATTCTCAGAAGTCTTGGATTCGGTCAGAACAGTTGGTGTTGCTAGTTTTCACTACATTTAGTTCACACTGATATTTTCAGAATACCCTGGAGACAACGGTCACTGGACTTGAGTGCTGGATGCAGAGCACAGTTGGGAAGAGCTGACACAGCTTAGCTTGTGCGCTGCAGTGCTATCTTCCAACAGCACACAGCAACATCACAAACACAAGTCTGCTTTCGAGCTGAACAGTTTCACTTTTACGGCAGTATTTCCACAGCTTAGAAGATAGGGCTTCATTTGCAGTTACCAATGTATGCAGTACATTTTGCAACTGGCTCACCAAGATTTGATGCTTCTGTGACAATCAGGAGGTATTTGAAATTCACCTCGCCATTCACTTGCATTGTGCCAACGAACATTGCAGAAAGACATTTTGCACACTTCACGGAATCTATCCAATACTTGCTATTTTTTTATATGATTCATATTCTGGAAATGCTCCCTTAAATGTTTACCAGAAAGTGTTAATTAGTTTGGTCCTATTTTTATTTCACCGCGCTGCCTTCTGCTAATATACTGTAGCAACAGAATTTCATCTCAGAGCTGCTGAGTTTGTTTGCTTTGGAATAGACCCATCCCCGCTACATGGTCAGAGCAATGGGAGAACATCTAGTGGTGGATTGAGGTCAGTGGACTTCCTTTCCAAAAGACCAGGGGCGCGTTCAAGGGTCTCACGCCTGGGTCTCGCGAGGGAAGTCTCAGAAGTTTTGAACGACTCGTCAGTTCTTGCACGTTTCCCAACATGGCTGCCAACTAAGGTTTGCCACAAATTTTATTGAACAGGCTGTGACAATACTGGACGCCATCTTGACAAGCAAGGCGAGACTGTCCACAGATGTTCTCGCATGTCTTCACATGACCAAACGTAGCGTAATCGTTCAAAAGGCAAGAACTCGCAGGCTCTCACTTGACCCCACAATCTTGAACATGCCCCTGACCTACTTGTGTTTAAAACAGATTGAAAATGATAATTACACAATAACCAAGCACAGAAATGACTAACAAAAACATACCCTTTTATTATTGATTGTATAAATATCATGGCATGCTGGAGACCTTGGATCTGAAGTGCATTCTTGATAATTATGCAACTCTGTGGATTTTTCAGTGCAAGAATGGAGAGGTAAATTTCAAACACCTGCTCTTCATCACAGAGGCATGGAATCTTGGTGAGTCAACAGCAGAGCGTATTCACACATTGGCAACGGCATATTGAGCCATATAATCAAAGTCATGAAAATATTGCTTTAATACTGGTCACACAGAGAATACAACTGGCCCAGGAGAAAACATATCTGCAGTGATGACGATCGAAGAGTGAGTTTAACAGAATTACCGTTCAAACAATGCGGCTGAAAAACTGGCCAAGTGGAATAAAACTCTATGGTGATGATGAAACAGGAAGTCGCTGATCCGAGAAAGAATTTAATGAAGTTATGAAGACTCGCACAGCGCAGTTCAGCAACCAACGCAGTGTAGTAAAGGTCTATGTCGATGATGAAACTGGAAGATGGTGATCCATGAGAGAATTCGACAACATCAAGGTCAAGACAGTGCGGTTTTCATATTACAGCATTTAAAAATTTAAGTTTTATTTACAGTGATTTTCAACTCGTCACTCACACGTACAAAGCACACTCTGTTCTTAAAAATAGCACATTGCTAAACAATATCTCAAAAATGTGCGTATGCAAAAAAAAAAAAAAAAAATGGAAAACAATCATTCAGGCCCATGTTTCGATGATTGATAAGACAAAAATATTTGAAAATGACTCCCCGGAAAGGTAAAACAAAAGAACAGTGGGTGTAACTTATATCGGTGTAACATTGCTGTTGGAGAAGGAAAACAGGTGAATAAACTGATAGCTAATTTGTCATTTTAGTGAGGAATCGCTTTAATATTGCATTTTTCCATTCTGACAGATGCATTCACCACACTTGAGACCAAAGTGTTTCTTCAATTCAAAAAACAACAAAATAAACAATAAATCACAGTCTCCTAAATCTCCATTCCTCGTGAAAATACTCCCAGCTCCTTTTTAACATGGCTTAGAATGGCAGAACCATTTTCACATACCCAGCACAGTAAGCACCTACATTAGACATGGTTCACACCTGCGTCTTGGGAAGTGTCCGTTAAACTTACAGGTGTCAAACAGTTTCACTGCCAACTGAATATTCTCTCAACACTACATTAAAACACATCTCAAATACATGCTTTTGATTTATGGATACAATAGGGCATAGTACATACCACCAAATTCTTCAGAAAAATAACTTATGGTTATGAAGTAAACATTAGAAAAGTGCTGAATTAAAACAAAATCTAATTTCTTGACAAGTTTGGAAGGGTGGCTAATGTTTTAAGGATGCTCTCCCATCTTTACTTGCAAGTCTTATTCCACTTCGAGCAGCCCACCGAATTTTGGAATTGGCGCTCCCCCAGTAAGAAATGGCTTCAAACCAGGGAAGAATCGCTCATGCATATCATCCACACGTGATTCAAGCAGGAAGTGCTCACGCTCCCTCTAGTGGTAGGAGGCTGTAAGACATCCTCAGTGAGCCAACATGCAGGCTGCCATCTTGCAGGCAGCCATCTTGCAAGCTACCGCAGAAATAAGAGCTGCTCCCCGTCCGCTGCCCTCCTCTGATTGAATAAAGGTGATGTCACAATTGGGCGCGAGCTCCCGAACAATTTTGTGGAATCTGTCTTTAAAGCTGGGGAACAACGTCAAGACCAGGATGAGAAAACAAACATCATAGTAGGAAAAGATGCGTTTACTGCTGATTTAAGAGAAAATCAACTCGCATGACATTCAAATTTACAGCCGTCTCAACTTGCTTCATAGGCATGAGGAAAATTCAAATTCAGACAGAAACTACCCAATCCAGGCCGGGACACTCAACCCCAGAACTTCTGACCTGCTCGACAACGGCGCTAACCGCCGCACGGCCAATCATGCCAACCCCCGATTTTACTGTCTAAATACTTACGGTTTACACTGTATGTTCAACCATACTTTAACCACGCCCTTTCCCTCACCAGGGGTGCAGCTTGTACACGGAGCCGTCGACGCCCACGGTGATCTTAAAAGCCTCCTGGCTGCGGCGCTCCCGCATGCGGTTGATGACGCCCGCCAGCCCCGCCCCGCACATGTGGGCGGCCCGCGTGGAGACGCTCTCGCAGACGAGACGCACCACGTCGCAGTCAAACTCCGAGGGCAGCACGCCCAGCGAGGTCAGGATGTTGTAGATCTCCCGGCGGTCGCCAGAGTCGCTGTTGGCAGGGCAGAAGAGGAAGGGAAAACTGTTCCTGTGACATGAGCTTCACGCGAGTGTAAGTTTTGCCGGCATCGCTGTTTGCAGTTTTTGTGATCATTTAAGTATGTGTATCCCACAAATTTTCTGCCTTTGGACTGGTATTTTCAAGTCTAAAAGTCTCAGGGGCTGATACACACTGCAGGGTCAACATGCCTGTCGATTTTGTTACGAGTGACTGACACTGCTAGAAAGAGAATGTGTTTTGGAACCATGGATTTAGGCAAAGCCGAAATGGCTACAAAAAACTAACATTTTGATAAAATACACTCAGTAGTGGTCACGATTGATAATATTTTTAATCGGGGAAACTCAATCTAATCCCGGAAGAGCCAGTGTGGGTGCTGGTTTTCATTTCGACCATGTCGTTACACCCCTGATTCTACTAACCAAGGCCTTCAGCAAAAACTCTGGAGGTTAAATACAACCCCGATTCCAAAATAGTTGGGACAAAGTGTAAATTGTGAATAAAATCAAAATGAAATGACTTTCAGATCACATGAGCCAATATGTTATTTACAATAGAACATAGATAACATTTCAAATGTTGAAACTGAGACATTTTACATTTTTTCCACAAAATGAGCTTATTTCAAATTTTCTGGCTGCAACAGGTCTCAAAAAAGTTGGGACACAGGCAATAAAGGGCTGAAAAAGCAATTAATATATAAGAGAATCAGCTGAAAGAACATTTAGCAAGTAATTAAGTTAACTGGCATCAGGTGAGTAACATGATTGGCTATAAAAGGGATGTCTTAGAGAGGCTGAGTCTCTCGGAAGTAAAGATGGCCAGAGGCTCTCCAACCTGTGAAGGCTTATTAAAAAAAAATTGTGGAATACTTTAAAAACAATGTTCCTCAACGTCAAATTGCAAAGGCTTTGAAGGTCTCATCATCGACAGGGCATAACATCATCAAAAGATTCAGAGAAACTGGAAAAATCTCTGTGCGTAAGGGACAAGGCCGAAGATCTTTACTGGATGCCCGTATTCTTCGGGCCCTCAGAAGCCACTGCATCACTCACCGGCATGATTCTGTCATTGACATTACTAAATGGGCACAGGAATACTTCAAGAAACCAGTGTCTGTAAACACAGTCCGCTGTGCCATCCACAGATGCCACCTAAAGCTCTATCATGCAAAAAGAAAGCGATAGTTGAGCATGATCCAGAAGAGCTGCCATGTTCTGTGGGCCAAGGCTCATTTAAAATGGACTGCAGCAAAGTGGCAAAGTGTCCTGTGGTCAGACGAGTCCAAATTTGACATTCTTGTTGGAAATCATGGGCGTCGTGTCCTCCGGGCTAAAGAGGAGAAATACTGCCCCTCCTGTTATCAGCGTTCAGTTCAAAAGTCAGCATCTCTCATGGTATGGGGATGCATTAGTGCATATGGTGTGGGACACTTGCATGTTTTAAAAAGCACCATGAATGCTGAAAGGTATATAAAGGTTTTAGAGCAACATATGCTTCCCTCCAAATGACATCTATTCCAGGGAAGGCCTTGTGTGTTTCAGCAGGACAATGCAAAACCACATACTGCAGCTATTACAACAGCATGGCTTCGTAGTAGAAGAGTACGTGTGCTGAACTGGCCTGCCTGCAGTCCTGATCTTTCGCCGATTGGGAACATTTGGCACATAATTAAAGAAAAGTCCGTCAAAGGAGACCCAAAACTCTCCAGCAACTGGAAGCCTGTATTAAACAAGAGTGGGATCAAATTCCAATGGCTAAACTCAAGAAACTTGCCTCCTCAATGCCCAGACGCCTCCACTCTGTGTTAAAAAGAAGAGGGGATGCTCCACCATGCTAAACAGGCCCCTGTCTCAACTTTTTTGGGACATGTAGCAGCCATCAAATTTGAAAAGAGCTCATTTTGTGAATAAAACTGTAAAATTTCTGTTTCAACATTTGCTGTGTTATCTCTGTTCTATTGTGAATAAAATACTGGCTGGTGTGATTTGAAAGTCATTGCATTTTGATTTTGTTCACAATTTACACTTTGTCCCAACTATTTCAGAATTGGGGCTGTAATACAGCCTGGAGCATCGCTGCACAGTTAGAATGACAGCTTGTATCCACACTGGCTCTTTCTGGGTGAGAGAGAGTATCCACGTTTCAAATAAACTAACCATATCTTTCACCTTAATCAAGCAAATATGAGTCCTTTAACACATTGTTAGTGAAAAAATAAACCCAAGAGGTATTGTGTTGAGAGAAAAAAAAACAAAACACTAAAATCAACCCAATATATCCCTGAAATCAGAAATTCACACAAGTGGAAGTCTCACAATAAAGCTGACTGAGCCTTGAATCTTGGCCCTGAGTGATGACATCATCAGGATGCACCCCCAGCTCACCTCTCCACCTGGGAGACGAAGCGGGTCTCGAAGCTGCCCCTCGTCCTGAGCGGCTCGGACGCCTCTCCGTTAAACAGCAGGTCCTCATTCACCAGCTTCAGCAGCACCAGCCGCACCAGCTCGCCCATGTACTTCCCACCAATCAGCTTCTCGTACCTGGGGGGGGGGGAACGACACGAGACGTGCGTCATCGCCCACATCCGATCTGCATCATTTCCCTCCAAATCTCAGGAGGGGTGGAGATGAGAAGGGGGGGGGCGGGGGGGCGCAAAAGGCCAATGGACTTATTCGGCAGTCCGCACGAGCCCCCAGCTCCGGCTCACTGTAAACACCCATTAGGGCCGCAGCCGCTAATGACACCGGTCAACCGCCATTACGGGGCGTTAATTTGTGTCCGCTGGCGAGATTGATGGCGATGATTCGACAAGCGCAGCGCAGAAAAACAAGCCGGCTGCCCGGCGACCGTACAAGAGTCGCGCGGACCTGGCCGCTCCGGGAAGACCGCTACAAGATGCCCCCCCTCCTGCCTGATGGGCCACGTGTCCCAAAAGCACTCAGCTGACGTTCACCTGATCCTTGCTAAACCGCTCCAGAGCCTATTTCTTGGAAGTAGCCCAGCTCGTTTCGCCGTATACGCCCACGCTTTAGACCCCCGACCTAAAGAACTGTGGGTGGGAACCATGTGCTGTATGGTCACGGTAAAGATTCGGGGCTGGTAAATATTGACATTTCATAACTTTTTCAGAGCATAGAAGAATATTTATTTGTGCTCACACAAGTCAAATGTGACCTTATTAAAATGAATCCACTTTTTATGCGGATGATGCAATCACAGGAAGTGGGCTACTACTTAAATGTACTGTGTTCTCCATATAGGTTGTTGTGGTCCATAAGTCGTACATGAAGTTATACTATAGTCAGATTCATATGTAAATCAAATCGGTGGAGATTAAGGGGTGGCCAGAGGGGTCAGCCCTGGCCTCCAAACTGTGCTCTCCGGTCTGGAATCGGTAATTCGTCAGCCCCCCAACGATGTAATTTCAAACTCAGTCCTCTAAATCCTCAACCTGCACCCCTTTAGTCAAAAATGGCCCCTCAATGATTAATTCACAAACTCTGTTAACGTTAGCACGCCATGTGCAGAATCGGACATGATACAATCAAATTTAAACTGGAATGAAACAGTCATTATTAATGTTAGCGCCATCACTGAAATAGCTACCACTACGACCGTTGCACAGATACCAACACGGTGAAGGAATGCAGCTCCAGTTGAGGTATGGGGAGGGGGTGGGGTTGGAGGTGGGGTCAGGATTTACTGTGGGAGGGGAGGGGCTTACGGCAGGTGGGACTCACAGCTGCTGACCCGGGTTGAGCGACATCTCATCCACCAATCGGTCGTACTCCAGGCGAAACTCCTCCAACTCGCCGTTGTCCCCGAATGCCCCCCATTCCGTGTTCACGCACATACGGCCCTCTTGCCCCTCGACCAGCTCTACCGTACGCATCTCCTCCATGTAGCACACGTTGCAGCCCGTCCCTGGGAATTACACAGAGATTCTGTCCGTTAGTCATGCGTCACCGGGAGCAGATACAATGGACGATGGTCATTCAGCAGAGCTAGCCTAGCATAGATGGAACACTGAGATGTATTACAGAGAGGAAGAGACAGAGAGAGATTGGAATGGAAGTTGTTAAGGACATTGTGAAAAGGAGCCAGAGTGTGACAAACTTCAGGAACAACATGTCCTCAAGCAAAACAAATCTTTTGGAGGGATTTTTTCGAAGGGAGAAGAGTTGATTTGATTGATAGTAAACGTGGATGTGGAATCCGAGCAGCGACGGAAGCATGCATGTAAAATGACAATGAATGGGAGGGGAATGGATGATTGACGGATATAATTAATCAAGACCACACTCGCTGGTACCCGATTACATCACACAAAAGTTAAAATGTTTTCCTGGAGGTGGAGAGTTACAATCTACAATAGGACACTGTATTATTTTTGTGGAATACATACTTTAAGACATTTTCATATGGTTATTTAGAATAGGCAAAATTGAAGTAAAATATCATTTTGATTTTAGCTAGCCTTTAATTGAAGTAATATAGTGTATAGCTACTTTTTGCACTTGTTTGCACCAATGAGTTCTATTTAGAAGATGGCTTCAGTGCAGCGGTAATGGACCTTGTTCCCCGAGATCACCCGCCCAGTCGGTTTTCACTCCAACAGTGCACACCTCATTAAACAGCAAAAGGTTTCCGTTGAACCGCTAATTACTAGGGTGTGCAACAGTGCGCAAGTTTAAGGAAGAAATGAAAACCAATGGGATTGTACATTTCCAGGAGAAACGTGGGTGGGTTGCGTGTACTCTAACACAACAGACTCAAACTTTGTTTCTGGAAGAGTCTGGTATTTGCAGATTTCTGGAGACTCTTAAGTGCTCAATAAGTCATTGATTGGCTGAATACAGTATGATTGGCTTCCAGATCCTCATTTGTTGGCTGATTTTTTAAACAACATCTGAAAAGGACTGCCACCGTCTACAGTGTACAATTGTCATTCCTGATTGATTCTGAGGCTCTGTTGCAGAACCTCCCGTTTCTAGAGGGCCACAGTGTTTGTTGGTTTCTGTTTTGAATTTAATCAAAGATTATCAACATATTCCAGCTGGGAAGACCAGCTGAGACTGGGTAACTGTGCATGAAGCCATGTTACTGAACCATTTAGATGAGATGGGAGGCATTTTCCCTGATCATTTGGATCATAGAGAAGCCATTTTGACTGACTAAACAGATACTATGAAAGGTACTTTTACTGATTAATTATATTAAATGGTAGCTGCTTTAACTGACTTATTAGATGAGATAGAAGCCATTTTGACTAAACCGATGAAATAGAAGGCAATTCACGCACCAATTGGATGAGATGGAAGCCGCTTTAAGCGATTAATCAAATGAGATGGAAGTTGCTTTAATTGACTACTCAGGTGGTACGCTCGTGCCTTTAATTGATTAATGACACATAATGGACGCAGCTTTATCTGACTAATCAGGTTACATGCAGGTAGAATTAACTGAACAATCAGATTAGATAGAAAAAGCTTTAACTGACTAATCGAAAGACCCTGACAGACCCCGAGATGTTCCACAACAAAAAATTGAGGACCATGGATGGAGGAAACTGCTCCTTACCTACAATCATCCCGACCTCACAGCTGTGGTCCTCATAGTAGCAGGAGATCATGGTGGCCACGGTGTCATTCACCATGGCAACAACATCCATCTGAAAGTCCTGTATAGCAGAGGCCCATGTAAGCTCGCATGGATTTGGTGCAAATTTATTTCTTTTATTTTCGCAGGCACATTTTTATTGTGATAACAGGTTGTTATCATAGAATACTTAGGCACTCCAGGACAGATTGCCCAACATGATCACAGGTCTGCAGGCTTGCAAAGGTATAGCTATTTGCAACTCAGATCCACACTTTTTGCTAGTATACCATTGTATGTATTTGAAGGGAAAGATTTACAAAACCATTCATTACATGGAGCTCTGTTTTGATAAGATAGATATTGGCTCCTGTTGGGTAACTTGTCCTCTGCATTTTACACCTCCTAGTTTCTTCGGGGCAGTGGGCAGCCACAGTGTAGCACCCTGGGGCCGACTCCAGTTCTAAAACCAGAGCCTTAGTCAGCGGCGCTTGTAGGAGTGTTCCTAAATAACAAGTCTGTCAGAGTGGAGCAAACCAGAGTACCCAGAGTAAACCAAAGCCAACTCTGGGAGAACATGGAAACTTCATGCAGAGAGGGCCTAACCAGCTGTGGCTCAAACCCGGAGCCTCCTTTTCACGAGGCAACAGTGCTAAATACTGCGCCACCGTGCAGCAAAAAAAGTCTGTAAGTTGAAAAATGTTTGCTTGCTCAAAAAGTCTCTAAGAGCAGTCTATTGAGGCAACTCTTTTGCTCCAGTCCCAAATCTTGTCACTGAAATGCGCAAAAATGATTAACAGGCACTGAAAACTCTAATAAATCTGGCTGTTGCAGGTAATCACAACTAATACTGCTTCTTTTTGACTAGCATAACCAGTATTCAGAATTCCAGGAATGGTGAACCTAGCAAACGGACTCACCCCTCTCCTTTTAATGGCGTCTCTCAGCAGGCCCACCACGTTGTTGCCCTCGGCTCCGGAGGCCTTGAACCCTTTAGTCCAGTTCAGTAATATTCCCTGGAATGAAACATCAGACATGCAGGTATGAGAAAGCGCTTTTCGCGCTCCCATCAGCCGCTCGACTGCACTCCGCATGCTAAACTGTGGCTACAAATTATAGGCCTCCAGAAAATAACACTGCACCCCTGGACCCCCCTTCAAGTTCTTCAACTCTGGGACTCCTCAAAGCCAAGCGACCCGAGAATCCTCACTGTAGTTTCCTCAACTCGTCATATGCAGGTCCCGCTCACCTTGTCTATGTCTTCGTGTCGCACTGGGAAGGAGAAAGTGAACCCAAGGGGAAGTTTCTTGTGCTTCAAATTGTGCTTGGTCAGGAAGTCTGAGATGCAACCAGCAATGTAGTCAAAGAGCTAACCAAAGAAGAAAGAGACATATGGGGTGGTTAGCGCAGGGTTATTAAACTTTATCTGGAAAGGGCCGGTATGGGTGCAGGCTTTCGTTTCAGCAATGCAGTTACGCGCACGATTCTACCCATAAACCCCTTGTGCAGGCACTGGGAACCGTGCCTCGGGAAAGCCATTGCCCTGCACGTTTTAGATGTCTCTCTGCTCTACCCCACATGATTCAAAATGATGGTAGCTTGTCAAGGGCCTGATAATGGGACCGATGCTTGAACCAATGCCCACATCAGGCCTATTAAATAACCATTATTTAGTCGCTGCTTCTATGCATAATGACTTAGAGTTTTAAACTAAGCAAGATCCAACTCCCCGGTGCTACGTGGGGTTAAGGGCCTTGCTCAGGGGCCCAGTAGCTGTACTGATATTACCGTGGCTACACTGGGGATGGAGCCAACAACCTCCTGGGTCAGTGCCAGGACTGTAACAACTGGGTGATACGGCTGCCCTCAGGACGACGGGTTCTCACCATCTCGGCCGTCCCCGTCATGGCGTCCTCTGGGATGGAGTACATCTGGTGTGTTGTGTCCACTTTCCAGCCGCCCTGCTCGTCCGCTCCCACCTTCACCAGCATCACCCGGAAATTAGTCCCGCCCAGGTCCAGTGCCAGGAAGTCTCCCACTTCTGAGGAGATGAGACACGACGATCGACGATGGGATAGAGGTGTATCAATGTGCCAATGAGAGAGTGCTATATTTTCTGTGTGGAGCGTGAATGGGGGTTTGTGGGGGGAGTGGGTTTGAGGCAGAGATGATGGGTGCGTCTCAAAGCGTAGGCTGCATCCTTCGAAGGCTGCGTTTTTAGGGGTCGTAACTTAATTCCATCCGCCAAACTGACATGCCATCATTTCATCATGTATTACCTTAACCCTTTCAGCGAATGATGTAAGATATCAAATTCAGATGCTGTTAAAAACCTATCATATATCATGCCACACGATAGGTTTTCAACAGCTCAGGATAACTACATTTTTAATTCCTTGAAAATGTATTTGGCGCTCAAAGGGTTAACATTAACCCCTAACCCTAAACCAAGCCCCACACCTAACCCTAATCCTAATCCTAAATTTAACCTTATTCGTAACCCGAAATGCTAGTTTGGCAGAAGGAAGTAAGTGATGACTCCTAAAAATGCAGCCTACACTTTGAGATGCACCTATTGTGAATCAGTGTATATATGTGTGTGTGTGTGTGTGTGGGGGGGGGGGTTGTTAAGTGTGTTACAGTCACATGTGCTCCACCCCCATGTAAGTTGTGCCTTCAGTGCCAAAAGATCCATAATATTACACTCAGGCCAGTATACGTCACAGACATTTCTAAGGAGCGCCTAAGAAGTGGAATTCATATTCTCTTGACATACAATTCATCTGTACTAGTTGAAGGTCAAGTCCATTTTCTCAAGGTTATGTTAGCAGTTCCCCAGCAGGGAGTCAAACCCACAATCCAATGGTTCCAAGCCCAGTTTCCTAACCCCTGCACTGCACTTTGAGTGCCCATTAAAAACACTCATTAGTCCTCTGACCCAAACAACCCAGGTAAAGTTTAGCAAAATTATGTTTCTCAAGTATACTGGTGGTGAGTGATTTTTTGGCTCCCTGACAATGTCGAAATCTGTTGCTGAGAGCAAATATCGTAATGATGATTACCAGAACCCTCCGGGGTGGACCGCACGTAAGTGGGCAGCATCTTCACGCTCGCCTTGTCGTGCGTCTCCAAGCGAAGCCCTCGATCCATCTCGTGCTGCATTCGCCTCATGACCTCCCGCAGCTCTTCTTTCTTCAGCAGAAACTCCGACAGAATTTGTTCCACCTGATAAAGAACAAAACATCATTTAGAGCTCCATTTGTTTTGCTGTCCCTTTACGAAGACAAAACATTCGCATCTGAGACCTTACAGCGGTCAGATTTCATGCCTGAAGCGTACTTCACTTTGATTTTGAATCAAACCATCTTGGGTGGTGGATTTGACTCATAGAAAAAAGTATATGACGGCTATCATGGCTCTTATCACAGAATTCGAGACACGTTACTTTGTCTTTACTTGTATTTTAATTGCCAACATAACTTTTACAACAGAGATGAACATGCAGAATTCGCCTATCTTGTTCCTTTATAACATATTTGTTCCGGTAACCTTTTCATACCTGTGCTTACTATATAAGCAGCCAAAAATGGAAAAAAAAAAAAAAAAACAATTTTTAATTGGTTCAGTGCAGTGGATATTTCACAACAACATTCACTAATCATGAAAATATTACTCAATGTCAGTCACTCAGTTTCACTTAAAGCTTTTTAAACGCCAGCGGAGTGGATTATCAGTAAAAAGAGTAAATGTTTACACCTGGACGTTTGAGAGATCTTACCATGATGACTCGCTCCATAACAGAGTCGCATCTACTGAGCACCTTCATGTCTGTGCAGGCGGCTGAAGGTGATGAAAGGTGACAGAGGAACCTCAGCGAGTGACACACCTGTTATTGAGCGCTCAAGTGTGTGACGACGTGCAGATTTCCAGTGTGAGAGCAGATGGGCAGGAAACAAAGCAGGTTTTATGCTCCAGTGCGGTGGGCTGGCTGCAGTGCTTGTTGCTCCATGTGCAAATGCATGCGCGCGCACACACACACACACACACACACACGCATGCACACACATATACACACTTACAAACAAACAAACAAACAGACTCATACTCATGCATGCGCACAAACACATACATATGAACACAAACACGCAGTCAAACACACACACATGCACAAATGCACACACAAGCACAAAAGCATGAACACAAACACATGTTCACAAATGCAAACAAACACACATGGTCATGCACGCATATACACAAGTACACACGCTCATATATACACACACGCAAGCCATCCTTCACATACAAACAAGTACAACCATACACAAAACACACGTACATGCATGCATGAACACCCACACCCACAAACATTCACATACACATTCATAAACGCATGTGCATGTACACGCAGACATCACACACATAAACACACACATACATGCTTATGTACACACGATTGATGTTATCCATCTACAATTCTGGGGTGCTGTCAGTCACAGGCCTCTATTCTACAACCCCTATTCCGAAATAGTTGGGACAAAGTGTAAATTGCGAATAAAATCAAAACGCAATGACTTTCAAATCGCACCAGCCAGTATTTTATTCACAATGGAACAGAGATAACATAGCAAATGTTGAAACTGAGAAATTTTACAATTATATCCACAAAATAAACTCATTTCAAATTTGATGGCTGCTACAGGTCTCAAAAAGTTGGGACAGTGGCCTGTTTACCATGGTGTAGCATCTCCTCTTCTTTTAACACAGAGTGGAGGCGTCTGAGCATTGAGGAGATAAGTTTCTTGAGTTTAGCCATTGGAATTTGGTTATGATCTTTGTTCTGTTCATGTTTTGCCATTGTCTTGATTCATGCCATGTTTTGTTTCTGTTTATTCCTGCTTATTCTGCCATAGTCCATTTCCCCAGTTATATTCCGGTCATTGTTTTGTATTTTGCCATGCATTGCACTTTGTCTCCCCTGTCTGGTCTTGTGTTATGTGACAGCTTATTTCCCCCAGTATTGCGTGCCACGCTTTCAGGTGATTTCATGGTTTCTGGGTTTTCAATCGTTCCTTCTAATCTCGTTTGCTTCATTCGCCTTGCTGTTCTGTGTTTACTAACAATACTAACAGTTTGTTGTTTTAGTTAAATCTACTAACTCTACCTAACATTGTATATAGTACTAACTTACTAATGTGCACTAGGGATTGTATAGCTGCACTTTACTAATTGACTAACGAGCTCTCAGCACTCGCCCTATTCTAGTCTCCATTCCTTGTCTTCACTCAATCTACTTTGCTGCGTTTCAGCGGATCCTCCGCACCTGTTTAACTCTGTTCTGCCTCTCATTATCTGTGCACGTTAGAACTCCCTAACCGGAGCTGTATGTTCGTCAATAGGCTGTCTTGTGATCCCTGTCCACGTTTTGGCTTTTGCCAATTTCATGTGGTTAGGTTTTCCCTTGTGTCTGCTCCCTTGTTAATTAGTCTGATCCACTTCACCTGCTCCCAATCATAGCATGTGACTTCCCTCACGTGTATTTAAGCAGTCTGTTCACAGCCATTCCCTATCAGAATGTTTCCCTTGTGCTATGCTTGTTTTTGCCTTGTATTCTTTGCGATTCTCTTCTTACTGGACCGTCCCTGATTTACGATTTTGGCTCTGTTTTGGATTTCTGTCTGCATTTGTGTATCAAACCCTTTTTTTTTGCCCGACCACGAGTACTGTGTTTACTGCCCTGGTTACAACTTGGATTTCGCCCTTTGGATTTTGATTTTTGGATTGGACTCTGTACCGTTGCCTCCTGCTCTGCGGGGGTTCGCCCCCTTCCTTAATAAAATCCAGTTCTACTGCACTGCTTGGTTCTCGCGACTGGTTCCTGAACGCCACCTCACAAATTTGATCCCACTCTTGTTTAATACTGGCTTCCAGCTGCTGGAGAGTTTTGGGTCTCCTTTGACGGACTTTTCACTTAGTTATGCGCCAAATGTTCTCAATCACTGAAAGATCAGGACTGCAGGCAGGCCAGTTCAGCACACGGACTCTTCTACTATGAAGCCATGCTGTTCTGCATTGTCCTGCTGAAATACACAAGGCCTTCCCTGGAATAGATGTCACCTGGAGGGGAGTATATGTTGCTCTAAAACCTTTATATACCTTTCAGCATTCATGGTGCTTTTTAAAACATGCAAGTGTCCCACACCATATGCATCCCCATACCATCAGAGATGCTGGCTTTTGAACTGAACGCTGATAAAAGGAGGGGTGGTCTTTCTCCTCTTTGGCCAGGAGAACACGCCACCCATGATTTCCAACAAGAATGTCAAATTTGGACTCCTCTGACCACAGGACACTTTGCTACAGTCCATTTTAAATGATCCTTGGCCCACAGAACACAGCGGCGCTTCTGGATCATGCTCAACAATGGCTTCCTTTTTGCATGATAGAGTTTTAGGTGGCATCTGTGGATGGCACGGTGGACTGTGTTTACAGACACTTGTTTCTTGAAGTATTCCTGGACCCATTTAGTGATGTCAATGACAGAATCATGCCGGTGAGTGACGCAGTGGCGTCTAATGGCCCGAAGATCACGGGCATCCAGTAAAGGTCTTCTTCCTTGTCCCTTATGCCCGGAGATTTTTCCAGTTTCTCTGAAACTTTTGATGTTATGCACTGTCGAAGAGGAGACCTTCAAAGCCTTTGCAGTTTGATGTTGAGGAACATTGTTTATGAAGTATTCCACAATTTTTGTTATGCCTCTAGCCATCTTTACTTCTGAGAGACTCAGCCTCTCTAAGACATCCCTTTTATAGCCAATCATGTTACACACCTGATGCCGGTTAACTTAATTACTTGCTAAATGTTCTTTCAGCTGATTCTCTAATATATTGCTTTTTCAGCCCTTTTTTGCCTGTGCCCCAACTTTTTTGAGACCTGTTGCAGCCAGAAAATTTGAAATAAGCGCATTTTGTGGATAAAAATGCACAATGTCTCAGTTTCAACATTTAAAATGTTATCTATGTTCTATTGTAAATATATTGGCTCATGTGATCTGAAAGTCATTGCATTTTGATTCTATTCACAATTCACACTTTGTCCCAACTATTTCGGAATTGGGGTTGTAATTTATGATACCTGAAGCATTAAACTGTAAAAATAATATACATTTGCGACTCTCAGACATGACTGATTTTCAGTCTTATCTTCGAATGAAATGAAAAAGGTGTAAGACAATAATCGATCACTAAACTATCAGGTAGAAAAATAAAAGTACAATTCAAGGGCCCAATCTTTAACATCACTGGACTAGATGGTCCCAATGGATGACTCAAATAATTTTCAAAGTTTCTCAGGAAATTGTGACATTCATAACTAACATAAATTGTTGTGATACTCCACTGAATAAATGGCCCATGAAAACGGAATAACTTGCATCTTTAAACTCCACTTAAGTACTGAATTATACTCGTTTTCAGCTGACAACTAACTCCTTTGAGTTGTTAAGAACTGAATGATTCCTTGACTGATCTATAAGCAAAAGTGTTGTCATAATAGTGACTGACTCTTATAAGGATTGATGAGTTCCTGTTAATTCTGCGAGTGTGTGTGTGTGTGTGTGTGTGTGTGTGTGCGCGCACATGTCGCGCGTTTGTGTACGTGCTTGTATGTACTGTGTGAGCGTATTGGCGGTGGGCAGGCCAACTTGCAGCTGCACTCTAAGAACTGTACATTGAGCGTAAACACTCCCATTGAACAAGGATGAGGTCACGTGACATCCCGTGTTTGACTCCTATGTTGTTGTTTCTAGTCTACTGTTTACGTCTCAAATTATATAAAACCCCTTTAAACGACATGAAAAACAGGTGCCCTTTCCAATTTTTTTTCAGTTTTAAGAATGAATGTTCTGATATAACATTTTCATGTTCTTTCACAGGATCATTGGCCATCTTCGTGCCCATCCTACCATGGTGGTTAAAGGTGTGCCAACGCAAATGTAGCAATGACTTGAATGTACGCCAAGTGCTTTTATATTAATGATTCCCAAGGCTTATTAAGCGCAATTAGAGCACGAGCAAGGTGAGTCACCTAACGAAAGGTGGAAGTGAGGGATGTCCAGTCTTACCCAAAAAGAGCGGGTGCAGGTTTTCGTTATAGCCAAACCCAAAGACACCGACGCTGAGGTCAGGAAACACCAACATCCACCTCGGTCCTTAATGGATTAAACTGGCTCAATATATACGTAGAAGAATAGCCTATTCAACGTGTGGGCAATTTGGCCTAGGTCTCAATGCAAGTTTAAAAATATTCCAAATCACCGCATATTTAGGCTACTTAACTAAGTAAGTCGAGATCAGATTTTATCCAATGGTAAAAAAATAAATAAAATAAATAAATAAGCTTGTATAAAAATAAAAGGAGTTTTTAAAATGTATCCAAAATGACTATTCTCACAGGTGTAAAGTTATATTTTCATTCAGCTTTAGAAACAGATAAGCGTCGCCACGATTAATTGGCTTGGATGGATAAACGGACCTGTCTTGCTCAATTTATCTCAGCGAATTTTCATTGGCGGGCGTAGCTCTACTGAAGTAGCCCAGTCACTGTCCGCAGCATCTCTGAATTAACTTTCTTAATTGCATGAATATCGCCTGCTAAGAGGCTCCAATGAAGGACGCAGTTGAAAGAATACCACCTAGCCTACTTTAAAATGAATTGCGACAATTGAAAAAGATTATACATTCCATAATCTGTAATTTTACTCTGAATAATAATAATAATAATAATAAATACATATATATTGAATCCCTACCTTCCTCATGTCGTGAGGTTCCATGCGACGTATCCCGCCGGTCATGAGTAGGCCTACCGTTAGGCTGGTGTTGCCTATCCTATTGCTACGAGTTAAAAAAAATAAAGACCGAATAACCGCTTTCGGCCAGCAATACCGTTACAAAACTAAAAAAAAATCCCGTGGCAACAAATATCCAAGCTTTATTGCCCAGGTAAAGCATACATAGTATAAAACCAAACAGCACTGGTGGATCATTTATACTTTTGTCACAGTCATTTTGAAAGAATGGCTAGTTTCCTTCTCAGCTACATCTTAATTTATTTCACCGACTGCGCATTTTTCCATCAGTCATTAACGTCCCTTTATTTACAGACCGAACTCTTCTAAAAAGATTCAAAATTCAGAGAGATGTCCAGATACTGCTTTACTTGCAAATCTTGTCGTCAAGTAAAATTCTTAATTTTCGCAGTTACATCCTTAGGTAAAGATGGCCTCCATTGTCCCACCAATAATTAATCGTCCCTTGTCCAGGGTGCGCAACCGTCCTAGCGTTTCTGCAGATTCTTATACTTACTATACGACGAATACTTCGATCATAACCCCTAAAGACGCATAGCGTTCGCCATTCTAGACGTTTTATCCTTGCGAGTTCAACACAGACACATTGCGCGCAGTCTAAAATAGATCACTTGCTAAGAGCAACAGGTGCGCAATGGGCAGAAGTAGCTTGGTTCATTTTCGGCGAGCATGTTGTGCGTGACATATAAGCCCCATTAATCCCTTGCGCTTTCTGTCACTAATTAAGTATTTTATTCATTCTTTTGAAACTGAAGAAAGTTTTTATTGCATTTGAGGGTTTACATTTAAGGCGATACAGATCACTTTTCCGAGGCTCCCGTAGTCAACATTTTCTTCACAGTTCGCTCAGTTTTTTTTTTTTCCGGTATCCATAGCAACCGAGTACAGGCCTACCTTAACCTTATAAAAACACTCATCCCCTCGTCCTGCCACAGCCACCCAGCCCACTGGAGCTCCAAAATATTTTTATTCTGTTGCCATGTTAAACCATTTTACCTTGGAAATTTCTGGGAAGGAAAACAACTGCCAATATAAGTGGTCCGAAGGAAATTGTTAAATGGGGCAAAAATATTTTGAAAAACATTGCCCAGGTATAAGACTCATTTTAATGAGATGTATTCTTCTCTGCACTTGCTCTGTGTTGTTGTTTTTTGATTTTTTTTTTTTTTACAGAGAATAACAGACTCCTCTGATAAAGTTAAAGAAGGTGGTAATTTCTTAAATGTGGTTTGAAATAGGTTCAACCCCTCCCCTGTCACAAATGGTTTGTAATATTATAGTCCATAAAAATAGACAATCAGATTCCGAAGCACTGATTTTAAGCACAAGTTCATTTGTCAATTATTGTTTAGCCTGGGGAAGATTCCTGTGAATTCTGCCACATATTACAGCAGTTTCTCAGTCATTTGGGAACTGCTAATTTTGTGACAATATACTGTGCAATTAAGGTTGTTGAATGTACTGTGTATATTTTAGTCCTTTCATATGATATATTTTCTAACATGACATAAGAACTTGGGTTTCTCTCATTATCATTTGCCATGTCCTGGAATTAGTCAACATGTTAACCAATTAGCAGACTGTTTATTCACTCCAGTCTTACATCGGCCAACAGGAAATGACTTCACTGTAATGTTTTGTATTGAGCCCCCAAAGGCTAATGGTTTAAATGGTTTAAGATCCAGGGCCCCACAATAAGATCGGCAGTGTTGTTGGGGTCCTTGAGCAAAGCCATTTCATTGCTAAAAGGGGAATTGGCCTCAACTGTAAGTTGCTTTAAAATGTCTAGTACCGTGGTTCTCAAGCTTTTTCTGTCACGCTCCCTTTCAGAACCCAAAAAAGTTCATGCCCCCCCATCCCGGCGAAAGTGGATTTCATTTTTATTAATCATTAATAATTTGGGTGATTGAAGTAAACAAAAAGATTCAGCTAAGCAAAATAGCCTTTCTAGCATCATGATGCTTGTGTGATCGCATTAATCATTTTCATGCAACTCCAGGTGTGCTCAATATCTGTGCCAACCCCCCCCCTTTGTATCTCCACCCCCTCTGTCGGAGAACCACTGGTCTGGAACATGTCAGTAATGTATTGCAATTGTGGCATAATGTCTGATTTAGTTGGCTTGAGAGGGTAAATAACCCTCAAAACACTATAACCCTAAAAACACTAAAACCCTGCCAGACTTAAAAATGCAGTCACCATTTACAGCAGTGGTTATAATTTCTGGGTGTTTGATAGTCACATTGTCTGATGGCTACTGTTACTCAGGACATAGTTGATCAACATAAACAGCCACTTACACAGATAGTTCAGCTGATTTATTGGGTCTGAATTAGCTGTTGTTTTAAAAAAAAAAAAAAAAAAAAACAATCCAGCAGACCCAGTGGCTGTCCAGAAATGAGAAGAGAGATCACAAACTTAAACTACAAAGCCTATGCCATGCTTTACTGACCTGCCTCTCAAATTTATGGGTTGTGTAAATATAGAAAATAGTGCCTATAAAGTATTTGGTCTATTTTTCTTATTAACTCCACCACGAAGGTAGTGTTTTACTTTCGGTTAATGGGTGAGTATGTTTGCTTGTTTGTTAGCATCATTATGAAAATAGTTATGAACAGATGTTTGGGGAAATTTTACCAGAGAAGTGTCTTGTCCCAACTTAGAAGTGATCTCATTTTGGGAGTGACCCGGATCAAATTCTGTACACAGGAATTTTTTATTTACTTGAGTGGTTGTACACAATAACGATACTCGTATGTGTTCAAGTCATGTGGGGGACAGTTGAGCCTTGGCAGAAGTATGCACTCTGAGTGCTCTTGTTATAAGATTTTTCTTGTCAACGCAAATCTATGCACTGACTAGCATATACCTCATAGCCCACAGTACTGACAGAACTGAGGTGCAGTGTTTTGCTCAAATGCGCAAAAAACAGTGCCCAGAGCTAGACTTGAACCAACTGTGACGAAGTCCAGTCCATACCCTTAACAAAGGAGGCTTTGCATTGTTGACTCTTGAAGTTTCTTTTTTAATTTTCAAAGCTCTTAATAGTCAAATTACCTGCCTCACAAGGTGAGACAATATGGAAGGATTCCGCTGAGGTGTGTCTAGAGCATGGGCATGTGGCAGAGATTTTTAGACAGGGGGTGAACAGGTGTGAGAGTTTTGGGGAAGATGGATGTGAAGAAGACAAGCATGAGCTAACCAAGAAAATGGCTAAGTGTTTTCATGTCAGAGAAATCACGACATGGGGGGCAAGTTAATGAGAGAGAAAAAAGATGGAGACTGAGATGGAAGGAGCACAGGGTAAAATTTTCATGTGCAGAGGCTACAAATAGAGCGATGGCTGAAAAGATAATAGCAAGAACAGAAATTAAGTATGCTGAATGTGTGGAATAAGAACAAGGGTGAGTGCATAAAGACATCATTAATATGGACAGAATGAGTTTCTTTGCATTTATTGTGGTGGTCATTAGCTGTGCCAGTGATATTGACACAAAGAATCAGAGGATCACAATGGTGGTTGATGCAGCGAGAGGAATTTTAGGATTATCTGATGTGAAGGGTGAATGAATTCAGGGAATATTGGCAACGGGGTCTGGAGCGAGTCTGATGCCTGAGAAGTGGGAAAATTGGGGAAGGGTGGGGTTTTCTAATGGGCATGGCGAGAACAGACAGTTAAATGGAATATACCCAGTAGGTGGCGGTAATAGACCAATGGTTTCCTTTCAAACGCGACACCCAACTATGAAGAAGAAGAAGAAGGAAAAATTCCTGCCCGGAACTACAGACGGAGATCTTTACAGTTTACATTTCCCGTCGGCGAAGTTGTGTGTGGAACAGAGGACCCTGCCCTTTCCCTTTTTCCCCGACAGTGACGTGGTTGTTGGGAGTATCGAGCTAACCATACGTGAGTGTTTTTCTTTCGCTTTCTGTGATCGAAGCATCACTTTAAGTGGTAAAAACTAACGTTTTGAAAACGAATGCGTTAAATCTAACTTCCGTAGAAGTGGACATCGGTTGCAAACTACACTGACTTATTTTGCCCACTGGCGAGGTATAAACTTAATTAGGCTGACGTTAGCCAGAGAGAAATGGCAGTGTTCAGCTGGACGCAGCTGGCTGGCTAGCTAGCAAGCTTTACTGTAGCGCGATCATGTAGTGATAGTTTGTTGGCTTGGTCCGCGATAACTAGGGAAACTTGACGGTATGGCCATCGGTAAAGGGACTGACATTGTTCGCTTTATTAGCTTGCTAGTTAGGCTGTCACAATGAATCGTAGTTTACACGCCTATAAATCACCCAAGTATTGTAATGCTAGTTTAACGGTACCTGCTCGAGTTTTGTGACCGACAAAAGGCAGATTACCAGTTTCTGGTATCATTTTGTAGCTACCGAGCGTTTTGTGTAGTGCACAACGCAACAGGGCTTATAATGACTCTTAATACATTAGTTGTGCAAGGTTGCTAAAACATGTTAGCTAGTACTGCTTCGTCGGTAACGGTTAGCTAGTTAGCTTGACAACCGGTTAGTAATGGTGTACACTGGGTAGGGCTAATCTGAAAACATTCTGCTGAAAAACTACAACCATCTATACTTTCCTTCATAATTTCTTTATTTCTTAATATATTGTGATGAAAATTTCACCAGTTATTCTTGAGATGTGTATCTATCAATAAGGAATTATGAAGGAAAGTATAGATGGTTGTAGTTTTTCTGCAGGATGTTTTCAGCAGATTAGCCCTACCCGTGTACACTACAGTGACTTCATTATGCATGATCCCACTCCACTGTGCCGTGGAGTGACTCGAATCCTTTACCCGGTGATTTGAAATGGAATTTACTCTCCATTCTTCCGGTCACAGGCTGCTGGAGGAGGAACTCGGACGAGATTTTCCCGATACACCATGAAGCTGTACAGCCTTAGCGTTCTTAACAAGGGGATGAGCAAAGCGAACCTGCTCAAAGCGGCCTATGACTTGTCTTCATTTAGTTTCTTCCAGAGGTCGAGGTGGGATATCAGCTGATTTTTTTTTTTTTTTTTTTTTTTTTGTGGTGACCTGAGCTGAGTTCATGCCATGTAACTTCATTGGAAAGAATCCTGATTTATATTCAGTTTGCATTCTTTCTTCCAGTGTCCAGGAGTTCATGACATTCACAAGTGCCCTGATTGTGGAACGCTCGTCTATGGGTACCCGGGCATCTGTCAAGGAGCAAGGTAAGAAGCTGTATTTATATGACTCGCCCTGAAGGATGTGTTTTGTGTAACTGATGACCTCAGTTGCTCCAGCTTAAACCTCGTTTCCACCAGGCAGTCCAGTTCAGTTTAGTCTGTTATACATTAGAAGAATTATTATTATCCCCCGCCACGAAGTGGATCGGGGGATATTGGAATGGTGCTCGTCCGTCCGGGTTCAATGGGGACAAGTTTTCTCGGAAACTATTGCACCTACATGAATGAAATTTTGTGTGTGGCCAGTACTGATGACCCTACTGAATGAGTTCAACAATTGATTCCAGGAAATTTATTTTTACATAGTTATGGCCCTTGACTCTGTTCGTGGACTTAAGTGTATGGGTGTTGCAATGGGGACAAGTTCTCTCGGCAACTATTGCACCTTCATGGGTGAAATTTTGTGTGTGGCCAGTACTAATGACCCTATTGCATGAGTTCGACAATTGATTCCGAGAAATTTTTTGTACGGAGTTATGGCCCTTGACTCTGAACTTGGTGTATGGGTGTTTAATGGGGACCAGTTTTCCCCATTCCCCCGTGACCATTCTTACCGTGGCGGGGGATATTGATGACAATGTTGCCTTGTTTTTGTGTTCCATTGTCAGAAGTTGTTGAAGGATTCAAAAAGAACCATTCAAGTCCTTTTTTCGTTACCCCGCTGTTGAGGTACCTAGCTCACTGATTTGACACTAAAAGGTGGAGCTGGAAACACTGCAGTCAGTTGATTGGTCAAGAGAGATTTGTCACTATTGCTGGACCATTGTACAGTCTATGTGCTCGACCCAGGACGCGGTTGACGTGGCTATTAGCATCCAGTAGCATGTAGCAACCCAGCATACATTTAAGAGTACTGGAAACGCAAGTCAGGGCTGCACTCAAATAGTCTTTATCCTTGGAAAATTTTCTAACACCTAGAAAATGACCTGGAAGTATTTACTTGGCAGCCATGATAAATGTGTTTGAATTCCGTAAATATTAGGGAAAGGTGCTTCATTGCTTCCTAACGTATCCTTTAGCATAGAGCACACAATGAACCAGCCTTTTCAAAAAGAAAGGAGATAATGCCATCTCACAATTCTGTGTGGGAGCAATATTTAATGCGGCGACTATCCATCTGGCCAATCGCGAAAACAAACTAACATGACGGGCGAGAGATGCATGATCACGTCGCCTAGTGTAGGTGCATTTGGATTATCTTGGGGATTATCCATAACTTCATTAGTTTTGAGGAAGACTCTTCAAATAGTGGGGGCATGGCCATCTTCTTCTGAAGTTAGTATATTGTATATGAACACTTTTTTTTTTTTTTTTACACAAAATTGGAAGCCACGCCCCCTTTTTCAAGTCTCAATATCTCTAAAGCTAATGAAGGTATGGGCCTAAACATTTGCACATAATCTACTGAACGCAAGAACATGTTCTGTAAATCTGAAGCAAATCTGAGGTTGTCAATCAGGAGGCCTGCAGTGATTTTAGATGGAATTACCCACCTACAACTTCCTCATTTCCAGTGAGACATGCTAACAGCTAGACTAAAGGTTACCCACCATTGTGGCTGTTCAGGCCTGGTTAAAAAATAACACCAGGAAGCATAAGGTGATATTTCCTGAGTCAGTTTGGTTCTCACTTCCATTGTCTTGCTTTCCTAATAGTGCATGAAAATCAGATATGAAATGGCATTGGTTTTACTTTCTCCGAACAGAGTACCTGTGTCATGTGTACGTACGGAACGACTCCCTCGCGGGCGTCGTGATTGCGGACAGCGAGTATCCCCAGCGAGTCTGCTTCACACTACTGGATAAGGTATGATGTTCTCCCTCACTGCTTATGTAAACCTGACGACAGAGACGCACAGAACGCAACCAGCTGCGAGAGCCTCAACTGAACTGCTTACACAATTGACTCCATCATGCCTGGAGTGTCCTGTCGCCTCCCATTGGAAATGAATGGAGGGGATATCCTGCTGGGTGTTGAGTTGAGTTTGGTGTATCTTGATCTCAAGAGAGAGCCTGAAGGCCGTTTTATACTTCTGAGACAAATGTCGACAGAGGTCTCGAGAAAACTGTGGGCAATACAGATTCTTTCATGCTTAAACCAATGTCTGCAGCGCAAAATTTCATCTCCATGGTAATTAGTTATTTCTTTATAAACATAACAAACCAACCTTTTCGCAAATGCTACTGTATCG
Source organism: Gymnothorax javanicus (assembly GCA_029692085.1). Taxonomy (NCBI): domain Eukaryota; kingdom Metazoa; phylum Chordata; class Actinopteri; order Anguilliformes; family Muraenidae; genus Gymnothorax; species Gymnothorax javanicus. The sequence continues at coordinate 84,857,238 of CM056194.1, forward strand.
ACTTTGTAACTCCATGACAACCACAGAACTCTTGGTCCATACAGCCTATGATATTATATGGCAACCAATGACATTATCTGCCATATAACTAATATTCAGCAGCTAGAAGACTCTGTCAGAAGACGCTTATTTGTCTCTCTAACAACATTCTGGTCATCTGACACTAGCTATAGATACGTGGACACACATAATCGGAATAAAGGCCCAATCAGATTAAAAATGCTTCATGTAAACACGTCAAACGGAAGATTCTGATCAGATTCGGTCCATTCGGAAAGAAATTTCATTCCGAATGAGAGAGGAGGTTTATGCCGATCATCATTCCGAACAACGTCCATGTACACACCCATTTGGATCCTGTCCTCGTGGTTGGGGTAAAATTGTCTTCACTGCGCATGTGTGCTACAAAGAGTGAACAAGGACGTGCAGACAACGTGGCGTTTGTTTACAACAGAAGCAGAAGTACAGCTTTTTCGTCTTCTACTTTTAATATTTCCGGAAAATTAGACCACTCCGCATATGCTCAAATGATTCATTCTAATTAAACGCATGGTGATGTATAAGCAAGTCATGATCGGATCATTTCATTTAGTGTCCATGTGAATTTGGAATTGGAATTTCCGATCAACCGGGGTTAGGATCGGATTGGAGAAATTTTGCGCATGTAAACATAGCTACTGTCAACAGACACGTCTTACAAGTATTATACGACCTGTCAATATCAGTCTTCCCCTTTGTGTCCTGCTTCTTAAAGTTCGAGAACCTTCAAACTGTGAAAGGTGTGTGTGTGTGTGTGTGTCTGTCTGTACATATATGCTCCCTTTTACAGGTCCTGGAAGAATTTTCAAAGCAGGTAGACAGGATAGACTGGCCATCTGGATCTCCTGACACTATCCGCTATACGGCTCTGGATGCCTACCTCGCCAAATACCAGGTGAGAGTGACACTGGAAAGAAACGGTTTCCCTTTCCCGGTGGCTGTTTTAAATGACCTCATTACACTTCTTCCATTGCAAATACTGCATTCACATGGATCATGATGGACAACAAAGAGCGAACCGGTGGTCACTGTACTTGACGAGGGCGAAAGTAAAATCTGACTGGGATGACATTAGATGCTGTGCTGGGTGGCAACAGCAGATGGAAGCTGCTGTTGAGATTGAAATTGTTGGACTTTTTACTGGCAGAATTACAAACTAGGTGGGACAAAATACAACAGCAAAGCATTGAAACTCAATGTGGGCTTATGAAACGATTTACTATTTTTTTCAATAATGTGGTTTAAAGCTATTAGCATGTGCTTTTCGTGTTCATGTTAAAAATGTCTTGCAAGAACTGGCCTCTATGTAGCTCTTGGCTAAGACGGTCGTCTGGGAGTCCTGTGGTCTGGTGCTCAAATCCTAGCCCCGTCTTTTTTGGCTGTGCACCATTTGCTGGAGCCTTGCCAGGGATAATGGAGGTTAAGCCTGTCAAAATTTGTTTGTCTCATTATTACTCATTACTGTCAGGCACTTGTAGATATATTAGCCAAATATACAATAGCACAATAGCTGCAGATCACAGAGTAATGTCGCAATTTTGGGAACAACAGAGTAAAATCACAATGGCAGCAAATTAGAGTAAAGTCGCAGTAGCAACATATCACAGAGTAACGTCGCAATAACGGAGTAACATCACAATAGCAGCCGATCAGAGTAATGTCACAATCGCAGCTAATCGCAGAATATTGTCACAATAGCAGCATATCACAGAATAACGTTGCAATTTCGTAAACAACGGAGTAACGTGACAATAGCAGCCCATCATCAAGTAGCGTCACAATAGCAGCCTATCACAGAGTAACGTCGCAATAATGGAGTAGCGTCACAATAGCAGCCGATCAGAATAACATCACAATAGCAGCGAATTGCAGAATATCGTCACAGTAGCTGCATATCACAGAGTAACGTTGCAATTTCTGGAGTAACAGAGTAACGTCACAATAGCAGCCTATCACGGAGTAATATCACAATGGCAGAAAATTAGAGTAATGTCACAATAGCAATGTATCATAGAGTGACGTCATAATAATGGTGTAACATCACAATAGCAGCAAATTGCAGAATATCTTCACAATAGCAGCATATCACAGAGTAACATCGCAATTTCGGGAATGACGGAGTAACGTCACAATGGCAGCCCATCGCAGAGTAGCGTCACAATAGCAGCTTATCATGGAGTAACGTTGCAATAGCTGCTGATCAGAATATCGTCACAATGGCTGTGAATCACAGAATATCGTCACAATAGCGGCATATCAGAGTAATGTCACAATTTCAGGAATAACAGTAACGTCACAATAGCAGCCTATCACAGAGTGGCGTCACAACAGCTGTCTTTCACGGAGTAACGACACAATAGCAGCGAATCAGAGAGTAATGTCTCAATAGCAGCATATCACAGAGTAATGTCACAATAGCGGCATATTACAGTGTAACTTCACAATTGCAGCAATAGCGGAGTAATGTCACAATAGCAGCGTATCACAGAGTATCTTCACAATTGCAACGTATCACAGAGTAACGTCCAGTGTATCTTAGAGGAACATCACTATAGCAGCATATCGCAGAGTAACATTACAATAGCAGCGAATCGCACAGAAATGTCACAGTAGCAGCGTATCACAGAGTAGCACCACAAAAATGGTATCGAAGTAATTTCACAATAAAAGTGTATTACGGAGTAATGTCACCATAGCAGCGATCACAAAGTAACACCACAATGACAGCATATCGCGGAGTAAACGTCACAAAAGCAGCTGCTCACAGAATAACTTCACAATGGCAGAATATCCCGGAGTAATGTCACAATGGCAGCGTATCGCTGAGTAACGTCATGCGGCTGCATATCGAGGAGTGATATCGGAATGGCAATGTATTGCTAAGAACGTCACAATGGCAATGTATCGTGAAGAATGTCACAATGGTAGTGTATAACGGAGTAACGTCACAATGCGTATTGCGCGGTAAAGTCACAGTGGCAGCGTATCGGGAAGTAAAGTCACAATAGAGAAGTGTCAGTGGGTAACGTCGCAGTGGCAGCATATCACAAAGTAACGTCTCAACGGCAGCATATCACTAAGGACACAATAGCAGCATATCAAGAAGTAATGTTACAATGGCAGCATATCATGGAGTAACCTCACAATTGCTGTATATTGTTTATGTGGTTGTGCCGACCTTCTTTTTCTCTCTTCCTGAACCAAGTGCCAAATTTGCTTTGTACCGCCTACCGTGATCCATAAGAACACAGCATTATTCTCTGTACCAGTTACCCTCCGAGTCTCGGGTCATGTGCTCAGCATGTGCTCGGACTGATCTTTAGAAGCCTCTGTTTAAATATGCTTGGCCCGTAGCCTATAGCCTAATGGCTTGAACTTTAGCCGGGGACTCGGTATGTTTGTGGTACAAGTCCCGGTGTTGCTGCACCTGACCGCGGCCCTTAGCTCTATACTCCTCCAGGAGGGCGGGTCTAATCTCTGGTCTAATCAACTGTATGTCACTTTGGATGAAAGCGTCCGCTAGATGGCCAATGAAATGTACTGATATTATATTCCCTGTTCTAGAATCCTCGGGAGGCAGATGCAATGACCAAAGTACAGGCAGAGCTGGACGAGACCAAAATCATTCTGGTGAGACCCTGCATGTTGCTGCTTTATTCGTGTGTGCCGCTGAATGAGTCAAAGGTGGTGGCAGCCATTTTAGGTAAACACTGCTCTGAATCTAGGATGGACAAGGAGCTGAGACACACAGCTGCACTGCAGTTTTAGCTCTAATTGTGATGGGCAGGAACAGTTAATAAACGGGATGGTTCATTTTGAAGTTGGATCGGTTTTGTTGACAGTAAACTACAGAATGTTGACTAGAATAGCGCCATCTGCTTGTGCGCCGGCTGATGCTGCATGCAGAATTTTTGGCTGAGATTGTGTGCTGTGTTTCGCCAAACCACTTTGTCATTTTGAGAAAGAAACGGCGTTCTAATTGTGGGCCAGTTTCAGCGCGAGGATTTAGGAAGTGTAGGCTGTTGCAGAGATTTGCAGTACCATGCAGAAGTCTTAGGCTGCTTTCACACCGGACGCGAAACGAATTTTTCGCGCGACAGATTATATTCAAAGTCAATGCAAAGGCGGGAATACACGCGTCAATGTGTATTCGTCTCTTTGCATTGACTTTGAATGTAATCTGTCGCGGTGAAAATTCGCTTTCAAGGTCCGGTGTGAAAGCGGCTTTAGGCTCATTTAAGGCAATTTCAAAGGGCAAATATGCTTGCAGAAATGATGAAATTTAAAGTTTCTAATAACAGAAATGTACCAAACTGAGCTGTAAACTGTTAAACTATATCAAACCAATATTTGGTGTAACTACCTTTTGCCAAAAAATCTGGGACACTGTTCTGTTGTGCTATAGTTTATAAGATGATTGGCTTTTTGCTTGTTTCAAGCAGAGTGGAAAACTTGCCACCGTTCTTCTGCAGACTGACTGTCTCACTTGGGTCTCTCCCTCCAAGGAATCGCAGACAGCCATGATGATGTTGACATCAGGGCTCTATCAGCTGTATTATCTCTATTGGCTGTTTTTTTAATGAAATGCAAGCATTTATTTATAAATTTTCTCTTGAAATTAGCATTTGGAATTTCAAATTTATTTATCTTCAGCAACTCTAATGTGGAAAACAAAAAGTAAACATCTTCAGCAGACTTAATTTTAAAAAAGTGTAGGTTGCCTAAGACTTTTGCACAGTACTGTATAGCTGAGTAAGTATTGCAGAGCTGCATTGCATTGTGTGTACCTGTGCTTTTATGAGTGGGTTCGGGTTATGTGAATTAATTAATGTTTTTTCTAGCACAACACCATGGAATCCTTGCTGGAAAGGGGTGAGAAGCTGGATGATTTGGTGCAGAAGTCCGAACACTTGGGAAATCAGTCCAAGGCTTTCTACAAGACTGTGAGTGAACAAAATGCCACTACATCCCAACCAAGCCAGCTGGACTCCTCTCCTGAGATTGACGCCTCTTGGTCGATTACCACTTTGATTACAGAATGTTCACCTTAAATGCAATGTACTGACACAGGGCAGGGTCCCTTTTCTGGGTCCACTGGTCACTTCTGTAAATGCATAAATGCTAAGTAATTAACAATTTTTGGCTGATTTGACACCCTGCGTGTAAATGGCCAAAGACGGTACATCTTACGTGAAAGACAAAAACTAATTAATCAGATTAACCCTTTCCCTACTAAGGATGAATGCGTCCCTGCTGCAGCCATGCAGTGAACCAGGATGTATATACATATACATCTTTAAAACAACAGTTTGACCCAGAGTCGGGTTGTGCGAATACAATCACGCTACTCGTGCTGGTGGCTGAGAGCAGTCTGGTTCTGACTGGTAAAGACCCCTCGCAACAAGCATTCGCTTGTTTCCCAGAAAACCCCTCTCTTGTTTACGCTTTGTATGTCAAAATGGCGTGTCGCTCTTGTGTATACGCATCTGAGGAAGATGAAAACGAAAATTTCACGGATGCAGACTTGGAATGCGTAGAAATCGGCAAAGACAGTGATTTTTATGTGCCAAGCGGTTTAGAGGAGGGTTCAGAGGAAGAGAATACAACCGCGTGTGATCAGCTGAGGTTAACTGTTGTCCTCATCTTACAGTGTAACTTCATCCTCTGCATTGGTATTTCCTCTCCCGAATTCTCCTCTAAATCGCTTGGCACATAAGCAAATTTCACATATACTGCTGTTCCTCAAGGTTTACAGAAAATATTTTTTACCTCTTCATGAAATGATTGACAATGTGATTTATTCGTGATGGATATGGGGTATGTGTACATACACACACATATATATATATATATATATATATATATATTTATATTTTATCATTTATAACGCATCTGTCCACTCTTACGCATTCGGTGTGAGTTTAAGTGGCATATTTACGTTCCTCTGCTGTAGTCAGCAATTATACAATCAACGCGTATGTAAGAGATTCTCACGCGGAATTGAAGTCCTTCTGCACTGGGGGGGTTGGAAATGATCTTATTTCATTTAAACGATCATGAAACACATGCATTGCTTCCAATCCCTGAATAAAGAAAAGCGCGATAAGTCCGGAGTCGTCATCAGTATGCGTTATAAATGAAAACTGGCCACACCTGATAATGTGAGAGTTTTCGGAGTTTCTGTAATGGTAATTTAAATGAATGATTGAAAACAGGTTGTGATCAATCATTAATTTTAAGGGATTGTTTTGAGCCTCCTCTATCGCCAGTTCACCAGCCGCCACTGATGCATACATATGTATATACGGGTCATTCCATGCCAAATCACCTAATGGTCCCCAGGTGACCCTCTTAGATTTTGCTGAAACTCCATGAAAATGTTCATATATGCAAATAACGAACACACAGAAAATTTCAGGCCAAAAGTCCAAGCCGTTTTTGAAATTACGGCCGTCCGAAGACCCCCCTTTTTCGCCGTCGGCCAATGTCATGGATTTTTTCATTTTCAAATGATCATATTTTTGGATTTGAAAAAAGCTACAAAGCTGAAAAATTGCTACCTGGGGTAATTTGCACACAAGCTTTCAGAATCTGCAATCAAAAACAGTGTATCTTGCTTCCTTTTGAAGATATGGGCACCTGAAAATGAAAGTTTTTTCTAGCGGAAATTATTTTTGCGATTTTTAGGCTTACCTGGTGCCCGAACCATTGATCTGAGGATACCCAAATTGCTGATACATAATCTCTACATACAGCTAAATAACTCCCTGCAAGCATAGACTTATAAAACAATCAGTAAAGGTATGGCTAGGGTCCAAAATCGACTTTCACAAAAAAATCTCAAAAATCACCCCTTTTCAGGGGTCGGTTGACCTTGTGAACAGTTACTCAGGGTAATGAAATTTGCACCACAGAATTATATGTATCTGTCCTTTATATGTACCAAATTTCATTGATGTGACTTAAGTCCTTCATAGTTAGGCATAGTTATTTTTGTAAAACTAAAAGAGCAAGCTCGTCTGTTCGCCCCGTGGCGGTTGTTGTTGTCATCATTATTTTATAGCATTCGTCGCAATTAAATTTTCAGGGGCGGGAAGTTTTTTTTTGTTTTATTATGTATTATAGTAATAGTTTGACATCTAAATGGAGCAGGAAATCCAAATCTCAAGTATAGGTATTGAAGTAAAAACTTACTCAAACCTGCCAAACCCATACGTGGTGCAGTAATCGAAAGCTGAACATATCGTCTGCTACATGCAGAGGAATTCTGAGCGTTTTTCTCACTTTCTCTTTGGCATGATTTTAACGGATTAAAAAAAAAAAAAAAAAAAACTTTAAATCTGAGGCAGGACTCAGGAGGGTTTCCTGGGGCGAATGGGGATGGTAACAGACTTTTTTTTTTTTTTTTTTTTTAAATGCCCTTGCTTCAGGCGCGGAAGCAGAACTCGTGCTGCGAGGTGATGTGACTGCCGTGCGCCGGACTGCTGGACCTAACCGTACTGCTCCATTCCTGCCCCGGACCGGACAGCGCTGAGCGAAGTGGAGCCCTCTTAACCACAAAATGGAGGACAGCGGGAGGGGTGGGGGGATGTGGGTGGGACTCTAATGAAGCCAGCCTGCCGAGGGTCTGGTTTGGGAATAAAGGGTGGGTAAACATAGGCACGCTTTTTGCTCTGTTTTATCTCGTCAAAACAAGTGGTTTTAATTGATGGAGGATTCATTAACCTGACGGCCTGGAAGCTGATGTGCGTGCAGTGGTTTGTTTGTGAGTGCTCCTGGCCGTGGTGTAGAGTCCATTTTGTCTGTCGCGTCACTAAACTTTTGCCTCATTCCTCTACCGGTATCAGAAATGAAATGGACACATCGCACACTCCACAGAATCCACTCAAAACTCCGCTCGACTCCTGACATGCCAACGGTTTTTCCTGTGCTCACTAGATGGCGCTGTGACTCTGCTTATAATTCCTGTTGAGATGTTTTTTGTTTTTCGATGCGGGGTTCTTCTTCGTTGGCCGAGACACATTTCACTGAGTTTGCTGTGACTTGTATGAAACGGCCGTACTCTTCATGCTCGCAAAAGTAGCAGAAGTAGGACTGGTATTAAATTTACAGAGCGACGGTTATAATTACCTCCTGAAGATTATGGCTCTTGCGCAAATGATCCTGATTTTGGAGCAAATCGGTCCTTCTCACTCCGTGGTGACTGAGATCTACAGCAGTTTAACTCGCTGGACCTACAGTGCCATGTAAACACTTGATCGTACGCTGATCTGTGCGGCAGGTGTAATGTGTACTGCTGAGAGCGAGTGTTATTAATGGTCCGGTGGACTCATTTGTGTGAATGGGAGAGGCAGTATTAGTCTGGGAAGCGTGTGTGACTGGCTGGTGTAAATTCTTCTGTCGTGTAATTTCATGCGCCTTCACCCGGAACTAGTCAAGGTTGCTGAATCGTCCGGAGCAGCACGGGTTAAGGAATTTTTTTGAATTGAATCGTGCTCTTTGAACATTCCTTACGCTTTCCTTGTGACACAGTGGCTGTGTTGATTGTCTTATTGCAGTTATTGAAATCGGCTTCCCTTCTCAAATATGTCCGTAATGGTATACAGAAAGTGCATTGCTAATGTTTTTCATAAACGGTCCTGCCCTCTACTGGTCGTGTGTACACACTACTGACCAGGTGAAATCAACCACTCGTTCTCGCAGCGTTTAGTGGCAAATCAGCATCTGACTAATCCGTGTTCCCCCCCCCTCCAAAATTTTTTTTTTGATGATTAACCATGACGCTCTTATCCATTTATCCTTTTCAGAACTGTGTACTTCATAGTAATAAAGTGTGAATTTTATGTGTTATGAAGTTGCCCTGACTATGGGGTAATTCCTTCTTCCTTGAAATCAGGCCTTCATTGTGCACCCATGGCACGAGAGTCCTATCCTAACAATTCAATCTGTAAAGACCTACTGGAGATGACCAACTGGAGACTAAATGGGCAATCCTGCCATTTTAAACTAGATTAACTGAACTGAGAAAATGTTTCTCAAGATATGCCATAATGTCTTGTGTTAATGCGTTTGTCTAAAATTGGAATGTTGTAGTTCACAGGGTATTCCCGTCCCTACCCCTGCACCGTTCAGGGCAGGTTGGCAGTTGGAAGTTGAACTTTGCGCAAAGATTTGGCCAAAAGTCAGGACGACCCAGCGTGCACTGGTATATCTGCTAATGCGAGTTAAAGTTCCCCAGCCCTCATCAATTTTGTCAGTTCCACACTTATGCTTTTCTTTAAAACATTACACTTTTGTTTTAACCTCCTTCATTGAAGGATATCAATATAGGACTGTATTTTGCTTTTGAATTTAGAAAGCTGCTTATGAGAGTTTGCAGCAGAAGACCACCTGTTTAAATGATGCTATGTGTTCCTTAAACGCCTTCTGTCCTGTTCGTTTTCTTTATGTGAATGTTTGTGAACGAGAGACCCAGTTCTTTACGAAACTGGGATGGGGTGGGGGGAAGGGGTGGGCATAATGCAAAATGAGATTATATGCTGACTTGGGTGAATAAGTTCAAGTATAAACGGAACCTTTATAAAACTGGAACATGGACTGAAGTAAATACGGCTGTTCCGGTTGTACTTGGCAAACCTATCCAGCTAAGTCAGTGATCTTGCTTTGCTATGTGCTACCTGGAGTGGACCCAGTGTTTATTGGTGTTCAGTAATGTGATCTGTGTGCAATATTATCAAAGTCTTATGTTGGGTTTTAAAACTCTCCTGCCCACGTGTGTGCTGGTATCTGATTGGTTTCTATGATGTTCGACGAGTTTGTCTGGACAAAATTGATGAATCTGTGCGTGTGCTTTTCTGGTGCCTTCTTGATTCTTATTCTAGAAGCTCAACTGTTTAAAAAAAAAAAAAAAAAAAAAAAAAACAACTCTGCAATTATTGTTGATGTTTGCTAATTGCTGATACAAGGTTGGTCTTGTCATAAAAATATTTTCCCTGATAAGTGTTTGCAAGATCACTCCTTCTGCTTGATTAGTTTACGGGCATTCTTCTAAAGGTAATCGCGGTAGGTAAGGAGACCGATGTAATTGATGTTCGGCTTTGTCGTATTGAGACACCAGCTATGAAACTGCGAGTCGGAAGTCTGGCTTCCTTGCCTTTATTGTTCTAACTGTAGAGATGTTGGCAATTTTAGTGAGACCAACTATGTTATTCTTTTGCTTATTTATCAAATCTGCTTCTGGTGTGTCGCTTTTTTCCCCGAACGGACTGTTTGCGGAAGCGGCATAATTGGAAAATGTAAGTGAGCTTTGTTAACACATTCTTTACCCAACAGTTAACACAACTTGTACCATAGCCTATAAAGTGTGTACATTTCTTTGGACATGATTTGCGTTGTGTGGTTCTTGACATGCCCCAACACCAGTATTTGCGACTTGGGTCAGTGAGTCAGGACATCCAGTACGCCAAATTATTGTATGCAAAAACAGTTATTTGCGAAAACTAGAAGATTAAGGGCTTCCACGTAATTAAAATGAAAGCACATGCGGAACAATTACGAAAATAAAGATGCTCAAGTCCGTTTCAGGTATGCATACAGTATACAACCCCAATTCTGAAATAGTTGGGACAAAGTGTAAATTGTGAGTAAAATGAAAACGCAATGACTTTCAAATCACACCAGCCAGTATTTTATTCATAATAGAACAGAGATAACATGGCAAATGTTGAAACTGAGAAATTTTACAATTTTATCCACAAAATGAGCTCATTTCAAATTTGATGGCTGCTACAGGTCTCAAAAAAAAGTTGGAACAGGGGCCTGTTTACCATGGTGTAGCATCCCTCTTCTTTTTTAACACAGAGTGGAGGCGTCTGGGCATTGAGGAGACAAGTTTCTTGAGTTTAGCCATTGGAATTTGATCCCACTCTTGTTTAATACAGGCTTCCAGCTGCTGGAGAGTTTTGGGTCTCCTTTGACGGACTTTTCGTTTAATTATGCACCAAATGTTCTCAATCGGTGAAAGATCAGGACTGCAGGCAGGCCAGTTCAGCACATGGACTCTTCTGCTACGAAGCCATGCTGTTGTAATAGCTGCAGTATGTGGTTTTTGCATTGTCTTGCTGAAATGCACATAGCCTTCCCTGGAATAGATGTCATCTGGTGGGGAGCATATGTTGCTCTAAAACCTTTATATACCTTTCAGCATTCATGGTGCTTTTTAAAACATGCAAGTGTCCCACACCATATGCACTAATGCATCCCCATACCATCAGAGATGCTGGCTTTTGAACTGAACGCTGATAACAGGAGGGGTGGTCTTTCTCCTCTTTAGCCCGGAGGACGCCCATGATTTCCTTCAAGAATGTCAAATTTGGACTCGTCTGACCACAGGACACTTTGCCACAGTCCGTTTTAAATGAGCCTTGGCCCACAGAACAGGGCGACGCTTCTGGATCGCGATCAACAATGGCTTCCTTTTTGCATGATAGAGTTTTGGATGGCATCTGTGGATGGCACGGTGGACTGTGTTTACAGACAGTGGTTTCTTGAAGTATTCCTGGGCCCATTTAGTAATGTCAATGACAGAATCATGCCGATGAGTGATGCAGTGGTGTCTGAGGGCCCGAAGATCACGGGCATCCAGTAAAGGTCTTCGGCCTTGTCCCTTACGCACAGAGATTTTTCCAGTTTCTTTGAATCTTTTGATGATGTTATGCGCTGTCGATGATGAGACCTTCAAAGCCTTTGCAATTTGACGTTGAGGAACATTGTTTTTAAAGTATTCCACAATTTTTTTTTTATGCAAGCCTTCACAGGTTGGAGAGCCTCTGGCCATCTTAACTTCTGAGAGACTCGGGCTGCGTCCGAATAGTCAAAAAATTATCCACTAACCCCTTTTCTTTAACCTTTGTGGAAAATGTCATAAGGTAAAGGAAAGGTGTAAAAGGGAATTCCTAATGGCTTAGGAAGACAGCCGCGCTAATTAGAGAATCCGAATGCACTTACACTAGGCAACGTGATCACGAGTCCCCTGCCCATCATATACGCTTCTTCACGCGATTGGTTGGATGAATGGTCTCCGCTTTAAATATTGCAGCTGTGCAGAATTGTGGGATAACTTTATCTCCTTTTTTTACGAAAAGGATGGCTCTGTGTACCCTATGCTAAAGGTGGTAAATTAGGAAGCACTGAGACACCTTTCCTCAACATTTGAAGAATTCAGATCCACTTACCATGGCTGCCACGTAATTATTTCCGGATCATTTTTTAGGAGTTAGGAACTTTCCTAGGCAAAAAAGACTATTCGGACGCAGCCTCAGCCTCTCTAAGACATCCCTTTTATAGCCAATCATGTTACACACCTGATGCCAGTTAACTTAATTGCTTGCTAAATGTTCTTTCAGCTGATTCTCTTACATACTATTAATTGCTTTTTCAGCCCTTTTTGTGCCTGTGTCCCAACTTTTTTGAGACCTGTTGCAGCCAGAAAATTTGACAGAAGCTCATTTTGTGGATAAAAATGTAAAATGTCTCAGTTTCACCATCTGAAATGTTATCTATGTTCTATTGTAAATAACATTGGTTCATGTGATCTGAAAGTCATTGCATTTTTATTTTATTCACAATTTACACTTCGTCCCAACTATTTCGGAAGAGGGGTTGTATAAATAAACGTGTTGGTTGGTTGTAGTTCAGCCAAAGTTTGCAGTGGGAAACTAATTTGTGTGCAAGGACTCCTCTTTGGTTAATTTATCCTGTCTTTGTGCATGTGAAGTGTATAAATGCGAGGAATTTAATGCGGGCTATACACAGATGCACTGAGCTGCCTGGCAAGAATGTAATCGAGGCGGATGCTCCGTACACCATGGTTAACTTCCAAAACCACATTCCTTCTCAGCGTTTGTCATCTACGATAGTTTCTGTTGCACTTACCCCGCGGAGGCTGGTACTAGTACTTTTGCAACTAAAAGATAATCCTGTGTGGATTACGGGCAAGAGGCCTTTACACCAGTTTGCAGGTGAAACGACCTACCGCTATTTTTTTAAACTGTGACGACATGAGGCTAGTACACGCCTTACGACTCCGATTCGCCTAATATCGTGTCAACAGGTCCACCCACCACGACCCCTCCTCTTTCCTCGCGAAGGTAATGCACAAGATTGGGTCCGATTTCTGGAAGAACGAATCCGATTTTTCCCGGTTTAAAGTGTGAATTTAATCGATATCGGAGCACAGTGATCGGAAGTGATGAACAGCACGAGAGTGCCAGGCCGTAATACTAAGGACATCAACGCGCAAACATGTGGGAAGATCTGGAAAACAGGACTGACCTGCTGTGGCGCTACGGAAACGTCTCTCTTGTAAGGTGCAGGGGTGTTTATAATGCTCTCGAATTAACGTATTTTATACTTATGTGGGGGCACAATTCATGTTTGTTTATTTTCCATGCACATAGTAAATATGTCCATTTCTCCAACAATACGCTGGCACGTGCACTCACTTGTTCGGTTAATGTTTTACGTGGGTTTGTCTGATATAACTTCGTGATTTTTCTTGAAATAATTGATTGGGGCGGCACGGCGCGCAGTGAGCAAATGACCCGGTTCAATAAACTTTTATAATTGGAATTAAAGAAAAGTTTGTATTTGTTTTATGGTTGTTGTTTTTTTTCCAGCCAAAACGAGGCCAATAATGCTGATTCAGTCGCATTATGATTTTCAGTAAATTGGTTATGGCAAGCACGTTTTCGGTTCCTTACAGGTCCAATTAGCCTACTGCATCTCATGGAGTTGCTTTGCCGACGTTAGGATTCAGTCATGTAATGCGATTCATCTTCTTTTGAGGTCGATTAATTTTTGTATAAGTTTACGGGGTTAAGCAGGAATTCCGTGCTGATGTATGCCTAGCCCTGAATTCACTCCTTTTAGTCTAAGAACATTTTTATAGTGCCGTTGACGCTGAAATAGGTTTAAAAAAAATTAAAAACATGTTCGGAATATCCTGCATCTGAGGACGAGTACTGAATGAAGGAACTTGTATCGAGTGAATGGAAAGCCTCGTCAAAAACTACTGTTCTTGAGAAACCTTGATCTCTTGCTTAAAGTGCTAATTAGGTCTTCGCAAAAATGTCTTTTGTCATCATTAATGAAAAATGATATTTTTGACCAGTTTTTTTTTTTTTAATGAGGACAATGTAAGAACATTTTAGACTGAAAGTAAAAAAAAAAAAAAAAAAACGACATTGGCTCAGCCCTGAAAATGGACGGTCCTTGGTATTAAAAAAAGTGAAGCAGGAGTGAACGTTCAGATCTTATGGAGCTCGCGCGTCTTGAAGAACCAGCTTCGTCTGCGCGCGTTCATGTTTGTGATGAGGCAGAAGTTCAGAGCACTGTTGGTGAACTCTTAGATTTGGGGCGTGAACAAGATCGTGGGAATGTTTTGGAAGGCATTCAGAGGACCGGGATCGCGTGCGCTTTGCACACATGCCGTGGTTTGCTTGGAGTCCTGTAGCTGTTCAATCGTATTACCCCTGTGTTTATCACTGAATAGAAGCGGCATACCCGAAAACAGGGGTGTCAAACTGGTCCGTGAAAGACCGAGGGGCTGAAAGTTTTCAATCCAACCGAGCAGAAGCACACCTGATGCAACTCCTCAAATCAACTGATCTCAGCCTGCACAGTTGATTAGTTGTATCAGATGTGCTTCCGCTCGGTTGGAATGAAAACCTGCAGCCCCTCGGCCCTTTCACGGACTAATTTCACACCCCTTTAAAACCCTCCTGAATGAAGGGTGCCTCTGTCTTCAAAATTAAAGCAGAAACTCGTTCAAGTTTGGGGCTCTCATTTTCGTTAGTTTAATACAAAATGTCACAATTATTACAGAAGTTTATCATCAATTGTACATTTCCCTTATGGTCCGCACTGCCAAACAATGAGCCACAAAAAGATCTGAGAGGTCTTTTTTTTTTTTTTTTTTTTTTTTTTTTTTTGGTCTCTGGCATTTTATGTCCTGGAGGATTATTAAAAACATGCTCAAACAAGCATTTCTTCTCCAGCTTGTTGACTCCAAGGTGAGTTGATGCATTTTTCATCATACGGTTCTCCAGTGACTGAGCTTAAGTCGGAAAAACTGTGGAAAACTGCTGTGTCAGAAAATATTTCTGTTAGAGTTTGAGTTCAGCTCTCTGTGTCTGTCGCATGGATCTGTCTGTGTCTTTCAGAAAATTGTCTCTGAGCAGCAGCTGGTCTCTGTCCCCAACACACTGAGCAGTGGTGAGTTTGCCTACTCTTGTCTGAACCATCTGCAATTGCTCTATCTCTCCTTTATTTTTCTCTTTGCCTTCCTCTCATTTATGCTCTCCCTCATATCTCTCTCTTACTCTCTCTTTCGCTCTCCTCTTTTCTTCTATTTCTATTGCTGTGTTCTTTCTTTCATTTTTCTGTCCTGCCCTCCCTCTCTCTCTCTCAGCTAGATATTGCGATTGATAAAGTGCGTCATTGCAGTATGCGTGAGCACGTTGCTGTTTAACCAGAAAGACCTGTCTTCAGCTTGAAGGGGACAGCACTAATTTAATAGAATAACACAGGGGAGAAATGTCCTTTAATGCATCACAATGAGGCTGTGGTGATCTGATGAACCCGATGACCTCGGCCTGGTGGATGTGGGTTGTTGTTTTGCATTCTGGTCGGTCCCCTGGAAGTTGTGTGCTGCAGCCGCGAGTGCGTCCCCACGGCCTGCACCCTTCAACTGTCAATCAATCGAAAGTCGATTCAATTGATGTGCAACACCAAACATACACCAGAATGCTTCACCACTAAAAGTCTATTTTAAGTGTGTGATTTTTGTAGTTATTTGTGAAATCGTGCATTCGTTATTTTTTTTTTGTTATTGTTAAATAAGACAAAAATTATTGCCACTAAGGTGAGAGCGTGCAACTGTTTTGCCGAAAGGGCAAGAAAATGTCATTTGCAAAGGAGAAAAAAAAGTGACGTTAAGCGAGCCAGTATTTTCTATTTGAAGAAATTGGATTTTTTTTTGCGGTATTTTTTTTTTCCCAACACTGGTGCGCAGGAGCTACACAATGGTAGCAGTATAATAGCAATGATGATTCAGACAGCCATTGTTCTAGTACGCTGTTTTTAAGCCTCCTGTTTGCTGCACGAGCCTGATAAGCATCAGCCCTGCTCTGACATGCAGGTCCTGGCAGAGCCGCAGGCTGCGCACCTGACAGGTCTTGTGACTGGCAACTGTGAGCAAATGGAAAATGATGTCACTTCCTGTTTCCCCTCTCTTTGCAGGCTCCACTGTCGGCGATCCCGGCCCTGGCTCGGACGCTCCAGTGGGGAGTGCGAGTGGGATTGTTCCAGGTGAGAGCGCTCCCGGGAACTTCATGAATTCCTCTCGCTAAAGTACCCTGCTGGATCACGCCACAGCAACAGCTAGCGCAAGTCCACTCTCACTATATTGCCGCCACATGGTGGCAATGTAGCGTTTTCAAAACCTCATGAACATTTTGTGTTGGCTTGGAGCCCGCATGTGGCAGATTAACTTGAGTCTGAGTCAGCACTATGTAATACAGGAAGGAATATCTGTCTCTCTCTGATGCAGTCTCTGTAGACGGCTATAGTCACTTACACAGAGCTTTTCACCCCTTAATTCTCTTAGCAGAAGTCAGTCCTGAGCCAGGAAGTCACTGTTGGCATTGTGGGCCAGTGTTTTAACTTAATATATCACTTCCAAGCCCGCTTTGGATTATTATGATCGGCTATCAGTCAACAGTAGAGCTTGCAAGTGACTACATAGATACACGCACACACACACACACGCACGCACACTCACTCACTCACTGTTGGGTCCAGAAGTATTTAGACGGCGACACAATTTCTATTATTTTGCCTCCGTACACCACCACAATGGATCTTAAAGGAAATGGTCAAGATGTGATTGAAGTGCTGAGTTTCATCAAAATTTCACAATAATCGTTGAGGATTTACTGCCATTTTAATACACAGGTCTCCATTTTCAGGGGCCTCAAATGTAATTGGACAACTGACTGACAATCCGTTTCATTGCCAGATGTGGCCTGTTCCCTCATTATATACCTTATCAATTTGCCATGAGAAATAAAGTCTGGAGTTTATTCTGAGTGTTGAATTTGGGTTTGGCAGCTGTTCATAGGATGTCTCAATCTGTGGTCCAATGAGGTGTGGATGCAGGTTGAGGAGGCTGTCATTGGGCTGAGAAAACTGAACAAACCTGTCAGACTGATGGCAGAAACTTTAGGTCAGGCCAAAATCAACAATTTGGTTCAGTTTTCAAAAGAAGGAATGCGGTGGTGAGTTCTTTAACAACAGAAGGCCAGGAAGACCACAGAGAACAAGCAAAGTGGATGATCGCAGAATTCTTTACTTGGTGCTGGAAAGACCCATCACAGATTAAAATCTTGCCTGGTCAAAAACACTCTTGAGAAGGTGGGCATATCAGTGTTGCAGAAAGATACTCCAAGACATCTTGATGAATATAAATACGGAGGGTTTACCATAAGGTGCAAACCTCTGGAATCGCTCAAGAACAGAGAGTCAAGATTAGACTTTACCAGAAAACATGTAAAAATAAAAATTAAAGTCCAGTCAGCTCTGGAACAAGATTCGTTGGATAGATGAGACGAAGACTAACTTGTACTAGAATAATGGGGAGAGAGGAGTTTGGATAGGGAAAGGAACAGCTCATGATCTAAAGCATACCTCATCCTCAGTAGAACATGGTGGAGGCAGTGTTATGGCATGGGCATGTATGGCTGCTCATGGAGCTTGGTCGCTGGTGTTTATCAGTGATGTGACTGCTGATGGAGTAGCAGGATGAATTCTGAAGTGTACAGAGGCTATACCATCTGCTCAGGTTCCACTGCTTGCAGCAAAACTGACATGACAGTGCTTTACACTACAGAAGGATAATGATCCAAAGCTTACTTCAGAAGCGTCACAGAGCAAAGAAATGGAGTATTCGTCAATGGCAAAGTCAATCACCTAACCCAATTGAACATGCTTTTCACTTATTGAGGACAAAATCATGGGTTTTTTCGGGGAGATGAAACTCGGCGTTTGTTGACGTCCATCGGTTCCAGGCTTCAGGCTGTCATCGACTGCGAAGGATTTTCATCCTAGTATTAAAAATAACCCTGATATTTTTCCAATTCCTTTTGAGCATTCGAAAAATGGAGGAGTATGTATAAAAAATGGCTGTAATTCCTGAACGGTTACTGCAAGATTTTTGGGAAACCCCTTGAATTAAGGCTGAGAGCCTACACTTCAGTCATATCTTCTGTGATTCATTTCAGAGCCATTGTGCTGGTGTACAGGGGGGTCATTCCATGTCAATTCACACAAATCCCCAAAACCTCCGCAGTGACACCTCTTCAATTTGCCTGATTTTTATTCTATTAGTGCCTTATGATGTCAAATGAAATAATCCGAAGGTTGAGCTTCCTAGCTCAAACGGTTTTTGAATTATGGCCCTTCAAAGTTTGGGTGCCAAGCCCACTTTTGGCGCCCGGGAATTGCACACTTAATTTGCAAGCATTTTTGGAGACCCATATCTTTTGTTTTAAGCTATCTACAGGCCTGTAAATTGTTATATCTATGTATTCTGGCCCTGTCTATCAGAATCTGCACTTAAAACTAGCATAGGTTTACTATTTTTAGAGATATTAACCCCTTAAAAAGTGGATTTTTTAATGGCCAGTAAATTTTTGGGGCACTTTGGGGGTCTATATCTTGGAAAGTTTTTGTCCTGATGGGGTTTCAACTAATTTATCATCATATTTGGGTACACTACTGTGTATTTAGAGAATTTCAGGGCACTCAGAGCCTTGATGGGGGTACAGGAGGGCCTCAAATATGGTCTCGGGACAAAATTACCCTTTGGTACCCCCTACTTCAGGCCCCGAGTTGACCATGTGGGCACATGATGACTGGAATGAGCTTTTTACCCCATCAACAGTCACCCTTTATCAAAGTTTTGAGCCAATAAAAACTTTGATTATCAAACTCCTTCACTAACAACTAAGCCTTTGCATATGGCACTATTTTTGGATATTTTCGGAAAAATCCTAAGTCCAGAAAGTAGGTCAACTGTTGTTTTAACTGACTATTCATGTTTAAGGCAGTTAAAACAGACCAACTTTATAAAATATATATTAAATAACAGATTCTAATAATGAACACATATTTGCATGTATGAATTGAAAAATTACATTTATTAACCCTTCACACACTGGACACGTACATTTAACAGCTATAATGTATTTACATCATCTGATCAGATCCATATCAAGGAGGCAAGATGTCATTCACTACTGTTGCAATATAAGCAGATACAATTCTATATTTCAGGTCAATGATACAGGCTTGCTGATTAACAGGCAATGAACTTGGGGAGAAGCCTCTGAATTCTTTCAACATCAACTGCAACAAGTTTATAATGCTGAGCACTACGACCTTGAATCTCTGGAGCATTTACACGACATATGATATCTTGAAATGGTACCCAGCATGGTGGATTTTGGTGGTTTTCAGCAGGCCAAGACAGAGTCATGTTTGATCGCTTCATGAAATGACAGCCTATACTGAGTAATAACGCCGCGGAAACTTAAACTAGCCTGTCATTCTGCCGAATAGTCTTACTAAACTAAGTTAATCGTCTGATTGCTAATCAAGCAAAGGGGAGGTTTCTGCCTCACCAAACTAACCTCCACCGCACATCACTGCCTTGTTTTAATCTTTGCCTTTCCTATTTGAAAGATGAATTGATCTCTTAAGCGAAATAATCCAACTCAAGTAGTTGGAGTTGTCAGAGTTTGGTCAGATACAGGGAAAGCCCAAGGAGAGGTGTCAATTATTGTAAAAACGGCATTGTGTTAACAGCTGGGAAAGGGTTAATCCCTTGTTTTGTCAACATAACTGGGGGATGTTGGCTGCTAATAGCACATTTTAATCTTCCCATAGATCAGTTTAATTCATAGGTCTGTTTTTACCACCATAAACATGAATAGGCAGTTAAAAACAACAGTTGACCTACTTTCTGGACTTAGGATTTTTCCGAAAATATCCAAAAATAGTGCCATATGCAAAGGCTTAGTTGTTAGTGAAGGAGTTTGATAATCAAAGTTTTTATTGGCTCAAAACTTTGATAAAAGGTGACTGTTGATGGGGTAAAAAGCTCATTCCAGTCATCATGTGCCCACATGGCCAACTCGGGGCCTGAAGTAGGGGGTACCAAAGGGTAATTTTGTCCCGAGGCCATATTTGGGACCCTCCTGTACCCCCATCAAGGCTCTGAGTGCCCTGAAATTCTCTAAATACACAGTAGTGTACCCAAATATGATGATAAATTAGTTGAAACCCCATCAGGACAAAAACTTTCCAAGATATAGACCCCCAAAGTGCCCCAAAAATTTATTGCGTCATTAAAAAATCCACTTCTAAGGGGTTAATATCTCTAAAAATAGTAAACCTATGCTAATTTTAAGTGCAAATTCTGATAGACAGGGCCAGAATGCATAGATATAGCAATTTACAGGCCTGTAGCCAACTTAAAACAAAAGATATGGGTCTCCAAAAATGCTTGCAAATTAAGTGTGCAATTCCCGGACCCCAAAAGTAGGCATGGCACCCAAACTTTGAAGGGCCATAAGTCAAAAACTGTTTGAGCTAGGAAGCTCAAACTTCGGATTCTTTCATTTGACATCATAAGGCACTAATAGAATAAAAATCAGGCAAATTGAAGAGGTGTCACTGGGGAGGGTTTGTGACTTGACATGGAATGACCCAGGGGCAAAATAACTACACACACTTACCCGTTGAAAAACAGACTAAGACCAGGGCTTGAGCCCAGTGTATTTGAATGGCGCTCTGAAGGCTGTATGAGCTGTATAAATTGGGCCTGACTGGCCCTGTTGATTATGTCCTTTCTGTTCCGTCTGTGTTAGATAAGAGGACTTGGAAGGTTTCCATATTGATTAGAGGCACAGACAGAGCTGTAAATCTGGATCAGGGCCTGTGGCTGTGCTGCAAACTGAATTGCTGTTTGTGTTACGATTGGTTCTCTTGGCAGTATTTTTGATGCTGTATATCCGTCGGAGCCCGTTCATGAGTCACAGTTTATTGGCTTTATTTAGAAGTACCGTTGGTCTTTTTAAAAATGTGTATATTCAGGTTGCAGTAATTACAGTGAAGTTGTGAAGCTTGACCATAGGTTATGGTTGGATGGTTACATTTGGTCTCCTCATGGGATATATTCATAAGGTACCGGCTGTGCATACATGCAGATTTATAGTGCTGATGTCTGTGTGTATTTGTGCGTATATTTGTGTGCGCGTGTGTGCGTGCATGAGCGTGCTTTCAAATGTAAATATGTGTTAATCTGTGTGTGTTTGCGTGCTTGTATGTTTTCATTTGTATGTGTGTGCGTGTGTGCGGTTTTTTTTTTTTTTTCATGTGCGCTTGCGTGATTGTGCATGCATGTGTGTGCATTCATGTGCACATTCATGTTTCCTCCTGATGTAAACGTGTGGATGTGTGTGTGTCGCTCCACAGGCATTATAGCAGCAGCAGTGTTTATCAGCTTCCTGCTGGCCCTGTATGCAGTTCTGTGGAAGTGCATGGTGACTGCACCCAAAAGGTGAGATATAGGCTCCTCACGAAGCCCCAACACACTGCTCTGCGTCTGGAGGTCTTATTTTCACTGTCAAGTGTGTGTTTGTGTGTGTGCGTATGTGTGCGTGCAGGTGTCCTACATTTACTCGACACCTCTGTAGTCACCTGTTGCGTTGCCAAGCTTTGTTGATGTACACTCTTTTTTTTTTTTTTTTTTTTTTCTACTCGCACTTGACAGTAAGGATCACATGAATCTGCATGAGCTAATGTTGTTTATGTCCAATTACTTGAGAATTGTAATCACTAATTCATGGCAACAATTTTGTGCAGTGAGCACCATAATTCACCATAATCCCTTGCCGCATGATAGGCTTTCAACAGCTTTGACGTTGATATCTTGCATCATTGTGCAACATAAGCTGCATTTGGCACTTTAAGGGTTAATTTTTGTCCTGTGCTCTAGAACTTTGGCTTTGAAAGGATACCATAGACAACGATGTTTAAGTGCAGACTGTCAGGAGTTTTTTTCCATATCGAATTAACTCCTCAGAAATGACGGCACTTTTTGTCCATGGTCCCCCCCCATCCCCATCCCCATCATGGCACATCAGAGGGTAATGAGCGATAAAGCAATCTTTTTTGAAGTCTGGAATGCTTAGACATCACCAGACGCTGGGTATCCTCCCTGGTGATGCTCTGCTGGGCCTGTACTGCAGCCATCTTTAGTTCCTGCATATTTTAGGGACAATTTGCCTTCAGTCTCCTCCTCACAATGTAAAAAGCACGTTAACTTGGATTCAAATCCAGAGACTGACTTGGCCAACCAAACCAAAAAAACGAAAAAGTCATTGTCCAATCAATTATGCCACTCACTATATATTAATTCTAATTAATTATGTGCATTAGAATTAGAACAGCGAGTATTTGTTGCAGAAGTGCCTGGGATTAATTTATCCTATGCTTCGCTGATTTATGAATAATCATGCATTTATATATTAATATGAGTGAATTTTGAAACGGATTATTAATGGTAAGTTGATTTCATGTTTTACTGAAGTGTATGTGCATCATTAACCCAAAGCACAATCTGCATTAGATACGATCAGTACATGTGACCTTACTGTACTGTTACAGTTTAATCTGATGTGTCTAATTCAGTGCACTTTGCTCTGCTGATAGGTTTTACAGTGATGTACAGTATGTGTTAGATATCCAGTGCAAAGATGTGATCTCTTCTGGGATCAGCTGTTTGCATGCTTTTAGATACATGGAGAATCTCCAAAGAGTGAGCTGGCGAAATTAAATTTATGCAAAGAGAGTAGTAATTTTTAATTTATTTTTAGCCTTTGGGGAGGAATAAATGAATTACTACCCGAGTTTCATAAATTTGATATCTTGGGCTCACGGATTTGAGATCTTATTTATCCCATAAATGTCAGCGTTGTATTATTTGGAAAATGACAAAATGGCGTTAACGTTAGCTTCCGGTTGGTAGTCCATTCAAGTCGATGGAATGAATAATGTGCCAGCTAGCATGCTAACGCTTTCAGCCACTAAATGAATTAATTAATGGGTCTATGACAAGTTAACGTGTAACTTATTACTTTACCGGACAAAAGTGTAACCATGCTAGCTGAATAATTATTCATCCCATTGACTTGAATAAACTGTCGACTAGAAGCTAATGCCAGTGATGATGAACGATTACCAACGGAACTGGTAAAGTTACCTCTACGAGCATATTAGTTGATGTTTATCAGTGAACTGAATCTGACTTAATTGCAACGCGAGAAAGCTGTATCGCACTTGAGATACCAAACCTGTATCTTATGGGTTGTATCACACTGATATTTTTTATTCATTTATTTATTTTTTTTAAATCATTTATGGGATGAAAGTAATGATGTGAAGCTCTATATTTACCTGCATTTGTGCTTAAATAAGTCCTAAAATGTAATCTAATCTTCATTTCAGTCACAGTTCTACGTGTACTGGTAACACAGAAATAATTGGGCCTTTTATTTTTTGAGGACATTATGTAAACATTCATAGTCGAGATGGAAAAAGTATGTGAATCATTTTATCAATTACTGCTACAATCATCGATTTGTCCAATAAATGAGATTAAACGGGGGAAGTGGTTACTGCGTTTTGCAAAACATACTTAAAATCGTTTACTAACTATTCTCTCCTCGCCAGTGAGATTACAAGGTAATGTGAACCAGTCCAAAATCGAGATTCATGATCAAAATAACTCTGGAATAACAGGCCGAAATCTCCTCTTATCATCACTTCTTGTGTGTACGATTAGAAAAATTTAGAGCAAGAAGGTTCTGGAATTTCCGGAATGGTACTGGATCGGTGTTCTGTGGCTGGTGAATGAAAAGTTAAAGTTTTTTCCGGAACGCTCGACACTGTTTTTGAAGTAAAATGGCACAACACGTCAACACTATGAACCAACCTAACTGTTTGGCAACAAAGAATAGTCCAAATACTTTCCCAACCACTGTGCATCTGATCATTCCATACAGTAAACTTTTTATCGGACTTCTTCCTGTGAAATGCGTTTTTGGCCTTGTACTGAATATAAGGGTTTACACACTTTTCCGGTCAGGTCTGTAAATGATCAAGCAAGGATTCAATAAAGAAATTAAAGAGAGCAATTATTTTCATGTCATTGTTTTTGAGCGATGTAGTTTAAGTATTGTAGCTCATGCCAGCCATACATCAAACAATTTTGGAAGCGATTTCACCGTTGCAGACAAATTGTCAATATCGGAATATAATAATGAGAGTTGTGCACAAGTTGGGGTGCGCATCTCGATCGTTTGGTGTCAGGTGGTCATAAAACTCAGTCTGACTCGGTCTTTTTCTTTTCTTGACTTTCCAATAAAATCAAATATGTTTAATATTATTGGAAGTCTTTAATCTTAAGCGAATAGTTAAGTCCAATGACATGAACACTGTTGACAACCAGCTGGTGCACTCTGCGAGATCCCCAGTCTTTGCAGAATCTTATAGTTTGTAAGTAAAAGCTGTGACTTTGACACATGGTCTTTATATTTGAATGGGTCTCAGACAGTAGTCTTCTGAAGGTCTTTTCAGAGCCTTTCCAAAGCCCTCCAGTGTATGATGAGCATAAGATGAAGACCAGGCAGTTTACTGTGACTAAAGAAAACAAACTTTATGATTCAGGGGTTTGCATACTTTTTCCTGCCATCGCTGTGGACTCTTTTACCGAATGTGCAAGACTCAGTGTGAGACAGGATGTAAATGCATGTATTTCTGTGGTAAATTTCCAGGCAGGAGAAGAAGAGGAGAAGCCGACCTCGGGATTCGAGGAATCACGTGTGCTGAAGTCCAGGAACTGTCAGTGAAATCAAAGTTTGGGAAGTTGGGACAAAGTCACTGGGAGAGGCTGGCAGCTGGCCAAAGGTCTTTGGCCTGATGGAAAGAGAGCCAGGCGTGGTGGAATTTCTTATTCTTCTGATCAAGCATGGAGGCCACAGTCGTGCTTTATTTTCAAGGCTAATTTCCTGGTCTTGTTGAGAGAACTGCACTTCCGAGTGCCAAAAGTGTAGTCTATGGTTTTCTATGACCCATAGTTGAAGCCTATATGGCAGTTTAAAGGCCTGGTCACACATGCAGCTTGATGGGCGAATTCGCTTATCCACGCAGATGGGCGATTTGGGTTTTCAGCTAGCCTCTACTCTTTCCAGTGGACGGCATGAATTTGATGTGCAGACGAGTTCAACCACGTTGGACTTTGACTTGCTCGTCACGTTCAACCCTATGAGCCATTAACTTACATCCGTAACTGCAGACTAGAGCGCTGTTTTCGCCCATCCTCGTGGATAACCAATTCGCCCGTACAGTTGTGTGTGTGACCTTGCCTTAGTTCTGCTGCTGTCTGTGACTGCCCTCCAGGGCACATTTACTGTGATGGAGATGTTCTCTTGCACCCCTCATGCTGGTGCCTGTAGTGCATGCACTACAAAATTACAGAAATATTTAAAAACCTGCCATTTTGTTCAAATTGAGTCAACACCGCACATGACTCAGGATTGTTCTAATCGTCGGAGTGTCTTCGTAGTTCTGTGTTTTCAAAACTTGTTTCTGCAATGATCTCAACAGTGATCTCAACCCTCTTTGGTCGTTGGTACCTGTTCTGCTTCCGTTGGTAGCAGCTGCTTGTTTCTTACCTACAGCTGAGAGTTGTTGCTCCATCTTCTCCTCTCAAGGGATGCGCATATCCCGGTGAAACGTCAACAGCGATTGGGCCGACGGCGTTCGCAGGCGTGTTCAACGAAGGGGTTCCAGATGCACCGCTAGCCTCAATGATAACCCTGTAAAGCACTGTCTCTGTTGATAAAAATGGATGAACTTTGCTCCAACAGCTTAACCGGTTTTGAGGTCTGGGAGTCGTGTGCCCTGGTCCTCACAGAGACTTTACATCATGTGGACATTTCTAACTCCATGGTCGCTGTGGAGCGCTTGTTCCCGGAGTGCTCCAACACAACTGAACGCTGAGAAAAGCAGTTTTTTTTTCCCTTAAATTTGATTTGAAGGTACATGGACATCATGAAAACAATGGTTAGCTCACGATTATGTGAAATTTTTTTTGACTTGGCTCAGGGATGCTTGATAACCTGGACATTTTTTTTCAGCTCTGTGGAGTACAGTTTTATTCCAAGATGAAGTTGCTAATTTCACCACTGAAAATGTTCCCATTGGTAAGATGATAACGTTACAAATTTCTAGGTTTAGCTTAACGGTAGCGGGGAAGATATTCTGAATTTTTTGTGTGGGATTTCCGGGCTATTCACGTTCATCGTGGTGTGCGGGATGTCAGTAAGAACTTGTGAATTAAAGTGAAACAAGACTAGACTTAAATTGCAGTCAGACTATAGTACACAATTGACTGTGTGGAATGCCTGCTGCCAAGTAATAGCAACTATTCCATTTTTTTATCCTTTATCGCTCATGGAAAATTCTTCTCTTTGCAAGTTTTGCATGTGTATTTTACGTGACTGTATCCTCATTATATCAGAATTTGTGTTACACTCGATCCCATATCCACACTACCGCAGCAATAGAAATGCTGATCTCAAAATGGTGATTTCAGTTGTTCTCGGTTTGTTGTCCTCGACCTATCAAATGATAGATGTTGGTTGGGATTATGTAAACCTCTGTAAATACCGAATTCCAAGATCTGGAGCTGAATGTAGCAATTTTTTTTTCCACAAACACTAAAAATAAATAGATTTTTATTCTTGTCCCAGCAAATTTACTTACTCATCCACAAATTAGTTATACAGTGTTTTTACAGTACAGAAATTAGAAACCGATCCACAAGAGAAATTCCTTTTCATGTACCGATCTAACTGGAGTGTTATGCAAGGAACTACCCTATGCTCTCGTCCTCCTTTTACATTTTCATCAGAAGGGAAAAATGTCTTAAAGGAGCAGTGTGTAGAATTTAGATTGATATTTTGGCAGAAATGGAATATAACATTCATAACTACTTTTTTAGTAGTGTATAATCACGTGAAAACAATAATATTTGAGTTTCATTTCGCTTAGAATAAGCCCTTTAAACCTACATGGGAGCGGGTCCACCTCCGTGGAGGCCGCCATGTTGCGCCTTCATTTTTTCTACAGTAGCCCAGAACGGGAAAAAAGTAAATGAATAAAGCACTGACACGAGAGCGCCTTTCACGTTTTCGCAAGTTTTGCGGCCACCGTAGGTTTTCTGAGAAAAGGAATGGTCAGTTGGTTGCAATCTATAATCTGACCACTAGATGGCTCTAAATCTTACACACTGATCCTTTAAATGGCTGCATGAAATATACGTGTACAAAATGAAAGTTAAAAAATAGTCTCATATTAACATATCATGCTGAGAAAGAATAATAACTAATGTCCTTGCAGTAATTTTCCCAATTAAATGGACAGCTTAAAAACACCCGAACCCAGTCAGTATATTGCTGTTTGACATGTATTACATTGTGGTTATTTAGCCAACGCTTTTGTGCAAAGTGACTGACAGTTGATTAGTGTAAACAGGGGCCAATGCCCCCCGGAGTCATGTGGGGTTAGGGGCCTTGCTCAAGGGCCCGACAACTGCAGTGATCTTATGGTGTCTCCACGTGGGCTGGATTGACCAAGTTCTGAGTCCATGTCAGATGCACTAGCCGCTAGGCTATTTGCTTCCTCCGTTAAGCACTGTACAGAAAAGCAGCATCAGTATGAAAATGATGGTTTGAGGTTCAGTTCCAGTAAAATGCAGTAATTTTGTAAACTGACTCAGTTGCATCCATCTCACAGGACCCCCTAATGATCGTTGCTCGATAATGCATTGCTTTTGCATCATGGAGTGTTACGGCGACAGTCCCATTGGCACGAGAAGCCCCAGTCCACAATTAGGCGTTAAAAGTACACTTGACAACCTCTAAGAAATGGAGGCCTGTGCTTTTGAAGGAGTTGTTGCTCTGCT
This sequence comes from Gymnothorax javanicus, assembly GCA_029692085.1. NCBI lineage: Eukaryota > Metazoa > Chordata > Actinopteri > Anguilliformes > Muraenidae > Gymnothorax > Gymnothorax javanicus. The sequence goes on from CM056194.1 coordinate 84,885,427, forward strand.
GGTAGTCTTAAGGAAGGTCGATTGAGCTTGTCGCCGTTGGATTCTTTCTGACCTGTGAGTGCTCAGTTTTTGTTCTCTGACAACGGAAGCTGTGTGGTGTGTTCGCTATTCTCAAATCCCTTGTTTTCAAATACAACTGTTCTTTTCTCTGACAACTGAGGCTGTGTGGTGTGTTCGCCATTCTCAGATCCCTTGTTTTCAAAGACAACCGTTTCTTTCTCTGACAACTGAGGCTGTGTGGTGTGTTCGCCATTCTCAAATCCCTTGTTTTCAGATACAACTGTTTCTTTCTCTGACAACTGAAGCTGTGTGGTGTGTTCGCTGTTCTCAAATCCCCCGTTTTCAAAGACAACCGTTTCTTTAAGAGTGTCCTTCTGCTGTTTGAGCAAAACTGCCTTGTTCACATCAGGCCCTATGAGAAACAAGGGGAAATGGTTAGAGGCAAAACATTACCCATGTATGTGTGTGTGTAATGCATAACGGAGCCAAACTTTATTGGCAGAGCAGGTTTTTCTGCTTTTGAATGAAAATGATTTCATCACATGAAATGTCAACACTAAAAACATGCCAAGACATCAGGTCTGTAACGTCCTAATGGATCTTCAGCATTTTTCCTGGCTGGATGCGTCGCAAAAACATGGTTACTTCAAAAAATTTTGTGGATACTTGAAAGTTTATCGTCTTACTGGCAAACTGACAGTGCACGCACTACATGAAATGAAACGGATAGTTTAAGCACAACAATGTTTGGTGTGGAATGTCCTGGCATTTAACAGTAAAATATTGCATAATTATGTGTGCATGTGTGCACATGCGCGTGTAGGGTGTGAATGCATGTTTGTATATGTACTATATGTGTGTGTTTGTGTGTCCTAAGTGTGTAGTGTATGTTGTGTTTGTGTGTAGCATGCGTGCGTGAGAGTGCGTGTTCAGTGTGTTGTGTGTGTAGTGGATAGTGTGTATTTGTGTACAGAATGTACGTATGTTAGTGTGTGTGTATTTGTGTGTGCACATTTTATTTCTACAATTGTGTGTATCTGTAATGTGTGTGTAGTGAGTATGCACGTGTTGTGTGTAGTATAGTATGTGTAATGTTTTTGTGTATATTTGTGTGTCTGCATGCATTTGTGTGCCTGTGTACATTACTGGGTTGTGTGTGTGTGTATACATGCATGCATGAGTGTGTGTTGTGTGTGTGTGTGTGTGTGTGTAGTGGATAGTGTGTCTTTGTGTGTAGTATGTACGTGTGTTAGTGTGTGTGTGTGCATTTTATTTCTACAATTGTGTGTATGTGTAATGTGTGTGTAGTGAGTGTGTAGTATGTGTAACGTGTTTGTGTGTGTATTTGTGTGTCTGCATGCATGTGTGTTTGTGTTTGTGTGTGTGTGTGTAGTGAGTATGTGCATGTAGTGTGTGTGTGTGTGTGTGTGTGTGTGTGTGTGTGTGTGTTTGTGTCTGCATGCATTTGTGTATGCGTATTTGGGTGTCTGCATGCATTTGTTTGTGTGTGTGTATTTGTGTGTCTGCATGCATTTGTGTGTGTGTGTGTGTGTGTGTTTTTGTGTGTCTGCATGCATTTGTGTGTGTGTGTGTGTGTAGTGAACATGTGCGTGTTGTGTGTAGTATTTGTGTGTAGTATATGTGTGTGTGTGTGTGTGTGTGTGTGTGTGTCTCCACTCACCAAAGAAGCTGAGCAGCACAGGGAGGAACACCAGGCCATGCACCATCCCCAGCAGTGTGATCACCAGATTCAGCCGGAAGAAGAAGATCTGGATCAGCTGAGCTTTGGCAAACGCCAGCACCACGATTCCTGGTAGATTCGTCATGGCGACGCCTGCGAAGACCTGAGAACAGAACAAATGAGCATTAGACTGCTTTATCACAGCAGAATTTTACTCTGTCACTGTACTGTGGAAATGTTCTGATGCTCGTCTTGCCGGGTTTTATGGCGGGAGAACTTAATCTCGATGTGACTAACTAGGTTAAATACCGGTTAAGGAAATGAAAGGACATTGAAACACAACCTCCTCCTTCATTTTCACAAAAGGTGTTTTCATCCTAAATCTGAGTAAGAAGCTCAGAAATCCAACCAAAGTTCTGGTTGATGCACTTGAGCCCTCCAGCGCCTGGAGTGAGGTTCTGAGAATACAGAGTGCTTATTGGTTGTCTGCTAGCCAATCAGAAGTGTACTTACTGCACTGCCCATGTTAATGGTTGCCTCTTTGGCTCTTTCCACGCGGGTTGGCAAGGTGCTGAGGGCGAAGGATCGCGTCAGATGAGATACGAACTCCACCGAGATTCCTACAGCCTGAAACAAAACATTAGGCTCATGTTCATCGAGACAGTCTCCTTCACAAAGTTCTGAGTTTGTGGTCTCACAAGGGCGGGCAATAGCCCAGAGGCTAGCGCGTTTGATGAGGACTTAATCAGTGTAGCTATTGAGTGAAGTCCGTAAGCATCTACAGCCAGGATTAGTCCCTGATTGGTTTAATTAACTGCAAGTCCCCTTGGATCATAGCTTCAATGTAGCCATATATGTTGAGCTGAGAGACTGCAAACCATACAATGGGAAAAGTACAGAAGACATCTCAAATCCCAGTGCTGGAGTCTTTTCTGGAATTTATGACTAGCATTCTGACACCTGCCAGTAGTCCCAAATCTCCCACAAATCAGCAGTGTAAGTGCAGGTAGGAATTTCAGCAGGAGTACAATACTGGAGAGAAACTTTGAATCTCTATCTTAAACATCTGCAGAAATGACTGCTAGTAGAGGTGTTCTCACCCTTATCCAGAGAGGGCCGGTGTGAAAGCAGGCTTTTGTTCTAGCCAAGCAGATACACACTTGATTCTGCTCATCAACCCGTAGAGTCTTTGCTAAAGACCATGATTAGTAGAGTGATGAGTGTTTTGGTTGGAATGAAAGCCTGCATCAACACCGGCCATTAAGAACTTCCAAGTGGTGCGCTATGAAGCGAGATCAGTGGGTCTGAGCTATGGTGAACTTAAAGCCTGGGTTGTCAACAGGGTTGGGCTCAATTACTTTTTTCAATTACAATTACAGTAATTGTAATTAATTACTTTCGCAATTGTACTTTAATTTTAATTGAATTTTTTATCAAAAAGTAATTGTAATTGAACATTCTGTCCAGAAAGTAATTGTAATTGTAATTGAAAAAAGTAATTGAACCCAACCCTGGTTGTCAATGTCACATAGGTGGCTCACAGCTCTCTTTTAACCTGCCATAGTAACTAATGGCATCATGGATTGCAAGTTCAGGGTTTGTCAAGCGAGTTCACTCTAAGACAGCCTGGCTAATGTTGAACTTGTTTTGTAGTACATCCCTCTGAGCTAGTGTAAGAACAATGCATACAGGTTGCCTCTGTTAAACTGAGTGAAAGCGCTAGCTGAGGCTTCACTGACCGTCACCAGGTTAATGAGGGACACCGCGTTGTAGTCAATCCCCCACAGTGTCATGACCCCGACGGTATCCACGGTGATCATGATGATGGTGAGCAGGTTGAGTAGACCGGATCGCAGGTCCAGACCGAGCAGGATGCAGCACACCACGAAGGTGGGCAGCAGACACAGCGAGATGTTGAACAGGCCCTCCGGTACAATGGTCAGGTATTGCTCATAAAATACGTACGTCACCCTGGCAACAACAGAGAGGGGCTGGCAATCAGTGGTATACCTAGACGCAAGAGCAGGGTCCAATCATACCTGTCTCATTATGCAGAGCCCTGAAGCCCCACCCCCACTGCTGCACTGAGTGCTGTTTCCTTGATCAATTAAAAGTTTAGTTTTTAATATTGACCAAATGCTGTGTGAAAATTGCACCAAATTCTACACTGCACATCCTTGGCTCCCTGGTAATACACCTGCCAACTTTGAAGTCGATCGAATTACAGGTTCTTCAGATATGAAGAGTTTGTTTCTAAAATGCAGTATATCCATTTTACTCATTTTGAGTAAATCAGCTTTTCCTGTGTTGGTGCCTATTCTATTTTATAGAAAAACACAAGCTTACAAAAATACACCTTATTGTATAAATTTCTAAAAACTGACTTTTTGCACCATGTGTAAGAAGCACAGGGCTATTGTTCTATGGTATTATCTCAATTTTTGTAATTTTGGCACTTATTGAGTTTTGGAAACAAACTCTTCATATGCAAAGGACACACATACAGAAATTCATGCTTACGTATATACTTAGATAGACGCAGCGATTTCTTGCTTAGAATTATGAAAATAAATAAATAATACACAGAGGCTCCGTTAACTAAAACATAAACATGAAAGAGGGACCGGGGGGGGCCATGCCGCAGATAACCATCTCTGACGGTGTCCTATGAAGTGTACGTACCTACAGTACAAGAATGCAAATGGTTGTATGTGCACACAACCTGCACTTTGAGGCTATCGCCTTTACACTGCACCCCTCTGGACCGCTAGTCAATCACCACAGTCCTTCCCTATTAAACCGTCAAGATGACAGAGGACTAAGGCGAATGAAGTTTCAATGAGTACAATAGTAATACTACTGCCCACTACTGAGTATATGAGTAGTTAAACACAAATGCAAATTGTATATTCAATATTGCATCGAATGGAATTTAAGTCTATTAGTGCAGTTCCCATTCAATTCTCTCTTGAGCAGTATTAGTGCTTGCAGCTTTCTTGATTTCTCATTAACAGATCAGCCAAACGATTTCAAACTCTGCACTGCACTTCCTTAGGGCCTCAGCAATACATCCTCCAAGTTTTAAGTCGATCGAATGAACTGCTCTTAAGATATGCGAAGGACACATACACACACACACACACACTTCATAGTATGGTGAGGATAATAATGTCTCCCTCTAACTTGCACAAATTCTGAACGGCTACTTAATGACATGAGTAGTTCTTCCCCATGAAACACCAAACATGACAGAGGATAAATACAGGAGATGGGGCAGCGGTTGAGCAGGTGGTTTGGGGGTTTGCTTACGTGTAGGGGAAGACCTCAAAGTCGGGGGCTGTGCCGGCAATCTCCCGCATGCTGAGGGTGATGTTGGCGGCCAACTCCCGCACTCGCTTCAGAGCCTCCGTGAACTCCTGTGAGTTGGTGAGCGGTGTGTGGTAAGCCATGAAGCGCGATGCTGCGGCGGGCCAGCAGGGGGCGAGAGGGGAGGGGCAGGTGAGGGATCACTGATAGAAGTTAGCCAAGGATGAATTCAGCACTGATATTAGGAAATATTTTCCCACGCAGAAAGTGGTGACAGTGTGGAATAGCTTGCCTGGCCATATTGCGGAGGCAGACACTCTGGGGGTTTTCAAGAACAGGCTTGATATAGTGCTACATACTGCAGTCCATCTAGTCACCCCCCACACCCCGCCCATGAGACGTGATAATGTGGTATCATAGCCTATCATTTCCATCTTCCCTGTGTGGTGGTTTGTTTTTCATGTCATTTCTTTGTGATGTGCACTATCTTATTCTTTAGTGAAGGACTCTTATATGGTGTCTTCTCTGTGCAAGTTGTGTCGCATCTTTGGAATGCCGATATTATTATTCATTTTAGTTGTTTTGCACATATAGGCTAAATCAAATCAAAATCAGGTAAGAACACTTAAAATTGTTGAAATCCTCTTCTCGGGTTGAAAACCCCTGAAATGTCTTTGTTTGCATCCGATTTCATTATGTGCATTTTACACTGAAAACAAATATGGGTGCCCTGCTGAAAAAAAAAAATACAGCATGAAATTAATTTTCAGTGGAACACAGTATTCCAGTTACTTTTAAAAAAATCTTCACTTCAGCCCGTCTCATATTAGCCCAGTGTTGCTGGGTGAAATTCCAAAAGCCTGGGACAAGATTGTGGCATTGAATAACATTTGCCGCAAGTTAACAGTCCACTGTCCATAATGCACCCGATTTTCTCCCAATGTCAAAGGTTTTTCACCTCTCTGCTGCACATACAAAGTTATATGAGAGGATAATTCCTTCTGGTGCAGGAATAATCCTTTAATCCCACATTTGATTGGCCCCCACTTGATGACAGTAAGTCAGTTTGGATAAAGTGAGAGATGAATGACAATAATATAATGCATCTCCTGCATCCTGAGTTTGGTTGTTTTAAGGTTGGTGCCCAAACCCTTTCAGGTGTATGAGACAGCACCAATATGTGATTAGAATGTCATCAACTGAATATTGTCAAGCTAACAATTACTACTGCGGGTAAAGCAATGAAGTTCTGGAACTCTCAATTACAATATTGAAAGAAAAAAAAAGAAAAAAATACAACCCCAATTCCGAAATAGTTGGGACAAAGTGTAAATTGTGAATAAAATCAAAATGCAATGACTTTCAAATCACACCAGCCAGTATTATTCACAATAGAACAGAGAAAACATAGCAAATTTTGAAACTGAGAAATTTTACAATTTTATCCACAAAATGAGCTAATTTCTGAGCTTTTTAACACAGAGTGGAGGCATCTGGGCATTGAGGAGACAAGTGTCTTGAGTTTAGCCATTGGAATTTGATCTCACTCTTGTTTAATACAGGCCTCCAGCTGCTGGAGAGTCTTGGGTCTCCTTTGACGGACTTTTTGTTTAATTATGCGGCAAATGTTCTCAATCGGTGAAAGATCAGGACTGCAGGCAGGCCAGGTCTGCACACGGACTCTTCTACTACGAAGCCATGCTGTTGTAATAGCTGCAGTATGTGGTTTTACATTGTCCTGCTGAAATACACAAGGCCCTCCCTGGAATAGATGTCGTCTGGAGGGGAGCATATGTTGCTCTAAAACCTTCATATACCTTTCAGCATTCATGGTGCTTTTTAAAACATGCAAGTGTCCCACACCATATGCACTAATGCATCCCCATACCATCAGAGATGCTGGCTTTTGAACTGAACACTGATAACAGGAGCGGTGGTCTTTCTCCTCTTTAGCCCGGCGGACACAACGCCCATGATTTCCAACAAAAATGTCAAATTTGGACTCGTCTGACCACAGGAGACTTTGCCACTTTGCTACAGTCCATTTTAAATGAGTCTTGGCCCACAGAACACGGCAGCGCTTCTGGATCATGCTCAACAATGGCTTCCTTTTTGCATGATAGAGTTTTAGGTGGCATCTGTGGATGGCACAGCGGACTGTGTTTACAGACAGTGGTTTCTTGACGTATTCCTGGGCCCATTCAGTAATGTCAATGACAGAATCATGCTGGTGAGTGATGCAGTGGCGTCTGAGGTCCCGAAGATCACGGGCATCCAGTAAAGGTCTTTGGCCTTGTCCCTTACGCACAGAGATTTTTCCAGTTTCTCTGAATCAATTGATGATGTTATGCACTGTCGATGATGAGACCTTCAAAGCCTTTGCAAATTGATGTTGAGGAACATTGTTTTTGAAGTATTCCACAATTTTTTTTTTACGCATACCTTCATAGGTTGGAGAGCCTCTGGCCATCTTTACTTCTGAGAGACTGAGCCTCTCTAAGACATCCCTTTTATAGCCAATCATGTTCCACACCCGATGCCAATTAATGTAATTACTTGCTAAATGTTCTTTCAGCTGATTGTTTTATATATTAATTGCTTTTTCAGCCCTTTTTTGCCTGTGTCCCAACTTTTTGAGACCTGTTGCAGCTGGAAGCCTGTATTAAACAAGAAAGGGATCAAATTCCAATGGCTAAACTCAAGAAACTTGTCTCCTCAATGCCCAGATACCTCCCCTCTGTGTTAAAAAAGAAGAGGGGATGCTACAACATGGTAAACAGGCCCCTGTCCCAACTTTTTTGAGACCTGTAGCAGCCATCAAATTTGAAATGAGCTCACTTTGTGGACAAAATTGTAAAATTTCTCTGTTTCAACACTTGCTATGTTATCTCTGTTCTATTGTGAATAAAATACTGGCTGGTGTGATTTGAAAGTCATTGCGTTATGATTTTATTCACAATTTACACTTTGTTCCAATTATTTCGGAATTGGGGTTGTATATATATATACACACACACACACACACGCACACAACAAAAATAGTTAAGGATCACTGAATTTTTTTCTGTATCATTTTCTCTTCTTCTGAGCTTCCTAAGATGCTCTCAAGCTGCAATGAGAGCACTTGGTGGTCACATGAGATATTGAAATGACTTCGGACATTGGTTGACATTTTGTTTTAGAGGTCTGGACTGAGTGTGATTCTGGTCTTCCCTGCCGATGCCTTGTTTTGGGGTGATAGAATCATGTGATCAAATGCTTTTATCCATGTTGTGTCTCATATTAACACCAGCGAGGTAAACAACAATTGGAATTTGCATTCAGTTTTTACATTTTGCATACTTGTGTCAAAATTGAGTGTTTCTTAACTTTTTTGTTGAGTATATATCTTTAAAATCCACTCGTCTAAGGAATGCAAGGGTAACAGGTGTATTTCTCTCATCAAAATGACAATAGGACTCCTCCGTATATGTGGTAGGTTTCTCTTACCTATAATCTCTCCATTCTCTGCTATGTCCACAGCTGTGTCATATGCTCCCAGACCTCTGTCGATTCAAACAAGAAGAAATTACCAGTCAACCCCTCCTGTATACAATGAAGATTTGATGAACTGCGCGGTGAATATTCTAATATGTTATTATTGATTAACGTTGCATTAAGAAGACTCTTTCTTACGCTAGTTTTGTATGTAAACAACTGTGCCACTGGTGTTTTTCCTGAGCAATATAAAAAAACTGCACTAACTTGCTATTTTTTGCCTGAATAATTATCGGTGTTGATTACATCCAAGTGCCCTGGCTCCAGCTCCGAGAAAAACATTGTGCAAACAATATGTTCATCCAGTAAGCCTTCATTTACATTTTGATGATGTGCTTATCTGGGAAGAACGCCATCGGGATAAATAAATACCATCATGCACCTGCCATCTGTGTACGAATCCTTTGGGAAAGACATTGTTCATGCCAGCATACTAGACCGACCGGCAGCCTGCTTCGACTGGTTCAGACATGCATGTAGACTATAGTCTGTTGCACTCCTAAGACAGAAATTAGTGAAGGTTTTGCCATCAAGATATTATAAGATTAACTTACCCCTTAGGGCACAGTAGGTCAGGCCTGTTACCCAGGAAGTCGGGCAGGAACCTGTTGAACTTCTCGACTGATGGCCTCAGGACCCCATTTAGGGGCGGAAACATGCACTTCTTGTTACACTCAGGCGCAGCTGCAAGAATGAAAGGGAACCAATTTTTTTTTCTGCAAGCTTGCACTCTTTCATATGTGTTTGCTTTGTTATAGTTTACACACTGATTGTGTGTGTTTACTGATCTTGCACATGCTGATATGCACCTGAATTGTCGCGCTGTTATCTCTGATATTTGTGTTTTGTTACACAGTGCTGGCTGATGGTGTATGTTCTGCTGTGGTGTACTCACTGATTTATGCATGCACTGTTGTGGTGCGCGTAGTGATGTAGCTGGTTTTGTTATGGTGGACATTATAAAGATTTGAATTATTATGGTATAATAATAATAATAATAATAATTTTATCAGAGCACAATCTGAGTAACAAAAAGAAAATAAAACAAAAAACCACTGGGAAGTAAAATACAATACACGAGTGAAGATTTAGGCCTATGTGTATTTTGTTATGGGGTAATCTCGGATTTTAGAATGATTTATTTTGGGCCATCATTTGTTATGGGGTGTTTGTTGACATGTGAGTGATTTGTGACAAGGTCCCTGCTGATAAGTGTATGACTAGTCATAGGGTGCTTGTTGATATGTGTATGTGATGTGTTACAGGGTGCTGGTTAATATGTGTAGGATTTATTAGGGGGTGCTTGTTGAAATATGGTACTCACTGTCAGAAGCAGGACAGAATTTGCCTTTATTGGGCCCCCTAGAATAAACCCGACAGCATTTGGATGCTGGGTTCAGCCAATCCAAATAGTCATCTATCCAAGAGGATGCTGGGATGGCCAGGTAGGATCTTAGGACAGAGAAAAAGTTGGGTCAGAAAGGTGGTGATGTAGCCATCATAGTTATGCTTTGTTTAGTTTGTTTTGTTCTGAACTGAAGGACAGGAAAAACAGATGGCAGAACTTTTTCCTGGACTTCTCTTTTCTTCTACTGTCTCTAAATAGGGACCCATTGTGATTTATAATAAAAACGCAATTTCGTCCTTGTATTTCAGAGTGATGACTTTTTAATTACATGCTGAAACTCTACATCTGCTCCAGATGCCAGATTGTGTAACCACATTTAGTAGCCAGTGAAATATATGATAAAATATGTGTTGCCAGCTGTGTGAAACTGACCTTTATAAGTTTGTTGGCTCACACAGGCTTTAGATTAGTGATTAGCAATACAAATCTCTCCAGGAAACTGTGGCAAAGATCAAGGACAATCGACGAGGCTGATAAACAGCAAGTGATGGCGTTTACTTTGCTCCGTAAGTACATTTATTTTCCTTATAACTCCACTCTCGATGTAGGATGATATTTATTTAAAACATTTAGTTTTTTTAATGTTTTTTTTTCATGTTTGCATTTTTGTTGCTTCACTACAAGTCTGTGATGGAGAGAGGCCAAAATGTGCATTTTTTGTTCATCAATGCACGCAACTTTTTTGTAAATTTTCCCTCATAGAAACCCTCCATTTTAGGCTACTATGCTTTGTTGTCCAGTTACCTTTCTGAGTGCGTCTTTGTGAAAACCCATCAAAAAAAACCGACATATTGCAGCAATGGACTATATGTCCATTTCTGAAAGCAGCTGTATAGCATTCGTGTTAATTTATAAATTGTGAAGCATTGGAATACTTAAAAATATGTATTATTTGGATGTACAACACCACCTGGAAGTATTTGGGCAATTTACTGCATAAAAATTGAAGCAGTGCCCACTTCGTTCACACAATATGAAAGTAGATACCTTCAAACTATAGCTGACAGTCTCAGCACACATTTATTGGTTTAAAACAGGGGTGGTGAACTAACTGAGGAAGGACTGGTCTGGGCACAGTCTTTCATTCCAGTTAAAAGCACTTACGCCCCTGATTCCACGAGTCAACCATTGGAGTCTTTTCAAATGACCTTGACTTGTAGTGTGTAACTGCTTGGTTAGATAAAGCCTGCAGTCACGCCTCCGGACGGCTCACAGCTAAGATGTTGGTCCGTGAGCCTTGTGATCGGGTGTTCGAATTCCAGCCGCACCATTATCAGCTACGGCCAGAGGTCTGGCGCGGGTGAGGCAAGAATTTGAGCAATCGTCAATACAAAAAAAAAAAAAAAACGCCCTGATGTTGTAGTCATGCCTAATTTCCGATGCTTCATGGGATAGTTCAGTGGCTGAGTTGCTTCTAGTCTCGCGGAGTTGCGGAAAGTTACTTTAGCGTGCGTGGTTACGAATACTTGACCGTACAATACTGAGCGTGGAAGCCGTATTAAGAAAGTCTCAGCTGGGGAACGATCATTTTCTTGAAGTTTCGAGAAGGGCCTTCCATGGCGATATTCAGGTGATTGGTATAATTTCTAGTATAATTTTTGGCATTGCCATCAACAATCACAGATGATGAAGATCAGTGCTTGTCAAACCTCTCCTGGAGCACCACCTATCCCTCATGTTTTAGATCTCTCCCCGCGAGCACGGATGATTCTAATGATCCGCTCGCTATCAAGCATCTTCACGGTAACGAGCTGATCATTTGATTCACCTGTGCTGGAGCAGGCTGAGCTCTAAAACATGCAGGAGAAATAGTACTCCGGGAGAGGTTTGAAAAGCGCTGAGGTAGATAATAAAATTGCTATCGTCCAATGTTATTATGTGCATGCACTAGACCTAAGTACTAGCAGGCTGCGCACCGGTAGTCTTGGAAGTGTCAGAAATTTTGGCGAAAAACCTAGATCCAGCTATTTTTTTGTGTATTGACAATTGCCCGAATTGGCTCAGCCTCGCCAGGGATAATAGGGGTTAAATTGCTTTGTTATTTGTTCATTCATCGCTCTCTAGCAACCACCTCTGGTTGACCAGCGGCATGCAGCTGTAAGAAGTAAATTTTTTGCTGACTGTGTGGTCCTCCAATAGCATTGGCAGCGTGTAATTACCTCCGCCAACGAAGTGTGGCAGGAGGTTATGTGATCAGTGCTGTTTGTTTGTCTGTTTGTTTGTGAACAAGGTAACTCAAAAAGTAATGAACGGAGATCTCTGAAATTTTGTGGGTGGGTCGCTATTACATCAGGGATGGACCCTATTGATTTTCACTGCAATCTGTGGAACAATATGGCCGCCATGGCAGCCATCTTGAAATCCTATGACATGTGATAACTGAACTTTGTTCCCACTCATCAAGATTTGGACTGTGCTGCCTTGGCGGAGGTTTGCACTCTAGGAGTGCCTCTAATTAGTGCTGTGCCTGTGTAAAGTGTAAAGTAATGTAAAGAAGTGATGGCTGGTCATGGGAGTTGGAATGGCATCTTTTTCCTGAGTCGATGGGAGCGGGTCGCTTTGCAGTGGGCTAAACCGAGGTGCGTTTCCCGAAAGCATAGCAACTTACATAGTTCGTCCATTCACTGTCAGTGGTTCCAACTATGTAAGTTGGCATCTGTGCTTTTGGTAAACGCACCCCCTTCGGCTCTGTCCGCAGTGGGGAAAAGGCCTGCAGTCACACCAGCCCTTTCTGGAGGAATATTGAGCCAAGTGGCATTAAACAGAGTTACAGCACTGGTGCTAACAGACTGTGCAATGGTGGCCATATATTTTATTTCCCGTAAGGTGATAGGGGGTGAACTCACTGCTCTGGGTACTGCGTGGCGTACTGTATCTTCTGTGTGAGGGAGAAGGGGTCGCAGCCCACACTGGAACACGTGGCATTCATCCCGACCTTGGTGGAGAAGTTAAACCCTTGCGTGGTGATGAAGTAGGTGGGGACCCCCACCTCAAAGTACTTGAAGAGGTACTTGAAGTACTCAAGCATGTAAGAGTCCTGTATCACAGAGAAGGGGGGGGAGAAAGGGGCTGAGAATTGAAGTTCCAAAGTTCAAAGGGCAAAGCTGTGAGATGGGAAAGATTATGGCCTCTATATTACACCCAGCACATAGTGATGCAAAACGTGACGCAAGTGTCTTTGCTATTTCACGTACCGGCAAATTTGTCATTATCCCACCCGCCGCCCAGTTTAGGTATTCACATATTATTCTGGATAAAGCCGCAACGCCTTAATACTGGCGTACTCTGTCTGTCATGCTGTCTTCCAGAGGATCCTCCTAGGAGGAGTGGCTTTTCAGTGTCCAATGGTTAGCCAAAGTATTAAATACATATAAAACAGTGCGTGGATTTTCGTTCTATCACGCAAAATGCAAACTGTAACTGAAAGAATGTTTGAAGTGCTGAAAATGCGTTTTGGATGCTTGGATAAGTCCTGCATGAGTCTGCAATTATCTGACTAATTAATTATGAATCCGACCTGATCCACTAATTCAGTGCCTGCTGTCCTGCTACTATTCTCAAATACAAAATCCCGCATTTTATTTGAAATGGCTTTATTACTATTTATAGTTTGGCTGAAAAATGGTAGCCCTAAAATGCGGCACTTTTAAGTAGCAGCAAAAACAACTGAAGACATTGTCGTCACCGGCTGTAATTAATCAAAATTTCTTTCATATATCTGACTCGACCTTCAATCATCAGAGAAGTGGAAGCAAGTTCTTATCACTTCTGTTGGATATTATTCAAGGGGTTACGGAATCGCAATCAAAATAACATTAGTTTCGTTTCTTTCTTGCAAGCTGTTTTTTCTCACACATTGTAATTTGTCTCGGTCGTTCCCCTTCAGCGCATATTTATTTATTTATTTATTACCGATGACCCTGAATTAAAACCTTGTTTTATGCACAAGTTGTAGTGTAATGAATAGTTCAAATGCAGCCTTAGGGATTCACTGGTAGATATGATCAAAATCATTTTGAGCAATATTTCAAAAATATTTTCTATTACATTTTTGAAGGTCACTGTGATCAGGTTTCCATACTTTAAGCAATGGTTTGCTCGCACGCTTTCACTTCGCGTACGAGCAGCCCTCATTCTGATGCAGTAAAGAGTTTTTTTTTTTTTTTCCTAGCTACTCAGAAAGTCTGCCCTTATAATAGCTATTTGCCCAGGTACAAGCCCCCCTGGTTTTTCAAGGGAATGGGAGATGACACTCTGATTGGTTTATTTTATGTTTTGCCCAAAACACGCCTATGAATCATGAGGAGATTAAATGCATCCCCTTTCCACTGAGTGCCCTACTATGTGCCCAGATAACCCACCGTTTAACTAGCAAAAATAGATTTGGACACATGCACTGCACCACGCGTTTCAGGCGGTGGATGTCACAGAATGGGAGTAGTAGATCAAGTATGAAATGGTTTCTTAAGAAACATTAATCTGCATAGGATGCTACCTCAAACATTCTTTTGACACCTCCTGGCTCCTTTAAGGAGCATTGAATTGGCTGGAATGTCTTAAACACTTTCTCCACGTGTATTTCTGTTCAAGTGGCCAGGCACTGTCAGCATTTTTGATAACATTCATTGGAATTTCCACAGCCATTTTCGTCTGAGGATCTGTTACCACGCCCCCCTCCATATAACAGCGAAAATGTCCATTGCTGGAATACTGTGTATCGTCAATGGCGGGGGAAGCATTCCATCACAATTGACAGAAAATCTTGTCAATGGCGGGGAATGGGTTAAAATGGAGGACATTGATGGAATGATGCGATGACAGAGAATGAATTAAGGACCTAAAACGAGCCCAGATTTGTGGGAGTGCGGGGAGCAGACCTTGGGAAGGGCGAGCTCCTGGTCCAGGCCCACGGTCACATGGAACATCAGGAAGATGGAGGCACAGAACATGAAGAGGAACAGCACCATCTGGAGAAGGAGAAGAAATGATTCAGGAGGGGGTCATGGGGTCATGGGAGGGTGGGTCGGGGGTAGAGGATCTGACTGCCTGGTGGCTGGGGGGTTATGAGCTGCGTTTCAACCTAACACTCCCAGAATGGTACACTTAGAACTGGTACACAACCTGTACAGACCCATACCTAAACCCTGAGCACAGTCTCATCCCGACACATCATACAGTGACGCTACCTGAAGGAGTGTCGATATACGACCCAAAAGGAGGCTTTAGGCGTCGTTATTTGACGCCGGTTTAAAACAAACCTTACCCCCTGACCCCTGACACTTAATCTGAGCCCTAACGCAAAGCATCGAATAAAGACGCCAAAAGCCTCCTTTTGCATCGTATATCGACGCTTGGTCAGGTAGCGTCACTATTTGACGAGTCGGAATGAGAATGCGTTGAAACCCTGAGTCTGGTTTGCATTTCCACTGCAGACTCTACTCAAAAATTTAGGTGGGGCTCATACTAGATTGTGATAGCTGCGTCAACCACGTATATTAGCAGGTATTGTTTATTACCTTTTCTATGACACATGCGGTGTTTGCTGGATTATTTCTAATTTTATATTTGGCTGCTGCGTGCAAATGCGATAACAATTGACACGTCACGTTCGATACGCTTAAACAAAATGTTTTCCGCCCTCACTGTTGGCTATTTAGACACTCAAAAGTAACCAAAATCAAGAGCTATGAATTACTTTGTTTCAAATTAATCTTCTTCAGTTATCAGATTAAAAATGCTACAAATTTATGGCACAGATTTGCCTGAACGTGTTTGCCAAGTCTTCGCTGCGTTTGTTTATTGCGTGCAATGCGAAAATAATTTCTCTCACATTCATGTTCGATATGGTTCACAAAGTGTTCTCCATTTCGCGTATATTTTTAAACGCTTAAAATCCAGGTCCATCTTAAAATTATTTTATTTTTAAGAAATACTTTTAATGCTATGTAAAAATTCTATGATGAGAAGTGGAATTCAGAGGTCTGCTATTTATTCAGATTATTGACATTCTTTCAATCTAACACAGTAGCCTGGTTAAGTCTGTCTGCCTCTCATTTTCTCTTCTAAAAGGACCAGTGTGTAAGATTTAGATGGACAATCTGGCTGAATAACTGGCGGGGGTGGAATATAATATTCAAAAGTACATTTTCATCAGTGAATTATTTCCTGGAAATAAGAATCATAGTGTTTTCTTTTATCCAGAATGAGCCCTTTATATCAACGGAGAGAGCACGTCCTCTTCCACAGAGCTGGCCATATTGCACCACCATGTTTCTACGGTAGCCCAGAAGGGGAGAAAAGTAATTAAATAAAGCACTGACACGAGAGCGCGCCTTTCGCGTTTTTGCAAGTTTTTCGGCCACCGTAGGTTCTCTGAGAAAGGGAATGATCATTTGGTTGCAATCTATAATCTCACCACTTGATGGCTCTAGATCTCACATACTGGTCCTTTATTCATTATAGGCTTCATTTTGGTTTTGATTAGTCAGTAGGCTGAATAAATGGCTTGATTGCAAGTTAGGCAAAGTACACGGGAATTGATTTAAGGTACGATAATTATGCCAAGGCAGTGGAGGCTGTCCAACCTCGCTGGTAGTTAGCAGACTTAAAATCACAGTTTTCTTCCCGAAAGCATTTCAAATGGCCTCTGCTGTTCGTTCAACCCCGCATTAGGTATGTGTCATTGAAAAGATAATAAGCACGCTTGACTGTCTACCTCATAGTGGCAGTTGCTTTTATCATTATTGTCAATTTGGTTAATCGCCCAGCCCCGGTTTGACAGACCCTGGATTTACACACATATGCACCACTGGGGTTTCCTATAATGGCGGTAGATGAACATTTATGCCACAGTGGTATTGTACCTTATCAGCTAGCAGCGCATATATGTGGCAGTGGGATTTCGCCGCATGGCAAATTCAATGCATATTTGCGTCTGTGGTATGGATAGTGTTAAACAATCATGAAACCTGGGTTAGATAGCCTGCAATGCTGGATAAGCTAAAAAAAAAAAAAACAAATGTGGAAGTTAACTGAGTAGTTTTTTTTTTTTTTTTTTTTGTAAAATTAATAAGAAATTTTTCTTAATTGAATTTACTAGCTCATTTATTGGCCGCAACACTGCATTCCGAAGGAAGCTGTGCATTTCCTGCCGATGGATTTTCTAATCAGTCGAAAACTTCTCAATAAAGGAGAACGATTTAAACAGGTCAGGACTACTTATGAGTAAAAAGGGATTTTTAGTGCCGACCAGCCTTCAGTGTTGTGATGTGGCGTAAAGCAGCGTACCACAATGAGCCGGGTAGCGGGGTGCAGCAGGACTGGGGCGTAGTAGCGTTTCATGGCGGGCAGGAGGAAGCCCTGGTTGGTGCCAGGGGGGCGCGGGGTGGACACTCTCACGCAGCAGGCCAGCTCGCAGCGGTTAGCGTCCTGCCTGCGCGCGTCCAGGGAGAGCAGCGCCACGAAGGCGGTCATCTGCAGCAGGAAGTCCATCAGCACGGCCAGCGCTGCGTACAGGGCAAAGGACTTTACCGCCGGCATGGTGGTCAGGGCTCCTGCAGTGACCGACACATGGTGAACGCATGTGTTATAACGGTGAGAGATACTCATGGTGTACTCACACACATGCACACACACACACACACACACACACACACACACTCAGACACGAAACACACGCATGCACACACACATGCAGACATTCACACTTATACACACACTCACACACACATGCACACACTCACACACACTCAGACACATATATGCACACACACACGCAGACATTCGCACTTATATACTGACACACATATGTGAACGCATCAAATAAAAATGGACATTTCACGACACTCAGTCTTTTTTGATTTTTTGCTGTAGTTTGTTTGTGTCTATAAAGTATTTTATGTCAAAAAATTAGAGTGATTCACCAGTTTGTTTCAACGGAATCTGTAAGAGGTAAACCGCTATCGCAAATCAGGTAAAAAGTAACCAACTTTAACAGCCTTTATCTTCAAATTACAAAGTGTAATAAACTGTCAATTTTTACTTGATGCGTTCACTTTTACTGTAAACATGCAGTCCCACACACTTCTACACATACACAAATACAGTATACACATAGTCTCACACCCTCACACACACATACACACTCAAGCACACACATATGCAGCATACATACGGCACCGCATGCATACACACATTCTCAAACAGGCACACACAAACACACTTATTCGCATATACAGTATACATACAGCCCCACACAATCTCACACATATACACACCCACACACAGACTCACATACACACACTCCCCCTCACTTTAATGACATTGTACCCTTTAACCAGGGAATATTTTGCCTTTAGCTACTCGCTAGAACGTTGTACAAGTAGACACTTTGCGTGAATGAGTGGCGAGGGGCTCAAACCTCAGCCTGGATAAATCTCTCACGCGTGACACGGGAGCTCACCCAGGAAGAAGCAGATGGATTCAGACATGCTGCAGAGGAGCATGCTGGGAGCAACGCTGCCCAGGACCCGGCCAATCTGCTCCTCCCGTGTTTCCCCGAACCGTCGCTCATCTCGCTGCGGAGAAACGCAGTGTTAGACGTGCGTTAGACGTGTCATGAGAACTATGAGCGTCATGAGGTTTGATTTGACGGCACCACTCTGCCCTGTCAAGCCAGACGGCAGTATCTGCAAAATAGTGAAACTGAGAAAAGTGGCCTTAAAGTTTTACTCTTGGTACTGGAAGGCAATTACATGGACCAAAATGCTATCAATTACATTAATTTCCTACTAGACCCTGAATTTTTGGTGAATCGAAATATTTTTGAGAAGTTGACCCAGATAGGAGATACTGCAGACACTGCCCTGTGGCTTGACCTCCTGCCCTACTTTTGTAGATGCTGCTAACTTGCACATGCAATAACTCTGTACATGTGAATTGATCAGGCTAATGTTTACTAAAAATAGATGGAGCTGGTGCTGTAGAAGGTCAATGGCAGGTTTTCCCAATTTTGAGAAATTTGCAGATACTGCCATCTGGTTTGACAGGGCAGCACTGTGATACACTCCATAGTGTAATCCCCAGTTTGTTTGCCTCTTTTATTCTTCTGTAACTGATATATGATTACCCTGCTATTTACGCCCCTGTTCATGACTGAGCTAAATAATGCTCTATATGAGTTGTGCCTTTATCGGATCTGTTGTTTAGCTGTTTCAATGACCTTATTCTATGCACTTACTGTACGTCGCTTCTGATAGAAGTGTCTGCCATATAAAAGTAATGTGATGTGATGTCGAGCTAAAAGCAAATTTACCCACCTTCCCATGAGGAAGTAAATCAGACATTGAGTCAGTTTCACTGACTCAGATTTAGCCTAGACATGAACAAAATTAAATCCTCAATAGAAATTATCGACAAAAATAATCAGCTGTATCTGTCTGTCTGGTCCCCTGTTTTCCCATTGGAAAATAGAACTTTTTTAATGTATACTTTTTAAACAAATAGCATATGAGCGTATATTGCTGCTTTAAGGAGGATAGACCTTAAGTCAAGTCAGTGCTTTGACCACTGTTGTTTCCATGTCTATCAACAGCCAATTCAGACTTTAAGAGCTTCTTAGCAGGATTGCTTAGCCAATTCTTTGATAAGAGAAAGTTATCACAGGTGTTTATACACCCTGAAACCCATTGGATACAGCTACTATTCAGACCAGGATTCAGCCAGCTAGCTTGGAGCGCCTTCATTGATGAGCAGCATGAGGAAACCCGAGTTTGGGCCACAGTACAACATTTGAAGATACAATGGACACCTTTTTAACCTTGTTTCTGCAGAAAGTCTACGCGGACTGAGGTACTATAGACCGATATGTTTTCAAAAATCTTGCAAAGGCATACTGTGTACGCCTTCATGTCTTTAAGATGCGCGGACAAAAAAATAAATAAATAAGATGCGCGGACAAAATGTCTCCTTCCTGCACCATAGAGAATAGCCTCTGTGTTCAATGTTAGTCGTAACATATTTTTTTAACACACTATTTTTATTCCTTAGTCAAATTCGGGTTAAGAAATGGGTGAATTGGCCTCAATAGCAAGATATGTAAACAAAAAAAAACTGACAGAACAGTTGTGCGAAAGTCCGAACCTGGTACTCCAAGACGAAGATGAAGATGTTGTCTGCTCCGACAGCCAAGACCAGGAAGGGCACCACCTGAAGAATCACCAGCGACGAGGGGATCCCCACCCAGGCATAGAAGCCCATTGAGGCTAAAACTGAGCAGGCGACCACCAGGATCCCTCCCAGGCCGACCAGGAACTTAGAGTCCACCTGGTCAACACATCAACACCGGTTAGTCTTTGCCTCGTCCATTCCATATTCCCACGGTTAAACATTCTGTCACGCCCTGTAGCAGGGCTGTCAGCCAGGTGAAAATGTGCGTGGGGTGCACGGAAATGCTATCCAGGGGATCATGTGAAAACTTGGGCACACCGCGTTTGGTTGAAAAGAGAAAGGCTTTTACATGGCTTTGATGTTTGCTGACTATATAGGTTAAACATGAGCGAAATTGGGGTTAGCTGACATAAAATCAGCTAACCTCAAAACCTTTCCCAACCTAAATGTCTTGCCCTCTTGACTTCAAGATTCCGACTTTTTCCAGCTGGTGGGGTAGTATACCGAGCTCGATACAGTGATAAACAAAAAAAAACAAAATTCTTCCTGACATGCTGGGACTTGTGGTTAGAACTTAACTGGTGCACTGTTATAAACTTGCACCTTTTTTCCCAGTTAATGTAACTGGCACCTTTATCGCCAGTTATTTTAACTGTTATTTTACAACAAGTTTACAACAGAGTTCCATGTATGTTAATTCTGATCGGACCACTTTGTCAAAGAGAATATTTATTGAAAGCGTACAAGCATACATTGAGTTTGGCGGCATAGCTCTGTTCTGAGAGATCCCTGCCCGTCCAGCGTGGAACCGAAGGCAGGGAGCTACAACTAACCCTCCCTCCATAGAACAGAGCCTACAGCAACAATGATCTTGAAGAAACATTGTTATTGAACAGCAGTTTAGTCATGAAGGAACAGGGTTACAGAATGCTAAAATAGGATGGGTGGAGCTGGGGAGGAGGAGGATTGTTAAGTGTACGTGCAGAGGAGTCGCTTCTCAGAAGCCAAAGCTTAAATAAGCCAGCATATTACTGGTCAAGCAAAGTCAGATGACAGTCATGAGTACTCAGGCAATTCTCCAGCGGGAGAAGCAGCTCCTCCACTTTAGCGCGCTGACTCCGTGGCCTATCAGAATTTACGTCAAGCTCCATGTGTAAACCACAGTTAAATGCACGCAGGACTGTACTTAGAGTTAAAGTAACCAGGAAACAATGCGTTAATTTAACTGTTAAATTCAGTCACTTTATAACAGTGTGCTGATGTCTACAGAGCAATTCATCATAATGCTTGGAGCCTGGGGACACAGTAAGTTAGAGGTTCTTTACCCAGCGCAGCCACAAGGAGATTAGTGCAACTGTGAGCACGGCCCTTGACCACGTTGCTCCAGTTGGAATATTCCCTTGTGGATTTGAACCAATTCTGGTTGACTTTGGATGAAAGCAATAGCACAACAATAGTAATGTAATGACTCCTTTGGTCAAACCTCACTGCATACTTCTGTGCTCACCCTTGATCAAGGTGGCTCCACAACAGCCCAGATCCATTGAAGTCTGGCCAGATTCCCTGCGTTACTGTGTTTGAAATAATGACTTAAACCCCAAAGAGATAACATTACTGGAGGCTTAGCCAGAGACCGCGTACGTTTTGGGCAGTTCCTTCTCTTTTCGCATTCAGGAAATGAACTGAAATGACGTCACAAGACTGGACGAACAATAAAATATTCTGAAATTGTTTGTTAATGTAATTTCAGTTTGCTTGCTGGCATGACTTGACTTCACTGTAGTTGATCTCAACCTTGAGACACAACGTCCATTGACTAGCTCATGTAATAGTGCCTTGTTCTTACCAGAATGCGTTTGAATGAAGAGTACTCCCCCAATGCGACGGCGATGTACACAAAGATGACCGCGTAGCTGATCATAAAGATTGGGATGTCCTCCGCGGTCGTTCGGTTGATCTCATCCTCTAGTGATCTCTGCATAGCAACAGACCGATGGTGAGGCGAACAATGGAGGGGTTTGTTTACAAAGTGCTCTGACAGTCATGCCTCTACCTTGGGCAAGTTTGTGAGTCTTCTCACGTTCCATGTAGTATTGCAGCTTGAATATTTGATTATTAATTTATTAATTAGACAAAACCTAAGTGAGTGATAAGGATAAGTCATTCAGCCCACAAATCTCACAATTTTAATCTCTCTAAAGTGTATATTACAAGTGTCTTACGGAGTATTAGTGGATAATAAAGCGTATTAATTTACATGTGAACTAAATATAGTGAGCATAATAATTAATTGGACAGTGAGACAGTTATTATTACAGTGCTCGAAACCAGCTTTAATTTGTGGACTGGACCTTTTTTACATAGTCCCCTACATTTTCTGATGCATTAAAAAATAATTGACATTTGAACATAATGTGGAATAATGAAATTATTTTCAATATTTGGTCACCTTTTATTTGCATACAATGACTGCTTGAAGACAAAGACATCACCAGACACTAGGTATCTTTCCTGGTAATGCTTTGCCAAACCTGTACTGCAGCCATCTTAACTTCCTGCTAGTTCTAAGGAACTTTTTGCCTCTAGTCTCCAGTTCAGCATGTAAAATGCATGTTCACTGGAATTCAAATCCAATGACTGACTCAGCCAACCGAACCTAAGAGAGAAGAGAGGCTTCTGAATTAAAAGCAGTCTCACCTCCGCCATGAAGGCAAATGTGAAGTTGGTTGCGGGATTCTTTTGGTACTCCTTCACAATGTCCAGAAACATCTGCTCCCATCTCTCCACCAGGGCAAACTTTGTGGTGCCTCGTGCATAATTGTTCAAGGAAAATGTCACGATGAGAGCCTCAGCAGTTGTGTATTCTTCATCTGAAATAGACGAGATTCAACCCCTCTTTAAATGCACAAGATTTTCACCTAACGTTCATACATACCTCAGGTCTGCAGAGACTGTTACTCTGACTGTTACTCAGATTGAGCTCCACAGTAAAATTAACTAGCTTGTAAACTTTTCAGAGTATAGTGTAAGCAATAATAAACCAACAAAAAAAAAATCTAAATCTGTTTTTGGAAAGAAATATTAGACTACAATGACTTGCAATGAAATTTTGACATCGGTATTTTGATGAAAATAAATCGTCTCAGGAATGCACTGCAAAAAGTGAAAGATAAAAATACTGGGTAAGATGAATTTACTTATTTTAAGACTTAAAACACTTATTTCTGTCACTATTTTTCTTAGACAAAAAATTTGTCCTGATGTGAGGCAATTTTGACTAGCTTGCCAACGCAATAAGAAAATTTCACTTGTCAAGCAAATAGTAACTTATTTTAAGTTACTATTTGCTTGACAAGTGAAAATTTTAAGTTACTATTTGCTTGACAAGTGAAAATTTCTTATTCTATTTGCAAGCTAGTCAAAATTACCTCAAATCAGGACAATTTTTTTTGTCTTACCAAGAAAAGTTGTGATAGAAATAAGTGTTTAAAGTCTTAAAATAAGTAAATTCATCTCACGTAGTATTTTTATCTTTCACTTTTTGCAGTGTGGCAGGGAGTTGACTGCTGAAAGGAAAAGAATGAATATATTAGTTTTGGTGCATTCGTACTTTACGCCCCTAGAGACCTGTTTTTTCCATTTATGGATTAGCAAACTTAATAGGGGACACATAATGGTGTGACACATTCCTGGTGGCATCAGAAATGTAAATGGGGGACACCCAGTGGTGTGACCAGAGGTGTAATGGAGGGTACACACAGGTATATGGAGAATACCCACCTCTTTCTGTCAATTTACAGTATACCCACGTATCAGCCAAAAGCCATTGAAATAGATAGGAGAGTACACCCTCTTTCTCAGTGAGAAATGGATTATACCACTTCTTCAGAGACCACTACACAAGTGTGTGTGGCACAGTCCTGATGGAGGTAGAATGTAACTTACTCTCATATCCCCCTACGGCCAGGAATGGGAAGACAGGGGCTCCAAATTCCGACATACAGCTCAAGTGCAGGTCAGTGATATCCTTGAAGGACAGTGGGGAGCTGCAAGTAAAGATGCGGCAATCACTTCGCATGGAAAGGTTTGTTTTCCTGATGAGGTTTCTTCTCCTGATCTGGCCTTTGCTATGCTTGGTAAGGGCATGCTTGAATGAGAGTGCGTCTTTGAGTATTCAAACCCAAATTACATGCTGTCTTCTGATGTAATGTGTTAGCAATTTGAAAGATTTTTTTCCTCTCTTTTTTTCACAAAAAATGGCCTCGAAAATCAATATTCAGTCATTCCTTCTCATGTGAAACATGAGCACTTCTGATTTACAGCTGTTCATATTCGCGTGGGATAGTCTGGAGACCTTGGTTGGTTTTAAAACAGTCATGCTAAACATAGACAATAACCTGATCGAACATTTTCTAACAACAGCTAGCACCATTAATGTCCTCTTTGTTAATATTTACATACAAGAGGCCTAAATCAACTATAAAGTAGACTTACTTAAGACAATAGATAAGGTGGTCCCTCCAGTCTACCTCCCGGGTTTCCCCCAGGCTGGTCATGTTGACCTTGGCGTTCAGGTTTGCGAGACTGTTCTGGAAGTATTGTGGCAGGCTCATCATGGTGCAGTCCTTCAGTGATGGATTTTTGGGATTCAGGGGTGCATAGCAGATGTCCTTAAGGGTGACGTTGTGATTCAGCTCCTCCGACCAGAACTCTATAGCCTGAATCCTTGACTGCAGCTCCATCACCTGGATGATGAGATCTTTTGAGATGATGCCGCTGAAGTTCTGCTTCCCGAAGAGCAGAGAGTCATAAGAATGGCTCGCACGACCGGGAGCTGTCAAAATGAGCTGGTTGGTCCGGAGGAACGGTTCAAAGTGCTTGTCGTGGAAGTCTTTCTCTTTGCGAGCGCGGCTGTTGGGTGCAGACCAAAGCTCCACGGGGTCAGTGGTCAGCTCGATGTTGATTAAGCCCGTGGTGAACACCACCACTACGAGCAAGGAGATCAGAAGCACCTTGATGGGATGACTGGCCATCATGGTTCCCCATCTCTCAAACAAGGACCCCAAAAAGGCTTGCATAGCTAGGCTGGCCTTGTCCGAAAAGCTCACGTTCTTGGGGTCGATTGTTTGGAGGATTTCATTGCCGTTCTTGTCGGTTCCCTTTTCTCTGCCGGTCTTGCGCTTGTAGCGTTGCAGGAGCACCCTCAGCAGGAGGTACACCAGGAAAAGTAGGCAGATGACGGAGAAGCTAATTATACACACTACCAGCACCCCGTCAACCCCCTCGATGGTGAAGGGCTTTGCCGGAGGAGGTGGGGGAGGGACCTCGGGGCACGACTCCACGCAGTCCTGACAAGAGCACGGCTGCGCGCCACTTCCTGAGGTCTCGTTGCAGCCCAGGACGCGACCGGCATAGGGAACAATGCCGGGGGGCACCGGTTTGCCTTCTGGTATGAGCTGGAAGTCTATGTCCAACGGGGCCAGGCCATTGCTGGAGTCCCCCTGGAAGTCGTACCAACGTTGAGGGGTGCAGAGCGTAGACCCATAGCGGCCGCACATAGTGGCGATGGCGAAGCCGCCCGTGGCGGGTATGCGGACGTTCCGGCAGGAGTTGAAGGCACCGTCGGCGAACTTGGAACTCAGGTACGCCCGGTAAGCCACCACGGCTTCTTTGGTCTGGTTATTGATGGTGACGTTAGTCGTTTGGGTAATGCTTACGGTCTGGCTCTGGTCCGGGCTGCAGGTGTTGATGCAGTGCACGTGGGCGAAGTTTTCCGCACAGGACGGGCATCGGATCAGAACTGCCTTGGACAGAGTGAGGCTGTTCTCCAGGGACTGGAGCTGGTCCAGGGAACAGCAGGCATAGGTGTTGTCAATGCCTCTGTCCAGCATTGGGCACACTTTCACCAGCCGCAGGTAGTGAAATCCTTGCAGTTTCCTGGCTCTGTTGTTGTCCACGCAGGGAACTATGGCAGGAATCAAGCTGCCGTTCACCGTTGGGTTGCGTCCACACTCATTGTAAAATCTACAGAAGCCCGGCTCGGGCTGCGCTTGTGAAACAGCCTGCGAGGGCAAGATGGCACTCATTATAGGACAGCAGAGTTACCGCTTTCTGTGGCTGTTGAACAGAATCTGTGTTTAATACATTATAATACAGTGAGCACCATAATTCATGGGTCAGTAACAAGGTTTCTTGTCCTTTTAGTTTCATTGGCCAAGTTGATCACTGGATATGAATCCAATCGAAGATTAATTGCACTTGCCAAAGCGGACACTGAAGGGAAAATGTCCCTGAAGCAAGCAGGAATGGAAGATGTCAACAGTACAGGCCTAGCAGAGCATCAGCAGGGAAGATACTCAGCATTTGGTGATGTCTATGTGTCTCAGACTTCAAGCAGACATTGCAGGCAAAGGATATTCAACTAAATATTAAAGATTATTACTTGATGTAAAACTGCTCAGTATTTTTATGTTCCCAAAAATACGGGGGGCTTTTGTTCAAAAGGCATTGTCATTTTCAAATGGTGAAAACATTTTCAAAATAAAGCTCACTGTCTGCACTTAAACTACATGTCCTTGTTTCCCTGGTTACTCAAAGCGCTTGAGTACAGGAACAAAATAAGCAGTTACTGAACAATGGATTATGGCTCTCACTGTATATGCTAATGCGTTTATTTTTCAAAGAGTGCTATTATTTTGTGTAATCACCTTCAAACAAAAATACTTTTTTGTACAGCATTTTGTACAGCTATAAAGATGATACGTGGTTGAATTTGAGTATGCTTTTTTATGATTTAAATGCATTTGCAATCTCATCTCTGCCTTTATGTAGACTAAAATTCAGATGGTATACTCAAATGACCTATCCACAGTAGATGAAAAATTAGAGGACTGGTGAAACGGGATAATTTCACATGATTACACATAATTAGTCCTATTATAAAAATTTCAGTTTGAAGTATTGAAAATGATAGAATTCTGAAAATGGTTTTCTTCTTTTTAATTTTTTTTTTCCAAATTAGCAACATCTACAAAGGTTAATTGCGGACATATTTCATTATTTAAGCTGTTTTGTGCCATTATTCTGTTGTGGAGTTGCATAATAAACGGTCACGTTCAGTGAACCTCACGTCACAGCCACTCATATGTTATGTTAGTCCTTTTCCACGAGGTATTGCGCTGCCAGTAACTCTTGAACATCCACAGAGCAAAATATCAGCGCATTTTAACTGAGAACTACAGTTTGTTAAATTAATTGGCTTAATTAAGGTGTCCAGGGTGTGCAGAAAAAAATCAGGGGATCAGATGTATAAAGAAGCATTGCTGTTGAGTTTTTTCAAGTCAAAATTTAGAACCACAAAAATATTGGACCAACTCATCAAGGTGATCAAAACACCCGAAAACCTCAGCAAAATTTTGGACAATGAGTTAACATCTGCAGAACTACTGGATGGAAAGATAACATTCTTGGTCAGTGAAAATACTCTTTATTTTCTTTACAGGACATCTGACCATTTAAACGATTCGCCTCACTCTGTGAATTGAAAAAATGACAACTACTGCAAGAGAGTTAATTTCTACTGTTATTTCAAGACCCATTCATTTCTACCAGCTATCTATCTTTGGGTGAACAAAGGGCAGATAGCATACTTGTCATTTTCATGGCTTCTTGGTTATCTTGAAACAGACAACATGAAAAAAGTGCATAACTGGAGTTCACATATCCACTTATCATCTGTTATTAAATTACGTTGCCACTTGAACCTTGAAATTTTGAGTTCTCTTTTTCTTTTACCGACTTTCTTCACAACCGCACGATCAATAAGTCAGGATTTCAGATTCAGGACAATACAGGAGAGGATTGTTGACATACCCAGCAGGCGCCGAAAGACAGGAAGAGTACGACGAAGGCTCTTTTCATGGTGACTGTGTCCAAATGTGTTTTTTTTTGGGCAGTTTTACCCCAGAGGAGGGGTTTTGTAGGGGGTAATTAGCGTGTGGGAGTGTAGACTCCTGGGAGTGTGGGAAAAAGACCTGCCCTGAGGGTCCGGCTGCCTTAGTGCCCGCGGGAGGCGAGTCCCCTCGCCCGCCACTGCCAATGCTAATGCGAGATCACATCTCCCTTATCTGGTCTGATTCCTGGGTCTCCAATCACAGTCTGCGGCGGCCAATGACGCTCGAGTGATCATTAACTCGCTCGAGATGTTGACGTTGTGCTTTCCCTGAGATGGGGCGCAAGGGCATACACCCTACCCACGAGGGTGAACCCTCCTCTGTGCCACCCTGTGCACAGGGTCACCATTTTACCTTAAATTCCTCCCCCCCCCAGGCCCAGAATCAATATCCCGATCAACCGAAACTGCTTCCTGCTTGGGTAAATATGTTTGTTGTGTAACTGCGTGAACTGTGAAGTGCTATATTTGCCTATGCATGTTTCATAGTGAGCTATTCCTTGAAAGTGCATTTTTTAACTCCTCCCAAGCTTATTGGTCCTGTGTAAATTATTTATTATCAAAGTTCCTCATTGTCCTTTTCTTGATTAATGTACTCCTATTGATCAAGAGGAAAGTACTTGTCCAGGGCAGGGATTATCTTTCAATGAAAGTCTTGCTGATATATGGGAACATTAGTTTGTTGAAGAGCACAGGTACAAATTCATTAATTTGTTTGTTTACCCACCCACATTCACCTTTGTTCACCGTGATTAAACAGGTAATTCCCATTCAGATTTGGAAGGTCTTTTACCAGGGAGTCCTGGTGAAGAAAACAGTATTAAGATCGACGTCAGGAGTTATACAGAACAATGCTGAGGGCCAATTTCATCCAGCGCGTATATAAACGACACCACAGGAATACACAAGAAAGAGATTAAAACAATTACAACACCATACAGCATCGTACCAAATACATTACGTTAGCATGTACGGACTCAGAGACTGAGAATAAAAGGTACTGTGCTGACTGGAAACAAAGGCAGCTCCGGATTGTCTCAGTGTCTAGGAATGTCATCATTGATTTGAATTCATTAATGATCATTGCATTTTCCCGTCAAAGGTCTCTGTGCAATTCATTCTGCATTTGAATGCATATGAATGCAGGAGAATAACGTTACGTGCGCAGCAGTATACAGGTTTCTTTGAGTTACAATCAAACAATTGTGTATATTACTTGCAATATAAATAATTAAAATGCAAAAAAAGTTATAAAATTGTAGTACTTGTTTAACAATATGCAAAATGCTTATGCTGGTACAAATCCAAATACATAAAATCTAATGGAAAATCTGTGGAGAAGAATGTTTAGCTGTAGGTGATTCTGACTAAAAACAAAATGGCTGATGTTTGCCAAATGGCAACCCACTCACCGTGGTGCTACGCTGTGCACAGTGTATGGCATGTGTCTCATTCGACTTGATGAAGATTCACTCACATTAAACTCTCAGTGCTTTATATGGTAGAAATGACAGCACAGTTTGTGGGTTTACAAGTTATTTTTATTCACTAATCTCCCTCAACCAAGTTCATATGAAGACCAC
Source organism: Gymnothorax javanicus (assembly GCA_029692085.1). Classification (NCBI taxonomy): domain Eukaryota; kingdom Metazoa; phylum Chordata; class Actinopteri; order Anguilliformes; family Muraenidae; genus Gymnothorax; species Gymnothorax javanicus. Next base: position 84,915,060 of record CM056194.1, read on the forward strand.
AGTGGAAAAATGATCAGAGTCACATTTTCATGTTGTGGAGAAATGATGAATTAAAAATTCAAAATGATCTTAGAAACAAAACACTGACAAAATATGCAAAAAAAATAAAATATATAAAATATGATAATATATAATATTATTATATTTTATTATAAATATTATTATAAAATATAAAATATACAAAAATGCAAAATTTTAACTGATCGTTTTTCCTTTGTGGTCTTCATATGCATTCCAAATTTGTTTGGAGACTGCAACATAAAAAAGGTTAAAAAATAAATTTGTCTTGTGTAATGAGATATTCACTGGTGGCAGTTGTAAAGGCTTCTCGTAGTTAGCTTTTAGAAGCTTGGAATTGTGTTTATGAATTGAAAAACAGTGGCAAAACTAAAAATACTGATGCTTTTATGGTGTGCAGGACTTGTAGTATACAGCATTATAGCAGCATAGATTTTTGGTTATATTAACCTTCATTGTTTTTTTTTTCTTTCATAGGTGCAGTTTACTTCTTTTTTCTCTTAATTTAGTATGCCCAGTGTAAAATCATGAAAACTGCATGACGGCCCGTGCAATCTGTGCTGGCAGTATTTCTGTGGTGATAATTTGGTGAAATGCCTTCGGAAACCTGGTTACAGTTGGTTGAATGTCACATTTCTGAATAAACAGGACAGTGTCCGGTGATATCCGCATAGTAGCTGAAATTACCTGTGCAGAGGGTCAAATGGTGTGTTCATGTTAAAATGTCTCTTTGTCTCTCCCCTGAGATTCCAAGAGCAGTAGCTGCAACACATGGTCGTGTTGTCCGAGGTTAGATAAGGTCGATAGAATCCTCGCCTTTTAACGCATGACAACTCTCAACCTGTTCCTGTTTACTTTCCTTGGATCATTATAAAACAATGATCTATTCACTAATTGTGGCCTATAGGTAAACTGACAGTCGAATTTACATTTAGTTGCTTTTCTCAAAGTTGAGAGGCATTTTTATGTAAAACATGTAGATGTCTTTCCCATACTCTGAACTTTAAACGCATGTGAGAACAGTGCAGGCTTGCATGGTTTTTTTTTTTTTTTCGCTTTTTTTTTTAACCAGGCTCACTCTAAATAAAGCCATTTTGCGACAATTTGCCGGTGTTTAATATTTTACTTTCCTCACTAGTTTGATACTCCTGACAAGTTGCATATCAATTCCAATACATGCTTTTGAAAAGATTTAAAGTGAATCAACTGCTTCAAATAAATCTCGCAGTTTCAAATAAATCTATCATAATTAACAATGACAAATCCAACAACGGGAACTGGAACAATGGGAATTTTTTTATTATTAAATATCCAAATTATTACTGTCTTCACATTCTCACACTACAGCCTAGTTATCACTATCATTATCATCATAATTTTTTTCACTATTATTATAATTATTATAGTTTGATTGTTAATCAGGCAAGTACACAAAAACAGGTCAAGAGTAATCCTGCATTCAAAGGTGAAGTTTAGCCTGATGGTGCATCTACACTGCTGCAGTGATGTGAAAAAGTTTTTGCCCCCTGCCCAATTTCTTTTATTTTTGCTTATTTTTCATATATGAATGTTTCAGATCATCCAACTAATTTAAATATATGACAAATACAATGTGAGTAAGCACAAAATGTAGCTTTTAAATGGTTATTTCATTTATTGAAGGCAAAGAGTTATTCAAAACCTATATCACCCATGTAAAAAAATAGTTACCCCCATAAACTTAACAAAGGGTTGTACCACCCTTGCCGGCAACAACTGCAATCAAACATTTGTGATAACTGCCAATGAGTCTTTTACATCTCTGTGGAGGAATTTGGCCCACTGTTCTTTGAAGTATTGTTTTAATCCAACCTCACTGGAGTTTTTTCGTGCATTAACTGCCTATTTAAGGTTATGCCACAGCATCCTAATCAGATTCAATTCAAGAATTTGACTAGGCCACTCCAAAAATGCATCTGTTTCTTTTGAGCCGTTCAGAGGTGGACTTGCATGTGTGCTTTGGTTCATTATCCTGCCGTATAACCCAACTGCACTTGAGCTGTTGGTCACAAACTGAAGGCCAGTTATTCTCTTTCAGGAATTTCTGGTAGAGCCGAAGTTCACCCTGGTCCCGAAGCAGTAAAGCAGCCCCAGACCATCACACTGCCACCTCTATGTTTGACTGTTAGTATTATCTGTTTTCAATCATCTCCCTTGATGAACACGTTTTCCAATGATAAAAATTAGCCAGCGGCAGTTAAATTGGTTAAATGCACGGCTTCCTCCCCAATACAATATTGCAACGATTAAAGAGAAAATGATTTATTCACTTGAAAAAATGATAAACTATGATGTTAACTTCTGTGGTGCTTTAAGCACATCCTACTCTATCAAATCTTAGCTTCATGATTGTTTAATTACGACAAAGAGAGCAAAAATTAGCCATAAATATCCAATTAATAATGTTGATTGAAATGGAATTTAATCCATTTTTATTTCACTAAACTTCAGTTGGTGTACAGTACTCGTATGACCACGGCTGTGTCTGTGATGTAACTAACGGCAGCTTGCTTAGATTTATAAGGTTACATTATTGACATTTCACATTGTTTATTCTTGCTGACTGCCATGTGATGGTGCATATTTTTACTTACATTAGCAATTACATGTAGACTGCTATGCACACCAGCTGCCTCTCACTGCATAGTAATGCAAAACAAACATGTAAGTACAACTTGCAGCAATGAGATGGCAGTTTCAGGCCCTAATCTATACAGCAAGAAAGCATGAAATCTTTTATGTTGCATAAAAAAGAAAGAAATCTATGTTTCGATGCACTTTTTCGATAAGCTGTCTTGGATCCAGTAAATGTCCCTTCCTGAGATGACGTATAAAAAAAAAAAAAAAAAAAACTCACATTCGTGGTAAGTGAACTTTTTAAAGGACCAGTGTGTAAGATTTAGATGGACAATCTGGCTGAATAACTGGCAGGAATGGAATACAATATTCAAAAGTACATTTTCATCAGTGAATTATTACCTGAAAATAAGAATCATAGTGTTTTCTTTTATCCAGAATGAGCCCTTTATATCAACAGAGAGAATCCTCTTCCATGGAGCTCGCCAATTTGCACCGCCATGTTTCTACGGTAGCCCAGAAAGGGAAAAAAGTAATTTAATAAAACACTGACACGAGAGCCCGCCTTTGCGTTTTTGCAAGTTTTGCGGCCACCGTAGGTTCTCTGAGAAATGGAATGATCATTTGGTTGCAGTCTATAATCGCACCACTTGATGGCTCTAGATCTCACATACTGGTCCTTTAAGGGGCAGGGCTTAGGAAGTCAATAAGTACACACAAACTAGATAGAAATTTCTGTCTATTTCTCAAAGTAGTGATTTCACAGACAAAACTTGCAAAAAATATTGATCAGTGTACCTATATGCATGTTCAATTGAGCAAAATTACTTAGATTACATGGAACCTTTGGAGTTAGTTTCAGGATCTGAAACACTTAAATGTTGCAAATTTGAAAAAAAAAAAAAAAAAAAACAAACAAGAAATCGAGAAGGGGGCAAATACTTCTTCACGGCGCTCTACTGCATAGCGATTATAATGAGTATTGTGCTACGCGGCCTTTCCCAAATAGCTCAGCGCATTTAGCACAGTGCGTGACGCAGTAAAGAGGTCTCACTGCAGAATTCAGTATACCCCTCTCTCCAGCATAAGGGATAACCATATAAATGCACACCTTGCACCTTTCTGAGGCTCACGGCCCCCGGCTTATCTTTGTCTCTTACGTACCTGTTTACTAGTGGGATGACTCGGCACACGTGGTAGAGGCACAACTACTGCGTACAGTATAATGCCGGACTCTTGCCAGGCTATCGATTGCAAGCTCTCTGGCTTCAAGTATACTTTATCTAAAAGTCTTTTAGCAATAAAGCTGCTTTCGCACCGGACGCGAAACGAATTTTTCGCACGACAGATTACATTCAAAGTCAATGCAAAGACGCGAATACGCGTCTTTGCATTGACTTTGAATGTTATCTGTCGTGCGAAAAATTCGTTTCGCGTCCAGCGTGAAAGCAGCTTAACTCTTTGACAGTGGTTTGATTTGCATTTTTCAGGGCCAGATGAAAACTACGCCAACTGCCACCATTTGCAACTCTATGGGAGTTAAAATAAAACTTCCATTTATGAAGATTTCCATTGCTCCATCTTTTTTTTTTTAATATTTCCCTATTAGTTCATGAAATGTCCATGCCTCTGTCGGTTTTGCATATTTATCATAATCTTAAGTGTAATTGCATTTGTTTTGTGTGGCCTGAAGGCCAAGGTTGAGATATCGAGATATGGCCGAGATAATGCATTTTCATGAAGTTTAATTGCTTGGCAGGCATCTCTATCTGTTGTTACGTATCGTACCTTCCTGAAGGACACCGTGGCAATCTGTGTCCATTCACACCATTGCCCCTGTAAAAGAGGGAATTTCTAACTTCATGTTTTTGGTTTTGCCTCTGAATCATCACACATTCATTATGATTCCATTAAAAAATATATATATATATATATATGAAAATGAATTGCTCTATTCTGCCTTTTGAAATTTAGAAGCATTAGCCATGTTTCCCTCAAAAAAATAAACAAATCAAGAAAATAAACACCTTTGTGCTATGGTTATTTTCTTACAGTATTGTGCAAAAGTCTTAGGCACATTTAAAGCAATTTCTTAAGGCAAATATGCTTGCAAAAATGATGAGATTAAAAGTTTTTAATAACTGAGAAATATACTAAACAGAGCTGTAGACTGTTAAAAACTGAATAAAATCAATATTTGGCGCGAAGACCCTTTGCCAAAAAATTTGGGAAACTGTCCTGTTGTGATATAGTTTTTAAGATGATGGCTTTTTGCTTGTCCCAAACAGAGTGGAGAACTTGCCACCATTCTTCTGCAGACTGACTGTCTCATTTGTGTCTGTCCCTTCAAGAAATTACAAACAGCTATGATGACGTTGACATCAAGGCTCTGTCAAGAGTATAATATCTGTATCAACTATTTTTAATGGAAAACAAATATTTAGTTTTGAAACTTTCTTTACATTAGCATTTGAAATTTTTAATTCACTTTTTATCTTCAGGAACACTAACATGGAAACAAAACATAAACATCTAATACAGATTTGAATTTTAAAAAGTGCAGGGTGCCTAAGACTTTTGCACAGTGTTGTATGTAAGAGCAAAAGCCCAAATTAGGATGAAATAAAATGACTGGTACTGCATGTTTTTTTTTTTTTTTTGGTTTGTTTGTTTTTCTTTTTTTTTATCAGCTCAACAGTGGGTTTAATGCATGCGCTCAAGACTGAGGACTGGGAGGATCCATTCTGTTTCAGAATGTAATTTTAATGTATTATCTGTGATTTAAAGTCCACAGATTTAACTATAAAAAATATAACAGCTTACATGTGGCATGGTTTTGTTACTGTCATTACTGAGATCGTTGGCAGTCAGTATAAAATGATGAGACATTTTCAGAGTGATTAAACACGCACTGGATGTAAAATTTGTGCATCCTCAGCCAGAAATAACTTCCGCATAAACGTCAAATCTTTTCCATCTTTAAAATGACCATCCAACTCTCTTAAACCAAGATAAAACACATCCAGTTAATTATTTGAAAAATGTAAAAAACACATAATTGAAAAAAATGCACCCTTCTGGCACCAATCTCTATAGCTATCCAACTAATTTTTAGTATCCAACTTATACTCTATTGAAGCATCTTTTGCAATCAATACACTGGCAATATTTTGTGAATAGCTTTTCATCTATAAATTTATGTTCATCCTCCCCACTCTTCCTCGCGAAATAAGTTTAAGCTCCTTCTATTTGCCGTGAAATCTCCTGTGTACAGTTTTCTTTGGGTCATGCTACGTATTGTCAACTGGATTGAGATCTGGGCTTTAACTGGGCCATTGGAAAACTAATGTTTTTGTCTTTGAAGCCCTGCCTTGGTCATTTACACAATCTCAGTTACACAAAGTCGGTGGCCTTGGTAGATGCAGAGTGTTCTAGAATTAATGTCTTTATTGAGGTGCTATCTCTGAGAGGCAGACTTGTTGTGACTTGGCCTTTTAATACAATATTCTGAATCAAGATTAAAAAAAGAGTTATCACACAAACGAGAGCTCGTCTGACTTTTCGGATGGGTGGGAAAATTCAAAAGTATTGACACCTTTGATGAAAATGAAAAACAAAGGCTGCGCATAAGAAACAAAGCAGTCGATATGCCATGTATTCAGCTCAAGCGTGGGAAAAACTGCAACTCATCATTTAACTGCCAAACTATTGACACTTCCAGCAAAGATGAGTCTGGAGTCTTTTCCTTTATTTTAAGATGGGATGGGAACAGGTTTTGAGGGATTTTGTGAACCTGAGATAATGTGTGTCCTCATAGAATTTACAGTTCATTTTATTTATTTCTGAAGATGGATGAGAAAGGGATTTTGCTTGACCATTGCCTCATTTTCATATTGCACTGAAATGCACTGTCCTTACACGGAGATTAATGCCGTATGCATTAATTACAAAACCATTGCTGATTTAAGTTTGATTGTTTGTACAACAAATGTTTTGGTGCTTGTGATTTTCAGAAAAAAATAGATTGAAATTTATATTAAAACATTTTTTAAAATTAAATGTTTACTGAATGAAAGGATATAGTTTTCCCAGATTTTGTATCAAGTATATGGATTATTAACTGTTGTTTATTTTATACAGCCTTTTTTCTGCATCTTTAAGGGTGCCAATACTTCTGTTCGAGAGGGTACATGGAGAACTTTTATGTGGCTAATTAGCGTTGTCATAAAAGATGCTCGTCCAGGATTGCTGATTTTATTATATGGTGTAAATACTGTGGATAATTCTCTTTCAGGAGGGAAGTAATTGCAAAAGCAAATACCGTAAAGTTCCGTGTATATGGCGCACTTGTTTTACGTCGGGAAATATGAAAAGTTGGGGATGCGCCTTATATACGGGAACAACAAAATCGCGGCAAAAGTTCCGACATACATGCAAACGTACACCCGATTTTTTAAGGTCAAACTGAGGCTATATGCGCACGTGAGTTTGCACAGCTTAATAAATAGAAAAAAATTACCGATTCAACATTTTTTAAATTGCTGCTTGGCCACATTAATCGGAGCTAATGTGAAATTGGAGTGACACACCCCCAGCTGAAATGAAACATCTGCTGGTGAGTTTATTTAAAGACAGATTTTTGTTCTGGTGCCGACACTGGAAAGCCGTTGCCTATAATTAAATATAGCCGTTAATGTAAGTTTGTTCGATAAGGATCAGCTGAGTCGCTGTCACGGCACCTGTTAGCTTAAAAATGACTGAGATGTCGGCAGAAGTAGGCTATAACTATCAGTCCCTGAAAAAAAGATTTTTTCCCAGCGGATATTCTAGTTAGAAAATGATTGAGCTAGCAAAGCAGTTTTGTGTTGCGATGTGCGGTATTTATTCAGTTTTGGGAAATCACGATGTCCTGAAAACATAACCCCAAATTGGCTGGCTGACAAGGACAGTTAACTTCAGATCTCATGTATTTACACAGAAACGGAGAGAATACTAGCAAAAAACGAACGAATGCCCACAGTATAAATACATTTTGATTATACATTTTATTTTGTTGGCAAGCGCCTCGTTCCTGGCCGCATCACTGTCGTGACAAGAATGACGGTCAAGTACACCCTCGCGTGTAATAATGCTTAAAAAAAAAACACATGAAATCATTTTAGGCGACTTCATTCCAATATTTTTCTTTACATGATTTGTTTCATTTCTACAGAAAAAATGTCACTCCATAAATTTGTTTTGCTTTTTATTAATTCCTGACTTGCGAGTCATTTCTCCTTCTTGGTTGTTCCAACCTGCAAGGAAAAATAGAAAATAAAATTTGTTATAAATAATGCTGCCGTTTCATCGTAACTGCGCCGGTTGCGATTAGAATTTGCCGGGGGCTATTGTGGACATTTAGCAGAAATTTTTGGTAGTAGAACCAATAGCCTATATTCCCGCCCGATAGATGGTGGCATATGCGTGGGCATACGCGCTGTCGGCATATTGGTTTAGGCCTATGTCTTGCGCCTTCCATTTTTCGCCGATGTCCGATGAATAATCACTTCTCATGGAGGAAGTTGAAAAGGAAAGGAAAAAAATAGGACAAATACATGCGGCATTCTAGGAAAATTTTGAGGAGAGATAATATGTATGACACACTCAAGATTTGGGTGGAAATTTGTATGAATTTTTTTTTTTTTTTTGACAAGTCCCAAAGTCGGGGTGCGCCTTATAAACTGGTGCGCCGTATACACGGAACTTTACGGTAATTACTCAATCCTTTCATGGCAAAACATTACTTTAAAGACGCAACAATCTCGGGTCAGGTTACTGATCTGTTAAGAGCTGGTGTTTTCATCAAATACAGAAACCTAATGCAGTATACTGTGCCCTCCACTAATATTGGCACCCTTGATAAATAAAGAAGGCCATTCAAAAGTGTTGTTACTGTTAGTCCTCCTGACGTTTTTCTAGAACTTTGACAAAAATCTAACCATGAATTTAACAGAATTCTTATTTTACCTCTTTCAGATGAAGAGGACAATGGGTGAAATTCTGCCTGTTTTGAGTACTGTTACAAATAGCTCTGTATCTCAAAAAGTATTAATGTGAGACATAGTGGGCTCCAAAATTACTGTCTGGCAATGCACAAACAATACTTAAAAAAATTCTGAAATACATATATATATTTATTGAGGAACTCTGACAACATGTGAAGAATACGGTGCGATATTAATGGTCCAATGGAACCAACCAAACTCATTTATTGATTTAATTAAAATCTATTTCCTCATAAATCAAGGTTTCACAATCAATGGCACGATGAAAGAGTATCATAAATAACATCATTCAAAATTAATCCAGGTATTAAATTTCACTAATTTAAGCTTTATCTAAGTTTTAAGGAACTATATTGAGTCATTATATCACTGCCTGTTTCACTTGGGTATAAAAATCAAGTAACACACATGCAATATCCCTTTGTTATCCAGTGCCATGACGGAAAGAAAACAACCGTCAGTTCAAAAGAGGCAGATGGTCGTAGTCCTTCATAGATCTGGTAATGGTCACAAGAAGATTAACAAACAGTTGAATATGCCGCTGAGCACTGTCAGGGAAATTATTTAAAAATTCCAAAGATATGGAACTTTTGAAAACTTCAAGGGTAGAGGACGCAACTGCATTTTGTTCCCCAGGGTACTGAGGAGGATGGTGAGAGAAGCAACAAAATCCTCAAGAATCACTGTGAAGGTATTGCAGGGCTTGATGGCATCTTAGGGACACCAGGCTTCAAAAAGCACCATCAAGTGCCACCTCCACAACCACAGGCTCTTTGGAAGAGTTGCCAGAAGAAAGCCATTATGACCAGAAAACACAGAAACAAGCACTTGGAGTTTGCCAAATGTAATTTAATTTATGACTAGAACAAGTGCTTTGGTCAGATGAGTCCAAAATTGCACGTGTCAGTCAGATACTGCATTGGCATGTTTGGCATAAAAACAAAGATGCATACAAGGAGACGCACCTCATACCCACTGTGAATTATGAAACAACAAAATCGATGCTCTAGTCTGCAATGGCCATCTCAGCCACCAGACCTCAATCCAATTGATTGCTTTGACCTTGTCAAAAAGACTCCATGCTGTTATTCTTGCCAGACGTGGTTGCATTAAGTGCGAAATGAAGGGTGCCAATAATTATGAAACCTTCATTTTTTTAAATTTATTTTGTCTTAAATGATGTTACAATTTTGGTTGTTTCCATCGAAACACTAGTATAGTATTTAACACATGTTGGTATATTCTGCTTCTCTATAATTGTATTGTGTAAATTTTTTGTATTGATTTTGCATTGCCAGTTAGGGGTGCCTGTCATTTTTGAGTCCACTGTATGGTTCAAAGCTTTTTTAAACTGGAGAACTGCACCTTTAGAGTCAAATTGTCAAGCAGATCCTTCACAGTCCAGTTTCCCATACTTATTTTCATCCACTAATTTATAGAGAATGTTTAAAATCAAAAATCAAATTCAAAATTTGGTGATTTTTTTTTTTTTTTGATGAGCAACAGCAGATATAAAGAAAAGGGCACAGACTGGAGTGCAAGCATGTCTTCAAAATATTTCAGAAAAAAGTATGCTGAAATCTTTAACCATTCAAATATTTGAGCAATTAATAAAAAGCATTGAAAAGTGCCTATTATTGCCTGTTTTTTAAATCTAGTATCGTGACAAGCCCAGTATCTCAAATACTATAACGGCTAGGAATGAGGTTCAGTACTTTTTAAAGCCGAAGAAGTACACCTTGTGTTTTGATTACCGCAGTCTCTTTACAATGAATGATGATAATTATTTTGAAAACATTTTTTCTCCATGCTTGAGTGAAGATGACAGATGATGCATTTACTGATGGCTAAATAAAAATATATCTAGTATTTACTGGTTGTATCCAGCACTGCGCTGGATTGTAAATAACACCTCAAGCACATGCGCAATTAATTAGGCATAAATAAAACACTATTACTGAAAAACATATTGTAATGTAATTTTCATCTGAAACAGCCTATCAATCACCATCTGTCAGGCGTCACTCAGGGAAGAGGACGGGGAACAGGAAGTTGTGGAACTGAGCAGGAAATTTAAAATAACAGTTATAACAAATGGACATGAACTAAGAAATGGGTTACTAAACAAGAGAATGTTTAAGAACTAAGAAAATGTGGGAATATTAGAACACGAGAGAGAACAACTAGAACAAAAATACATAAACCAGGGAAAGCTATACAAAGGAATACACAGAACTGACAAACCCTTACAAAAGCCAAAGAAACAAATCAAAACCCAAGTTAAAACATATATAAACAAAACTACAAAGCAACAAAGTACTAAAGACAAAGGGCAAAAAAATGCCAAAATGCAAAGTATCAACTGAGAAACCGCATATACAAAGGATGATATTTTACAAGGATCTGAATAATATCAATTGTGAACATAAACAAGACTGGAAAACCCTGGAGCTAGACAGGTGATTACAACCAGTACTCTGGTGAGTTTGAATGAGGAAGTGGAGACTTGATTGCAGATGGGGGCGTGGTCACCTGGATGCCAGGCACAGACCTCTGGCATCTAACAAGCCGAAACAAGACTACCTCTCTTTATATTCTTTGATGGTTATCCCAATGCATCAAATGAACGCCCAGCAAACATTTGCAATGGAGACAAAACTGCTCATAAAAACATTAAATTCTGGTGAATGCATGACCATTTCAAGACATCCAAATGCACCATGCTTTCCGGGAAAAGAAATTCCAGATATAACATTGATTACTCTGGGTGAAACTTTTTAGTGATTTGGCTGTATGAGGTGATTAAAAGGATTGACATGCACAAGTTACCATGCAATGACACCAATGGGAAGAAACGTCCTGTATTGTGGATGTAATGGAATTGGCTTGAGTCCTTATGCATATAGCAAGCACAGCAAATAGGCTAAGGCTTATCATGAAACGCACCAGTCATGTTCAGCAACCTTTTGAATGACAAATTGTTTGACCAATGAAGCTCCAGGATAAGGGAAAGTTGGTTTATACAACAAGGGAAGTTGACGCGCGATCTTCAGGGTCATTTGCCTTGTGTTCACCGAATACCTTTTGAAAATCATATTAAATAAGTGATGAATAAATTAAAAGATTTTAACAGTTTTTCATCAGAAAAAGAAAACTCCGCCATTGCACCAGACGGTACTACTCAAATTTTCAGTGGGCCCAGTTTCTATGGTCAGATGATGGAAAATAGAGCTATTTTCCAATTATCAATTATCAATTGTCATCAGATGTGTTCAGGATTCATAGTATCATACAAACCCAAAACCAGTGAAGTTGGCACGTTGTGTAAATCGTAAATAAAAACAGAATACAATGATTTGCAAATCCTTTTCAACCTATATTCAATTGAATACACTGCAAAGACAAGTTACTTAATGTTCGAACAGGTAAACTTTGTAATTTTTTGCAAATATTAGCTCATTTGGAATTTGATGCCTGCAACATGTTTCAAAAAAGCTGGCACAAGTGGCAAAAAAGACTGAGAGAGTTGAGGAATGCTCATCAAACACTTATTTGGAACATCCCACAGGTGAACGGGCTAATTGGGAACAGGTGGGTGCCATGATTGGGTATAAAAGCAGCTTCCTGAAATGCTCAGTCATTCACAAACAAGGATGGGGCGAGGGTCACCACTTAGTGAACAAATGCGTGAGCTGATTGTCGAACAGTTTAAAAACAACATTCCTCAACGAGCTATTGCAAGAAATTTAGGGATTTCATCATCTACGGTCCGTAATATCGTCAAAAGGTTCAGAGAATCTGGAGAAATCACTGCACGAAGTTTACAAGGCGAAAAACCAACATTGAATGCCCGTGACCTTCGATCCTCAGGCGGTACTGCATCAAAACCGACATCAGTGTGTAAAGGACATCACCACATGGGCTCAGGAACACTTCAGAAAACCACTGTCAGTAACTACAGTTCGTCGCTACATCTGCAAGTGCAAGTTAAAACTCTACAATGCAAAGTAAAAGCCATTTATCAACAGCACCCAGAAACGCCGCCGGCTTCGCTGGGCCCAAGCTCATCTAAGATGGACTGATGCAAAGTGGAAAAGTGTTCTGTGGTCTGACGAGTCCACATTTCAAATTGTTTTTGGAAACTGTGGACGTCGTGGTCCTCCGGACCAAAGAGGAAAAAGAACCATCCGGACTGTTATAGGCGCAAAGTTCAAAAGCCAGCATCTGTGATGGTATGGGGGTGTATTAGTGCCCAAGGCATGGGCAACTTACACATATGTGAAGGCACCATTAATGCTGAAAGGTACATACAGGTTTTGGAGCAACATATGTTGCCATCCAAGCAACGTCTTTTTCATGGACGCCCCTGCTTATTTCAGCAAGACAATGCCAAGCCACATTCTGCACGCGTGTTACAACAGCATGGCTCCGTAGTAAAAGAGTGCGGGTACTAGACTGGCCTGCCTGTAGTCCAGACCTGTCTCCCATTGAAAATGTGTGGCGATTATGAAGCGTAAAAATACGACAACGGAGACCCCGGACTGTTGAACAACTTAAGCTGTACATCAAGCAAGAATGGGAAAGAGTTCCACCTGAAAAGCTTCAAAAATTGGTCTCCTCAGTTCCCAAACGTTTACTGAGTGTCGTTAAAAGGAAAGGTGATGTAACACAGTGGTAAAAAAGGCCCTGTGCCAACTTTTTTTGCAATGTGTTGCTGCCTTTAAATTCTAAGTTAATGATTATTTGCAAAAAAAAAATAAAGTTTCTCAGTTTGAACATTAAACATCTTGTCTTTGCAGTGTATTCAATTGAATATAAGTTGAAAAGGATTTGCAAATCATTGTATTCTGTTTTTATCTACGATTTACATAACGTGCCAACTTCACTGGTTTTGGGTTTTGTATTTCCCTCAATATAGGTGTGATGTTGCTTCAGCGAATTGACACCCAAAATGTAAAAATATTGCTTTTTAACCCTTGTACAGTATTTTTGCCACGTGAATTTGAATCTGACACTAGATTTTCATTCTTATATTCTTGAGAGGTGTAAAATGCAAATTTAAACCTTACTCAGGAACGCCCCTTGAAAATTGCCAAAAGATTACATAATCCATGTAATGTCTTCTTCAGAGGGACAATGCTTGGAGCAGACTCGGGAGAAGGGTGTTTTGCTGGCAGATCCAAAGGAAGCATGGAAAACAACACAAAAATAGTTCTCCAATCAGAAAATCAAGGTTTTCCCCAGCACCTTCCCAGTTCCCTGACCCTAATTCAATTGAAATCTGCGAGACAAACGGAAGAGGAGAGTATATTAAACGTGGACCGAGGAACATGAAGCATCTGTGGAGACTCTGCATGGAGGAATGGTCTTGGGTTTCTTACCATGTATTCTCCTACTACATTGCACACTATAAAAGACTCAGGGGTGTTGTCTTTGTACAGGGAGACTGCTCAAGGTATTAAATGAAGGGAATTCAATCATTTTGGCTCATATTTTTTTGAAAAAAATCAATCCATCCACTACCTTCACTGGCTCTTCCTTACTAGTGTTGCGAGGGTGTTAGAGTCTATCCCAGCCAACTACAGCCAAAAGGCAGTAACTCACCCTGGACAACTTGCCAATTCATTGCAGGGCGCGCATACCATTTATTCACACTCTCACACCAATGGGCAATTTAGAGTGTTAAGTTAATTAGGCAAACATGTTTTTGGGCTGTGGGAGGAAACCAGAGCACACTGATGAAACTCACGTGGGCACTAGGAGCGCGAACACGCAGAAAATCTCCTGCTAGATTCAAACCCACAACCTCTTACTATCGAGCAATAGTGCTATCCACTGTGCAACCATCCTGCCCTCTTGGCAAAAATGTTTGTTTTTTTCATTTAATAATTGTAATTCAATGAAAAGTTACATTTTTATTACAAACCCCAATTCCAATGAAGTTGGGATATTGTCTAAAATGTGAATAAAAACAGAATACAATGATTTGTATGATTGTATGATTTGTGGATCCTTTTCGACCTATATTGAATTGAGTACACTACAAAGACAAGATATACCATCCAAAAAAAGTAGGGGATATTGGACTTAAATTATTTATAAGAAGCAAATTTTGAAGACTAGGATCAAACAAATGGTGAGACGAAATTAAGCGAACATTTGAAGATTTATTCCACTCATTTGATAAAGCCAGTGAAGCAGAGACTTTCCATGCTAAGGGCAACCCCACACCAAGGGTCAAACATCAAAGTTACCACGAGTTCAAAACAAAGTTAATAACGGATAAATCCCCCTCTGTTGGCCAGGCGGGCACGGATCCGATGTGGCATACTCCTTATGAGGTGTCCCAAGTCATTTTGGTTCAGGTTATTCCACTCCTCCTGCAACGCAGCGCCAAGTTCTTGGATAGTGGTGGGACGGTATTGACGTTGACGTAACCGCTGTCCAAGCATGTCCCAGACATGCTCGATGGGGGACAGATCTGGACTGAGCGCTGGCCATGGTAATGTGGTGATATTCTGCTGTTGGAGGTATTCTGTGACAATCCTGGCCTTGAGACATCTGGAGTTATCATCCTGGAAGATGAAATGGCGGCCGTGGCGACGTGCAAATGGCACAACATGGGCTGCCAAGATGTTGTCCCGGTACTACTGGCCTGTGCCATGTCCAGCAACAACATGTAAGTCCGTTCTTCCAGCAGCAGTGATGCCACCCCACATCATTACAGATCCACCCCCAAATCGATCATGTCTTATGACATTGACATCATGGAAATGCTCGTTTCGTCGACGCCAAACCCTGTTATGTCTGTCCAGGAAGTCCAACGTGAATCTCGACTCATCTGAAAACATGACATTGTTCCAACGTCGATTATCCCAGTGTTGGCGATCCAGACACCAACGATGTCTTGCCCTAATGTGACAATCTCTCAAACACGGGATGACACGAGGACGCCGTGCGTGTAAATAAGCACTGTGCAGTCGATTTCTGATCGTCTGGTCACTCACTCTCACACCAGTGTCTGCTTGAAGTCGAGCTCGAATCTGATTGGCCGTTATGACACGATTTCTCAAGGCTGTAGTACAGACAAATCGATCCTGTGCATCAGTTGTCGCCGTTGGTCGACCCGAGCGTCATCTATCGTTGACAGAATATGTGTCACGGTATCTGGACCATAATCTGCTTATGACAGACTATGAAACGTTCATCGTCCGTGCCACAAGGGTCTGTGTTGTGCCAATCTGTAGCATGCTAAGGGCACGTAACCTTTCATCTTGTGAAAATCTGCACGTCACAAGTTAGGTAACAGCGTTCCAAAACAACCAAATTGATATTCGCACCTTCAAATTTCCTTTCGCAATGGCTAGAACCTTCAAATTCAAAAGCATGCAAATCTCAGGTTCAACCCCTATCATCATCACTTGTATCAGGTGCAAATCCTGGGGATGTCATTATTGTGTTGGGTGCTCAATTTCACTGGAAATGTTTCATCTGTAAGGATATATATTACTTTCGCTCATATTCATTTGCATTTGCTAGAAGTATGCTCGTGAAATGGAATATCCCCTACTTTTTTTGGATGGTATATTTAATGTTCAAACTGATAAAGTTCATTTTTTTTTTTTTTTGGAAATATTCACTCATTATGAATTTGATGCCTGCAACACATTCCAAAAAAGCTGGGACAGGGGCAAGGAAAGACTGGGAATGTTGAGGAATGCTCAAAAAACACCTGTTTGGAACATTCCACAGGTGAACGGGTTAATTGGAAACAGGTGAGTGTCATGATTAGGTATAACAGGAGCATCCCCGAAAGGCTCAGTCGTTCACAAGCAAGGATGGGGCGAGGTTCACCACTTTGTGAACAACTGTGTGAGCAAATAGTCCAACTGTTTAAAAACAACATTTCTCAATGTGCAATTGTAAGGAATTTAGGAATTTCATCATCTACAGTCCATAATATCATCAAAAGATTCAGAGAATCCAGAGAAATCTCTACACGTAAGCGGCAAGGCCAAAAACCAACATTGAATGCCTGTGACTGTCGGTCCCTCAGGTGGCACTGTATTAAAAACCAACATCATTCTGTAAAGAATAATACCATGTGGGCTCAGGAATGCTTCAGAAAACCATGGTCAGTTAACACAATTCGTCGCTACATCTGCAAGTGTAAGTTAAAACTCTACCATGTAAAGCGAAAGCCACATATCAACAACACCCAGAAATGCCGCCGGCTTCTCTGGGCCCCGAGCTCATTCGAGATGGACTGATGCAAAGTGGAAAAGTGTGCTGTGGTCTGACAAGTCTACATTTCAAATTGTTTTTGGAAATCATGTATGTTGTGTCCTCCGGGCTAAAGAGGAAAAGGACCATCCAGATTGTTATCAGCGTAAAGTTCAAAAGCCGGCATCTGTGATGGTATGGGGATGTGTTAGTGCCCATGGTATGGGTAACTTGCTCATCTGTGAAGGCACCATTAATGCTGAATGGTACATACAGGTTTTGGGGCAACATATGCTGCCATCCAAGCGACGTCTTTTTCAGGGACGTCCCTGCTTATTTCAGCAAGACGATGCCAAGCTACATTCTGCATGTGTTACAACAGCGTGGCTTTGTAGTAAAAAAGTGCAGGTAATAGAAAGACCTGCCTGCAGCCCAGACCTGTCTCCCATTGAAAATGTGCGGCGCCTTATGAAGCGCAAAATACGACAATGGAGACCTCGGACTTTTGAGCAACTGAAGTAGTACATCAAGTAAGAATGGAGTAAGAATCAAGCAAGAATTTCACCTGCAAAACTTCTATAATTAGTGTCCTCAGTTCCCAAATGCTTGTTGAAAGTTGGTAAAAGGAAAGGTGATGTAACACAGTGGTAAACATGCCCCTGTCCCAGCTTTTTTGGAACGTGTTACAGGCATCAAAATCAAAATGAGTGAAAATTTCCAAACAAACAATAAAGTTTATCAGTTTGAACATTAAATATCTTGTCTTTGTAGTGTACTCAATTGAATATAGGTCGAAAAGGATTTGCAAATCATTGTATCCTGTTTTTATTCACGTTTTATACAACGTCCCAACTTCATTGGAATTGGGATTTGTAGTATTTTCAGTGAAATATCTGGACCATAAACAATGATGGCATTCACATTGCACCATATTTGTTCATATTTATAATATTATTGGAAGGTGCTGAATGAATATCAGAGCTGATTCCTCGCGGCAACAAGAGTCGCATGAGAGTGATGCTGTATATAAGGGATGGAACAAATAAAATGAATGACATCACAAGCGCCTTCCCCATTGGTGCAGTACTGCAAGAAATTTGAAGACTGGCCTGCAATCTTGCCAGCAAATAAGATTAGCCCTCTGGGTCATCAAGCACACATACTTTGTTCAGGTACATTATTAACGTGTAAGAACAATAGAATTTGTAACTAAAATCCAGCAGTTTGGCGTGAGCTGGTCATTTGGAGTTTCATTCAGCCATTCAATTTCAATTTATTTCCATTTATTTGTGTAGCGCTTTTCACAGATAGACTGTCGCAAAGACACTTTACAGTGAGAGATTAAATAAGTGAAAGGGCAGTGCCCAGCCTATTCCCCACTAGAGCAAATGAGGCAAAAAAAAAACTCCCAGTAGGGAGAAAAATCCTCAAACAGTGGTGAGAAAAAACTCGCCAGTGGGAAGAAATCTCAGGAGGAACCTGGCTATAATGGGGAAGCCCATCCTCTGTGGGCTAGCTAATTAATAACAAAATAAAGTAATCATAGAATAAAATGGCAATAGAATTCTGAACCAAAGCATTGGATTGGCTGTCCTTCCCGTGGCCTTTTTGTGGCTCCATTTTCTTCAGCAACTGATTGGCCGCTGCATTTCAATTATTGTCCATTCATTATTCCCTGGAACCTTGAGACCGACTGGGCAAGCTGCCGCCATTATCATTTTTATGGCGCACGTCACTGGCGTGCCCAATGTGTGTGTGGAAGCAGTTTCAGGTCAAACGTAAAAGGTGTGCAATCATTATCACTCTGATAGCTATCAGCTGATAGCAAACCGGGCCCCTCCCTCCCTCACACTCCCTCTTATACAATCACTGCATTCCAATGCACTGTCATGCAGTTGGATTTTCGGAGAAATTATGACTTGCAAGCCTCAGATATAAACAAAGCTAAATTTCTCAGGCCTTCGCTCCCTGCGAGAGACACTTGTGTGCGCACGTCCTGTGATTTTCCAATATTACTCAGTTCATAAATGCGCTATAATCTGTGCATAAATACATCCATACTGTGTAAACAGTGGCTTTTAGACTTGCTGCCGGTAACAGTCTGGATGGCCTTTTTCTTCCTTGGTCCGGAGCACATGGTGTCCATTTCTTCCGAAAAAGACCTGAAATATTGATTTGTTTGACCACTACATTTTCACTGCTTGATGGTGCTTCAGATGCTGCGGAGTCCCGGGAAGTCAATGGCACTTTTGGACACTGTGGCTTCCTTTTTGCTCAGTAAAGTTTTAACTGGTTGTTGTGGACGTAACTTCATACTGAGGTACTTGACATAGGTTTCAAAAGGTCATCCTTAACCCTTGCGGTAAATCACAAATAAATGATGGTTCTTGATGCAGTGCTGTCTGACTAAACAGAGATCATGAGTATTCAGCTTAGGCTAGTGACCTTATAGTTTATGCGCAAAAATCCTCCAGATTCTGTGAATCTTTTAATTATATTATGCACCGTTAAGGGTGAAATATCCAAATCCCATCTTATCTCATTTTTACCCCTCAGCCCCAACCAAGGGGCAGAGGGATGTTGTCGTCATGTGTGATGGCCGTCCGTCCGTCCATCTGTCCCATAAACTTTTGTATTTCGCACGATAACTTGAAAAGGCCATCGTCAATCAATGCCATTTTTGCTATGTTGCTTGGTCTTGTGTACCCACAGAAGCCTTTTGATTTTGACTGCACTTGGATGTTCATGTATGGCCACCACAGCCGCCATCTTGAATTTTGTATTCCACACAATAACTTGAAAATGCCTTTGTCAATTTATGCCATTTTTGCTCTGTTGCTTGGTCTTGTGTACCTACAGAAGCGTATCGAATTTGACGGCACTCAGATGTCCAGTACGGCCACCACAGGTGCAATCTCGAATTTTGTATTCCACAGGATAGCTTGAAAATGTCTTTGTAAATTTATATTCATTCCAAACAATCCAGGGGCTGAGGGGTAACGCCCACTTTGCTGGGCTATTTTAAACCTTTCAATGTTTTCCGCACAAATTTATGGGCAAATTGATGATCCTCAGCCCATCTTTGCTCCTGATGGACAAGGACTGTCCTGGATGCTGTTTTTGTACCAAATCATTATTGCAATCACCTGCTCACATCAGCTATTTCAAATCACACCCTCTTTCAAATATTTAATTTCATTTTTTGTCATAAATTGTCCCCGTCCCAACTTTTTTTTTTGTGTTTCTCGCCTACAAGGAAAGAATGAGGGTATGTTTACAAATAAAATGAAGTTGCCCAGACAAAACATTAAATATCTTGTCATTCTTTTGTCTGAAATGAAATACATGTTAAAGCGATTTAAAAATCCTTTATGCTTTCTGTTTTGTTTTTTTTGGTTTGTTTGTTTCTTTCTTTTGTTTGTTTTTTTTTTTTTTGTCCTAGCCTTATTCGTGCTGGAGTTCCAGCCCTGGCGATTGTTGCGTGCAGTCTGAAGATACCTGCATGTAATAGGTGTGTAAAAAGTGTGAGAGTGTACACACTGCCAAACAATCCCTCAAGGCCAATTTCAAGGTCTTTGTAGATGAGCCAAGGGGACAGAGGACTAATAAATTCATCCTACTGCTATAATTGGCAGTGCCTCTTTCTGTCCGTCTGGGGTTGCTATGCACAGCATTGCTCTGACCGCCTCCAGTCTTTGCCAAAACCCTGCTCAAGGGTCTGATTTAAAGTTTGGTGGCACCAAAAAATCTCTAGAATTTACTAGATTTGAGATGTCATCATTTTTCAGACATGGAAACAGGGCAACAATGCTGCTTTGCAAATGCTGACATTCAGGGAAGATGCATTTGCGGTAAGTTGAGGAAAGCTTAGTTGGCTAGCAAACTGTAGGCTGTGGTAAATACATGTACCTCGCAATTCTGTGCGCGGCAGAATAATGAATTAAAACAGCTGCCTGTCCTTTGTTTTTACTGATCATTCTGGAATTTTGAAGTATGCTTTGTTTAAAACCAATAATTATGTTAATAATAGCCTTTATTTGTATTGAACCTTTCATCCATGAAATGCAACTCAAAGTGCGTCACTACTGAAGAAAAATCTTCAGATAATAAAACAGAATAGAATAAAGAAAATGCACAGATAAGAGCCAAAATGTACACAAGTGACAGTAAAACAGTAGTAAAATGAAATAAGATAAGTGCATTAAAATATGAGAATGTTTAAGAAATGCACAAATAAAGTGAACAAGTAAAGGCTAGGGTGCATAGGTGTGGTTTTAACTGCAATTTGAAAGTTTAGTTTGCCAAATAATATGAATATCGTCGGCCTGCTGATAAAACCACGTATCCTCAAAATGATAAACTTTACTGGAGAGCATAAAAAATGTTTAATTTTGCATGTAAGAATGTAGTTGAGCTGTGTTCGGGTAGGTTGACTATTTTTCTTCCAAGAATGTATTTTGTATTTTGCAATGTTTATGTTATTATCATGGACATACGAGTTTTTGTTTCTTATCAAATTTGGAGATTCAAGGTTTTATCAGCAGGCCGATGACATATTTTTTGGAATTTAGAATGAATGTCCAGCATGAGTTTGGTCATTACCCTTTAGAGTTCTCTGTCAAGTTAATTTACTCATTATATTATTCAATACGCAGTGAACACCATAATTCACCAGAAAGTGACGCATTTTTTTTTTTTTAATGTTTTGGTGTTGATCAGTGGATCTGAATCTAACTGAACATGAATTTTACAAGCTGAAGAGGAGACTGAAGGCAAAATGTGCCAAAAACAAGCACTAGCAGAAGATGGCTGCAGTACAGAACTGGCAGAGGAATGCCAAGGAAGATGCCCAGCGTATGGTGATGTCTATGTGTCACAGACTGCAAGCAGACATAGCAGGCATAGGTCATCAAATATTAGAAATTATGACCTTATATGGTTCACCTGATATGGATGAAAATATGCTGAAATTCCACCTAACAGTCTCCACATCAAACTCACATAATATTTTAAATTGCCAGAGTACAGAAGCAGCATAAAAGATGTATCACTGGTGAGCAAAGTAAGGTGCTCACTGTGGCTTTTTTTTATTACAGAGACTCTGTCTCGTCTTACTTTTTTTTTAAAGGTATCTCAGTCAATTTAAAAACTTGGCATCAGATGAATTCAGCCAGATCTGTAAGGTCACACCTCCAGCGCTCCAACTCATCGCACCGGTCTATTAAGACCCGGACCGCATTCTTCAGTTCTGCAATCATTGTCTGCATCTGTGTCTCATTTCCACTGTGTGTTAGCGCTGCCCACTTAAGTCTGAGCTTCACACTTAGTCATTCCAAAGTCTAGTAAACCTAACAAGCCTGTGTTTACTCTGTAGTCTTGTATAGACTTTTCTCCCGCACTCACGTGCATATATTATAACTCTTGAACGTAGTGCTGTTTATTGTTTATTTCAGCACTTTAATATCAGTACCCAGGAACCTCGATTCCTTATTCTTTTTATGTAATTGTAATACATTGTACTCTAGCCAATGTCCAGTGTTTTTATTACTCATAGTACTATCCAGGAACCTCGGTTCCTTGTTCCTTCTGTATTGCATCCTGCTTTGCCTTCCAGCTGTGCTGAAGGCATAATAAATACAACCAAGTCCATCATTGCACCCAAGTCCAGTCCTCAACTTCCTGTCCTCCGTGCATGTCACCCGTGCTCAGAGCGCAACCCTTACAAGAACCCATTCATCAGATTTAACCATTTATTACAGAATGACCTGCACTTGAGTTTGGTGTTGACTCTGCTCGATTGATGCTCCGGAACAATCTCAGCAGGCATGACTCAGACAGTCCCTGGGATCACAAACCACCCAGCAGAGCCTGAGATTCTTTACATTTAAATTATTGAACACAATAGGAAGAGATGCTGCCAAGAATGAACATTGTTATTCATAAAGGGGGAGGTTGGGGAGGTGGAGGAGATGAGAAGCAGATTTTTAGAGGACCTGAGCAGGGGCGGTGCAGAGGGCATAGAGCAGGAGAAATGAATGAGCACTGCTTTGGTCATAAAAGCTCACCAATAGGGTTGGAGATTATGAAGTCAAAAATGATAAGACAGAATGGGGCTTGTGACTATACCTGACTTCTGTGCCTCCCTGAACGAATGCTTAAGCTCCACGAAATAGATGCAGGCATCTTCTTCATTTTTTATTCTTTTGTGCTGCTGCTAGTATAAAGTCAATGTTTCCAAATGTATCCAAATATGGCTGAAACCCGATTATCTTACGGTTTATTTATACCCGTCCATTCAGTGAAATCCTTCAAAAGGCCTGATTCAACTTGCTAAAGAAATTTTCACATGAAAATAAGATTTTTAAAAATTAAGAAATTTGAGAAATTTAAATTCCCTCCCACCCCCACCCTAAATGCTTCATTATCTGTTTGTTTCAATACAGGTTGGGAACAGACTGGGTCCTTTCAAGGGTAGCCTTCTGGAGGCAGGTTGGTGTGATTCTGGGGGAAAAAAAGTCTTTTTTCAGTGCTAACTCTTTTCAGAGATGCAATTCAGGGACAGAGGTTGAAAATTCTAATTCAAAAAGTAAAGTCCTGTGCTGTAACTTATAGATTCAACAAGTGGTACCAGGTACAACATCCCTGGCCTGGATTTTTGTTGACCCTGACCTTGACCCAGGTACAAAATTTAGTCAAGAGATCCAAGGATCTCCAAGGATTGCACTCTTTTTCTGAACATGTTGTGTAATTCTGGAATCCAAAATTTTTTTTATCAATAGTTGTGATGGTACATAATAATGCTACTTGTACCTGTCCCAGACATGTGGGGGGCTTTGGGCCTTGATGGAGGTATGCGCTCTCTGAGCGCTCCCGTTCTAATTATTTGACAAGTTAATGTGCATTAATGAGCATTTTTGTAAATTTGCCTGAGCTAAGCACTGAAGCTGGAGTTCACATTGACTTAAAGGAGCTGTGTCACGATTACTGCACATGCTCAAAACTTAACCAGCTTACAATCTTGGTATCCCTTGACTAAAGCTAAAAATAGCGCTTTGAATCCTCGAATTTCCATAGAAAGCTCCTTAGTATAAAAAGCATAATGCCAGAGTAACTAAAATTTGTAAACACAATGCAAAATGAAGACAGATTGGCAATGACGGAATCAGATTGTGACTCGCAGTTGAGCAGATTCACTTCATTAGGATGTAAATTCCGAGCATTTGCAGTAATTGTGTCACAGCTCTTTTAAGATTACATGCTTTGGACTGTGTGAGGAAACCAGAGTACCCAGAGGAAATCCATGTGAACATGAAGAACATGCAAACTTCACACGAGGGGAGGGGAGTGTGAGGGTGAACTCTGAACCATCTTGTGTACCGCCCTGAAACACACACACACACACACCAGAATTTCAGAACTGAAGCTAAACTGTAACTGCCCAAAGCAAGTATTTTACCTATCTGTATTAGCCAATTTGAATTTATTGCCATATGCAGACACATTTGTTGATTTGATACTTTAAAAATCTTTAAGCACAACATCTGCCTCTCACGATGCACTCACTTGCTTAGAGAAGGAGAGAGGCAAAGACGATGTAGATAACAAGCAGAGACGATAAGGATAAAAGTTCAAAAAATGCTGATTTACCGCAGATAACTCTTCCATTGGTATTGAATCAACCAACGGAAGGTCACGCACAATATTGGCTCAAAACAACTTGTGTTACTTGAAGTGCAGGTGAAGTGCTATACTCCTCCGAAGGTTAGATAGCATCTTTAAGATTGATATCATTTCCTGGACAAATCATTTTATCTCTTGTTCTGTTGTGTTTGTAGCTCGGTGAAGCCGTAGCTGTTTGTTTCAGCTCACGGGAAGAATGATCATGTTTGAATCTGGTCTGGGGCTTTTGTGGAGTTTGTATGTTTTTCCCATATTTGCATGAGTTTTCTCCCGGTACTCTGGTTTCCTTCCACAGTCCAAAGACATGCGTGGTAGGCTAATTAGGGACTCTATCTTGCCCACAGGTATGAGTGTTTGAGTGAATGTTAGGAAAATGATATGCACATCCTGCAATGGACTGGTGAGCTGTCCGTGATGTGTCCCTGCCTTTTGCTCATAGTCAGCTGGGATAAACCCCAGCTCCCCCACAACCAGTTTCTTAGTAGGTTAAATATGGTATGAATGGACAATTTGTATTGAACTGATATCATATTGTTTTTTTTCTCTTTTTATTTATTTATTTATTTATTTGAAAATGTTTTTGCAATGATTACATGCCAGCTTGAAGTCAGCTAATTATGAAAAAATAATCTTCACATGAAACAAAATAATGCATGTTTTTTTATGATAGCAAATAAGGATCATTATTATTTTGAGCATCTGAAAAAAAATTTGTGCGCACAGATATAATCTGTACATGTGTAAAGAAGTTTTGTTGGTGTTGAAATATTTTGTGATTGTGTAAAAACATTTTGTGCACAGAGACATAATTTTCGCATGTAAAAGGTATTTGGGTGGTAGAAATAGTTTGTGTATGTGAAATTAAAACATTTGCCGGAATATTTTCAACAGAAAGGTTTCACAAAGGTTACACAAACCCGGGGAGAATGTGCAAATTCCACACAAATAGGCCTTGGGCCGGATTCAAACCCACAACCTTCATGCTGTGAGGCAGCAGTGCTAACCAATCAATATCTAATCTATATAATGCACCACATTATACATTTTTAAAAAATGGTCTTGATATATAATGATGTACTGAATAATAACTAGATAATAACTGGTGCTCTGGCACACACATACACACACAATGCAGAATTCAAAAACTGAAATTTCACTGTACCTCACCAAAAGCAAGCGTGTGACCTACCTGTATCAGCCAATTTGAATTTGTGTAAACATATATTGATTTGATATTTGTTCCATCCCCAAACCCAACACCTGCCTCACAAAATCCACTTACTTACTTGAGGAAAAGAAGCGTAGACAATGCAGATAAAGAGGCATAGAAGGTAAAGATAAAGAAATACTGATTTACTGCACCCAACTCCACCAGTATTTTATACCAATAAGACATTTTACATAATAATTCCATGACGCAGATTTTGTTGCTTGATGTCTAGATGAGGCATAATATTTCCCTTACGGTTCGCTATAATCATGAAGAGCAGGGTCATTTGTTGAATCAGTCATTTTACTTCTTGTTTCGTTGGAGTGCATTAGCTAGGACTTTTCTCACACGGAGAAATGTGTGAGTGACTCAGGGTAAGGGACCTCTCTGTGTGGAGTTTGCATGTTCTCCCCGAGTTTGCATGGGCTTACTCTGGATATTCTGGTTTCCTCCCAAAGTACAAAGGCTCTTTAAATTGCCCGTAGGTATGAGTATGTATGTGAGTGGTGTACGATCCCTGTGATGGACTGGTGTACTGTCTTGGTGTGTTCCTGCCTCTCTCCCATTGCATGCTGGGACAGGCTGTAGCCTCCTTGCGACCTTGTCTGGGAATTCTGTAGGTGGGTCTAATAATGTGTGGATGGATTTTTTTTTTTTTTTTTTTTGTGCCTTATTGATATCATATTGTGTTGTTTCACTGTTTAATTGCTGAAAATGTTCTTGTCATGATCACTTGCTACTTGCCAGCTTAAAGTCAGCTTATATTAAAAATCATTTTCACACAGAACAAAATAATGCATGTTGTCAGGTCATTGCTTGGAACCTTTAATTTGACTCATTTGTGTGTTTGTGATCATTGACTGTTGATAAATATGAACTAAATATGAACTTATTTATAATGTAACATTTAGTATTTGATTATTTTCTCCTGCTGAACTGCTTTAGTTGCAAAATCTTATTTTACTTGTGGAACCGTTGTTATAGGTTGTCTAAGTAAAAACATTTCAAAGAAGTTTCATTTGAAAAGATTCATTCTATATTGTTTTGAATTAATCAAAAATATTCAAATAAACTAATTTTAATAATTAAATGTTTCAATGTAGTTCTGGTTATTTTGAATGGTTGCAATAAATGACTATGTTCACATATCTTCATTAGACGGCTTCTTTCGGCGATCTCGAGCTGAAGTCCGAAGCTTTTTAAGAGCATTCCTTTTACCGAACAGTAATACAGGATGAAATCCGTAGGTATGACTTACTTCAAGCTGCCCTCTAGTGTTTCAAATAAACAAAAACCGATTGCTCCGAATGACGTCATGATTCGGCCGATTATCCCTTTCCCTTCTTTCTTACGTTTTTGTGTTATATCAGTGCTCCTTAGTTATTTCAGTGTTTGCTATGTCTTCAAGGCACTTGATATGCACAGCATCTTTCAGCATTTTATTTACTCTGGAGGGCAGTAATTTGACACAAAAACAAATGTAATATTATTTTTCAGGCTCTATCGCCCACACAACCCTAGTCAGGAAGAGGTAATTTAGGTTATGGGTGGATGGATATTATTTTTTACATGATACGTTCTGAATAACAACTTGTGCCAACTCCAGAAAAGGTAATTTTATTGTGTTCATTTGCCACAGTGAGGTTCTGAATGCATATTTGCATGATGTACCCAGGGGCGTAATTTAACTGGGAGTTGGGGGGGACGGAGACACGGCCTTTATGACAATTAGTCCTGGCTAGTTCTCAATCATTTTCCTTCATCGACGCGTTCTCCAATTATCGTAACTGGCAACTGAAGACACCGTTCCTCTCCATACGCGATCTAACAGCATCCAGCGATGATACGGTGGGGTAAATTAAGTTCAGAAAATTAATTTACTGCTTGCCTGAGAGTCGACAGGTAAGCAATGTTGATTTAAACACAGCAAATAGGCATCCAGATGACCGATTGCCGTCTTATTTAATCGGAGAGAACAAGCAGCACCTGTTCAGTATGGACAGCACTTAACACGTTGACTGCCGACTACGAGATAACTCGTAATGGCGGGTCAGGGCCAGCGCTAGACTTGAAAGTTCGGGGGAAATTATCCATCCCTTTATTGACTACAATTAGTCCTGGCTAATTCTAGATGTTTTTCCTTTATAAACACGTTTTCCAATTCAAGAATAATCAAGTGGCAATTGAAGACACGGCTTCTCTCCCCCGTGCGATCTAACAGCAAATAATGGGCTACATTCAGTAGAGAAAATAATTTAATTATAATTAGGTCTAAGCACTGGCACTCAGCAACGGTATTTTTTTTTTTTTTTTTCCAGCGAGAGCGGCATTGCAGAACTCATTTGCGAATGAAAGTAATTCTGGTGACAAGTACGTGGTTTCCTCCGTTTACATTTTCCAGTCTGACAGCTGTCTATTTTTTACAGCAAGTTGCGTGACCATGCTGCGTAAACAACTGCGGTCAAGCCAGCCTCCACTCCGGAAAACACGGTCAAGCCAGCCCTCACACATTTAAGTGGTGTGCGAATAAACGCGGCATTACGGTAACAGCGCGTCTAGACTGATTTCAAATTTTCAAAATAAAAGCTGGCAAACAAAATGCGTTATGTCAATCAGGAATTAGTTAATTCAGAAAGAAATAGAAACTGCATTAATGACTGCAATAAAAAGAATAAATACGAAACTGAATAATTAATTCAAAATTAATACTAATTTAAAAACAAGATTAAGATGATCAGGTAATATTCTGAGGAAGTATTTCAGAGCTAAAACGCCCTTTGAAATATCATGTATTTTTTCCCGAATTTGCTCGAATTTCACACTAGAATTAAAAATTTTGTGTTGCCACAGAATACTTTCTCTGCAGCATCAGAGTAAACCACCTCACAGAGTTACGCAGAGAATATCATGACATTCTGATGTGACATTTCAAAATTATATTCCTCTAAAATATCATACATTTTTGTTGTGGTCTCTCTAATTTCAGATTAGAATTAAAGGGAAACTCCCCACTGCCACGGACTGATTTCACTAATGCATGATAGAACACCACAGAAGTCAGTACATTCTGATGTGATATTTCAAAATTAAAGCCTGCAAAACATCATAAATATGTTGTTTTCCCTTCAAATTTGGATTAGAGTGAAAAGAAAATTCCATGTTGCCACAGAATGATTTCACTACAGCGTGATAGAACAGTATCATAGAGTGTCACTCAGAGGATATCAAGGTATTCTGATGTGACATTTTGAAATAAAAGGCCTCTGAAAGATCATGTAGTTTTTGCTGTGTTCAGTGGAAATTCAGATGAGAATTAAGTGAAAACTCCCTGTTGTCACAGAATGATTTCACTAAAGCATGATACAACAGTACTTCACAGTGTCACTCAGCGGACATCAGGACATTCTGATGTGGCATTTCAAAATTAAAGCCCTTTGAAATAGATTGTGATTTTACCTACATTGAGTGGAAATTCAAATTGGAATAAAGCAAAAGCTCCCTGTTGTCACAGAGTAATTTCCCTACAGCATGACAGTACAGTACCTCAGAGTGTCACTCAGCAGATATCAGGACATTCTGATGTGGCATTTCAAAATTAAAGCCCTTTGAAATAGAAACAAATTTTTGCTGTGTTCAGTGGAAATTCAGATTAGAATTAAGTGAAAACTCCCTGTTGTCACAGACTGATTTTACTACAGCATGATACTACAGTACTTCACAATGTCACTCAGCATATATCAGGACATTCTGATGTGGCATTTCAAAATAAAAGCCCTTGGAAATATCATGTATTTTTTGCTGTGTTCAGTGGAAATTCAGGTTAAAATTAATTGAAAACTCCTGGTTGTCACTGGCTGATTTCACTAGAATATGATAGTACAGTACCTCACAGTGTCACTCAGGGAATATCAGGACATTCTGATGTGGCATTTCAAAATTAAAGCCCTTTGAAATAGAATGTAATTTTACCTACGTTGAGTGGAAATTCAAATTGGAATTAAGCAAAAACTCCCTGTTGTCACAGAGTAATTTCACAACAGCATGACGGTACGGTACCTCACAGTGTCACTCAGCGGATATCAGGACATTCTGATGTGGCATTTCAAAATTAAAGCCCTTTGAAATAGATTGTAATTTTATCTATGTTGAGTGGAAATTCAGATTAGAATTAAGTGAAAACTCCCTGTTGTCACACACTGATTTTACTACAGCATGATAGTACCGTACCTTATAGTGTCACTCAGCGGATATCAGGACATTCTGATGTGGCATTTCAAAATTAAAGCCCTTTGAAATAGATTGTAATTTTACCTAAAGTGGAAATTCAAATTGGAATTAAGCAATAACTCCCTGTTGTCACAGAGTAATTTCACTACAGCATGACAGTACAGTACCTCAGAGTGTCACTCAGCAGATATCAGGACATTCTGATGTGGCATTTCAAAAAAGCCCTTTAAAGATTGTAATTTTACCCTTTATCTTGAAATTTTTTTTGATTTAATTGAAAAGAGTTGTGTTCAGTGGAATTCAGGTTACAATTAAGAGAAGACTCAGTTGCCGCAGACTAATTTCAATGCAGCAATATCAGTAAGTGTCACTCAGCGGATATCAGGATTCTGATGAAGCAAAAATAACTCCCTGTTGTCACCAAGTAATTTCACTAATAAGCATGACAGTACAGTACCTCATAATGTCACTACTGTGTGTCATTTCAGCGGATATCAGGACATTCTGATGTGGCATTTCAAAATTAAAGCACAAAATAGATTGTAATTTTACCTATTTTGGTGGAAATTCAGATTAGAAAAGTGAAAATTCCCCAGTTGTCACACACACTGATTTTACTACAGCATGATAGTACCATACCTCATAGTGTCACTCAGCGGATATCAGGACATTCAGATGTGGCATTTCAAAATTAAAGCCCTTTGAAATATTGGAATGTCAAACTTCATTTGTGTTGCAAAAGTGGAAATTCAGGTTACAATGCGTTTCCAAGAAGACTCAATTGCCGTTATTCAGACTAATTTCAATGCAGCATGTGATGGAAACTCTCCTTTGCAGATGTGACCCAATCCTTTTTGTGATGACCCCCATTCAAGGCTTTATAATGCAGGAAGACATCAGGACATTCTGATGTGGCACTTCAAAACAAAAGGCCTTTGAAATATTGTGCATTTTTTGAAACCATGGAAATTCCCAGAAATTAGATTTTGAATTAAAGCACTTGATTATTATCTCCCACAGTTTATTTTCCCATCACGTGACTATAAACCATTGCAAAAGTGTTATTCAGACTGTATCACAAAATTGCACAAATATTGTGCTTCAGAAAATGGCATGTGTTCTCAAACTCAGTGAATCCCATCTTATTTCAGATAAATTTCCTTTTTCCACAGGACAGTTTCATAACAATAGCATTGAGCTGGAGCATCTGGCCTTTGACAACAGATGCATTAAGTTCCACTTCATGGCTAGAGAGCTGTACATCCCAGAAACATGAAGGAATCAATGGCAGAAGCAGTGATGTTGAATATGGGGAGGATACACACCCTCCCCAGAGTCCATTCCATTCCCATTCCTTCATGTTTTCTGGGATTGATACAGCTCCAAGTTGTTAACAATGCATACCTCAACCAGATGCTCCAGCTCAATGCTATTGTGAAGTGAAACTATCCTGTGGAAAAAGGAAATTTATCTGAAATAAGAGGGATCTCAGTAGAGAACACATGCCATTTTCAAGCAGCAACAATATGAAAATTGAATGTTGTGATACAGTCTGAGTAACACTTTGCAATGGTTTATAGTCTTTGATGGGAAAATAAACTTTGGGTTTAACAATAACCCTTTAATTCTAAAATGAAAATAGAGGGAACATAAAAAAATGCACAATATTTCTTTTAATTTTGAAGTGCCACATCAGAATGTCCTGATGTCTTCAGTGACATATGAGGTACTGTTCCATCATGCTGCATTGAAATTAGTCTGTGGCAACTGGAGTCTTCTCTTAATTGTAACCTGAATTTCCACTGAACACAGCAAAAGTTTGTTTCTATTTCAAAGGGCTTTAATTTTGAAATGCCACATCAGAATGTCCTGATATCCGCTGAGTGACACTGTGAGGTACTGTAGTATCATGCTGTAGTGAAATCATTCTGTGACAACAGGGAGTTTTCACTTAATTCTAATCTGAATTTCCACTCAACATAGGTAAAATTACAATCTATTTCAAAGGGCTTTAATTTTGAAATGCCACATCAGAATGTCCTGATATTCCCTGAGTGACACTGTGAGGTACTGTACTGTCATGCTGTAGTGAAATTACTCTGTGACAACAGGGAGTTATCGCTTAATTCCAATCTGAATTTCCACTCAACGTAGGTAAAATTTCAATCTATTTCAAAGGGCTTTAATTTTGAAATGTCACATCAGAATGTCCTGATATTCCCTGAGTGACACTGTGAGGTACTGTACTGTCATGCTGTAGTGAAATTACTCTGTGACAACAGGGAGTTTTCACTTAATTCTAATCTGAATTTCCACTCAACATAGGTAATATTACAATCTATTTTAAAGTGCTTTAATTTCGAAATGCCACATCAGAATGTCCTGATATCTGCTGAGTGACACTATGAGGTATGGTACTATCATGCTGTAGTAAAATCAGTGTGTGACAACAGGGAGTTTTCACTTAATTCTAATCTGAATTTCCACTCAACATAGGTAAAATTACAATCTATTTCAAAGGGCTTTAATTTTGAAATGCCACATCAGAATGTCCTGATATCTGCTGAGTGACACTCTGAGGTACTGTACTGTCATGCTGTAGTGAAATTACTCTGTGACAACAGGGAGTTATTGATTAATTCCAATTTGAATTTCCACTCAACATAGGTAAAATTACAATCTATTTCAAAGGGCTTTAATTTTGAAATGCCACATCAGAATGTCCTGATATCCGTTGAGTGACACTATGAGGTACGGTACTATCATGCTGTAGTAAAATCAGTGTGTGACAACAGGGAGTTTTCACTTAATTCTAATCTGAATTTCCACTAAACATAGGTAAAATTACAATCTATTTCAAAGGGCTTTAATTTTGAAATGCCACATCAGAATGTCCTGATATCCGCTGAGTGACACTGTGAGGTACTGTACCGTCATGCTGTAGTGAAATTACTCTGTGACAACAGGGAGTTTTTGCTTAATTCCAATTTGAATTTCCACTAAACATAGGTAAAATTACAATCTATTTTAAAGGGCTTTAATTTTGAAATGCCACATCAGAATGTCCTGATATTCGCTGAGTGACACTGTGAGGTACTGTAGTATCATACTGTAGTGAAATCAGTCTGTGACAACAGGGAGTTTTCACTTAATTCTAATCTGAATTTCCACTGAACACAGCAAAAAATACATGATATTTCAAAGGGCTTTAATTTTGAAATGCCACATCAGAATGTCCTGATATCCGCTGAGTGACATTATGAGGTACTGTACTATCATGCTGTAGTAAAATCAGTGTGTGACAACAGGGAGTTTTCACTTAATTCTAATCTGAATTTCCACTGAACACAGCAAAAAATACATGATATTTCAGAGGGCTTTAATTTTGAAATGCCACATCAGAATGTCCTGATATTCCCTAAGTGACACTCTGAGGTACTGTTCTGTCATGCTGTAGTGAAATTACTCTGTGACAACAGGGAGTTATCGCTTAATTCCAATTTGAATTTCCACTAAACATAGGTAAAATTACAATCTATTTCAAAGGGCTTTAATTTTGAAATGCCACATCAGAATGCCCTGATATTCGCTGAGTGACACTGTGAGGTACTGTAGTATCATACTGTAGTGAAATCAGTCTGTGACAACAGGTAGTTTTCACTTAATTCTAATCTGAATTTCCACTGAACACAGCAAAAAATACATGATATTTCAAAGGGCTTTAATTTTGAAATGCCACTTCAGAATGTCCTGATATCCGCTGAGTGACACTGTGAGGTACCGTACCGTCATGCTGTTGTGAAATTACTCTGTGACAACAGGGAGTTTTTGCTTAATTCCAATTTGAATTTCCACTCAACATAGGTAAAATTACATTCTATTTCAAAGGGCTTTAATTTTGAAATGCCACATCAGAATGTCCTGATATCCGCTGAGTGACACTGTGAGGTACTGTACTATCATATTCTAGTGAAATCAGCCAGTGACAACCAGGAGTTTTCAATTAATTTTAACCTGAATTTCCACTGAACACAGCAAAAAATACATGATATTTCCAAGGGCTTTTATTTTGAAATGCCACATCAGAATGTCCTGATATATGCTGAGTGACATTGTGAAGTACTGTAGTATCATGCTGTAGTAAAATCAGTCTGTGACAACAGGGAGTTTTCACTTAATTCTAATCTGAATTTCCACTGAACACAGCAAAAATTTATTTCTATTTCAAAGAGCTTTAATTTTGAAATGCCACATCAGAATGTCCTGATATCTGCTGAGTGACACTCTGAGGTACTGTACTGTCATGCTGTAGGGAAATTACTCTGTGACAACAGGGAGTTTTTGCTTTATTCCAATTTGAATTTCCACTCAATATAGGTAAAATCACAATCTATTTCAAAGGGCTTTAATTTTGAAATGCCACATCAGAATGTCCTGATGTCCGCTGAGTGACACTGTGAAGTACTGTTGTATCATGCTTTAGTGAAATCATTCTGTGACAACAGGGAGTTTTCACTTAATTCTCATCTGAATTTCCACTGAACACAGCAAAAACTACATGATCTTTCAGAGGCCTTTTATTTCAAAATGTCACATCAGAATACCTTGATATCCTCTGAGTGACACTCTATGATACTGTTCTATCACGCTGTAGTGAAATCATTCTGTGGCAACATGGAATTTTCTTTTCACTCTAATCCAAATTTGGAGGGAAAACAACATATTTATGATGTTTTGCAGGCTTTAATTTTGAAATATCACATCAGAATGTACTGACTTCTGTGGTGTTCTATCATGCATTAGTGAAATCAGTCCGTGGCAGTGGGGAGTTTCCCTTTAATTCTAATCTGAAATTAGAGAGACCACAACAAAAATGTATGATATTTTAGAGGAATATAATTTTGAAATGTCACATCAGAATGTCATGATATTCTCTGCGTAACTCTGTGAGGTGGTTTACTCTGATGCTGCAGAGAAAGTATTCTGTGGCAACACAAAATTTTTAATTCTAGTGTGAAATTCGAGCAAATTAGGAAAAAAATACATGATATTTCAAAGGGCGTTTTAGCTCTGAAATACTTCCTCAGAATATTACCTGATCATCTTAATCTTGTTTTTAAATTAGTATTAATTTTGAATTAATTATTCAGTTTCGTATTTATTCTTTTTATTGCAGTCATTAATGCAGTTTCTATTTCTTTCTGAATTAACTAATTCCTGATTGACATAACGCATTTTGTTTGCCAGCTTTTATTTTGAAAATTTGAAATCAGTCTAGACGCGCTGTTACCGTAATGCCGCGTTTATTCGCACACCACTTAAATGTGTGAGGGCTGGCTTGACCGTGTTTTCCGGAGTGGAGGCTGGCTTGACCGCAGTTGTTTACGCAGCATGGTCACGCAACTTGCTGTAAAAAATAGACAGCTGTCAGACTGGAAAATGTAAACGGAGGAAACCACGTACTTGTCACCAGAATTACTTTCATTCGCAAATGAGTTCTGCAATGCCGCTCTCGCTGGAAAAAAAAAAAATACCGTTGCTGAGTGCCAGTGCTTAGACCTAATTATAATTAAATTATTTTCTCTACTGAATGTAGCCCATTATTTGCTGTTAGATCGCACGGGGGAGAGAAGCCGTGTCTTCAATTGCCACTTGATTATTCTTGAATTGGAAAACGTGTTTATAAAGGAAAAACATCTAGAATTAGCCAGGACTAACTGTAGTCAATAAAGGGATGGATAATTTCCCCCGAATTTTCAAGTCTAGCGCTGGCCCGGACCCGCCATTACGAGTTATCTCGTAGTCGGCAGTCAACGTGTTAAAGAGTAGAGTTAAATCGCATATGGAGAGGAACCGTGTCTTCAGTTGCCAATTACGATAATTGGAAAACCCGTCGATGAAGGAAAATGATTGAGAACTGGCCAGGACTAATTGTCATAAAGGCCGTGTCTCCGTCTCCCCCAACTCCCAGTTAAATTACGCCCCTGGATGTACCTTATTCACAGTGGCGTCTCTAAAACTGATAATTCGTGGGGCCCGGATCATGCCTTCATGTCAATGATTATTCCTGGCTTGTACTCAGTTATTTTCCGTCATTAACATGTTTTCCAATTATGACAGTAATCCTCTGGCTATCGAAGTTACGGTTTCTCTCTCCATGCGATCTATTGATGACTAAATAATGGGCTAAATTCAGATCAAAAAAATTATTTAGGCTACTCAAAAATAGGCCAATGCTTCATGAAAGACAAACTGCTCTGAAACGTCTGTGCTACCTTTTCCACACATCAAGTGATTTAACTTGCGCTTCATGATCATTTTGTTCAAATAAAATAAAAGACCATTTGAAACGTCTGTGTGCAATTCTGAATAACGCTGATTTAAATGCACGAAATTAGGCGTCCAGATTAATGATTGTCGTTGTACCGAAATGCACCGTATCGTACCGGCGTGTTCTTGGAGCGAATCTATTGCTCAGTCCCTCAAGGAAGTTGCATGTCGCGATTGCAACTATTAACGCAAATTTAGCCAATCCACGCAAATTTTTCGCGGACAAAAAAAAAAGAAAATGAATCGCCAAGACATCGCAGCTTTCATTGCCACTTTTTGAAAAAGCTACAGCAAAATCGGCCAAAAAATCAATAAAACAATAGAAAAGCCTGGAAAATCCTGGAAGGATTGTTTGTCAATTATGAGAATGATTGAGTGCAAGTCAGGGTTAATAATTGTTTTAAGGGGAAGCTCTAGGCCCCACCAATCTTCAGTCCTAGAGACGCCCCTGCTTATTCATATTGATGACAAGAAACCCCTGTCCTTGAAACTAAAATAATAACCTTTCCACAGTTTTCATTTGACCAGTTTTATGAATAATTACTGGGCTGAGGTTATATCCATGCAGTTTTAAAATGAGTGACTCCTGCCATTGCAACATTCTAAAGTCAGTGATGTCACAGTTGAGCTTCTACTGAAGAACTAGTGGTGAAGAAGTCGCTGCACAGTTTCATGACATCACAGAATCCTGTGGAATTCAGCCACCTATTTCACCCTTTGAGTGCACCAGGTGTTGAGCAGTCATGGTTTTTTATATTCCTGTGTGGCTGCTCTCGCTGGTCCTGGCTCTTCCGTTGACCAGCGCTTGTTTGCAGTGTGACCGGCAGGTTAGGCACATGCACGAGGACTACCTGCTCAGCTCTGCTTATGCAAGCGTGGAGGATCAGATCGAACTGAAGAAGATCATCGACCACACCTACTACCTCTACCAAGTGACAAGCAATCGCTACCATGGCGTCATTGGTGCGTATTCAGTGTCAAGTGACCTTACAGTGATGTTTCCGTGTTTATTATGTTCATTTTTTTTTTTTTAATTAGAAACAAATGACCACACTTTAAGTCATTTTGATTCCAAGAAATCATTATCTGCCCCAGTTTATGGTGACTCCATGTGATCTAGACCTGAGGTTACTCTCGAGCAAATTGGAACTGATCTCCACACACTGAGCCCTTGTGCGATGCTCAGGTTAAAGTTATCAGTATTCACAACACAAAAATCAAAGTCACAGTTACTACATCACTTTTTATAATATGTCCTTAATCTGAACCTCCATCGCTACGTGGGAATTTATATTTTCATTGACTGCGCCTTATACCCTCACTCACAAACACACATACACATTTCTTGTCCAAAAAAGTGAACAGAACTCAAGGATTAACGTATGTCACTTTGGATAACTGTTAAGTAAATGTGATGCTACATTAATGCCACTTGGTCTCACAGAATGACACTGCGATACAGGGCATATTTAGTTCCTGAACATGAAATGGTCTGTTGTGTTTTGTTTGCTCCAGACCCCACCACTCTGTACAGAGCGAGAACCGAGTACCACAGCGAGTTCCACAAGTTCCTGAGGAGGCCCGTTGTGGGTGAGCTGGGGAATCCGGGTCGAACGAGGGCCTCGTACTTATTGCTTATCTTCCAAAGTCTTCCTATCTTTACTTCTGACCTTATCGTGTGCTTAACTCCACCAATCAGAGAAACGTGACATTAAAGTAAGACAAGATGGGGGGGGTTGATGAACCAGAAGTCATTTACGTAACTTAGATTTGTGCTTTTGGTCTCGACGTTCCCCAATGCATGTGACCTTGGGGAAACCGCTACTCTTATTTCCTAACAGACGTAACAGGTTAGAATCTCCATTGGAGGCAGACCTCGATCAAATTCAGGGTCAGACACCAGAGAGGATAGAAAAAAGTGAAATATAAGCAATGGAATGAGACACAGGTCAAAGGTCATAACAACAGCCACCCGAGAAAGGACAGAGGTTTTGCCAAAGTTTTGTGAAACTACTGGATTAGCTCAGTTGGTTAAGGCGCCGCATTGCAGAGCAGTAGTTATCACCACGATCCAGGTTTGAATCCCAGCCGGCAGAAGTTGGTAGCCTTTTCAGAGCAGCACACTATTGGCTTCGGGCTGCAGGGAATTAAATTGGGAGGGACTGCCGGTTTGGGATTATTTAATTACAGCATTGTTTGTGGCTCAAGCGCCTCCTGTTGGCCAGCTGGGCGCTCGTCAGTAAAATTCTAAGCTTGCTCATGTTCGAGTATCCTCCGCCTCATTTTGAACTTTTGAGCTTTGAGTGTATAAAGAAGCAGCAGCTGACAGACGAACCGCAAACTGTCTCACTCTTCCGAAATGGCAACATGGATGGGGTCGCATACGAGCAAGCTTGTGTGCATAGTTTGCTAATTGGGCATTCCAGATTCGGGTGGGATTGGAGATGCCAAACTTTTTGTTTAAAAAAAAAAAGGGTTTTAAGTGAGAGAAATTTATTTGCCCCCTCACACACACACACACACACACACACAAACACACAAACACTAACTGCTCTAAATGCGCAGGGCTGGTGTCCATTCTAACAGGGTCTTCTAGTGGAAACCATCAAACAGGTGTGTCTGAGAACAATGATGCAACCATGATCTCTGTGCGTTTCACCGAATTGTTGTCCTCAATGCTCCATCTCTGTGAGCAAATCACACCTCGGCAAGGATTTTAAATATACCGTATCAACTGATTTGGCACTGTTTACATTCCCCGTGTTTATGAGAAAAAGAAATACTTTTGTCCTGAAAAAGTGACTGCAGGATTTTAGTGTTTCTATTAAAACATTTCCAGTGGTCTTACTTTTTTCTGGTGTCAAGAGATAACTTCTCTTTTTAATATTTATTTATTTCTGAGTCTGTAATATGATGCGACCAATCGAAACGTTCTTTGTTCTTTGAATCGTTTCTTTGTTGGTTCAGAGGACAAACTGTTTGAGACTATCCTGATAATGGAGAAAGGCAGATCGATCCTGGAGAAACACCTACAAGCCTTCTCCCGCACAGGTAAGATCAACTGTGAGGCGACAGGGTAGCCTAGTGGTAGATTACGTGAATGGCAACTGTAGAACCTGACTTGCATCTGGAGAGATTAAGTATGGACAGCACATTCTCATTCCCACTTGTCATACAACCCCATTTCCAAAAAAGCTGGGACATTATATAAAATGTAAATAAAAAACTGAATGCAATGATTTACATATCATTCAAGCTATTTGAAATTAATACAAAGACAACAGATCAGATGTTGGTACTGAGAAATGTTATTGTTTTTTTTTTTTAAATAATATGCTGGTTTTGAATTTGATGCAAGCAACATATTTAAAAAATGTTGCAACAGGGGAATTTTTACCATTGTGTTGCATCACCTCCTCTTTTAACAACACTCTCTAAAGTGTTTGGGAACTGAGGACACTAACTGCAGTTTTGACAGCAAAATGTTCTCTCATTCTTGGTTGATGTCGGATCTCAGCTGCTTAACACTTTGTGGATTATTTTGTCCAATTTTTTAACACCCAGACTCTTTTACTATGGAGCCAAGTCATTGTAGTGCATGCAGGATGTGGTGTTTGCCATTGTCTTGCTGAAATAAGCAAGACCTTCCCTGAAAAAGACTTCTGGGTGGCAGTATATTTTGCTCCAAAAGCTGTGTATATCAATCAGCATTAATGTTATCTTCATAGATGTGTGAGTTAACCCATGCCCTGTGCACCAATGCACTCTCATACTATCATGGTGGCTTTTGAACCTTGTGCTGATAACAAGCCGGATGGTCCCTCTCCTCTTCAGCCCGGAGGACGTATTGTCCATGATTTCTTAAAAGAATTTCATGTTTTGATTTGTCAGACTACAAGACAGTTTTCTTCTTTGCTTCAGTCCATCTTAAATGAGCTTGGGCCCAGAGAAGGTGGCAGCATTTCTGCATCTTGTTTTAATACGGTTTTATCTTCACATGGCAGAGTTAAAAGTTTCATTTGTGGATCAAACAACAAACAGTGTTCACTGACAATGGTCTACAGAAGTGTTCCTGAGCCCCTGCAGTGATTTCCAGGACTGAATCCTGCCGGCTTTCACTGCAGTACCGCCTGAGGGCCTGATGATCGTGCCCATTCAATATTAGCTTTTGGTCTTGTCCCCCACGCACAGAGATTTCTACGGGTTCTTTGAATCTTTTAATGATATGTACCATAGAGAATGAAATCCCCAATTTTTTTGCATTTTTACTTCGAGAAACATTATTCTTAAATTGTTGAAATATTTCTCCATGCAGTCTTTCACAGAGTGATGAAGCCCTCGCCATCTTTACTTCTGAAAGACTTGTTATTCATTCATGTTACTCACCTGTTGCCAGTAAACCTAATTAGCTCTGAGGTGTTCCACCAGGTGTATTTTTTAAAGCACCATTCAAAATTTCCAGTCTTTTGTTGAACCTGTCCCAACTTCTTTGAAACGTGTTGCTGGCATCAAATTGAAATTGAGCAGATATTTTTCCAAAACCAGAAAAAAAATTCAGTTTCATCATTTAATATGCTGTCTATTTACTATTTTTCGATTAAATATAGGGTTTTAGTGATTTACAATCATTGCATTCAGGCTTTATTTACATTTTGTGCTGTGTCCCAACTTTTTGGGAAATGGGGTTGTATATTGACGGCATCCTTATTTGATGTTTAAGGTTAGGGTTCAGGTTAGGGGTTTGGGGTTGGGAAGGGAAAGTAGAGTTTGTTTTAAATTGGCGTCTAATCAGGCCCCGTTTTTCGTCATATTTCTACGCTTGGTCAGGTAGCATCACTATATAACGAGTCGGGATGAGACTGGGCTCATTTGGAAAATTTCAGTTGTTGGGCCCTTCAGCACGACCCTTGACCCGTCAGCCGCTCCAGGGAATTCACTTCATTTTTTCTCTCACCTCCTTGTGTAAAGCTGTTTTCACTGACATTTCTCTCTGGCAGGGTTGGGTTCAATTACTTTTTTCAATTACAATTACAGTAATTGTAATCAATTACTTTCGTAATTGTAATTTAATTTTAATTGAATTTTTTATAGAAAAGTAATTGTAATTGAACATTCTGTCCAGAAAGTAATTGTAAGCGTAATTGTAATTACAATTGCAATCAATTGTAATTGAAAAAAGTACTTGAACCCAACCCTGCTCTCTGGAGAGCACTAGGTCTTAATGAATTAGAACTTGGTCTTTGCGACCTTCCTGGTTAAAAACTTGTTAAAATACTCAATATCTATAACATAACTGTCCATGTACACAATAGATGGTCTATTTACCCTTATGAAAAATTACTATTGTTCAAAACTATAGTTATCCTATACTTCTGTGCGCTATCGTAAATCGATGATATTTTCGCCACCGTTAGTATTTCTATAGAAGTATTATAGAAAGGCAGAACATAGTAATACCATTGTGCTGCTGACCATAGTAATTCTATAGTTGTTTGAACAATAGTAGTAGTATGATACTGCGGATTATAGTAATACTGTAGTTATAGAAGCAAAACTTATGCTTCAGTTATGCACACAATGGAAATAATTCTATAATGTGGTAGACCATGGTAGTACCACAGTTATATGGATTCCTACTACAGTTATGCCGACTGTAGCAATACCACAGTGGCAATGACCATGTTTTAGAGACTAAAGCAATAGCATTGATACACCATCATAAAGTTGCCCAACTTCTGTTGCTGTTTTCAAAACAATACTTGTTTGTATCGAGAAATTAATACTACATAGTGTACATGTGAAGATGTATAAAACATGCTGTTTATTACTTATAAGTAAATTTAAAAAAAAAAATCACTGAAAAGGGGATCTAGTAACATATCGTCAGTCTAAAAGATAATGCCACTTCGGTCACAGATCAAAATCAAAGTTTCCCAATAAGAGTATTTTGCGTTCTAAAGTAAACTGTGGGTTCTAAGTTGTTCCAGCCAAACAGCGGGTTACTTTCAACTGCTGATAGAAAAATATACCTGGTTTTGGAAGAGCAGGTGAAGCAAATCACCTTTTGTATGTGTGACCCATGTGAAAAATTTACTTCACTGCATGTTTTTAATTGTGTCATATTTTCTCTATGACAGATGTATAGCGATTGTTTATCTTGCCCTATAAATTGCATTCGGTGTATTAATATTTACATACCTAAATAAAGGAAACTGGGCCCACTACGAAACCTGTGACATCCTGTGTTATTACCACTTACACCAAGTCTGGCAGGCATTGTTGACACTGCCTATGATTTTCTAGCTACCTCTTGAAGATCATTAGTTGGTTTAATGATAATATAGTATACTAGTCACCATACAAATGTGAAAGCAGTAGTAATACTGTATCATGCTGGAAAAGTTTTGTTAACACTGCAGTAAGTAGAACAGCTGTACCAATTCTGGAAGCTGTAGTAGTACTGTAATTGTAGGCATGCGTAAAAACTATAGCAATGCTAGTTATAATGTGAAAAGTATACGCATAGTTGTACTGTGAGAGCTATAGTAATATTATGGCTATCTAGAGCTCCAGTAATGCTGCAGTTATAGTGCAAAAGCTAGGATACTGTGGTTATCTATAGTAATATTATAGTTTACTGGAGGGCCATAGTACTACTATATTTATGCTATTAGTAATACTGTAGTAACACAACGCACGTTATGGCAATACTATTGCTATACAATGATACTATACTAATACAATGGTTATACTCTTAAAAACTGTGGTTATACCATATTTATAATGTGATAGTTATAGTATTACTCTAATTATACTCTGCCAGTTATAGTGATAATGTAGTTATACAAGGATGATATAGTAATACTATAGTTATACTCTTAAAAGCTGTAGTCGTACTATACTTACAACGTGACGGCTGAAGTATTACTCTCATTATATTATGCAAACTATTGTAATACTGTAGTTATACTATGAGCACTTTAGTAATACTATGAAATAACAATAGGATATTTTCATAAAGGTATAAAAGCAACTCTGTGTGAGACCAAACACCCAGGTTCAGTTTATCCTTTTTAAAAAGACCTTTTCGCCTAAAAATATATGACTATAATATGAAACTGGGAAATCTGATCCTAGAACAGTAAATCCCAGACTGAGACTCGTAATGAAAAGGGCCAGTAGTCATTAACACTGGCGTGTCAAACCACAGTCCTGGAGAACTGCAGTGTCCCCACGTTTTTGCGATCTTGTTTCGGTCACTAACGACAAAGCACCCCGAGAACAAAATAAGGTAATGTCCAGATACCATCGATTGAGCGTGCACAATAGTAACGCCCCCGATTGGTCTGATGGTTGCCTAGCAGTGACTGAAAGTGAAGAGCCATTGTGAATGGCGATCATATGTTTAACTGTTATGAAGACATTATGGAATGTGCAGAAGATGGGGATGTGACTTCAGTGTTAAACTGTATTGTTCGATCTGTAAACGTACTGTTGACTCAGTGCCTTTTATGGTAAAGGTAAGAGAGTGCATATACAGCAGATTAATCTAATAGGCCTTCCTCAAATATGGTAATTCTATAAGAGTCACAAAATGTACCTCAGGCTGAATAAATTGAAATTTTTGCTCAGTAGACACCCTTTAGCGGCAATGGGATTGGGACACTACTTGGACTGACTACGGCGAAAACAGATCAAAACCCAGCAGATGCTGTAGCTCTCCGGGACGGGAGTTTGGCAACCCTGCTTTTACACTAAGCCTTTGTACTGTTCAAGTAATCTAACTGTACAGAAAAGAAACAAGCATGCTGAATGGATGTTGTTTATATCCATGCAGGTCTTTGTCCAAACAAATGCGGTAAGAACAAACTTTTATTTCTATTAATCATGTTTCCATTTCACTTGTCATCATTGAGGACAGTGACAAATGGACGTACACTCCACTTTAGTGATGTCACTGTGCTTGTGACATTATGCATGACTGATCTCACTGGGGTTACTAAACATTTCCTGTAGTAGTAGTAGTGTGTGTGTGTGTGTGTGTATGTGTGTTCCTACTATTTTTATATAGTTCTGTTGCTGAGAGTTCTGCTTTACTCTGACTGTTGCAGTGTACAGCAATAGTCTGGTGATTGTCTGACTTTGTTCCTGGGTTGAGGTCAACTGCACTGGTAACACTTTACAATAAGGGTACATTAGTTAATGCAGTAATAAACATTCACTACCAATTCACTAACAGTTAACTAATGTATCAAGGAGCTAAATAAGCATTTGGTAACCTTAACTTACAATTTATTAATGCTCTTTGACATCTTTATCATGAAATTGAAAACATCCCTTTAGCATCCCTTAAGAAACAACTCAAACTATCAAACTATTCAATAATGTATAAATTAAAACCTTAGTTAACATGAACACCATCAGTAAATGATTAGTAGATCCATTAGTTTACTGTTAATTAACTGATAGTTAATGCTTCTTACTGCATTAGCTAATGTTAATTAAAGTACCCTTATTGTAAAATACTACTACTGCAATTAAAGTGATAGCTTCACAATCTTGAACAAAGGACTTAATATGTGGTTACCAACGTCTCCAATGCAAATATTCCTTCACAACCCCGTCAATTCAGG
Source organism: Gymnothorax javanicus (assembly GCA_029692085.1). Taxonomy (NCBI): domain Eukaryota; kingdom Metazoa; phylum Chordata; class Actinopteri; order Anguilliformes; family Muraenidae; genus Gymnothorax; species Gymnothorax javanicus. The sequence goes on from CM056194.1 coordinate 84,960,041, forward strand.
AAGTCAAAGTGAAATTGGGCCCTCGAATTGAGGAGAACCCCCTTGATGCTATTTGGGGATGTCTCTACTTCCTGAGCTGAATTTAAGTTTATTTCTTCAACTGAATGTGTGGAAGTGAAACTGGCCTCCAGTTGGAGTCTGTACTCTTACAGGGCTGCTGTACCAGAGGGTGATGGACTGCAGCACCTGTCAATACCAGATGCACACATGTCTATCTCCCGGCAACCAGCGTGACTGCGGGGGTGAGGCTTAGCGTGTTGCAGAACATGTGTGTCCATGGCCTTCGTCAGGATGTCCGCTCTCGAAAAATAGCACAGCCGGAGATCTTCTCACTCGGCCTGTGATCCGGACATACATTATCCTGTTTAATCAAAAACATGATCCTCTTATCTCAGGAAGCCATCGCAAATAAAAATATAAGCTCTTCGCCTTGCTTCCTCCTCCCTCCCTCCTCTCTTTCTCTCTCTCCTTTCCCCATCTTCTCTCTTCCATTTCTCCCATTTATCTCTCTACTTCTTTCTTTCCCTCTCTTCCTTTCCCCCTCTTTCTCTCCCTCTCTCTCCCTCCATTTTGATCACTATGCTAATGGAGGAGTTATATGGAAAGGAGTATCTGTATCGTTTTTCAGTTTTTTTTTTTTTGAAGTGTAAATTAAAAAATTTGACCATTAAAGGACTCGTTATAGGTCAAAGGTCTCCCCCTTTCTCTCTCTCTCTCTCTCTCTCTCTCTCTCTCTCCTCTCTCAATTCAATTCAATATGCTTTTTTGGCATGCATGTCAGGTCGACAATATTTCAAAAGGATCAAGGGCATTACCATTATGATACCTTTGAAAAAATAATATAGAAAAGAAGAAATATACAAATATACAGTACTGTGCAAAAGTCAAAAGGCACATTTAAAGCAATTTTGCCAGGCAAATATGCTTACAAAAACAATGAAATTAACAGTTTCTAATGACTGGGAAATGAATAATACAGAGCTGTAAACTTTAAAAACTAAAACAAATCCATGTTTGGTGTGACTATGCTTCACCCAAAAATTTGGGACACTGTCCTGTTGTGCTATAGTTTTATAAGACAATCGGCTTTTGCTTGTTCCAAGCAGAGTGGAAAACTTGCCACCGTTTTCCTGCTGACTGACAGACTGACTTGCGTCTCTCCCTCCAAGTATTCACAGACAGCCATGATGATGTTGACATCGGGGCTCTGTCGAGACTGTATTATCTGTATCAATTATTTTCAACAAAATTCAAGCGTTTGTTTCTAAAACCATGTTTTAAATCAGCATTTGGAGTTTCAAATATACATTAAATCTTCAGCAACACCAATAACAAAAACAAAAAGTCAACATCTAAAGCCAGATTTAAATGTTACTAAATGTAGGTGCCTATGACTTTAGCACAGTACTGTGTGTTACAGTCAGATTGTGAAACCAGTCATTTCGTGAAATGACCAAAAATCTTTGGTCATTTTGTGAAATGACTGGTTTCACAATCTGACTGAAACAAACATATTCATATACGTACGTAAACAATTTATTTAATAAGACAAAAAATAAGTAAAAAGAACAAGAATATGGCGCATATAACAGTGAACGTGAGTTGTATGTGTGTGTACTGTGTATTGAAGTAATTAATGATTGTTTAGGATCCCTCCCTCCTCTCTCTCTCTCTCTCTCTATCATTCCTTCTTTCTCTTTCAGAGTACCACCTGAGGGCAGAAGAGGGTGATCAGGTGAAGTTAAATTGTTTCCTGCCCTGGCACTCTTTGGTTATGGGGCGTAAGGATTATCAGTACTCCCATCAGCCTGGGCCGGTGAGACACGAGCGCCCGTGTAAAAAAAAATTACGAACACACACACACACGCACACACTATATACAGGCATACACATACGCACACACTTCAAACACACATATACACTGTAACACACCTGGACACAGACACGTGAACTATCAGACACACCCACACACGCTCCACAGTCAAAGATATGCACGTATAGACACATGCATACACACACACACACACATGCACATAAACACACACACACACACACACACTCACCCTCATGTAGTTTGTATAGTTATACTTGTAAGGACATTCTATTGACTTACATTCATTCTGCACAACCTTTCCTGAACCCTAACAGTTACCAAATTATACCTAACCCTGACCCCAAAGCTAACCTAACCTAACTGCAACCCTAACCCTAGCTTCAACCAATAAGCCATAATTCTCAGTAAACTTCTGTGAGGACCAACCAAAAAGCCCTCAAAACCTCACAACACCAGTGGTTCCTAAAGAGTTGGTTCTCAGAATTATAGCTATACAAGTCCACGCATACACACACACACACACACACATACACCCTCTTACACACTCGATGCACAAACATACATACACACCCCTACTAACATACACACTATGTAATCATGAATGCATTATTCCGTGGATATGAATGTATTGATTCAATCCCTGCATTCAGACTTCATGTGAGAGCAGTGGCTCTGGGGTGCTGGTAGTGACCCGCGACTCGAGCATCATGTTAAATCAGCTACGCCTGGACGAGCAGGGCGTGTACCGCTGCCTCTTGCTGGACAGCGAGGGAAATGTCCTGTCCTGCATGCACTACAATCTGACAGGTGAGATCTCACTGTGAAACGCTAATGTTATGGTTGTTTTTGACAAATTGTAATCACTCATAAGTTGTAGTTGACTTGGCCTGTATTTGTCATCCAGTGCACACTCTTATGTTCATGACTATGACTCAACTGATGTGTTATATGAACTATTTGGTATTTCATCTGTGTTCTTTATTCACTGACTGTATGTCTCCTTGGATGGGAGAGCCTGCCCTATAGCTTCATGATGCAATATAGTGCAATACCATGCACAGCACCTGCCCGCCATCCAGCATACAGCCACCGTGCCTCCATCTCTCTCTCTCTCTCTCTCTCTCTCCTCAGTCACTCCGTCTCCCCCAACCACTCCCCGGCACATTCCCACCCTCCCTACCCTTCCTCCCGAGACTGACCACACCCCTCCACCACAAGCGTCCCCGCACAGCGCTCTCATTGGATTTGTTGCCGCGGCGACTGCTCTGGGTCTGACCTGCAGCCTGGCCGTCGTAGTGATCTTCAGGTGAGTGAGTGAGTGAGTGAGTGAGGAACGAGCGAGTGAGTGAGGGAGTGAGTAAGGAAGTGATGAGTCAGTGAGTGAGAGAGTCAGTGAGTCAATGAGTCAGTGAATGAGTGTGCGAATGATTAAGTGAATGAGGGAGTGAGAGAAGGTAAGAGAGAGCAGGAGAGTGAAGAGGAGTGAGGGAATGTGTGATTGAGTGAATGAGTGTGTGAATGAATAACTGAATGAGTAACTGAGTGAGTGAATGATGAAGTAAATAAGTGAGTGATTGAGTGAATTAGTGAGTGGTTTAGTGAGTGGAACATCAGAATAGATCAGGGAGGGATCCTGTTAGCGATGACGCAGTTCTACAGGGGGGATGTGGGCTCGAAAACATATCTTCACTGACGAGTGGAGTAAAAAAAGTGTTGAAACGCTCAAGCGTCAGAGCCATGTACAGACGCATTAAACTAATGAGGGTAAGCGTTCGACTAACGTCACAACAGAGATGCCGACAGGAAACTGCTTTAAACTCAGCTTTTTAAAGCATGAATGTGGCACTGGGCCTCAATTAAAACAAATAAGAGCCACCACACAGGATGCAAAGTGCCGTCGTCGACAACTATTGCAATGACAACACACTAAGTTTGAACAGAACAGACTGAAAAAACAGGACATGGCCCCAAAAACGCAACTTAACTCCCACAGCCAAATTTAAATTGTGGTGTGTGTGTAAAAAAAAAAAAATATATATATATATATATATATATATTTGAGGCAATGTTCCTAATTTGTACTTTTAAAAAGTGCCGTGTCTCTTAGCTTTAGACTATGGTACTTTTATCTCATGTCTTATGGCACTGCTGGATTTGTTTTATCTGAGGTTCATTGCTGCTCACAAGCTTAAAAAGCAACCAGCCGCCCATTGGCAGCTCCAGCCAGTCATCTCTCTCAAACATCACGTCTGCCGTGACCTCAGTCTGGCCGCAGTCCCTGTTTGTTTACTACAGTGCTCTCTGCTAATTGACTATTTTCTGAAAAAGCTCCTATCCAGCTAGCAATATGAGAACTGCACCTGTTAGCAACTGGCACTGCCGATATCATACATAGTTTTCAAAAAATGAAAGCAATTTTTACATGCTCGGGATCCAAGCCCATTATTACGATGATGCGCTCCGGGTAAATATTGAGCAGTGGTTACGGGCATTACTTACAGCGCCTAAACAAACAGAAAATGGTGACATCATGATGCAGTCAGTAGTTTGTCATTCCATCCTGTGCTCTGATTACAGTAAGTCACTTTCTCGGGAAAGATTTGATATGCCCACATTTCCTGAAAATGGTTGAATGTTTGGATGTTTGTTTTTCACGAAACCTACTTGTGTGGGGCTTTTACCTGATACCAAATCACCTGTAATGGACACAAGTGAAGTGTGACTGTGTTGACACCTGGTGATATTTTATTCAATAAGGGCGCTGATACTAACTTTTTTTTAAACAGAAATATCAAAACAGCGACAGGGCATGAGTTTAATTTTGGGACGTGATGTTTTGTTGTAACAGTTCGGTTAATTGACCGAGCATGCTTGAGGGGCTGAGGGGGTGTTTCCTCTTCATGAAGGAGTCGCGGATTAGTCACGGCATCATGATCTAACCGAGATGATGTACACTGCCTGTGCGTAATGGCCAGACTGCTGTGGGAGTTTGTGAGATGTTTGCTATATTGGGATCATGGTCTGAGTCCACAGTCACACTGTCTTTATTGTGTGTCCCTCCCCCCAACTCCCTCTCCCACAGTGTGTGCCTGAAACGCCGAGGGGAGGGGCATCAAGGTCACCGCGGGGGGCAGGAAGTGGAGATGACACAAGTGTTGACTTGCAGCGAATGAGTGACAGACACAAAGAAGAGAGGAGTGAATTTTGTTGGGCAAAACATTTTGCAGCTAATACAGTTTTTTTCCCCCCCTCACTGAGTACTTTGCATTTATTTTCACTCTGTACCCTATACATATGATGTAGACCATAATGGAAAAATGATCAGAGTCACATTTTCACGTTGTGGAGAAATGATGAATTAAAAATTCAAAATGATCTTAGAAACAAAGCACTAAAAAAAATGCAAAAAATATAAAGTATATAAAATATTATCATGATATATAATATTATTATGCATTTTTATAAATAATACAATAATATATAATATATAAAATACAAAAATGCAAAATTTGGATCGTTTTTCCTTTGTGGTCTTCTTGTAATGCTGAATGGAGTCGATAGGAGACGGAGTAATGATAATTATTGGGCCGTTTCCCGGACAGTGCAGGGGACAAAAATAGCTACATGTGCGATTAAAGCGAGCAAAATGTAACTGACCCTAGTCATGTGACCTGTTTTTTTAGTCGTCTAACTGAAAATGGTGTGAGAGGAGGAAGGGTGTGAAATGAGGTGTTAGTGTGCACTTGTGCTGGTTTATCAACTGTGAGTATCTTTTGAAAATCCTGAATAAGACAAAATGAAAAAGTGGAAAGACGTGACTTTCTTTCTGCTTTTATTCATTGACGAATCCCACCGCTAGATAAATCATTTCTTTCAAGGGACAGATTTTCAGAGCTCATACGTGTAGGAGGGGATAGAAGTGCTGAAATGTGCTGATTATTGAGATATATATTTATTTTTCCGGGATTAATATTCCCCGCTGTGCCTCTAATCCGAGATAATCTGCTCTGTCCGCGGGGACGAGAAAGGAAGGGTCGGATTAGCACCTGGAGAGAGGACGACGCTGGGGTGGGGGCAACAGGAAGAGGACGTGGACAAATTCTCATTTTGGGACAAATTTCCATTTTAATCTCGAAACCCTCCCTCCCATCCCTTCGATAAAAGGAGAGAAAGTGGAAAGGTCGGTAATAATCTGACATCTTCCATAAACATCCCTTCAGAGGGGATGACAAGAGAGATTTCTGTTTTTCGCTGCGATTATGGAAATTTTACTCATGTTCACACATCTGTACTTTCTATTGAGATTTACGGCCGATTCTGCACAAGGCAGCAGTTATAACGGATTGAATCGCAGTCGTCATTCTACTCTGATGTCTTTTGCTAATGTTCTATAGGATTCTCGTCATAGAAGTCAAAACATTATGTTGTGTATAACATATATGTACTGCATTCACAACATAAACATTTCCTCTGGCTACTCAAAAAAAAAAAAAAAAACAGCAATTGTGCACAGTAGCAGGCAATTCAGAGCATATACCATCTATTTTAGTTGCATAAAATTCCTTATATCACACAGTGGGTCACTGACAAAACATATTTACACATTGGGCCAAGGATTCATTTATCATCAAGTGCTTCGCTGTTCTCACAGGACATACTGAGGGAGGCATTATCAGTTGTCTAGTGAATGTGGTTTCCATCTGCTGAGAATATGCAGGATGTGCAAATGTTTCATAAAAGCAAGCGGGTTGTCAACATCCTGTCCCAGCAAATTAGCCTCCAACCAAGTAAAATTATACACTTCTTCAGACTATAGAGCATTGAAGTAGCATTTCAAACATCTCATGATGACATTTCATTTTTTTGAAAACTGAACAATGAAAGCCAACCACTAAACTGAAAAAAAAATCCCATCTAAACTGAAAGCCAAACATTTAAGAGTTTAATGACTTAAGTTTCATATGAACATTGGGTTTGAAATCCCAACTTGGCCGCGTAACCAAAGAATGCCCTTGAAGTATTTATTTAGTGGCTACTGACTGACAGGGCAGCGCTGTTTTCTATTGCAGTGCAGTTTTCCGTGTAATAATAGCCATGGACTTCCTGTTTTTGATACGAGGCCTGAGTGAGGTCAGTGGATTTTTATTTTCATCTTCTGAGCCAAAGTAATGAGCAAAATTATTCACTTCTTGTTAAGTATCCGAAGTATTAGGTACATTTTAGAGACAGGAGAGTGGTGAGCACTGTCCTGCGGAATGGCTTGTTCTTGTTTCTCTGATGTGTTATGTGCACACACACACACACACACACACACACATATGCTCAACACACACACACATATATGCAGAGACACCTACACACTCCCGCATAAGCCCAGAAACATACATTTTTCTTCCCCATTCTGAAGAAAAATGCTCAAATTTCAACATACATTTTTATTTTTAACTGTACATCGATCCTTCAGAAAAGTAATTTTAATTAAATTACTGGTTTTCATGGTATTAACCGCTGTTTTCGTGAAAGTTTTTGTTTGTTCCTCATTCTTAAAGAGTCATTTCTCCTCATGTTTCAAACCCACTATCTTCATATGTGAAAGGGTATGGGTTGTGCTTTAACGCCAGTGAGAATTAGTAATGTTTTCCTAACCAAGAGATGATGATGGCATTTAAAGCAGCAAATTACAAAAATCATGTTATGACATAAGTGAAACTCTGTAAGAACCTAAGGCCACACCCTGCTCGATTTGTACATTTTCCGCAGGCTGTCACATGACTGTGATGTCATCTTTTGCTTCAGTGCTCATCCTTCATAAAGGAAATCAGTCTCTTGTTCATCTGCGCGTGTGTGTGTGTGTGTGTGTGTGAATTCCTGCATGTGTATGCGTGTGTACAGGTGTGTGAAAGAGGTAGTGAGCATGTCCGTGTGTGTGTGTGAGAAAGAGAGTTTCAGGCACGCATCTGTGTGTGTAGGCATGTTTCCTCCTGTCATTCGGGCCCTGCCAGCCTCACAAACTGAGAAACAGATACATCCTGTTACCCAAACCTCAGTCTGCACTCACCCCGACACTCATTTACCCCCCCCCCCCCCCCCCACACACACACACACACACATTATTCACCCCCACACACATTCACCCCCTCCACATGCACCCTCATTAACCACCTCCACACATTTACCCCCAGACACACACCTAAACAATTCATACCATGCATGCACACACACACACACACACACACACACACACACACAGACACACACACATACACATCAATTCTTGTACTTCTATCCTTGTGAGTACATTACATTGACTTCCATTCATTCTTTGTGTGTCTCTATAACCTTTCCCTAATCTTTACAATAAGCAACACACGCCTAACCCAAACCCTTACCCTAACTTTAAAGGAGCTGTGGCATGATTACTGTGAATACTCAGAGCTTACTTCCTAAGAAAAAGAATCTGCTAGACTGCAAGTCATGATCTGATTCCATCCTTACCAATCCGTCTTTGTTTTGCATTAATAATTAAAATAAAAATAAATTAAAATAATTATATATTTTAGTTATTTCAGCATTATGCTATTTACTGTATATTAAGGAGCTTTCTATCGAAATTTGAGGATTCAAAGCGCTATTTTTAGCTTTAGCTAAGGGATACAAAGAATGTAAGCTGGTTGTCATCGCCAATAATCATAGAAGAAGAAAAATACCGTTTAGATTATGACTTGCAGTTGAGCGAATTTACTTTGTCCAAACTTGTGAGCTTGCGCAGTAACCGTGACACAGCTCCCTTAAAATATCCCTACTTCTAACCTTAACCCCTAACCTTAACGAATAAGTCACAATTTGCCTTTGTAATTGTGAGGACACAGGAAAATGTTCTCACTTCCCAAAAATGTCCCCACTCTGCAGAAAAAAAAGCATTTTTTGATTCTCACTTTCGAGCAAGTAGAAGAACACACACCCACACAAACACAATTTTTTGTGTGGCTATAATTGTGAAAACATTGACTCACAAGCATTTTTTACAGTCTTTCACAAACCGTAATCATAACCAAATAACAACAAACCCTAACCCTAACATTAACATAAACCCACCTGTAACTGTAACCCCCTGTGAGGACCACCCAAAATGTCCTAACAACCCCAAATGTCCTCAAAACATTTACCTCCTCAGAATTGGCTCTCACAAGTATAGCAATACAGGCCCCCATACACCTCCTACACACACAAACCTACACACCCTAATTCACTCCCTACACACACCGTAATTTACCCCTACACACACTTTCACACCCACACACATTTACCGCCAAAACAACCACACACACACACCTCAAACACATATACGCAGGCACATGCACGTCCTACACAAACAAATTCATCCCCTACACACACAATTGCACCTTAATTTACCTCCGCAGGCATAGGCCTACAGATCCACACACATTAACCCCTGACACAAACACACACTTATCCCCTACACAAATGCACACACATTCACCTTCTGCACACGAGCACATATTAACATTGTACAACCCCAATTCCAAAATAGTTGGGACAAAGTGTAAATTGCGAATAAAATCAAAACATAATAACTTTCAAATCACACCAGCCAGTATTTTATTCACAATAGAACAGAGATAACATAGCAAATGTTGAAACTGAGAAATTTTACAATTTTATCCACAAAATGAGCTCATGTCAAATTTGATGGCTGCTACAGGTCTCAAAAAAGTTGGGACAGGGGCCTGTTTACCATGGTGTAGCATCCCCTCTTCTTTTTAACACAGAGTGGAGGCGTCTGGGCATTGAGGAGACAAGTTTCTTGAGTTTAGCCATTGGAATTTGATCCCACTCTTATTTAATACAGCTTTCCAGCAGCTGGAGAGTTTTGGGTCCCCTTTGATGAACTTTTCGTTTAATTATGCGCCAAATGTTCTCAATCGGTGAAAGATCAGGACTGCAGGCAGGCCAGTTCAGCACACGGACTCTTCTACTACGAAGCCATGCTGTTGTAATAGCTGCTGTATGCGGTTTTGCATTGTCCTGCTGAAATACAAGGCCTTCCTTGGAATAGATGTCATCTGGAGGGGAGCATATGTTGCTCTGAAACCTTTATATACCTTTCTTCATTCATGATGCTTTTTAAAACATGCATGGGTCCCACACCATATGCACTAATGCATCCCCATACCATCAGAGATGCTGGCTTTTGAACTGAACGCTGACAACAGGAGGGGTGGTCTTTCTCCTCTTTAGTCCGGAGGACACAACGCCCATGATTTCCAAGAAGAATGTCAAATTTGGACTCGTCTGACCACAGGACACTTTGCCACTTTGCTACAGTCCATTTTAAATGAGCCTTGGCCCACAGAACATGGTGGCGCTTCTGGATCATGCTCAACAATGGCTTCCTTTTTGCATGATAGAGTTTTGGTGGCATCTGTTGATGGCACGGCGGACTGTGTTTGCAGACAATGGTTTCTTGAAGTATTCCTGGGCCCATTTAGTAATGTCAAGGACAGAATCATGCTGGTGAGTAATGCAGTGGCGTCTGAGGGCCCGAAGATTATGGGCATCCAGTAAAGGTCTTCAGTCTTGTTCCTTACGCACAGAGATTTTTCTAGTTTCCCTGAATCTTTTGATGTTATGCACTGTCGATGGGGAGACCCTCAAAGCCTCTGCAATTTGACGTTGAGGAACATTGTTTTTAAAGTATTCCACAATTTTTTTTAAGCAAGCCTTCACAGGTTGGAGAGCCTCTGGCCATCTTTACTTCCGAGAGACTCAGCCTCTCTAAGACATCCCTTTTATAGCAATCATGTTACACACCGGATGCCAGTTAATGTAATTATTTGCTAAATGTTCTTTCAGCTGATTCTCTTATATATTAATTGCTTTTTCAGCCCTTTTTTGCCTGTGTCCCAACTTTTTTGAGACCTGTTGCTGTCAGAAAATTTGAAATGAGCTCATTTTGTAGATACAAATGTAAAATGCCTCAGTTTCAACATTTGAAATGTTATCTATGTTCTATTGTAAATAACATATTGGCTCATGTGATCTGAAAATCATTGCATTTTGATTTTATTCACAAGTTACACTTCATCCCAACTATTTCGGAATTGGGGTTGTACATCGTACATGCAAACACTCATGTACATAAGAGCACTCAGACACAAATACGCACACACATACACACACACGAGCATGAGCGCACTCTTGCACACAGAAGTAGTCTTTCATCAGCCTATGAAAGATGGTTGCATGATTGCGGTCCACACATTATTGGAAGTATGACGAAATTTTTGTTTTTGTCTCAGTTCTCTCTGAGTTTCCAACCAATGAGAGCAAGTGGAGACTCAAGGTTTCCTAAGGCATGGACTGCAAGCTTTAATTTGCAGATATTTGCATCCATACTGCATGAACCACGTAGGTAACTGCAGCTTTTATTATACAGTGTCACAGTTTGAAAGTACTTGCGGCTCAGGTAATGGACAGACAGTGAAGGCTTACGGAACAGCGACAGGCAGGAATCATGGGAAGGCATATGGATCTGAAGGCCAGCCGAGTGAGTCAGATCAGCCCCAGGAATGAAGGGGAGGGGAGGGAGGGGGGGGCCGTAGTCAGGGATTTTTCCCTCTATTTTTCCATATTTCTGCATGAGCTCAGATTACAGAAGAGGAGGAGTGAGTGAGAAAGAGAGAGAGTGGGGAGGATGAATAACAGTGGGAGAAGTGGGCAAAAAGTTGATGAGGGGGCAGTTTGGGGGATCGGAAGTGAAGAGGGGGAGGCCATTGGCATTTTGCTGAGATGAGCTCAAATTCAAGACAGGAAGTAAGGGGGCAGAGAGTGGAGGTGGAGGAGTGAACATAGGTACGGGAGGGCTGATGTCGAGTCTAGACCAAATTTGGGGGCAGAGTGAGCACATCTTGCGTTGAAAAAGTTAAGCGGCTGGCAGGCATGAATGACGTATCTCTCACAGTAACAAAAGGGAACACTGGCAGATACGGAAAACAAACAAAAAAAAAAAAAAAAAAAAACTGGCAGATACGGAAAAGAAAAACATATTTCCGTGCAACGTCACTAAAGTCCGGCCAATGAACTGAAATTATCCTTTTGCTGCCTCAGATTATGGAAGATGGCTTTTGAATTTACAGTTGAGAGTGTTTATATGCGCAATCATCCCTGAGGTTAATGGCAGTTCCAGAAAAATCAAAAACAACCTCTGGCTTTCAGGCTGACAACTTAGCTGATTTCCTATTTTCTTTGTGCAACCTCATGACCGAAATCAAATTTTGATGGGAATAACAATTTTAAGCAGGGATGAAGCTGCCAGCCGCGTTATACTTAATGCCAGCCAGCAAATCCAATTTTTCTAATAACACCCAAACATCTGGCAGGTTGTCGTTCCGCCCACCACGTTAGATCACAGGGCCCATCTCCATTTCATTATGTCATGGAACAGTTTTGCGTCAGCCGCTAACAGACGGCTGCATTGGTCTCCTAATAGATAGTTCTTCCTGAGTTTTTCAATCTTGCCCACGCATTGATACATTCCCATAGATATTTTTCATTATTCTTCGAGTAATATCACCTTGTTACCATCGTGCAAAATAAATGGAACAAAAGCGCTGATTGTGAGAAGTTCCCACTTTCCAAGGTTCTGGCTTAATACGAACGTTTATTTGTATGAGATTATGGTCCAAGAGACAAATGATGGTTATGAGAAATAATACTGTCTATCTTCCTGCACAGCCATTTTGCAATAATTTACAGAAGCTTTAATAGTAAAATCTGCCGCGTTAAATTAATTATTTGAAAGTACGAATGCACTGAAAGAGCTAATTTAACGCTGAACATTTTACAGCGTATAAATCATTAGGCTATCCTAGTTTATTAGAACCCTTGTATTTCAGCATTCTCAACCATTTTCCAAAACGCGGGAGAGTCATGTTTTTTGCATTCTAATTCACATGTACTTGCACACTACACAAGAAATGTCGTCAATGGGGTGAAACGAGATTAAATCACCGTGCTCAATTACAGTACACTCGCACTCATTTACCCATCGATGTATACTGACACATCGTCTCTTGAGTGGTGAAAAGTATTGAAGAGAAGACGAAGAAGAAGATTTGGGGGAAACAGTGGTTACAGTAATGAAATGGACTAAACCTTGGATTATTGCTCAAAAGTAGACTTCGTGAATACAAATTGTTTCAAGAGAGCTATAACAAACAGTGTAGAAACTTATTTGATTCGGAGCTGCCCGGTTTGACCGAGAAAAAAAGGGTTTTCAAGGATAAGCCCACACCCAGATACATTCGGCGTGACTGAGGTTGGGTTTTTTATGTAAAAACATGGCCAATATACCCGTGAATAACGTCATCACAATACAAACACCGGGTAACCCCCGAGCACCACGTGCGAGTGGGAAAATCAGAGTGCGGCGTCACGAGCCATATAAGGCACTCCGGCGCGGGCAGAACGCTGTACATGGCAGTTCCGTCAGTGACGTTTTTTCCTTTTGTGGAAAACCGGGCGGGGGCTCGTGAAGTCCTTGTCAGTAGAAAAGCCAGTGCTCCGCCCATCTTTGTCACTGCACAGCTGTTAACAATAGCCTACCTGAGAACTCAAAACAGACGTAGTCATGACAAGCAGTTTCAACAAGTGAGAAGATCACTCCTCAGCCAATCTTCTTAAACAAATATTATATAGACTACCATAGTTCACGACTGAAAACACAGCACCTTTCTCAATATTTTTAAACCAATTTAGGCCACTATTGAACAAGATCTAAATCTAAATAGAAAATTAATCAGGAAGGCTAATTTCGGCACTCATTCGGGTATTAGTCTAAGTTTCGTTCGTTTTTGCACCCTAATCGGCATGGGGATGAGTGACTTGTTCGAGATTGCCGGGGGTGAGCTGGCACAAATCCTGCGGACTCTGCCGGAGCACTTCACCGCTGGTAGCTCTCTTATTCTGGACTGCAGGCCGTTCCTTGCGTATTCTCGATCACACATTTGTGGCTCCCGAAACGTGAACTGGAATTCCATGATGCGCCGCAGGTCAAAAAGCTCGGTTGTAAGTTTGGAGTGGCTGGTGCCGGACAAGGCACTCCTGAGTCGGCTGCGCAGCGGCGAGTTCTCGCCGGTGATTGTGCTTGATGAGGACAGTCAGTCTGTTGCTGACCTGAAAAGCGAGAGTCTTGCGAGCGTGCTGATCACCGCTCTACATAGCGAAGTTGAGCCTGGAACCACGCAGATCTGCTTCTTACAAGGTAGGCTACTCATGTTTTGGATTTTTAGAAAACAAAAAGTTTTGTAGGCCTACGCTATGATAAAGAGAATGTAATTACAACTGAACAAATCACCTCACTGATTTTACAGACGAATGAATTGTGACACGTTGATATTGTACCGCATGTTTGCTGGTTGAAAAGAGGGTAAAAAATAGGTCGTACACATTCTGACCGAATATCACCCAGTTTTCAGCAAGAAATCAGCTCTGAAATTCTGGTTGGTGCTGACTGAGTATTTTTTTCAAATCTAAAATTTGTGCTTGATCTTAATATTTAACATATAAATAAATTAAAACAGTAAAAATTGGGCCAGTATTTTCAAAAATGGTAGACTTTAACTGACCAATTTATAGCTACACGTCAACAGCCACATACTTCAGAGCCAAGTACTTATTTTTAAGCCAACATTCTCAGTCTTCATTTGTTTAGGCTAGGCTTGCTATATTTATAATTCTTTCCTTAATTGCCAGTAATGTGCTGTCAGTCATAAAAATTAAATTGTTCACGTTCAAGAAAACCATTTTGGCGGTAATTTATTATAATTTAAAAAGCCATCAACAGCAATAACAGCTACAACAACAACAACAATAGGCCTAATAATAATAACAATAATAATAATAATAATAATAATAATAATAATAATAATGCTTTCAACTATGCCTATCGTCCAATTAATTAAATACCAATGTCAAAATAGTCCGATTTACGCATTAATCCATACGAATAACGCAGGCTACATTTATATGTAGCCTACATCCATGATTTGTCATGTGAACCCTGGTACAGCCACGGCCATTTGCCGATAAATCCAAAGAATATCAGTCAAAGTGACGGCACTGTAATTTCTACTAATTTACTGTAATTTTACTGAAGCTGCTGAGTCCAGACGTTTCTTTTCGGAATCATGACGTTATTTCAAATTCAAGGTGGATTCGACGGCTTCTTCGCTTTGCATCCGGATCTCTGTGTCAGCGCCCCGCCCATGAATGGAAATCACAACGCCCTCAGGGACCCAGAACCGGGCGTGTCGGGGAGAAATACTCCTTCATATGATCAGGTGAATAAATACATCATTTAAACCGACATGTACTTCCTGTGGGCCTGTTTACATTGGTTGTTTTATTAACTACATCTGGGGAAATGCATTTAAATCAGCAAATATGCTGAACCTTTGAGGTTTGGAAAATATAGGCTTCCCTGAACAAAAAGAATGTCGTAACAGGACAATTAGTCTGAATTTACAGAGAATAGGCCTACTCTCCCGCTCTCTCTTTCGACCTGTCTTAACACGTGACATTGTTTATATGGTCAGGATGGTCCAGTGGAGATCCTGCCGTTCCTGTTCCTCGGCAGCGCCCATCACTCGTCCAGGCGCGAGACCCTCGCAAAAAGCGGCATTACCGCCGTCCTCAACGTGTCCTCCTCCTGCCCCAATCTCTTTGAGGGCGAGTTTCATTACAAGACCCTGCGTGTGGAGGACAGCCTTGCGACTGATATCCGCGCGCGATTCCCCGAGGCGATCGACTTTATCGGTAAGCTTGAATCCGTCACTGCGCCCTGGAAAGCCCGTAGAACTTGTCATGACCACACAATCGGTGCTTGGGTACGCCTCAGCCGAGCAATCAAAAGACATTAATGATACTGTTGTTAAGTGAATCGATCCAAGACCTAATCACATTCTCGTCACATTTCTCCCAATAGACTCTGTGAAGGAACGAGGCGGGCGCGTGCTGGTACACTGTCAGGCTGGCATCTCCCGCTCCGCCACCATCTGCTTGGCGTACCTGATCCACTCGCGTCGCGTACGCCTGGAGGAGGCCTTTGATTTCGTGAAGCAGCGACGCCGGGTCATTTCTCCAAACCTGGCCTTTATGGGCCAACTCCTGCAGTTTGAGACCGATGTGCTGTTCCAATGAAGCAGCGTTTTCCTGACGAACTGCGGGAAGTTAGAACGAGCATGGTTAGTTCGCAGTGAGGAAACACATCAAGGCTCGTGAAACTTCCTAACCAACCAGAGAAACTGTGGAATAGCCCGAAAAAGTAGGCTACATATGGGCATCCTGTGCGCCACGATTATTTACCCTGCGAACTCCGGGACATTCCATTTTCTTCACTGACTTCGCATTGCCAAGTTTGCACTAGCATTTAAGCAAATTAGCCTACTGGGCTATTATAAAGCTTCGGTCAGTAGTCCGCGTCATTTGTATAGCAGATAACCAGATGACACATATGTTACAGACACGAATGACTCTTTGACAGGACCATTCATGACAAATTCACACATTTTCATTAGCCATAGTTATTTTCCTTACAGGAGTGGTTTCCGAAACCAGCATAAGTCAAAGGATCGGGTAACTAACCAAAATCCTGCAGAGCCATATCGTATTCAATATACCCTCTTGCTGCGTAGAACTGAAAGTTCCCTGATTTGCCTCTACGGTGTTTTGCACTACTGATGGAGAGAAGATGTATCTCCGATTGTTTCTCATGTTTAAAATGTAAATATTTATTTTAAGATAACTTTTATATTTTTGACATTTTGTGTATATGTTTACATGTATGTTTAAATAGTGTTTAGCACTGCACTTTCCTATTTTGTAATGCAAAAAGTGAATTGATATGTATTATTTTCATACAAATTAAATAATTTATCATTTTTTGAGAAAAAAATACAAATGCCTGGGGCTGCTCTCTTTGATTTGATAGTAATTAAACTGACTGGTGTGTATTCTTTAGTAATGATTTAAGCAAATTAGGCAGAACTCAATTCCTTGGGGAAAAAAAAAAAACTTTTATTAAGGGGGCACTTTTCCATCTGTCACTAAATAAAAATTCAAATAACTTTTTGCTCTACTTTCCAAAGACATGGAATAAGAGTTTTAATTCTTTAAACAATTAAAGCATTTTGTTTAGTATCCTTCAAATTTCATTTCATAATTCCAACATTTGTTTCTCCGCTGGTTGCGGGGATATTAATTGGTTAAGTTATGAAGGCTCATTTATTATGATGGTGATAATTTTAAGACAAGGAGAAAGGCTGCTCTGACATGTAACTAAGTGTCTGGTAACATTAAATTAACAGCTTAACTCCCCACCTTTTAAGTAATGAGTTTTATAGTGCAGGTAATTGAGCACTGAAATGGATTTTTTAATCCAGGGTTAATTATTTACAACAAGACCGCAGCGACAATTAAATTTGTGAAAATCGTGTTTAGCACCAGAAAGAGAATTTTAGTGCATTATTCCTTGTAGTCTGTTCATTTTTGGCTCAGAAAAATCCCATCCAACAACTCTCAGTTGAGGCAACTCTCAACATATGTTCAATGAACAAATAATAATGAAGAATTACTCAGATACTATTTATTTCAATTTTTTTTGAAAGGACATGAACATATCACAAAAAATAAAAAAATAAAAATAAGACTGAGCGCTCATGAATGACCAATAAAATTCAATTCACTTTATTAATTTATTTGGGTTGTATTGCGCTTTTCGCAGGCACATCACAAAGACGTTTCACAGGTTAACCCCTTTGCCACATCCCCGTAAAGAAAATGAGGTTAAAAACTAATTTGGGGACAAAAACTGCCAAATACTGGTGAGAAGAAAACTCTCCAGTGAGAGGAAATCTCAGACAGATTCCTGCTAATAAAAACAGCAGTAGCTGTTGAAAGAGCTGGTGATTAATCTGGAAACCAGCAGCCCTGCAGAAATTACAAACGGATTAAAGGGGTGCAAGAGTCATATGTTCTTTTGATTGGGCACTGAGTACCTGTCTTTGCACCTGATTGGTGGGCAAGTATAAATAAACCTGAGTTACTAATATCAACCTGCCATAATGTGAAGGCAGCTGGTACAAACTACACGCTCTCTTGGCCTTAAAAAAAAAAAAATGGGCCAAATCCAAAATGGCAAAATATGAAGATTCTGATTGTCTTAACCCTTTGAGCGCCATAGGCAACTATAGTTGCCCAATTGTGTAAGATATCAAAACCAGATGCCGTTGAAAATCTATCATGTGGCAACTTGTTTAAAAGAGTTCCCTGCGGGAGCTCTTTTAACCCTCTGTTAACCAAGTACCTTTCCAACTGTGTAAAAATCATTTCTCTAGGCAAATATGTTGATTATGGGCCAATATTTGGAAAAATAGTTTAAAAAAAATTTCGACCCTTTGGCCCACCTTTCCAAAATGTAGCAGATCTGCTACATTGGGTAATAATGCGAATGGAAAAATTAAAGTGACGGACCATTCAAGTTATTCTCAAATGTTTATTTGGCAATAAGAAACAAAACCAGCAGGGTGTCCAGGCTGTTAACCCTTTCACTTTACGTACCAGATATGCTACGGTGGTTAATAGAGGGTTAAACAAGTTGACACATGATAGGTTTTCAACAGCTCAGGATAATTACATTTTTAATTCCTCGAAAATTTACTCAGCAGTCAAAGGGTTAACAACAAATCATTGCTCAGGAAATTAGCCCAAATTTAACAAATAGATCAAGTAAATCAGAAGGGAATGGCTTTTCATTTGAATTCTTTAAATGCTTAAGCCTTGAGGGGGAAACTTGTTGAGAGCTTTCTATTATAAAAAAAAAGTTGTAAAATAATGTCTGATCATTCCTCTTCAGCATACAGGTTTTTAATGGTGGGAAGCAAGTCCCTCTGCAATATTCTCCAGCACTCCAAGGCATTAATTAACTTTTCATAATGAAGCAGCTCAGCTTCGCAGTGAAGCTATTTCCTGTGCCTTTCCCAGCAGCTCACTGCACCATATAAAGTAACATGCAAACAGTGGCATAGAGATTTCTCAGTAGTGCTAATTTAATCCTTGCTCATTTCCTGACCAATAATTTGTTGTTATGACCATTAAAAGCTTCATATTTTCCTATTCTGGGCTTGAACCATTTTTTTTTTTTTGCCTGGGAGTAGACAAGACGTTTTCCTGATGACAGAGTTACGCATACAATGGATGATATGTAATTTGTTTTTAACAGCTTTGAGGCATGAAAAAAACAAATACATGGGTTTGACTGGTATGCTGTATATTGAAATCATTTTGTCTGAAGTTTAGTTCACTGGAAAATATTGTAACTGCTTCTGTGCACAATTGTTTAGAGCAAATTTTCTGGCAATTAACCCTCCTATTATGATCCCAGTCGATTTGACCCGACTCAGTGTTCAATCTCTGTAAAAACACAGTTAACATACTTTTTTTTGGCTAGTTTTTTCCCCCTAACATTTTGGGTAAAACACAAATTCCACTGAAAAAAAATTATTTTATCTTCTGTACACATGTTGTAAGCATCAGTATGGTTTGGGTCATTTTGACCCCAAAATCAATTATTACATAAAACCATTATTTTGATCTCATTTTTGTTGTGTTACCTATGACTGGGGGCATGTTCAAATTAATTTCTCCTTCATTTCACATTTGGTCTCATTCATTTTGGTATAATCATGTAAAATTGATGGTTGATGTATAAAGGGAGGATGGCGGAGTCATGTTTTATTTACTTGGCTATTAAAATGATCTGTAGAAAGGCATAAATGAGCTGTGAGGAGATTGGGCAACACTTTCAGTTACAAACATCTTATGTAGCTTTTAATTACGGGGATCAAACCAAAAATGGTTAATTAATTTGAACTCAATAGATGGTTTAAATACTGAGATTGTAGGCCTGTATCCATCCATCCATTTTCTATACTGCTTCTTCCTCACTGGGGTCATGGGGGAGCTGGAGCCTATCCCAGCTGATTATGGACAAAAGGCTAGAACACACCATGATCAGCGCGCCAATCTTATAGGCCTGTATGATTTATCAAATTAATTTTAAATTACTGAACTCCACTGCATGACACCGGCTGACACAACATTTTTAAGTCAATCTGACATTTCCCTTTTTGAGTGTATTTGGAAGTGATTTCTAAGAAAATGATAATTTGCTGAAAAAAAGGGCGCTGACTTTTTTATCGGCTATTACAGGGGCATTTCGTGGGTTCTTGTAGCTAAATATTTCAAGTAACCTTTTGACCTCTCTCTGATAGGCAGTGGATTGCCGAGTTCAAAACTAAGACTCACAGGGCCAACAGCTGGTTTTTTAAATCGGTAGGTCTTTTTTTAAACCCTTTAACAGCCTCTGCCTTTTAGAAGAGCTCGTTTTGAGTCACTGTTTCTAACTGAAAGATGTGTTGAATGTCACTCAACCTGATAAAGTCATCTCTAATACTCAGTTGAGGTATGTTATGCTGAAAAAAATCCAATCATTTAAGTTCAACGCATCTTTCAGTTAGATACAGTGACTAAAACCAAAAGGTTGAGTAGGCAGTTAAAGATAAGCTACAATGTGCTTCACATTGAGTACTTTGTGAAGTGATTGACGGCATATAGTCTACAGAGAAAAACATACTTGTCAGGAGCATAGACTGTATATAAAGATGGACGAAGCAACCGTGACGTCACCCATTGGTTTCAGCATACCATTTAGGAAGCCTCGATTTTGGCAATTTTAACTGTGCCATTTTGTCATTTTGAAACTGGATGTGTTTCTTATTGAACGAGAGTGTGAATTGAAGGTCCAGAGGGGAGCGAGGGATGGATCTATGGGTGGATCTGACTATATCTGAGGAGGACCAGAGGATAGCCACGCCCCCAAAAGCATATTCTGGCTTTATCCTTTATTCTAGTCTATTTGTGACCACAATTTACAAAACTGAACATCATAATTAATCGAAGGAGACTTGATACTTGCGATAGATACCACAAAATAATGTGGAAAATCATTATTGAAATAATAAATCAGGGAGAAAGTAGGGTCATTTTCTCATAGACATCTATAAAATTGAACTTCTTTCTGCAGCCACCGATGTCGCCACCTGCTGGCCATTAAATAGAATGCAATTTTAAGAGATTTCCGCATTGGCCTCAGTTTTTAGACCCGGGTGCTGCGTCCATCTTTTTATACAGTCTATGGTCAGGAGCACAATATGAACTAACCAGCATTCCACAGCTGCCTCTCTCATAGTCCTGCTGTGCCCTCTAACTCCAAGATGCCATCCATCAACATTTTAACAGGACACTTTAGCACACGAGTGTTCAAGTATTAGAATGTGATCAAAGGATGGCATTTAGATGTGATTTTTTCATTTTAGGCTCCTTATCAAAACCTAAAAATTGACAAATATCCACTGCTCAAAAATTTACCAAACCTAAATATATGAGGCTTGAACTTATTCTAAATACCAACTGCACTTTATTTGTTTAGGTATCTATTGGTTAAAAGAGGAACAAGTCACTATCAATGCCTCCTACAGTGCGCATGTGAGAAACTGAAGTCCTCTGTGTGCAACATCACAGATGCACCATTGCTTGTTTGGGCAGATAGAGGACAAACCTTAGTCAGGTCACATGGTGCAAATGTTTCATATTCATATGGCATCTGTTCTAAAATGACACTCAAAACCACGCAGAGATGATGACAGGAACTCAACAAATGGCACACACAAGGTCTTATTTCACATTATAGAAGCTGAACTATCACTAGGAAAGCATTTTATCCTCTCGATTTATGATATAAACCAACCCGTTACCATAATTTACAGCAGGTGATATCTTGCTGCTGGTCTTGAGTAATAGAGTGATTACACATTAGCAGAAATATTTTTCATCTGGTCCCCATGCATCTAAAAGGTACAGAGCCTTCCTGAGAGCTTGTGGTCACATCAGAACAGAAGCCCAGGCAGGTCATTTGTGTCCCAGGTTTATGACATCATGTTTAGTGCAGGGAACATTGCCCTGTTGTATCCTCTGCCTGATCACAAAGCCACTTTAATTGCATTGGATGTTGATTTGGTCCCGTCCATCACCTAAATATGATGTGACAGGGACAAAAAAATTATCTATCCTTCTTTTTGAAAAGATGAAAAATGAAATTAATACTGCTTTCAATACATTTTCATGTCAGAGGCAATTTGAAGGTAACCACATAAACAGGCAAGTCGCCCTTTCAACCTGCTGTGTAATAAATTAGAATCCCTAAAATGATTCAAAAAATAAATTGACTCTGTCAGGAGACTTTGTCACAGCAAAGAGGCATGAGATTCATATTCAACACAATTAACCTGATTCAAGTCTTTAATCATAATTAAAGGTGATTAAATCTGATTTTTTTTTTTAATTTAAAAACAGATTTGTTTACTGCTGTTCCCAAAAATTTGAAAGTCAGAAGTTTGAATCAGGTCTGAAGCCTTTTCAGAAAAGGCACATTCTGTGGTTTTTCTAAACATTATTCCACTGTCCAAAGACTTGCATGTTAAGCCAAACTCTAAATTGCTCACATGTATGAGTGATAGATTGAATGGTGCGTGAGCCGTGCAATGAATTGGAGAACTATCTAGGGGTTGATTTCCCAAAAGCATAGTTGCTAACTATAGTCCAGCCATATACTGTACATTCAATGGTTCCAACTATGTAAGTTACCATTTGCGCTTTTGGGAAACGTACCCCAGGGTGTGTTCCCGTCTCTCTCTTATTGTATATTGAGATAGGCTCCAGCAGTACAGCCCAGAAATAAGCAGGTGAGGAAATGGATGGACATCTCAAATGTCCACAAGGTGGCAGTGTTTGAGCATTATTGAACCTAGAGTTGACACGAGCTTGTTACTTGATGACTGGGGCTGCGTCCGAATAGTCAAAAAATTATGGCCTGTCCACTAATTCATAACCACTTTTCTTTAACCTTTGTTGAAAACGTCATAAGGTAAAGGAAAGGAGTAAAAGGGAATTCCTAACGGCTTAGGAAGACAACCGCGCTAATTAGAGAATCCGAATGCACTTACACTACGCAGTGTGATCTTGAGTCCCCTGCCCATCATATACGCTTCTTTACGCGATTGGTCGGATGAGTGGTCGCCGCTTTAAATATTGCAGCTCGCAGAATTGTGGGATAACTTTACCTCCTTTCTTTACGGAAAGGATGGCTCTGTGTACCCTATGCTAAAGGTGGTAAATTAGGAAGCACTGAGACACCATTCTTCATTTGAAGAATTCGAATCCACTTATCATGGCTGCCACGTAATTATTTCCGGATCATTTTTTAGGAGTTAGGAACTTTCCCAAGCAAAAAAGACTATTCGGACACAGCCCGGGTCAAGTTGTTACACTTTTTCTTTTAACGGCTGTAGAATTGACATTATCAGGTTTTTGTTATCAATATGCTCAGTAAAGATAGGAAGTTTATTAGACTACATGACTGATCTGCAGCAACCCCTATATTCCGCGCATGCGTAATGCTGGTGAGGAAAAAATAGACTCCTGTCACCTGTAACAAACTACCCCATATATGGGGTAGTTTGTTACAGGAGGGGTAGTTTGCTACAGGTTTTGGGGCATTTTTTTACACTTTGAATTTGCTTAATTGAGACGTGTTTCCCACTTAAGTAGGCAAGTTAAGGGGGATGCCTTACTACTATTATCCCACGAAGCTACAGTAAGGAACCTCTTGAGTCATTCTCTAATGGCATTGCCATGTTTCGTTATTCGTTTGTAATTTCGAGGCATCTTTTTTGAAATAAAAAAGGTAGACAGTCATTCAGTGAGGTAATTTGATCTTGTCCAAGTTGTTACAGGTTTTGGGGCAAGTTCTTACTGTTACAACTTGGGTGTATCAACTAGTCCATCAGCAACCCTTCGCCATTGTCCCGACATTTTGAAATGTTCCAGTGCAATGTTTACATGGGTGTGTCATGACACAGTGGCTAATGTCTTCCTCTCTCATAATCCAGAAAATCTCGGGTATGTATCAATTACACTTGATGTTAGTCAAAATCTCCCAAACACTAAGAAAGTTACTTTTTCAAGCATTTTTTCTGGAACACTAACCTGCGACTTTTGACGTACATCCTTCTGTCACGTAAAGACGCAGGTCACCTTCGTGGAGCAACGAAAAAATTAGAGCGCCATCTGTGTTTTGTTATTTAGAATGTAACAACATGGACATGTAACAACTAGACCCGGTCTCCCCTACTCCTGTGTTTTAAAGGCAGGGCCAGTGCACACATCACCAGTTTGGGCACCTGACTGCTCTCTCTCAGTGTCAAGCTTATGATTCCCAGTGCAGCGATTGGGACACGGCCGAGAGTGATGCAGTGTGAAGGAGGAGAGGGGCATGGCACTGAATTATAGCGGACGTCCATTCCTTGCAGAGATAAATCCTGGGAGACTGGCAAGTACACTGGGTGGGAGGGCTGTGTAATACACATACTAAAAGGGGTGGACGATGGTTTGTCGCTCTCTGTGATCATGTCTTTGTAGCAGTCAGTCTTTTTGTCAATCAATAACCATATAATGCAAATTTACGTACATGCCTAACTTTCAGTTTTCCACCCTGTGCTGAGGAAACCTGATTTACTGGAGCTTTGAGACACTGTTCTTCCAGGTATCACTGTACTGGTCACAAGTTTCAGCCAGCGTCCGGACATGTGCCCTAGTCAAGGCGGACTGCAGTTTATGGAGCTTGAGTAAATCTCCCGTGGCACTGGAAAATCGGGGCTTTAGCCAAATCCTGGCTGAATTCCCACTTCTCCTCTCCCATCAAACCATTACAAATGCTGCAGGAAAATGAACACCTCTGTCCTCATCTCAGTTTAGGTGAGTACCTGAGTACTAATATCCCCCACATGTGCCCAGCAGGAGTGATATACTTTATTGAACCCTGTGGGGTAATTTTTCCTCTGCATTTGACCCATCCTAGTTACTGAGGAACAGTGGGCAGCCACAGTCCAGCATCAGAACTCCAGTTCTAAAGCCAGAACTTTGGTCAGGAGCACTGTTAGGAGTGTTCCTATAGGGCATGTTTGTTAAGGATGGGCGAAACTGCAGTACCTGAGCAAACCCACGCAAACACAGGAAGAACACGCAAGCTCCCCACCGAGAGGTGCTCCTGCCTGAATGGGACTTGAACCCAGAAACTCATTGCGAGGGAACAGCGCTCACCACTGCACCACTGACACTTATGGCTACTGTTTAAAAAAGTGAGAATGTGGGATGGTGGCCCCATATCAATTGCTTGACCAGTGACAATGGAGTCGATGGTTCACTTCCCCGGTGGATCTTGGGACTCTGACTTGCATATTTTCTATTGGTGTCAGTGTTTGAGTTCTGTGATTATGAATTCCTGAGTATTTTATCATTTTCCATATATTCTTTTGTTTAATATTTTCCATTCTGTTATCGTGTTTATTTTTTCGTTGTTACCTTCACTGCCCGTTCAGTTTCCTCAAGCGATTGTTTATTTCCTCACTGCCACACTTGCCCTCCCCATTCCGTATGTGAATTATGTCCTATCAGTTTCCTTGTTTGTAACCACGACCCGAGTCACGCTTCCCAGCTCCAGCACACCTGTTCCTGCTCATTCATTTGTTTGTTCATTTCTCCCTTTTACAGAATTTAGATCAACTTTTGCGTTTGTTTCTTTGCGAGTTTGTTGCCTTTTCCCGAGTCACATACAACTCTTGTATTTCTGAGTGTTCTCATCTCTGGTTACGATTGCCTTTTGTCAAATTGTTTTTAAGATTGCCTACTTGTGATTTATGCATTACGACTTTGGCTGGCTTAATGGTTAATGATTAGAAATTTTACCTTACTTTGGCACTCCGACCGTCTGGCTTTTGAACCCCAGACCTACCCTTAATTACAATTTGGACTTATACTCTTGCACTGCATGTTCACTGTTTGGCTCTAACCCAGACTGTTTGACATTGAGAAGCTCTGCAAATAAACCTATTAAAATGATTTACTGTCTGTCCCTGAGTCCTGAGTCCGGTCCCGGCCATTTGGGCCCTCAAGCAAACCCCAAGGCCATATCAGGTCCTCACACTCATTCTCATTCTCCTACTTGTAATGGTTCTCTCTATTATTTCTCTCAGGCTGTACTCCTCCGTATGAAATTGTTTCAAATTCATGACTTGTCAGGTTAAGTAAAGGTTGAGAAAAGGTGGCGGTCAGGGCCGCAAAGCACCGAACCTGCTAACGCTCTAGTTCACTCTCGAGCCTGATGACCCCGCATATGTTCACCTGCATCATTTTACCATTACTCTGTCCACCATTTTGATTTACCAACATGACGTGCTCAGAAATAGTATGCTCACCGCAAATCAACCACCCTCATTTGACAGGGTCATCCAGTGGCTAGCAAGCCAAGGCTGGCTCTGGAGACACGGCGGTAATGAGCTGGGGGGGTGGGGAGACCCACTCTCAGTGTCTCGCAATCCGCTAAAATCCCGCTACCAGAAGTAAACCAGGGTGCGTCATCACGCCCTTATTATGTCGCCATGTGGCTGAGTTTCAGTGTACTGTGAGGAGTACAAGACATTATAGTGACCATATTTCGCAAACATGGCAACCGCACGACGCAGAGGCAATACCACACACGTAGGCCTAATGACGGGATGGGGTGTGGGGGTGGGGGTGTGCTGGGGAGAGGAGGAGGGTCGGGCGGGGGGCGGTCATGCCTCTTGTTAGTTGCCTCACTCCAGAGATCCTGACAAGCGTCAGCGTGTGATTAATTGCTATGTTTTGTATCCCCCCCCGAACCCCCCAGCGCAGATAGTCCTTATGAAGACAGACGGTGTTATTAATATAAAGGATTAATCTTCACCCTGTCACGAGCAGAGCAGCGGCACTATATAGAGTTCCTTATCAGTATTTATTACCTCTGGGTTCCTACAAGTCCCCCAGGGCCAGACTGCTCACAAGCACTTGCTTTCCATTAACAAACAGCCCGCATCTGCACCTGTTCTGCTGCTCTTTCCTCTTATAAGTCAATGAGATTTACCAGGCCTTCTTAGCGTATTGTGTATTTCACTCCCAGCTACTTCTTACTTGCGTTTTTTTTTTTCCTGAAGAGTTTTAAGTGGCTTTTTACATTGCGTTTCCCAAAGGACTGCTGTCACGGTTACAAAGATAGGCTTTTTTTCTTCTTCTTTTTTTTTTTTTTTGCTGAAGTTTGTTTATAAAGGTAATTCTAAGTACATCTTTAGACTGAAGGAAGGATGTGACTATCATGCGAAAACTGAATAGATTTGAACATGATTTCATTTGATTTGATTCGCCGAGAGGGCCTGTCACAGCTGCCAGTGCCGAGGCTTAATTAATTACAGTGGAGGACCCGTGGACATTGTTTTGCACGCATCTGAAATTCAGCATAACAATACATAATACTTGCTCTTGGCGGTGTTCATCGCAATGGTGATGACAGCTGCAAAGAATCTGAATGACTGGGCTTAAGAGTGGTACTTTTATACGATTGTTTCGGTATCATACAAGTCTCATATCTGTATTGTGCGAAAACAAAATCTGGATTAAATATCATTTTCTTTAAAAACAAAGAAGAAGACAGATGAATTTGTTAGCGGAGATGCATAGTCTAGGGACGACACTGGCTGATAAATGTGGGATACTTATTCAGGCTCGTCTCGAACACCGTCTGCGCTCTCTAAAGAGGAGAGAGATGGGAAGTCAAAATCTCGGGAAGGAACAGATGGAGGCAAACAGTCCTGCTCGCAGACATCAATCTCAGGTGGTATCAGAGAAAGCAGAGAGAATTGAAAAATAAAATTTGAGGGAGTGACGCGATCATGCAGCTGCCCTGTCTAGGGTAGCGATATTACAATACCGTAGAATATTATTTTGAATGCTAAAATTCTACAGCTACTGTTCTACAGTTTAAGCAAAGGTTTTAAATGAATTTTGATGATATATGATTGAATTTGAGGTCTAATGAGCAGTAAAGTATTTGTTGGCAAAGGTGTGGCAGTAATTTTGAATGCAGAGGGGTGGAGGAGGGAGGTTTATGGTGGAATTGAAATTTCAGAGCAGAAAATACTGTGCAAAACATATTTGCAGGTAATTCTTAATTTGCAGTATAATACAATGTGAAATCTATTGATACACTGTACCTGCGTCAGGTAAGAAGAGTATGGAGGTGAATGCAATATTTTTCCTCTCTCTCTCTCTCTCTCTTTCTCTTTTAAACACACACACATGCACACACACACAGGCACTTTTTTGGTAATACTTGCGTGAATATTGTATTGACTCACATTCATTCTGTACAACCTGTCCTACACCTCGACTGTAAGCAAATCATGCCTAACCCTAACCTTAATCTAATCCTAACTGTAACCGTAACCATAACTAACCAATACCATAACTATACCATAACTATAACCAATAAGCCGTGATCTGTGAGGACCACCCAAACTGTCCTCACAATCCCACACGTCCTCATAACACATGTGGCTTCTCAAGAATTGGTCCTCACAAGTATAGCTATGCAAGCCCATACATACACACACACACACACACACACACACACACACACACGCACACAGACACACACAAACATGCAATGTCGTAGGTCGCAGGGCAAATGAAAGGCTGTGGTCAGTTGCTTCCTAATAGGACAGTGCTGACATTGTGAAATAGTCTTAGCCACGCCCACGGAGGGAAACTATTGTATTACACAGGAAAGTGATTGGCTCAAAAAAGCTCCTGGAATTTCCAGAGAGCGGGGATGGGGGGGGGGGTGGACCATGAAAATAACATTTTCAGTAGATCATGAATAATTCGTTAGGATGGATTCTTTTTCAAAACAAATTCAAACTTGATTTTTTTTCTTTGAATCAGCAAGTTTGTGGATCGAAAGAAGGAGGATTGAGCATGCCTTTAAAAATAGATTAAATTCATCCCTTGACGGCAAGACTGAAACATCTGGCTTAACTTCAGCGGAAAATAAATCTCTCCACAAGGTGGCAGTATTTCTGCGCAGTGGTTTGTTCGCTGCCTCTCTCAGATACTGACTGTCATGGTCTGCATTAGAAAGCATCCAAATCAAATAGATATTTTTTTTAAATGCATCGCTGGATTATCCGCAGATTAGCATATTTTTTAAGAGGTCTCAGTGATCCTTAAAACCTAAAGGGTACCAAAAGTGCTAAAATTTCACAACTGGCGTTTAAACACGGACCCTGAAGGAGGCCTTGCATTTATGAGTCTATATGCCAGCTAAACTTTTAATTTGGTGGGGCCTCACAAGCAGGCCTTGGCCTGAATACAAACTGTTTACCTATTTGAGAATTGTACTTTAGCATTACCTGAGAGATGGCGTATGAAATATGTGTCAAGCTGGCTTCTAATGTAACTAATTCCCGGGAACACTGAGCATGCTTAGTTGTGGCCATAAGGCATACCTGTGCAATGAATAAAAATGCAATGGGGGCGCCTATTTATTCTTGGAAACAACGGCACCTGGCGATGTGCGTAGGTGGGATGGCACCACAACGACCTTGAGATAAATAGCACACTGAAGTGCATCCCGTAGAAGAACTAGAAATCCTGAACTGAAAGCGGAGTGACCATGATCGCCACTTCCAATGAATGCCGAGGTGGGCGGAAATTCTCAGTAAAAAATAAATATTTGCTTTACTTAAAAGAGTAAGGCAACCTGCTGCAAAGCATTTTTGAGTTTGCTCAACTACAAATCAGAGTGGTTGCAGAAACTCACTGCAAACTTGAAGGAACTTGAAACTTTAAGCTGAGCAAGTTCAAAAATGCTTTATAGCTGGTTGCCTTATATTTACAGTACAGGCTAGTTTGGGGCCACCCTCAGATTTTTAAAAAAGACAATGACCCCAAACATTCTTCAAAGCTTTTCCAGAACTACATTCATTCAAAAGAGCAGCAGAATGTCTTAAGAAACATGATTTGGCCACCGCAGTCTCCAGACCTTTCTCCTATTGAACTGGCATGGGATGAACTTGATAGGCAGGTCCGGTGCTCCAACCCTAGCAACGAAAAACAGTTGTTTGAACACTTGAAATCTGCATGGGAATCACTGCCAGCAGCATACTTCAAGAAACTGTTGCATCGCATGCCAAGAATTTGCGACGTAGTGATCAAAGCTAAGGGTTGCTATTTCGATGAATCTTAAGTCTGAGCAAAGTCTCACAAAAATGTCTTGTTCAACCTGAATCCTTGCTGGAAACGTGACTGTATGACGTAGTGAAACTGTCTTGGCCCCTTAAATCACAATAAACTGAAATGAAATGCAAAACACGGTGTTTTGATTTGATTTTTTTTTTAATCTGAGGGTGGCCCCAAACCTGTAGTGTAGAAGCTCAGTCAACTTTTTGTCTTTTACAATGTACGTGTTAACTACGTGCAAGAAACCGACTATATTTTCTATTCTGTGCCATTCTGGCTTTATAAGCCTATGGCTGTCTTCCAAACAGAATCGTTGTTAGTATTATTTCCCCCCCCCACAGAAGCTAACAACGGGCCATTGTCTGAGATTTGAATGGTGCGGTCTTCACAGCTTTGGGCTGAGGTCAGGGCAACTTGTGATTTGGATACGCGGTTTTTTTTTATTTATTTTTTTATTTTTTATAGATGCAGCCCAGCTCGTGCATGGTAGCATGGAAGTGTGGTGAGTGCACAGTGGCACTGTTGGCTCACCACAAAAAAAGTTGTGGATTTAAATCCGGCCTTGCACTTCCTGTATCCACATTAAATGGTATAGGTCCAGATCGCTGCCGTTTCCTCCCGCAAACGAAAGTTATAAATGTCAGACCTGTTAGGGGCTCCGAATTTTCTGTAGGAGTGTGTGAGTGAATGGTGTGCGTGCGCCCAGTGCCAGATTGGAGAACTGTCCAAGGTGCATTCCATTATGCCGGAATCGTCTCTTGCCCCTGACCCTGACCAAGAATAAGTGGCTTAGAGAATGAATAAATTAACGGTTGCGTTTAAGATATTGACGGTACGGGCGACGCCGCTATTGAACCATCCCACCCTTATCTGGGCGTCAGCAAAGATCGTATTGCTTTTTGAACTCTCATGTACATATGTGTTCTCGATACGAAGTAATCTGACAGAGCAATAATGTTTTGTTTTGTAATGTTGGGTGGAAAAGCTGAAATGGTAACCCGTCAACTTTCTTTTCTCCATTCTTGCAGGTCGGAAAATCTATGGCAAATAGCCTTCTGTCTATCCTCTCATGGCCCATATAGAGATGGAGACGGTTATCCTACACAAAATCAATAATCCGCGGCCACTTTATTCTAAGAACAGTATTTTCACTACGCTTAGATTTAGGCGTGCGTCTGTGGCAGGCCGTTAGCACGGATAGAGAGACTGCAGTCAGTAGAAATGGAGCATTTTCTCATGCATCCGCAACATTTTACCAACTACAGCCTACACATCATTACAGCCTCCGGGCTGTTAAAACGAGCCCGAATATTTTGAACATGAGCTCCGATTTTTACAGTCGTGCTTCATATCTTTTTATCTTATACCATTACTGACACTTGCGAGCTCATAGTGGCGCGTGAGTAACGGATAACGCCAACCTTTTGCCTCCCATTATAAATAATGCATTACCGCAGCGTGCTGTTCATGCCAACACGTGTAATTACTGTGGAGTCGATGTACATTTATTTGAGTGAACACGAGTCACTTTAAAACGTTACACGTACCTTTTCCTGTGAGGCTGTGGTGGATGCAAAAATGATCGATTTGTTAAACTTTACAGGTTAGACTGTTAAAAGGCAAATTTAACAAACCTTAATGACAAGTATTTGAAGACTATGCCCATTTAGACCACAATCTAGGCTACTGGGTCATGTTAATGGGCTAACAGATTAATATAGCCTACATTTTCTTGGCTCGCACCCCAGGATGGGCAATAACTTCGAATAAT
Source organism: Gymnothorax javanicus (assembly GCA_029692085.1). Taxonomy (NCBI): domain Eukaryota; kingdom Metazoa; phylum Chordata; class Actinopteri; order Anguilliformes; family Muraenidae; genus Gymnothorax; species Gymnothorax javanicus. The sequence continues at coordinate 84,991,930 of CM056194.1, forward strand.
AATTGTGGTACTTAGTAGCTTACTTGTTTGTGGGGGGAAATCGCGGCTCAGCATCTTGTGAGACTCATGTGCGTTGCTGAAATAATGGATTCATTATGTTATCTGTAAATGAAACCTGATTGGGTGCATCCTAAATAAATCACATGCTCTGCCAAATCAATACTGTAAGCGACCTTCCCTGGAACAGTTTTCATTTAATGCGTTTCGGAGATGCGTCTTACAGTCTTGGCAGAGTAGGAGGAGAGGCAGTTCGGTCCGTGACGCCCGTCCTTACATCACTCCAGCTGTTGAGGCGAGCAGGGGAAACGTTCCGATGTTTAGCTGGGCTATGTCCCACGCGCTATAACGGTGCGTGCGACTGGTCAGAATTGGCGAGGATGCGCGCATGAGCCACTGAACGGCACTGAGAGCGGGGCTTGGGGAAACGACAAATCGAGCAGGAATACACCTTGGTGATTGCGACGCGTGGATATAACCGCCCAGCAGTTTGATTTCATAGCCGTTAAAAGTCTATGTCGGTTTGAAGCTTCCAAGACGGGCGGTAAATACTCTGGAAAATGACATCGCATTGCAATGGACATGCAGAATTATCTAATTTTCTCATGAGGAGCGGACAGGTTACTCAATTTCGTGATTTTTTTACTAAGCACTCGCAGACTATTTTCTTAAATCTACGGCACGTCTATCATCTTACAAAATAGCCTTTTAAGTCATTAAGCGTTAACTCCGGCTGAGTTATTTGTTCGGGCAAGACCAGCTGATAAACTGAGATATTAAAACTGGCACTGGCACCCAAGAGGATCTTTTCGCACGAACGGACCATCTGAGGAATGGTTTTTAGAACTTGCTAGGAATTATAACATTGTCAGTGAATACCCTATATCCTCATCCATTTAACTTCTTTGCCGGGCCTCGATGAACGTGCTTTTTTGCAATGTAATCAGAATTTAACGAACTCCTGCCCCAGCCTGCCCTCGTTGTGGAATCGCAGCGCGTCCTCCGGGGAGTTTCAGGGCTTTTGGACGGAGATAAAGCCGTCAATGTGAAAACTTATATCTAAAATCAGGGCTCGATTCAGCCCAAAAGGTGTATTATAAAACAAAAAAATTTTAAAATATGATTTGCTACAACGTCCGGACTTGTTTAAAACAATATTTTCAGTCCGAAAATTGTGAGTTTGTCACTTGCGCTTTGAATGTAATCAGCATTCTGTATTTCAGTTGTTCATGGTCTACCTATCTAGAAAACTAGAAAAAATAATTAGTTTCTTGTAATTTATTTAATGAATTGCCCATCATCGGGACTCATCACACATTTTTTCTTGATAAATTAAGCAGACGCAGGACTTCAATCAGACATCACATTTACTGCCATCATTCCAGCAGAAAGGCTTATAACGGCAAGCGTAAAAGAAACATCAAGAACTCGACTGCGACAATGACAGCCTCCATGAACCAGAAATTTGCCACATTACAAATTTACATTATTGTCAGTTAGAGGGTTCGTGACCGCCACCGTGCTTTCTCTGGGGTAATTTACATTATTATTTTTGCCGAGAGCGAGCGTCGCAAGTGATTCCATTAGATTTTTTAATAACATACATTCGATTTATTCTTGCGCGCTTTTGGTTCGGATCGCGCACTTCATTCTAACATTAGTCAGCACTGTCACTGCGTGGCGCAGGGTTTAATTATGTCTGTGGCCGTCGAAAGTGCTTGCCTCGCTGGATCCGGTCTGGGCGGCAGGAACGGCAGTACTGGTGGCGGTACGAGCGGGGCTTCTCTCACCTGTAACCAGAGCATGAAGCCCTACTCTCCGGAGGCCACCGCTGCCTTCGCCACGGCCATCACTTTGATGGTGCTCTTCACCATTGTGGGGAATATCCTGGTCATCATCGCTGTGCTGACCAGCCGATCGCTCAGGGGCCCCCAGAACCTCTTCCTGGTGTCCCTGGCAGCGGCAGACATCTTGGTGGCCACCCTCATCATCCCCTTCTCTCTGGCCAACGAGCTGATGGGCTACTGGTACTTCCGCTCCGTATGGTGTGAGATCTATCTGGCGCTAGATGTGCTTTTCTGCACCTCCTCTATTGTACACTTGTGCGCCATCAGCCTGGACCGCTACCTGTCCATATCGCGAGCCGTGACTTACGGCCCCAAGCGCACAGCCAAGCGCATCAAAACTGCCATTTTAGTCGTGTGGCTCATCTCTGCTGTCATCTCCTTCCCACCTCTGCTGTCCATGAACAAGACCCAGAGCGGCGGTGGGAGCGACGGAGGGGCTGGGCTGCCGCAATGCCAGCTGAACGACGAGCGCTGGTACATCCTGTACTCCACCATCGGCTCCTTCTTCGCTCCCTGCCTCATCATGATCCTGGTGTACATCCGCATCTACCAGATCGCCAAGCAGCGCACGCGCTGCCCCCCCGGGGAGCCCCGTAAGGAGGGTGCGGCGACCACCCCACGGAAAGCCCACGGGGAAACCCAACAAAATGGGGGCGCGGACGGCACCCCCACCGTACCGAAGAAGAGCAGCACCCCCAGGCCGCCCAATCTTGCCGTACCCCCGTCCCCGTGCGCCCAGTCGGCCAAGCAATCCGCCAACCGGCTCCAGGCCCCCGCGTCATCGCCCGCCCCCACCCCCACGACCCCGTCCTCGCCGCAGGCCCCCTCGCCCTCTCTGACACCCCCCACGCCTCACCACAAGGAGAAAGCGAAACCCAAGGAGGGCAAGAAAGCCAAGCGATTTGGGAAGAGGGCCGCCAACAACAACGAAGACAGCACCAGCTCGGGGTCGGACCTGGATGGGGGAGGCCAGGGCGGCCTCAGGAACCCCACTCCCGCCGGTTCCCCGGGGTTCCCCGCCTCCCCGGCCTCGGTGCAGAAGTACCGGGACATGATCGCCACCTCCAAGGGGGCCATACTCGCAGTGCGAAAACCTAAACCGGAGGGCACGCCCAACACGGCTCGGCGCAAGGCCATGGTAAACCGGGAGAAGCGCTTCACCTTCGTGCTGGCCGTGGTCATCGGGGTGTTTGTGGTCTGCTGGTTCCCCTTCTTCTTCTCCTACAGTCTGCAGGCCATCTGTCCGGAGGCCTGCGCTCTACCCGATCCCCTCTTCAAGTTCTTCTTCTGGATCGGGTACTGCAACAGCTGCCTTAACCCCGTCATCTACACCATCTTCAACAAGGACTTCCGACGGGCCTTCAAGAAGATCCTCTGCAAGAGAACCAAGGGTACTTTCTTTTAAAAATGGCTGGGATTTTTTTTTTTTTTTTTTGTCTAGTCAAGTTGATCGCTGACGTGGTAACAAGGCTCGTTGCGATCACTGGACAAGCACAACATCCCGGTTGGTGGAAGGCTTTAAAAGGTTAGACTTTCCTTCAAATATATTATGAAGGAGGTGAGGAGGTGCTAATGGACAGGATAGGAGGTGAGGAGGTGCTAATGGACAGGATGTCCTCCTCAAAACAATTAGGCTTTGTTCTGCTTTTTGGAGAATTACCGAGGAAAACTGCAGGACTTTTCCAGAAGCCGTCTGAGAGACAAGGACTGTGGAGCAGTAGAGATGCATTGGACCTGGTCCTTTTAGTTTATTTATTTCAATTTCTTATTATTTTTGCATTTCTTAAAAAATACTGGTCTCAGGGATGTTTGGAGCATGGAACCCAAGAGAGAATCGAGACAGAATGCTTTGCTTTGACGCTCCGCTTAAAACAGCACAAACACCGAGCTGAATCAGGGTCCTCAACGCACGGATTTTCAAGGAACTGCGTCACACACAAAAAAAAAAAGACTTGTTGTATCTTTTTGCCTGGAGCACAATTTTTTTGGTGGGGCAAAATGTACAAAATGTTGTAAAAACTGTTAAAAAAAACTAGACTTACAGATCCAAATAACTACACAGCTTCACAAAACAAAGGGTATTCCTTTTTTCCCTTTTGGGTTTTTTTTTTTTTCTGGATGTGCATGGGATTTGAAACCTTTGCAGTCTATTATAAAAAATGTGGAATATTCCCGTATATGACGGTGGATCTGAGACCCTTGAAGCTGTTGAATGTATCGGTGTGGCACTGACAGGCTGACTGGGCAATGTAACTGACAGTGTCGTCTGAAACATTCTTAGCAATGTTACTATCTCGCCATAGCAGGAAAAGGTTGCTGACGAGCACAATCTTACCGTGAGGATGGACTCAGTTCTGGAGGCTGCTCTGAAGCTACCAGGCTGCCTTTAAAGACACAATCATGTAACATAAATGTTTATGTGAGATGTGTTATAATGTGTGTGTGTGTGTGTGTGTAAGTGAGTGCGCATGCATGCGTTTGTGTGTGTGTGTGTATGTGTAAGCGTGTGCATCTGTTTGTGTGTGTGTTCATAAGTGTGTGTGTGTTCATGAGTGAGTGTGCGTGTGCGCACACGTTTGTCTCTGAGTGGGCGCGTATGTTCATGAGTGAGTGTACTAAGTGTGTGTGTGTGTGTGTGTGTACATGTGTACGTGCGTATGTGTGTATATATGTGTGTTGGCAATCTGGAGGTACACTATGTCCTTATTTCTGGAATTGCATTATTTTGCCTGCGTTTTATTTCTGAAGGGTAATTATTCTGCCCTAACACTACTAAGGACTAGTTTTTTTAATTATTATAATTTATTTTTTTTTGCCTCATGATGACTTAAAATAAGGCACGGCCATATCATGAATCTTTAACATGCAGATATTACTGTGACATTAGCCTGGTGGATACTTAACCCAGGCTAATCATGCTCTGTATAACCAGGTCATTGCTGAATTCTGCTGCCTCTCCTTTTCTCATGCGAGACAGTGAGACTCTGAGTGAGTCGTGAATGTATGAACCGGATTTATCCTAACAGCCCTGCCAAACCCACAACAAGCGTGGAATTCAATAAACTGACTGGCAGACCTTAAGACATCGGCAATTGCTCGCTCTGCAGTACGCACATGTTTGAGTGTGTGTGTGTGTGTGTGTGTGTGTGGCCACCATGCAGATCTCCAATCTGGCACTAATGGGAGGAGACAGTTGCAGGAATAAGTGTTGGTTTTAATTCCGCGGTGAATAATCGCTTCTCGCCGAGCTTAACTGTGTGGAAGAGGAAGCCTGTTTCCATTGACTGGCTGCATCTGGTGACACTGCGATGTTTCAAAGGAGGGCTTAGGTACCTTAAACACAGCGGATTGATTTTTCTGTGCCATGCCCTTACCTGATCTCCTGTTTATTTCACCACGCCATCCCACCACACACACAAGAACAATGCGCTTTTGCTTTTCTGGCCTCAAGCACTGTAATAGTGAGGGACTCTGGGTCGGATCTGAGTCTATACTGGTCCGATATTACCCAGAACAGGCTGAGATCCAGTCCCGACCTATCAGGGACAGAATGCAGTGGAAATGAATTTGTGGTGGAAAGAGACGATTGTAAAAGAACAAATGTAAGATTTGAACATCTGTATTTGTTGTTTTCTGGGATTTTTTTGCCTGTGGTGAAGTGTTTTTGCTTACGGAGGTGAGGGTTTCAGAGTGAAGAGATCCACCTTCTGGCGCAAGGTGCTCTGCATCAACGGCTCCTATTCATCGACGTCGCCTTTCGTTTCTCTCGAGTGTGTAAATTCTCTGATTTATTTCCGCTGCTCGCCAATACAGCAATTAAAGCAAGTGCTGCATGTAATCTTAATTATTGAACGCTCAATTCCGTTCGATTAAATTTTATTTGCGGTGCAGATTTTACAGGACTGTCACAGTGACACTTTACGGAATAGCTGAAGGGCAGAAGCCTGGCCTCAGTCCCCAAAATAGCTACGCACTCTCAGTATGTGAAAAACTCCGAAACTATGGAAAGACAATGGCCATAGTGGGGGAGCCCATCCTCCAATGGCTGGTGAAGTCAGTGGTGATTGGATATTCTGTAAGTGGCAAGATGTTTATTACAATTATCTTCCTCCGTATGTCTACCCTCTCATTCGAATCCATTTTTCTCCTCTATCAGTTGGCCGATAAATCACGGAATCTGCACATGGGAGCATTGAGCATTGTCATAGACAAGGACTGATGAAGCTGAATTTTCAAGTTTCTCCCGAATTTAAGCTGTTTATGAGCAAACGTAAAATTTTACGAGCATTTTTGGCGACTCTGCACTGAGTTATGGTGCACGCATTTGTGGAAGTCTGCAAATTTCCAGAGAGTGGAGTATTTATATGACAATTATTAAAATTAAGCGGTTTGAAGTCCAAATGAGGAGAAAAATTGTAAAAATAAAATATAAACAAAAAATTTAGCAAAAATCCAAAACAGCTAAGAGAGCCATGATGGTGACTCTGCAGATAAGGTCTGGCCTGGCGTGGTCTTGGATCAGGGGAAAAACAGGAAATGGGAACGCATGAAGTTTAAAGTGGAGAAAGTATCAGAATTATGGATTTGTGTTCATTTTGATTGGTCTGAAAGTAATCAGCTGACTAGATGGAAAAAAAAGGCAACCAATGAAAACCGGATGTGAAGTATTGCAGTCCATATGGAACAGTGTCTGTGCAGTGTTCATATTTCTGGGCAGTCTTTTCCAAAACATGTCTTGCACTGAAACGCAAGTAATGTTGTGCAGTCTGGCACATTCTCACTCGATTGTATGTGTTGTGATTAATGCAGTGTTCGGGCTTCTGTTACATAAACTGTCATTATTACCTTCATTTTGATCAATTTTCACGTTCATGTTCAAGTGCTACATGTTGTATGTGTTTACACATTGTCTTACAAGTGAAGCAAAGTGCCTGACAGTCAGTGACTGGCATCAAAAAATATGGGAAGCTGAAGCGTTAGACTTGGATGTGTTTAACTGCTTGTGTTTATAGGAGGGACTCTTTGGAGCCTTTCACCAGAAAAAAACAGCAGGAGGAATCGCTGCCAGTGGGGGATGTTTGGCAGTAAGGTCTGACCATATAATTTTTATTTTGAAAGGGTGACTTCTCCATGCAGATATCTATAAATATCGCAAACAAGTGTTTATTTCAAGCTGCGAGTGTACACTTTTGCACAGCAAAAGTTTTTATTTTCCTGGTGGAAACATTATCTCATTAATCTCTGTAAATGTCCCCTTCATTGGTATATTTTGCGGGAGAAATGCCATTGGTTTTGTTCAGTTAAAAAGTATGTTAAAAAAAGTACCATATTTTCCTCATACCTTTGCTATAATCCTCTTTTTGCAAGATTTTGCCAAACATTGAAAGGCAGGGATTTCAAATTAAAAACACCAGAGGGCTGCCCTGTGTGCTGTTTTTTTTTTTTACATCTTCTGGAACTTCAAAGGGAAACGTGAGTCACTGATTAGCTCCGCTGCTGCTTGTCTCCAAGTCTTAAATTGACAGCTGTCTGAAAGGGGAACATGAGTGGACACTGAGTCTGCCCTCTGTTATAGGCAACGGAAAACATCAAGACAAAGCAAACACAAAGGTGATATGTTCCAGAGAAAGATCTTGTGTGTCTGTGTCCTTTCGAGTGTGTGTGTGTGTATGTATGTGTATGTGGGTGTGCATTTGTGTGCATGGGTGGGTGTGTGTGTGTGTGTGTGTGTGTGTATACGCATACATGCTCATGTATGTGTTTGTGAGTATGTGTGCGTAAGCGTGTATGTATATATGTGTGTGTTTGAGAACGTTAGAATGTGTGTACATGTGTGTGTGTGTGTGTGTGTGCCTTTCAGTGTGTGCATCTGTATTTGCGTCAGTTTGTTTGTGTGTGTCTGTGTTTGTGTATGTGTTTGCGCTCGTGTTTGTGTGAGCATGCATGTGTGTTTGTATGTGTTTGTCTGTTTGTGCGCACCTCTCTGCGTGTGTTTTTGTGTGTCTGTGTTTGTGTATGTGTTTGCGCGCGCGTTTGTGTGAGTATGCATGTGTGTTTGTATGTGTTTGTCTGTTTGTGCGCACCTCTCTGCGTGTGTTTTTGTGTGTATTGTATGCGTGTGTCCATGGCGCATGTGCATATGTGTATGCTTGCGAGTGTGTTTGTGTCTGTGTGTCCATGTGTATGCGTGCCTGTGCATTAGTCCATAAGTGTGTTTGTGTGTGCACAAGCGCGTGTTTGTGTGCATGTTCAGGTGTGTTTGTGTTTGTCTGTTTGTGTAAGTGGGCCTGAGGATGATTATATGCTCATTTTTATTGACCAGCTCTCTTGGAGAGAAAAGCACAGGGACAAAATGAAACAAATAATTTTCGGCTTTGCTCATTGATATGCCTGCCTGCGCGCTACCTACAAACCGATTTCTGAGCCGCTACATTGTGCAGGCAGGAAGGATTACAGTTCAGGATAATTATATTTAAGGCCTTGCAGCTCTGATTCTACTTTATAGATTTTCTGCCTGAATGATCACATATGGAACAAGGAGCGGAAAACACAAAACTGGCATACACGCGCTGCAATATCAGATAGATTTAAAGACAAACAAAATATGCAAGACAAAATCGCATTTAGGAATTGAAATAAATGTATTAAATGCATTTAAATGTATGAACAGTTTACACAAAAGACTTTGTGGAGGCGAGACACACCAGGAATTGCTTGCAAGGAAAATGCAGCTGCACGAATGGGAAGGAAACAGGAACTGCCAAGGGACCAATAAATACATTACTCCACAGTCATGTGACAATACTAACCCTGACAATACTGAAGCAGCTCACCAGGGGAATCAGTTTCATTATCGTACAAACTGGCTAACCTGAGGTCAGCCACAGTTTTTAAAAATGTTATTTTTGAGTAGACTCTATGCTTTCAGCAGGAGCACGACACTATTATCATAATTTTGGTAGTGTAGAGCTCTTTTTGAAAGTGAACAAACATGAATATGTAATCAGATGATACTCAGCTTGGAAATTTAACAGCCCTTAAAACTAAAAATGGGAAATTTACTCATATTTCCAACACGAGAGAAGAGATGCTTGAAAAAAAAAATACTGATTTGGCCCTGTCGTGAGAACTCCTCCCTTTAAAAGTGCTCCATCCTGTCAGCAGGTGCACAGCCTCTTAGCCATTACAAGCCATTCCAAAATCTGTTCCTTAATGACATCACATGGGGAAGTGACCTCTTAGAGGCAATGAGGGGCTCATCAACTTCAGTGAGAGATACCTCAGCAGCTCCTGTTCACATGGGAATTGAAGAATGTAAATTAGCTTTTCACCAGCTTTTTACTTTTTTGTCTGTAATTGGCATTCCCCAAGAAGATTGCAAAATTCAGTGGTTACGCGCCGGACTGCAGCTTATTAAACCTCCGATGCCAAAGAAAATTTCTCCACTGAAATCCTTTCAAAACTATGACTCCACTGCAGTGTAATTATTCCATATTTCACCATACTTTAAAGTTCTAAAATGTCTTTTCTATAGGCTAATTCCTCCTGAGGGAGCGATTTTAATGAGTAAAATTTATATTTGATTGAATTTATGTTTATATTCATCGCTTCTCATTCAGGTACCCAGTGAACACATTCTGGTGCCGAACGCCCCACAGCCAAACATGGTAGCACCGGTGAATTGGCCTCAAGCCCCACTGAGCAGCTCCCATGGGACTTGGTGAGCAGAGGTTGTCTGCAGTTCTTAATATACCATGATGGTGTGGCCACAGGCAAAAGGGCAATGGTTAAATACAGACCTCTCCTGAAAACCTGTTATGTGTGTGTGTGTGTGTGTGTGTGTGTGTGTGTGTGTGTGCTGTAGTGGTGGCGGGTGAGCTGAAAATAAAGGAGACACAGAACATCCCTTTCAACTACTAATTGATCTTGACCTGTTTTCTGTTATTTCTTTAAAATCAGCATTACATAAACTCTGAAAACACTCAACACCATAAGGTGTGGCCAGTTTTCCTTATTAAAGTAAGACAGGATATAAAACCCCTCATTTTGATGGAAAATTTCATTTCAATCAAGGTTATGGAATTGTGGATACATATCGCTAACGTTTTTGTTTTTTTTTTGTACTTTAAATAATCCTGAAGTGCAGGTCAAATAGTCTGCACTGCAGGATTTGCAAAAAGCAAACGCAGAATTAACAGCGTTGTTTATTGTTTTTGTAAAGTGAGTAAAACATTTTTCTAAATTGAATTTACAATTTAATTGTCGGAACAATGCATTAAGAAGGAAGCTGTGTGTTTAACAGCCAATGGATGTTTCTAATCATTGGTAAACTTGTTAATCAAGGGAAATCATTGAAAACAGGCCAAGACGACTTATTAATTCAAAGGTTTTTTTTTTTCTTTTTGTGCCGCTAATTTCACCTGCTCAGCCGTCAGTGGTGTGCTGGTCAGGGGTAAGACGCTTCTGAGAGATATCGGAACCCAGAGCCATTCGCGCCTAACTATGAAAGCCACATTAGTTTCATATTTTAAAAGGACATCTGACAAAGGAAATGTCATTGGTTGCATTATATGATCTGGAACAGCCTTTTATATGGTCTGTGAACAGATAAAGAGGCAAAGGTCCTGTCCACCCATTCATTATAAAACCTTTATTATTCCTAGTGTGGGTTGCCAGAGGGACCATACCGGCACTCAATTGGTTGAAAGGCAGGAACACATCACTGCAGGGCACACAGACCATTCACTCATACCCTTGTACCAGAGGGCAATTTAGAGTCTCTAAACAGGCTGAGATAGATGATTTTGAACTGTGGCAGCAAGCAAGAGCACCCAGAGAAAATACAGGGGGAACATACAGTTCCGTGAAAAAGTATTTGCCTCCTTCCTGATTTCTTTTTTTTTTTTTGCATATTTGTAGAACTTAAATTTTTCAGATGATCAAACAAATTTTAATATTACACAAAAATAACCCAAGTAAATACAAAATGCAGTTTTTAAATCATGATTTCATTGATTGAGGGGAAAAAGCCATCCAAACCTACCTTGCCCAACGTGAAAAAGTAATTGCCTCCTAAACCGAATAACTGGTTTTGCCACCCTCAGCGACAACAACTGCAATCAAGCGTTTGCGATAACTGGCAATGAGTCTTTCACATCGCTGTGGAGGAATTTTGGCCCACTCTTCTTTGCAGAATTGTTTTAATTCAGCCACATTGGAGAGCTTTCGAGCATGAACAGCCTGTTTAAGGTCATGCCACAGCATCTCAACTGGATTGAAGTCCGGATTTTGACTAGGCCACTCCAAAACCTTCATTTTTTTTTTAAGCCATTCAGAGGTGGACTTGCTGGTGTGTTTCAGAACACTGTCCTGCTGCATAACCCAAGTGTGCTTGAGGTCATGAACTGATGGTCGGACATTCTCCTTCAGGAGAGCAGAATTAATGGTTCCATCAATTACGGCAAGTCGTCCAGGGCCTGAAGCAGCAAAGCAGCCCCAGACCATCACACTACCACCACCATGTTTGAATGTTGGTATGATGTTCTTTTTATGAAATGCTGTGTTAGTTTTACGCCAGATGTAACGGAATGCAGACCTTCCAAAAAGTTCAACTTTTGTCTTGTCAGTCCACAGAACATTTTCCCAAAAGTCTTGGGGATCATCAAGATGTTTTTTGGCAAATGTGAGACGAGCTTTTGTGTTCTTTTTGATCAGCAGTGGTTTTCGCCTTGGAACTCTCCCATGGATGCCATTTTTGCCCAGTCTCTTTCATATTGTTGAATCATGAACGCTGACCTTAACAGAGGCAAGTGAGGCCTGTAGTTCTTTTGATGTTGTTCTGGGTTCTTTTGTGACCTCCTGAATGAGTCGTCGATGCGTTCTTGGAGTAATTTGGGTAAGCCGGCTACTCCTGGGAAGTTTCACCACTGTTCCAAGTTTTCTCCATTTGTGGATAATGACTCTCACCATGGTTCGCTAGAGTCCCTAAGCCTTAGACATGGCTTTGTAACCCTTCAGAGACTGATAGATGTTAATGACTTTGTTTGTCATCTGTTCTTGAATTTCTTTCGATCGCAGCATGATGCGTTGCTTTTTATGATCTTTTAGCCTAATTCAATTTGTCAGACAGGTTCTATTTAAGCGATTTCTTGATTCAACAGGTCTGGCAGTAATCAGGCCTCGGTGTGCCAAGTGAAATTGAACTCAGAAAATTTTAATCACAGTCAATGCATAATTTAACAAGGAGGACAATGGGGACCCGCCCGATATCTAAAAATAGCCTGTACATAAGGTGAACGTCATTCTCCGAACCCAAAAGTCGGGCAAGCGAATGACAGGAGGCAATATGCCGAGTTAGAAAAAGTAGATTTTTAGGCGATTTTATCAACTTTTATTTTAGATCTAACTTGTGTTGACAATGGGAACCCGGGGTGCGTTTACCAAAAACATAGTTTTTTGACTACGCTAGCAACTTACGTAGTTCGTCCATTCACTGTCAATGGATCCAACTATGTAAGTTCGCACCTGTTCTTTCGAGAAATGCATTCCTGGCTTGGCAGAGCAGACCGAGCAATAGCAACAATCGCTCTGAAAAAATTCACCTCACCATAGACAGCTAATGGGGAAACACAGATAAGGGGCAGTCCAGATAACACAAACTGCAACAATAACAACCCTTTTTTCGTTTGCGCTTAGCCAGCAACAGAAATGCAAGAGCAACGTGTTCAACGCTCGAATCACGGCAGGATAATGGGGGAGACTTCGTAGTCATACTTTTATTTGTGACCTCTGTGACATGTTTGTAACGGCAAGCTAGCTTGGTAACAGTTCGTTAACCTACTTGATAATACACTAGTTGTATGATTCTATGCTAGAATTTGAAGTTATTCCACCTATGTTCTTAGGATTTTCTTTCGCAGCGGCTGCGATTCATTTGTCCGGTATTGTTCATTTTGGTTCGAAAGTAGGCATTTTTAGATCGCAAATGTGATGCAATATCGCTTATTTCAAACCTCGCAGTGTTGATGTTCAAGAATAATGCAAGGGAACAAAGCTTGTGAAGACTACTAAAGGAGTTTTGTACATCTATCGCTGCTGGTGGGTCTACATGAGTATCAGAAGGCAGCAGGTTAACCAGGTTACCAGGGCTAAAGTCGCAGTCCGGGACGGGGGAGTAAGGGAGGAGTGTGACTAAATTTACCGCTCGTCATTCGCCCATTCATTTTGTGTAATCAGTTAATATTCATCGATATATGCCTCAGGAGGAGTAATTCTATTTTAAACTACCTCTGAGCACACATTTCCGCTTCATTCCATGGAGAAAAAACAAATAACAAGCAGTTTAGTGCGTCTCGTTTTCAATGGTTCTCTATGGCAGATGCTCGATGCTTGCCCGACATCTGCATCACGTGACGATTATTCACGTTTTTCGTGATGTCATCCGGGCGGGTCCCCGTTACTTTTTCACATAGGGCCAGGTAGGTTTGGATAGCTTTTTTCCCTGAATAAATGAAATCATCATTTAAAAACTTCATTTTGTATTTACTTGGGTTATCACTACTACTATTTCAGAAATGTGTCTGTCTCCCTCTGTCAGCAGTGCGTAGCGCACAACGTACGTCACTCTTTGTACGTCATTAACGTTACTGCGAGATGAACGCTGGCCTTATCATTTCTCTTCGCTTCACACAGGCTCGATTCACCCTCGCTTCGTTTCTCACAGCCGGACCCCAAGTTTGCCGTGCTGGCTTCAGTCAGTCTGGAGCGAACTCAAAAGCCAAAGTGATTTTTCGCTACAAATCCGAGCACATTATGAGCTTAACTACGAACGCCACGGCTAAGTTCGCCGCATTCGGTATCATAGAAGTAAAGCCAAGCTGATCTTTCGCTACAGATCCAAGCACGTATTCGATAGTGTTATAATAAGCAAACAAATAACAGTTACCACTGTACACTGATTCATATTGCAATATTGAGGCGAAAACAAAGACTTTACGATCGCTTTGCATCACGGAAGCATTTTTTGAAGAGGCAGCACAAATTGTCAGAGCACCGGCGTTCGTAGTTAATGTTATTGCGGAAAGCTAGCAAGCCATCAAGCAAACTTTGGAGCCCAAAAATAGCTTGGGAGCGACGTCGAAACTAATGCACAAATTCGGCATGACCGTTGGGGAAAAATTAACTGAAAGCGATCTTGAGCCTGTTATCTAGAGAAACCATCCCACTGGGCTTAAAGTTGGCTTCAAGCTTAAGCTTGTCTTTGTCTAATATTAAGATTTGTTTGATGATCTGAAATATTTAAGGGTGACAAATATAAAAAAAAAAAAAAAAAAGGGCAATCGGGAAGGGGGAAAATACGTTTTCACAGCACAGTACGAACTCCTCATCGAGAGGTCTAAAGCCGGATTCTAACTCACTTTGCAAACGAGGCAACAGTGCTACCCAGGGCACCACCGTGCCGCTCACGCTATAGAGCTACGTCACACTGGAATAAACGCTAAACCATATCACGAGTTCATTTCAGCCCAAAGCTGCAGAAGGCCACACCATTCAGATGTCATACAATGGCGAGTCGTTCGCTTCCATAGAAAAAAAAAAAACAAAAAACAATGACTCAGTTTGGAAGACAGCCATAAGCCTATAAAATCAGAATAAAAAATTCAAATGGACACTCACATGCAGTTACCCAGTTGCCAGTCGAGTGTAATTCAGGCGTACATGCGGAGGACTTGTTTATTCCACACTAAAGCCCCAGGCCGGGTTCAGACCCACGACCCTCTCGCTGTCAGGAAACACAACATGCCCTGGAGAGACAAAGGTATACTCTGCATGATCAAAACAGAATCTGCTTATTCATTAAAGAGGAGTGAACGCTGTCCAGTGCCAGTTTTATTTTTGGTACGACTCTAGTTTTACCCCGATAATGGGCTGAGCACAAGCTGTTCTGGTGTACTGTGGCAACCATGCATTTAATTCCTTATCTGTGACTGACTGTGAAATTAGGTCATTGAAATAAACTTATAAATAGGCTTGCATTATAATGGGAGTGCTGTACTTTTCATGGCGGCCAGAATTCCCATTGCTTGTTTTGTTTTTGTTCAGGTTTTTCCACCGTTATGCTGGGAGAGATTCCATCCCTGCTCCTCTCTCTGGACCTGAATGCAATATTTCTTCGAAAACCGCACACATGTTCTGTTCCTGTGAAAAACTTCTACCTTTGCGAAAGCTCTAACCTGATGAATTGGCAAGAAATGAAACGGCCCATTAGAACTCGGTGGAATATTACTGTGAATGTGTCTGAGGCATTCTAGATTTTTCTGCTGCAAAATAATAAAACAAATTCTGCTACATGTAATGTTTTTTCTTTTTTTGGTAAATTGTCGGTTTACTCTTTTCTACTGACACATCGGAGTTGAAAGCAGAGTGAACATTTAAAACCCAATTGCCCATAAGGCTTGGACGCCTCAGACGTTTCGGCACCAACGGTGCATATGATGTTGTTACGGCCCTACTATAGCCATATTATGCTTGTAAATGCTACGTTTACTTGCCTGCCAAACAGACACTACCCCCAAGTGGAGCTGAAAAAAGAGAAGCTGTCGACTGGTACCTAAGTTAATAGCAGATTATGCAAATTGCGATGGTGCGCCACTTGACATCAAACACAACTGATGGGAAATGCCGGGAATATCAATGTGGCCTGGCCTAGATGCTAAACATTGAAACCGATGAAATCAGTTGGAAACAGCATCAACATGAGAAAACAAGGTTTGCCTCTATGTTCATGCATCACATTCACGTCATGTACTGATCCACGAACTAATTCCATCTCAACTGCTACATAGCCTTGAGAGTTTTCAACACACAACATGTTACTACATGTAAGCAAGAGTGACTCATATTTAAAAAAGGGGGTTAACACAAAATCCATCTTAGGTCTGATTTATAGAATGCATTTTTGAGCTCGTTACGTTTTTAGGATACGTCAATGTTCTTAGCCCTTTAACTGCCTCAAACTTTTGATAGAGCACCTTTTGAGTCTCTGTATCTAACTGAAAGCTGTGCAGAGCTTACATAACCTGATAAAGCTACAGTAGGGTAGAATGGGGTAAGACGCCCCTGAGGGTAAGATGCCCATTGCTTATAATTCAATTTCAGCTGTGCGCAGTATGTAGCTCTTGACTTAGACAAATGTACTGCCACCTGGAGGGAAATCCTGAGCAACAGATAAGTCAACAGAGCAAGTGACATAATACTCAAAGTATTTGTGTTTTTACTGTCTTTCTTATTAAAAAAAAATGACCAAATGAATCATTCTGCCAAAAGTATTTGAATGCTTCAGGATTCAGCCAGACATGTCAGTGTAACTCTCTGATGCCTTCTCTGTGTATAAAAGGGGGTCCTGTGTGGTGATAATAGGAGAAATTGGGGTCATTGAGCCAAAACCAATATGGTAGTGCTGGGGGTAAGATGCCCTTTTTAGTTTGGGGTAAGATGCCCCTAAGGAAGGAAGGCATCTTACCCCATTTTGAATCATATTCATTCTGTTTTACGAGTTTTTTCTAAAAATTATGTTCTATTTATAGGAAATATATATCAGACATGATGATTCTTATAAAGAACTTGGCAATGGAAAGTTAAGTGTATCCATACATGTTAAAAGTTGGGCCATATGGGGTCACACAATAATGAATCATATATACATTAATACCCATAAGGGCCTAAAAAGAAATATATTGGGTGAAATGCATTATGGTCACTCTTAATTTTAAAGACTTTTCATGGATACTTATATATGTTCCATACCACCACATGTTTATCTAATGTGGTGCCACATATTTTTTAGTAGTCCACAAGATATAACCATCTATTCCTTGATGCATTTAATGCCAACAGTACTTTGCCATCACTTGTGCCTTAGTGTTCAGTCAGTTAATAAAAAGTTGAGTTTAGGAGAGTGTACCTCTTTCTTTCCCCATTTCTTTAGCAAGGAAATTTCTAAAAAGATGTTGATCTTTTGTATGATGTGTACCTGCCAAATAAGACAGCTATAATATGATAATTACTCATGTGAAATGCAGTAAAACCAGTATGTATTAGGCTTTACAAGTTATTCTAGATAACATAAAACATGGGGGGCATCTTACCCCATCCAGAAGGGCATCTTACCCCAGGGGTGGGGTAAGATGACCTTTAAAAAAAAAAAGTAATTAAACATTCAAAAATATTTCTATAGTGACTATGTCATAAATCTTTCGAGATGTGGTAGCCAACTTTACATACTATCCATTCGAGCAAAAAAAAAAGATTTGTTCATGTTGTTTACCTTCAGTTATGAAAATTCCTGCTTAAGGGGGGCATCTTACCCTGCTCTACCCTATCTCTAAAGCCGCTTTCACACTGGACGTGAAACGAATTTTTCGCACGACAGATTACATTCAAAGTCAATGCAAAGACGCGACTTTGAATGTAATCTGTCGTGCGAAAAATTCGTTTCGCGTCCGGTGTGAAAGCAGCTTTACACTTGATTGTGGTATTTTATGTTGAAAAAAAAATCGAATTAGTTAAGTTCAATGCATCTTTCAAGAAGATACAGTGACTAAAAATTTGCTCTGCAAAAAGGCTGAGCAGAAAACGAAGGAGTCAAATACTCGCTGAAGCCCATGAATGTGAATTGATGCTACTGCAGAGGTGCCGCTAACGAATCAAACGAAATTCCAATTGAGAGCTGCCAATAAGAACTTCAGATGTCAATTCTCTGGAGGAAATATCAATCCAATAACTCATGCGCTTATTCGAAATCAGTGTCACTGAATCCCATGTCAACATCCAGTGAGTAAGAGACAGCTATGTGCCCACAGCAGTTTGCCTATGCATCGCATTAATCACACAACGCTCACTCTCATACTTGCACCAATGGGCAATTTAGAGCGTCCTAATAGCTTTACGTGCAAGTTTTTGGACTGCAGCAGGAAGGCTGCATACCAAAAAAAAAAAAAAAAAACCCATGCAAATACAGAGAGGGCAGTAAAACTCCTCACACAAAGACCCCAGCCTGGATTCAAACCCACAACCCTCCGGCTGTGAGGCGACTGGGCAACACCACCAGCATCCAGTATTGGACACCCTTTTTTTTAAATCTTGTTTGCAACAGTAACATTAGAAGGACAGAAAATTCGGGGGTCCATCTGAATTCTGGCAAAAAATTGCGAACAGGATGTGCTACTTGTGCTTTCTTGCCTGGCCAGAACTTATTTCATATTTAGTTTTGTTGTTGAAGGAAACACATCCTCAAAAATGATCAAGCCCTGAGTCCCAAGTGACAGTGAGGGGGTGAAATTGTGAGTTATGCTATTCCCCCCCCGGAGATGAATTTTGCATTGACATGTTGACAGAGTTTTACTGATCCTATATTCTCTCAGTTGATATATTCCTCTTATTTTGGAACAGTCATGATGACAATGTCATTATGGTCCCGTAAAAAAGGCGAATGGTTTGATTTGATTTTTGCGAAGAATTAATATTATTTTAAAAGTTGTTTTTACAACTAAACTGTGACACAATGCGGTGAAGTGAAAAATGTGGAAATTGATGACCTTTGATTTAAGATTCAGCATTTGATGACTGGTATTCTATGATGGATTTTTCCAGCAATTTTACTTGTTATTGTTTGATATCATTTGATTAATCTGTGGGATAATCAGATCTCTTTTATTTTTGTAACAGGATGTAATGCTTACAGCAAAAAAAAAAAAAAGTAAAAATACCAAATTTTAGTACTGTTAAATATTCCTGTATTACCAATGAGTTGTCCCTGAACTGGACGATTTAGCATAAGATATGCTACGCGCAAACAGTCACCCCAAAAATGATTTGTACACTTAGAAAAGGTTGAAGAATTTAAAAAATGATAGACTAGGAACACAAATAGTCATTAATTGTATACACACAGTCACTTCCTTCATTGTTTGGTAACAAAATTCGGCAACATGGTAAGCACTGAGAGTTTGTGGCAATATTCAGCTCTTATTGGCCTGCCGTTTGCCGCGATAACTGCTTGTTGTCTCCTTGGCATACTGTCAACAGGTTTGGTGCAAATATCCTGCTCTATTCCATTCCACACTCGCTGGAGCAGAGCCCCGAGCTGTTCGTTGTTTGATAGTGTTGCACCCTCACGGTGTCACTCCATTTCATCCCAAAGGTGTTGTCAGGTTCAGATCCGGGCTTTGAGGTGGCAAGTCCAGAAGATCGATGCATTTCTTCCTCATGAATCCTTGAATACCCGTGGCTGTGTGCTTCTGATCACTGTCCTGTCGGAATATATAACTGCGTCCAAGCAGCCTGAGTGCAGATGGCATCATCTTCGTTCACAGTATCGCTTAATGCATCTCTGAATTCATAATGCCCTTGATGAAATGGAGATCACTGACACCATTTGCTGCCATACAGCCCCAAACCATGGCATTTCCACCTCCATGCTTCACTGTTGCTTTCAAGCAGCTGGCGGAGAAAGCCTCCTTCACAGTATACCACGCCCTAGGTCTACCATCTGTGCCAAACATGCTAACTTAGCTCTCCACTGACCACCAATACCAAATGCCAGAACTCTTAAGGCTTGTTAACACGTTTCTTTGCAAAGGCAGGACGCTTTCTCTTGTTATATTGTCCTATAAATGGCTTCTTTCTTGGAATTCGTCCACTGAAACTAGTTTGGTTCAGTATGTATACACTGATACCCCAAAGATTATTTGTACACTAAGAAAAAGTTGAAGAATTAAGAAATATTTAACCAAATAATGCATCCAGGCTGCTTGGGCGTCATTATATATTATGGCAGGACATTGATCAGATGCACACAGCCAAGCACATTCAAGGATTCATGAAGAAGAAATGCATCGATGTTCTGAACTTGCCACCTCAAAGCCCGGACCTGAACCTGACAACACCTTTGGGATGAAATGGAGCGACACCGTGACGGTGCAACACTATCGAACAAGGAACAGCTCAAGGCTCTGCTCAAGAGAACGTGGAATGGAATAGAGCAGGATCTTTGCACCAAACTTGTTGACAGTATGCCAAGGAGACAACAAGCTGTGATAATGGCAAAAGGCGGGCTAACAAAGTACTGAAAATTGCCACAAACTCTTAGTGCCTTACAAATAATTCGTGGGTCAGTGAAATAACCTAACGAGGTACCAGAAGTAAAGGATTAATTTGCGTATTTCAATTTCATTACCAAATAATGAAGGGAGTAACTAGTGTCCATAGTTAATGATTCTCTGTGTTCCGAGTCTATCATTTTCTTAATTCTTCAACTTTTTCTAAGTGTACAAATAATTTTTGGGGTGACTGTATCTCTGACTCTATTTTTTATTTATAATTCTAACTATCCACCCCCCCTGCATTTCCATAACAACGAGGAAAATAAAACTGCCAAAATATGTCTCATACAAACAACATACATGCGAAGCCTATTCTGATCAATCGGGAATTCAGGAATTTCCACTATGCATCTTAACAGAGTAGAAAACACAAAATACCATAAACTTTGTAGTCGGGCAGGGCTTTCAAAGTGCGCAGGTAGCATATGGACACTTCTGTTACACCTATCCAACACCGTAACTGATGAATCCCCAGGTAAGGTTAATGGGCAAATGACCACATGTACAAGTATGGTGTTGCCACATGCATTTCTTCCCTTGAGTTCACCATTTTTCAAGGTTTGTTTTCGGTGATTCTTGAGTGCTGTCCCACCAAGAACTTTGTACTTTAACAAATAGCTCATGAATTATTATGTAATACCCCGTCGAGCTAAAATACAGTTCATGGTGGTGTTGATTTGCTCGCGGGTTTCCTTTGAGTGCTTTCACTTGGTTGTTTTTTGCAGATATGCAGGTCCTTTGGCCTCTCTGCATTTCTGTTATTTTGAGCCCACAAGGCGTTCTCTACATTTTTTTGTGCTCTTTTTAGTCACAGTTCCTTATCCTTTTCCCCTGTCTATTGAAATTTTCCCAAGACTGACAGACTAATCTATTGCTTTCTGGAGGCAAAGTATATCAGCATACCCCAAAAACCAAGTTTCCAGGGATATTATGGATTGGCCTTGGATGCCGCCATCGCCACATATCCTTTGTGTATAACTTTTTTCTTTTTTTTATTTTCACAATCATATGAAACTTCCTGCATTCGTTCCTGGTGCATATTGCACTAAAACTATCATTCTGTGTTACCATAAAACCTTCCTTATAGCACCACCACCAGGTCAAACCTTAGATCTCCAAGGGCTGGTTTCACAAACACAGGTTAAACTTAATCCTAGACTAAATTCCATTTTCAATACAGAATCTCCATACAAAACTCTGTTTAGTCCAGGACTACGCTTAATCCACGTTTGTGAAACCAGCCCCAAATGTAATAACTCAAACAGCTTTGATGGGCATTATGTCACGCTTCTTGTGATCACTTGCGGTGCATAGACAAGGGCTGCTATCAGTGTTGATCACCCTGTGACTTTTGGTGTAGCACCACTACCAGGCCAAACTTGTATGTATTAAAAATTGCAAGCACTCAAACAGCTTTAATGGGAATCGTATCAAATGTGCTTTCAACATTCTCAGTAAATAGAGGAAAAAGTTGTTGATTGTGGTGGATGTCATTTTTTTCCCGCAGCACCAACACTCAATGAAATTTCACGCCCCCAAACACAACCAAATATTATGAATTTTTGCGTTTTTGGTTATTGGAATGTGTTGTGTGGATCTGTGGAAGCGTTGGATAGTGTCAAGTCCAGGGGGCAATTAAAATTTGAGGAGGGCTCAATCTCTGATTACACTGGCTTTGCATCATACTTTGTTTACAAAGATTTCTGCATAACATAAAGAGCTGTTAATTGTATTCAGGTTGACGCATATTGAATTTCTCAGTAAGAATACTTACCCTCCTTGTGCCACAAAAATACACAGATTTTGTCTAATTATGATTGATAATCTTTCATGATTCATTGACTTTCAACCAGTCAAATATGTTCTCGGACATATTTTTTTTTTATAATGCTGTGAAAAATGATTCAACTTTAAAGAGTTCAGAGTTTCAATTGATTTGTCAGCTGGGCTGCAGTCCAAGCAAATGTGTGTGGCCAACTTTTCATCAAAGAGAGGCCACTATGGATATTTTCAATTAATGAGTAGAACTTCTCTTCACTTCTTAAACTGACTGAGCTTCAGTGGATATCCTTGATGGATAACGCCTATTCAATGCCCCCAAGAGTATAGTAACGTAATTCTGTGAGTGAAACCATGCCAGCTGCCATCTGCATCCGGCAAGACACAATCAAAGCGTTATGTTGCTCACAAAAGAAACTCAGAACGCTCTTATCGCATACCAAGAAACTGCAGCAACGGTGGTTGTGTTAACAACTGAGTTCTCACAGATGGAGGTCTAATTGGATCGTTGCTCTTTCTTGTGGGTGAGAGAGAAGTGTGCCAACTGCCAAGGCCGCATATGACAGGTTTGTTTCCTTTCACTATTTACCTGTGACACTGCGCTTGAGATTTTCTTCAAAGAGGGACGGTGTTCCAGGACCTAAATGCCTCATCTGTAGAGCCTGGGAAGCCTGGGAGATACCGTGTGGGTGAGTGGCCATGAGCTTGACCAGGACCCGCAAGGTAGCCTACTTGTCACGACTTGTGAACCTGTCAAGACTGATGAAAAAAGTGGTTATAAATGAATTAATGTATAGTTTATCCTCCTGATATTAAATTCAAATATTAATAAACACAGTAGCGGTCCGTCGGCAGCATCAAACGCCTTCGGAAACCTCACCTTTGAATGCTTAATAACCTAAACCTCTCGCAGTTTACTTTTCCTGATCAGCCACAGTTGCTCAGACTAATTGGTAGAACCAATGAAAGTCTGCATTTTCGATAGCATTGTTATGCATTGCACCACAAAATTAAGGCATTTTCTTCCGCACATAAATGAAGACATAAAATATCAATATATCTTTATCATTTCTGTGCTCGTGTAGCTCGTGAAAAGGCTCAGATTTACGTAAATTAGTTTGCGAGGCTCATTAAGCAATAAGCCATGAGAATCTGTATTATAATCTGAATGTAAGCAGGGCTAAATGCTGTTGTTAGGCATGATGCACAGCTGAGTGACAATTGTAAAGATGCTGAAAATAAATGCAGCGAAGTCAGCGAATGTTTTGGATTTTTGCATTTTTTGCATCCTTACAATGCCATATCAAGTATATTAATGTAGGCCATAGGCATTCACTTTTTCATTATCATTTCTTATTGTGGGTCATGTCTTGGTGGTTCAGTCAATAAACTGTTTGATAGTTAATCAGGCGAATTTAAACGAGAACAGCTTGACGGCAGTCGAGCAGTAAAGGGTGAGGTGACTGAAGGCTCTCTGAACATCTCATAGCACGCCGCTGAAAAAAACCTGTAACTTTGTGAATCAGTTGTAAGAGCCAGGTCTTGATAAGAAATTTGTTGCGTCACTTAACCAATTTAATCCCAATTTTTTCCTTGCAATGTAAGTGCACACATTTTACTCCTTAGACCTCCCTGACACAAAACTGTATGTATTTTTTGATTTCATGCTGGTTAAGTTCAAAGTTGTATTTTTTGCCGAAAGAGAGCAACAACACTTTTAGAGCTTCCAGACGTATTAAAAAAAAAAAAAAAAGGTCAGTAGGATCAAACGGGAATAGTAGCCTATTCCTAGCGCTAAAATTATGATTCTTTGTGAATAAGGCCAAGGTGCCGCAGGCTACGTCTTTGCCATGTGTAGGCCTACCTGACCGTCCTCAAGATATTTCAAAAAGTTCAGAACCAAAAAACATGAAACTTTGCAGAAAGGTTGGTTCTGGGCCAACGGCAATCGGCCAGAAGGTATCCTTAGCGGAGGTCTCAGCTCTATTTGGCGTATTTTCTTGTTGGAATGGTGCTTCCTTCTCCCATACCGCGAACGAATTAACAAAATCAACCCTCTTCCTGTGCTGTGTTATAACAGCTGGAATATGAATATTGTGACATTCTGACTTCGACTATGCCACCAAAGTTTTCAGAAAGCGATTGTACATTCCCTGTCGACACGTTCATCACGTCATGAAAGGTCACTGTGAGCCAAATACAACCGCGAATTGGTGCGGTCTCAATCACTGATGTAATGCTAACTCATCAACTCATTTAAGTTTTCAAATGCATGGGCATCTCAAGTGGAATTAAGTCATTTCAAATTCAGTATTGAACCAGGAATGATCCGAGGAGAAATTAGTCCATTTATTTCAAACTTACAAGTAGACTAATTAAATTGCATGTCTCGTTGCATGTTTTCTATGGAAAAAACGTTGACTTTTAATTGGGGAAATTTTCCATGTACAATATGATGGAGATATCAATTAATTTGACACTTAAAATTAGAGATATAATCGCCTAGGGTGGAACCTAATGCATATGGAGTGATCATGCCATGTTCAAGGGTGCCCCCTCACATGAATTTCATAGTCAGCGAGTTTCAAGAACGATCTCATCGCGCGCATTGATCACACCGGACGCCGAACGAATTTTTCGCAGGACAGATTGCATTCAAAGTCAATGCAAAGACGCGAATACACGCGTTTCGCGACTTTAAGCGTCAGTGATCAAGACCAACGAATACCTACCAGTGATAACCGCAAGTATTTTTTTTTTTTTTTTTACTGTCTCCTTGAAATGCTGTGTTATTGATGTGCTGTCTCTTTTATGTGATTTGGCTTACCATTTAGTGTAACATTAATTGAATTTGACGAACTCGATACTGGGCCAGGTTGCAAATATAATCAGCGTAATACAGCTTGATAAATTATGTTGTTAAAGTAAATACGTAATATAAACTTGATCTAAAAAGTTTTACTTGCCCGTTGACGATATTATTGCCTAGCTGCGTGGCTAATGTCAGCAAGTAGTCTTGCTAGCTCGCTCGGTAGCTAAATTGCACAGGGCATATGTCCGTTGTAAGTGAGCGTCTGAGCTTCACCGCCGCCTTACTTTACTTCATCGCCTTGTCGGTAAAACTTTATTGAAATGACTTCAAATCTTCATGGTAATCGCTTACTCCGAATTTTAACGTAAATACTTGGTCTAGAACAGGGATGACGTTAACGCAACCCCGGTCCGGGAGTGTTGGGCTGAATTGCCTGTCCACGTTCATCTCTTCTGTTAAGTTTGTCATGCAGTTCAGTGAGCACAACGCTGTATTTCACCGGGAAATAAAACTATGAGCCCAACAATGAAACCACTCGCCAACAAAGCAAATAAAATTGATTAACTTATTGGAACAGAGCATTTTAGGGCCCTCAGTTTTACCATAGAAGGTAAGCCAACTCCAACAGACAAGTGCAGTCCCATTCCTATTTAAACATTTTCCAGCCCCTGAACCGTCGCACACTCAATCACTCACAGGTGACGTCACTTAAGTCTTTGAGGGTTCAGGGCTTGAGTCACCAGGGGTGAGAATGAGACTGGGCGTCAGTTCTCAGGGCTGATGTATTTGATGTGGGAGAAATGGATCCTGTGCGACTTTTACTAGGGCCATCTCCGAAGCCGCTAGGTTTCTCGGGTGCCCCCTGTCAGCGGTGGTGTGTACTTACTTACACCAGTCTAAGGAAGGACAAACCATGGTCCAGCGACAGGGTGTTGGGCGCCGAAGGCTCATCGATGCACAAAGGCAACGAAGGCTATCCCATCTGGTACGAACTGACAGAAGGGTTACTGAGGCACAAATTACAGAGAATTTTAATGATACTTATGTGAGGAATTAGTCACGACACACTGTGCATTGCACCCTGCTGAAGGGAGGTGCTTTTATTGTGATAGCCAATTGGCGCGTCACAGCTGGAAAGTAGCTCTATATCTCACAACACCACAATGACAACCAAGTTATCACTCTAGAGTTTTCCGGCTCATTTTATTGCCATTGACTGCTTCGTAGTTGTACGAGTGTTCATTATTTTTTAAAAAATCTCTTGGCTTAAATATCCTAATGTTTTTTTTTTTTTAAACAAACTCAGAAGTGTATTACAAGGATGTATAGTCATATGCACTGTGGCTACTGTCGTTCATTAACACCTTCCTCACGCATATACAGAAGATAGAATTCCTTCAGAATTGTGTCATAATTAAGGGCCATATATATTCATCTCTTCAGTTGCAGTCCCCATGCTGTGCTGATTTGTGACGACTTCATCTTATTGGCTTTCTGCTCTGTAAATGCAAATGAATTGCATGTGCAATCCTTGAAAGTTTGGAGATGAAAAGTGAGGACATCCTTCTTACCAAATCCCCCATTTTTGTGTTGCCATGAATTAAGGACACGTACTTGGCTTATAGAGACGTTACTTTATACAGACTGTACTTTTACCTGTGTGCTTCTGATGTGTACCGACAGCTGCATTGTTCAGCAGTTTTGAAGTGTTATATTAGTTATGTTAACCACCCTCTCCCAAAAAAAGGTTGAGTCAGTTTTTATAAACGGTCAATAAAACGAGAAAAATTTTCCTAAGTACTGGAGCATGGTTTATGTTTCTATCTGCAGTTGCATCATCATCTCATCAGTGAGTCTAACTGTTTAGTTTTCTGCTGACGGTGTTTATGTCACTTATCAGTCTTTTTAGTTTTCTGCCCTCTGTGAGCGTCTCTGGGAATAATTTTGCTGATGCAGCAGTTTTGTGAGCCGATTTACTTTTGCTTTTAGGCGAAAAGTTGTTTACGACTGAAACTGTTGTTTTTGGGTTATTTTAGGAGTCAAGGGGAGGTCGAAAGTTAATGCTAGCAATGCTGGTGTCCTGTTGGCCCTTTGTTCTACTGGAAATTGGTAATAAGCACCAACACAAGGCAGACATCTTTCATAGTAAGGACTCGGATTCTGCCCTTCAGCTGTGTTGCCTTGGGACTGAAGTCTGAAAAAAATGGCCTGTTGTTATTGAATATCTCAGCAACAGCAACAAAAACTTGTTAATGAAGTGAGGACAGGAGTGAGAAGTCCCCCACGGCCGGTCTATTCGGCGTGTGATTTCGTCCAAGGCAGCAGTGCTGTATTATTGCTTAATATGTGTGTCATTGCCTTCACTGTCTCAGGCTTCTGTGAATAAACTGTTAGGAATTGTAATGGAGGTCGGGTGTGAACTGCACTGTGCTACACTGGGTATGAAATGACTCCATTTTGCAGAGGAATGGAGTGTAAATCCATGCTGATAGACAAAGCCTGATTGGTATGGGTCTTGAGCTTCAGGGGGTGGGTGATTGACAGGTAAGAGCAAAGAGAGGGCTTGAAGTGGGATGGCTAGGAATAAAGTTGGGGGGGGGGCGAGAGATTGGAGACCAGGCGGGCTTGGTTGGTACAATAGCTCACACTCAATTACCTAGGCTATGTAGCGCATGCCAAGATATAGATGTAGATAGGACTCAGACACTACCCACCCTCTCTGCACGGTGCTCTTGTCTACCCTGAAAAGTCACCTCATGTTTAATGCATTGTGAATCAGGAAGCTCTCAGAAATCTTCTCAGTCTTGAGTGTTAAGCATTCAGCGAGGTCCATATTTTTCTGCATATATTTGTAAATAAGACGGTAAATATTGGCAGTGATGAGCGGAGGCACTGACTGTCCGAGTAGATTTGGTGCGGGAGAGGAGCTGATTGACATGAGGCTGACATCGTCCTCGTTTGTTGTGGCTCCCAGAGATACTAGATGCGCGCGGGAAAAAAAAGTGCTGTATGAATTTTTATTATGTTGGTTTGAGTGCGAATTTTGTGTCAAGTTATCATTTATTTGCTTCGCAATTACTTTGGATGTACGGTCTGAATGCATTTAGATTAGTTTGCGTGTCGTGAGAACTGTCAGAAACCCCAATATCGCCGAATATAAATATTCAAAATAAATTGAATTACTATTAATATGCATTCACCAGCAGTCCTAAAATGAAATTACTTTAAACTCGGTGATTGCAAAGCACCGTTTATTTTGATAACAGGACAATATTTGCCCGCATTAGACAGTTCCTCAACAGAACGTGGAAGAACTCATCAATCGTGCAAGAGATTCATTGCAATAGTCCTCTTACAATCGAATTTTAACTTTCAGTCGTTGTAATGATGATAAATGATTTGATTTTATTTCAATTATAGATTAGAAAATAATTAACCGTGTTTTGAAGCTTATAACTGTTACTTTTCATCAGTGCTAACTGTTGGCTGCCCAGTAAGGACGTGTGTATTCTAAATGTCTCGTGTCATCACCATATCTTGTTTTATTATTTTTTAATTCAGGAAAATCAGCACAGTGCTTCATAAACGTCTGCCATGTCTATGAAGGGGCGAGTCAGTTTTTAACGTTTAACAGTCCTCGGTAACTTACATGGATAAAATGCTTAACAATGCTGTCAGCATATGGCTCCTGAATTGTGATGTACTCATTTGTTGTTGACTCCTCGTTAAAGATTTTATATGTGATATTGTCCTGTTCGAGCCTTCATCGCCGGACGATTAATGAGTTGGTGCTGGTGTCGAGTGTAATGCCGGCTGTAAGTAAGGAAATGCATCATCATTTTTTAAAGCCTCAGTTTAATGCAGCCGGCTCTGGGGCAGGCTGTGCCGGTTTCCTGGGCCAAGCGGAACGATTTTAAATTGAACTGTATCGCACCCCCTTAATGGCTTCGCGTTTGGTCTTATCAGAAATAAATTTAGATTGATTAATGCGGCCGTAGTTCGAATTTTGTTTGCCGGCGTCTAGAAAGACCTGGCTGGCTTTACGCCTGATTTCCTAATACCTGAGGAGTTGTGATTGTGAGGGCCCTGCTGTCTTTGGTTGCATCAGATAAACATTAAATTGGCCTTCTTCTTTAATAAGTCCGGTGACACTGGCGGGAAATGAAACCGCGTAACTTAACGATGGTGCTGTTCTACCGAGCTGCACGCGGGCAGGGAGCGCGGAAGACTTATGGCTTTGTTAATTAAGTCTGGACTGAAGCCGCTTTCACACTTGGACGCGAAACGAATTTTTCGCACGACAGATTGCATTCAAAGTCAATGCAAATGCATTGACTTTGAATGTAATCTGTCGTGCGAAAAATTCGCACGACAGAAAAAAAATGCATTGACTTTGAATGTAATCTGTCGTGCGAAAAATTCGTTTCGCGTCCAGTGTGAAAGCAGCTTAAGTGACTGCACCGTGCGAACAGGTGTGTTTCCCCCCCTTAACCACGCATATGCTTGCACGTAAACAAACCGGGACGGTGTGTGCTTATTTGGAGGTGTGAAGAGCGAATTAGAATTCACCTCATATTTTCCCTGTTCACTTGTTTGGTTTGCGTAGGTTTGCAAATGGACACCACTGATGGCTAATGGGTAAACAGCAATCAGAGGAGGAGGCCGTCGATAATTATTACTCTCACAAAATTATTGCGAGCATTAATGATGGAGAACCCTTAACTCTCACTGTGTTGGTGTTTGTAAATGTGCCTTTTGCCTGTACTCATTGGAGTAGCGTGGCTAATGCAAGCTGGATGCACATGGTGGGTGTATGTGTATAATATTCAAGTTATTGTTTTAGCAAACCAAATAAACTTTTCTAGTTTATAGTGCAGTATGTGCTGTATGCTGGACCAGTTTCATTAATGGATAATCTGTAGAGGCCTACCTTCCTAGTTTTGAGTGGAATTGCGCTTGTGATGACAAACTTCCTGTCTCACCACATGGGACTTTAATTCAAGTTGATGGTAATTTTTGCTGGGAAATGTGTGACCTAGCTGTCTGCTGATTCATTGCGAGGTTATGGATCATGAGCAGTGCAGAACAGGGCAATGGAAAAGTTTATGTTCACTGAAATTTCTTTTTGATGATGATAACTTTTTTTTGCTGAAATTGATACACGTTTTTGATGTTTCTTTGACAAACTGAATATCTTTTTAATGTCTCTCTGATGGTCTTAATGAAACTACCAGTAAGTAATTTTTAGTGCATTACAAGTGCTCTGCTAACAAGAGATTAAGAAAATTTGTTGCATCATTTTGTGCACAAATGGTACAGATACAGTGTTCATGTTCTCAGCGAAGTCCTCAGTATTTACACAATAAAGGCTGTCATTTTACGCAGTGTCTAGAGGCACGGCAGTTTTTATTGGTACGGCAGTCAATTTCAAGGGATTAGGATAAGGATTCGGGATTATGGTTAGGGGAAGGGTTAGAGGTTGGGGTTGGGGTTAGGGTTAGGGGAAGGGTTAGGGTTAGGTTAGGGCAGGGCTTGAAATGGGGCTGCCGTACCTCTCCACTACGGTACTCCACATTGAAATGCATTGAAAAACTGCCGTACCCGTAGCAACTGCCATCATTTTAATATGTTTTTCACAATAAGGATGTGAAATACCCGCAAATTAATGCTGAAAATGTACTTGCATCAGTGGTAAATAACCCTGTTTCTCTAGATTCACCTTCCTGGAGGTTTTCATGTCCATCCCAATTGGGAACATGTGACCACGAATTAGCAGTGTAACAGTATCCTGAGCTGCTATACATTGTCATGGTTGGAGTGAAAACATACATGATGGTAAATCTTCGGGAATAGACTTGGTTACCACTGATTTACATCCATATGGTAGGAGCTTGTCGGAATTTCAGCTCTGTAAATTGGTCCCTCTGTTCAAATATTTATGGCCCTAAATGTTAATTGGGGGACATGGTATTAATTCCTGCACTGAGAAATTAGGCTGGGCTACCTGATATGTCTACATGGTAGTGCAGAGGACTAGCTCAAAATTTTGATTGGTCACCTTATAATGAAATATGGTTTCTTTTGTCCCTTGACTCAG
This sequence comes from Gymnothorax javanicus, assembly GCA_029692085.1. NCBI lineage: Eukaryota > Metazoa > Chordata > Actinopteri > Anguilliformes > Muraenidae > Gymnothorax > Gymnothorax javanicus. Next base: position 85,022,623 of record CM056194.1, read on the forward strand.
GCTTTGTGTCTCCAGACTAAGGCCTTATTTGAGTTGGGTAATGTCAGATAGTGCTTGGGAGCTGAAAGGTTAAGTTGTGTTGGATATGTCTAAAGGTGCGGTAAAAATTTCTCAGAAAACAAGAGTTCCTATAACCCTTTGACGCCTATTGTTGTGAATTTGTCGCGAACCGTTTCCATTCAGAATGCATCCAATTTAGCATCTGCTTGAAAGCAAAAACACAAATTATTATTTTTTTTTTAATAATTGTATATAAATTCAGGTGTCAAGGGGATAAACCAAGGGTCCCCAATCTTTCCCAGAAAGGACCAGTGTGGGTGCAGGCTTTCATTGCAACTAAGCAGTTACACTCCTGATACTACTAATCAACCTCTGGACTCTTTGCCAATGAGCTTCATTAGTAGCATCAGGTGTGTAGCTGTTTGGTTGCAATGAAACCCTCTACCCACACTGCCCTTTCTGGGAAAGATTGGGGACCCCTGCTATGAACCCTCCTCCTGTGAATCTCTTATTTTTGCTTTTATGACATCATAGTCGTATCCCTGGAGGTTTTCGACCGCTTTACCTAAGATTATCTGCATGCGTCACGAGCCAGCAAATGAACACATTTTGTAAAATGGCGTGCCACTGTACCCCTGCCCGGGCAGAGTCCCTCTTGTCGTGGCCGAGCACACGGTTCATTTATCTTCGTTTGTGTTTATTTTCTGGCCAGGCAGGGTGGATAACGGAGCTGATTCCCAGCCTGATCCAATATAACGGCTAATGATGATAATCATAATCGTTTATGGGCTGCCTCTCCGTGCCATGTATTCAAACTGTTGCCGTTTTGTGGCTGATTGCACCCCTTATCGTCAGCCATATGGACTGTAATGGCGATCCCAAAACGTTAATTCGCTTTCTTGGATTTCCAATTTGGTACTTTTATGAAGGAAATTATGGCCCGCATTTGCAAAGCCCCTAAAAAGCAGGGGTACTGATCTCAGGTCAGCTTTCCCCGTCCAGCTACTCACCACACGTACTACAAGCAGGAAGGACAAACCTGTCCCTAAGGCAGCGTTCTTGCTTTAAGAATGTTCATGTCACAGGGGTCTGTGCCTTCGCTGCTCTGCATTAGTCCCTCCGGGGCTGGTACTTGGACCAGGGGATGATTGACAGGTTACTGTGAGCTGGGCCTTTCCGCGTAGTCTTCAGGCAGCTTGGGAGAGCTATTGAAGCCATTGAAGCTTGTGTGGGTTTACGGTGGTGGAATAGCGAACAGGCATTGTGAGTAGGGGGTGGGGGAGGAATGGGTGGGAGATAACAGAGGAGGATGGATGGAATTAGAGGAAGGAAAGTGGGAGAAATGCGATGGAGGAGAAGAGTTAATGATGCGGAGGAGAGCGAGTAACAGGTGCAGTTGACTGGTGCAAATCTGTTATCTGTATAATTGTGCTCAATATTGGACGCTGACGCTTGCGTCACTCTGTACACCACATTATTAGATTTGGAAACAATTCCTGTGTGGTTAGGCTAATGTGTGGCTTCTCATCTTTTATTTTTTTTCTTTTTATACGTTTTGGTGTGACCATTTGCAAACTACAGGGCTCTTTATCTACTCGATGACAAAGAAATGCAAATAAAGGGGGCAATACATAACACTGACAGCAAGTGATTAAAATGGGCACTGCAGTGCAAATTCAAAATATTGGAGAGTCATATCCCCCCGCCCCTCCTCCCCAAACTGGCAGCTCATGCAGGTTGCATGAAAAAAGCCTGATCAATTCTACTTTAATCATACTGTTCTGTGTACATTACCTGCGCTAACCCATTTTCATAAGCTAAACTGCACTCAGCAAGAAGCTCTCATAACATTTCTAATAAACATTCAGCTGTAAGTTATCCGTCAACATGGTCACTGGATAAATTAAAACGCCATTTGAACAGCAGGGGAAAACACGGCTTAAGATGAACCTAATAATGCAACCTGCGCGTAGACTTACAGTTTTGGGTGGATTACTTAGAAAAATTTAGTGCTGTCTCGAAGAGAACAAACAATTTTTTCTTTTCGGCCAGAATCTGCACGTCATGTGTAGCTACATCACCTCACTAAAATGTCTGGTTACCGAGCAATCTAACTCTCGCAAAATTTGAGCACAATCATTGATTCACAAAACTGAATAAACTCTTCTGAAACGGGCATATGGTTTCTGTACGATACGGTTGATAAATAGCTAGGAGTAGCCATGAGAAATTAGGTACGGTTAGGTAATGTTAGCTGAAGCCAACTTCGACATCAATCTTAAAATCATTCTGTGCTTCAAGCTGTCTGTATCTTTCAACGGCATCACCATCTTTCGAAAGCGTCTGTAGCATTTACCCACATTTTATTACATCTCAGGTCAGGAAGCTTTTTAGTAGGATGCAGAGGCTTTTTTGGTTTTGTAGAATCTTGCATTAGCTGTGTTGATCCAGTTCACTCGCTTGCTCCTATAGCTGCGGCAAACAGTTTTCCTGCCAATTTCTGTCAAATATGGCAACATGGTGTGTCGAAATGGGCAGTGAGTGGGATCACCCAGGCCGACAAACATTCAAATGCAAACAAACATTCCGGGATGGAAATTTCAAAGGAGAATACACTGGCTGTGACATTGTTGTCGAAGAAGCCAGTACTTTTGTATGTTGCCTTAATCTCTGATGATGTATCATTGTCATTTTATGATTTGATACAGTATATATAATATAACATTGGTCTTTTGATGGCAAGGTGGTATTTTGTCAAATTTTGTAGTCTTTGGGTTAAAATGTGGATTATGCATGGAATACGGAAAGCTTAGAAGTGTCCGGGGGGATGGGGGGTGCTAATGGCTTATGAACAAAATTTCTGAACTGCTTGAAAAATGTTTCATAATTATTTGTTTAGCACTATCTCAATTTCTAAAAAGTTGCCACGCCATTGAAAATGCAAATAAAATCAACGAGGAGCGATTTGAGAAGTCCATTCCCCGTCTGGTATGTCAACACTACGACAGCAGTATTTGACGCTTTAACCTCTAAATTCATTTGTTTGAAAGTGTCTGCTCATTTCAAATGTGGTGACTGCAGAAGACTTCAGAAAAGCTGGCACTAGGCCATTATAGGACTAATGATGATGTGACAAGTTGTAATAATGGGGTGATGTGACACAGGTGATGATAAACTGATGAGCTAAATGTGTTTTAGTATAAAAGCCTCCAAAAATGCATTGGTCTTCCAAGACCAAAGGTGAGTGGAGGCTGACCAATTTGTCAACAGTGTGTAACCTTATAATACATCACCTTATGAGCAATGTTCCCTAATGTCAATCCGTAGGTTTTTTTTTTTTTTTTTTTGGCATTTCGCTCTCTGCGATGCATAATATAATTGTATCTCCCCGCCGCCACAGAGATTTACTGTTCCAGGCTCTGGAGGCTTCAAAGTTTATAGTATTTTTCTCTAAATTTGCATAGTCAAAGATGTTTATTTGGCAATGCTCAAGATCAATTCTTGGCAATTTCCGACATCCAATATGGCCGCCAGCAGCCATTTTGTCGAAAATTTTTTTTTGCAGATTTCGTGTTGTCTGCTCATTCTTAGCCACATTTACACACGTACAGGGATGCATGTTAATGTCATAGCAAGAGTAAAAATAGTGACATTGCGGCTGTAAAAATTTGCAAGTGATCTCTCATGGGGATCGGGGAGATACACGACTCGGTCCCTGCGGCGACTGAGTTATCTAGTTGAAAGATGGAAGGAATCCGAGCAAAATTTGGTGCATCCTTGATCTCCGGTCTGCCAGATGTCGCGGTCTTATAATCCGTTGTGTGTCTGTAATGGTAATCACAACTTGGACTTGGAAGAACTTTGGCAAACCTTTGTCAATAAACCACTTTCGCTGCTGTGTTAAAGTGCCGCTGACTTCTCTGGGCTCGGTGTCTTCTGTTATGGATAGTTATCCGAGGAGTTAAGATTGCAGATGGGTTTTTGGTGAGAAAAACAGCCACAGTTTTCTCCGTACGTCCAAGACAAGGGAAGTGTTATCAGCATCAAGTCCAAAAGCCAGTATCTGTAGTGGATTTGGAGGTGTACCAGTGCATATGGCATGGGTGACTTGCCCATTTGCCAGGGCAGCATTAATGCAGAAAGACGTATGAATTTTAGAACAACATACGCTGTCTTCTGTCGGCTGTTCAGTTTTCGTGGAAATGAAATGGTTAAATCGCAGCGTACACCACGACACCTCCCTCCTCAGCCTGCCAATGCTGAGTACTGCATTATTGAAAGCGAGATTGGGGAAATGTCATCTTGATACTACACCGTTTGAGCAGAGCTCTCTGATTGTGTAATATATGTTTTCCAGGCTTGTTTGCTTTACTGTTTATTGACTTATTTACTGAATAAAAGTATAAACAGCCTCTTTCTGGATGTGCTTGCGCAAGTCTCCGTACGCGAAACACAATGCGCCTCGCAGTGAAATTCATGCATCGCCAGCGGTTTATTTTTAAAGCGGCGTTTGAAAGACGGGGGCCATGCGCACCGCTCTTTTACAGTAGGAGAACATGCCCCTCATATCAAACCTTGTTTATTGGGAGGGCCAAGCGAGACTCGCGCTGTTCTCCAAGCCCGGCTGATCGATTTATTTTTTTTTATTTATTTATTTATTTATTTATTTATTTATTTTTGGGAAAGCAGCGTTGGGGTTTTCAGTGATGTTGGGGTGTTTGAGCGAGAGAAGAATGCACAATGCAGGCCTGCGAGCGTTCGTTTGGGCGAAGAGGCTTTTGGAGAGCGGTGTTTTATTTATAGTTTTTCGTTGAATGAGGGCAGACAGAATATGCTTTAGTATGCTCTTCTTTGGCCATTGTTTTTTGTATGATTTACAAGGTTCATGTGCAGTTTGTTGCTGAGTACATTTATTGCGATTATGTATTGCCCTGCTGCTGATACTGTGTACAGCATGTGAGCAGAGGTGAGCTCATTGGAGGCTTCTGCACCAGTCAGAATGGATGGACGCCGCTGGCCGCTGATGGGTCTTTGGGAGAAGTGGAGAGGTCACTCTGCTCTTAAGGACAGGACTGACGCTTAAGGACATGGTCTCCGCTGGAGGAATCCTTCATGTAGTCATTGTCGAAGATGGACGGGCTGTCTGTTTTGCAGTCTGTGTTGTCTGTACAAACACTGACATGGGAGTGCATAGGCACGGACACTGGCCTGGACTCGGGTACACGCACACACACACACGCACACACACACAGACACACAGATGGATTCACTTGCACATGTTGTACCTCCACATCCATGCACATGTACATGCACAAACGTGCACACCCACTGATGAATCCACGCGCACACATTGCTGTATTACGACCACACACTCCTACACGCAGACACTGGCACAGGTACACACTCTCACTCACCACATTTATCTGTAACACCCTCCCCTCTCTTTTTGCTACTCCGGCAGATGTTAATACGTTATGAGCACCTTCACAAAAGCGCTGTTTTGGACAAACCTGTTGTTCAAAATTCAAGATTTATGGGAGCAGGGCCGGAGGGGATGAGAGTTGACGGAAGTCCGTTTCGAAGAAAGTAGGAACAGGTGACCCTTTCGCTAATCTCTTTTTCGGCTGCGCGCACACAGTCCCTTTAATTCTGCCGCAAACGCAGCGCTTATCGGGGAAATGAAAGCCGAGCCCGGGGGGATGGAGTACGAGGGAGGCAGTTTGCAGCTTGAGGAGCAGATATTTTATTAAGCATAATGAAATATGTAAACACACTTAATAATGTTTTCAGGCGTCGTTCCTTGTGTTATTTATTTGTTGGGCCTCAGTGGGCTTCTGAAGGCTTGAGGCCCTGCTGAAATCTGTCTTTTGCTGTTTTATTTCTCCCACTGATGGGATGGTGGGAGGGGGGGGGTTTGTATTATTGATGTTACTTTTGGACCCCCTTCCCCCCACTCCCTCCCCTAACTCCAGTACACTGGCCTGAACACAGGCTTGAGAAACTGGTGCGGGTACATTTGAGATTTTAGTTGTGTTGAATGTCAAACGACTGTGTAGTTGTGTGTGTGTGTGTGTGTGTGTGTGTGTGTGTGTGTGCGGGCAAGATTGCACACATGTATGGCTTGGGAGCAGGATTTTAATCCATTCATTCTGATTGGTGTTTGAGCCTCCAGTGTGTTCATCTGTTTACATGCTGAGCAGTATCGGTGGCAGGGCTGCACGTAATCACAACAGATGTACCCGGCAACAACCAGCGCATGAGCCTTGTGAATCATGCAAAACAATGACTGGAAAACACGGTATTAAAGCATATTTTGTTTGCCCTTGTTCAATTAAAAGCTAAAAATAAAACCCCATTCTGCAAAAAGCACTTCACCCGAACGAATGCTGAGGAACTTTACATCGCAATGGTGTGTGTGTGTGTGTGTGTGTGTGTGCATGTGTGTTCATGTGCACAGCTGGTGAGCGGGCTTATAATCCTCAAGCGCCTGTGTTAAGCTGTTGCCTCCATTATGTATAGATGCGCTTATATGTTTCCCTTCTGAACCTACTGGGTATTGAAATGTGTCACACATCAATATAGCATGCGTACATACACTCATGCACCCGCGCACACACATTCAGTGCTCTACATTGATGCATTTTCGGGAGAATTTGACCTCAAATCCCGGTTTATGCCAACCAGAAAGGTAATTGAATGCGTCCCATGATGGGGATGTAATTGTGCACTCCTGTGTGTTTTGTGCCTTGAAAAGGGAGGTGAAAACATTAGCCCTGATCCCTTACATGCAAGCTTGACTTCAGTTTCAGATGATTAGCATTTAGCAGAGCTCAGCCCCAGTGAAGGAGCCTGGATTTTGTTCCAGTGTTTCAGGCTCCTCTGCTGTCACGTCGTCCTTGTGATTAGCATCGGTTGCGACTGCCCACTTTTAAAGCTTGTACCTCTCTCCGTGCGTGAGAATGGTGCAGATTATCCCTCTTTGAACTGGGGGTAGGATGGAGGGGATTACAATCGGAGATGGAGGAGGGAGTTCATGCCTGGTTTGGCGGTTGAGCTGATTGTGATGGATGTGTGGATTTGATTCAAATTCGGTGCTCAGCATTTATGACGCGTGTGGTTGCCATAACACTCTGAGCAGTGGTGACGGCTTTGGGAGGATATGGCAGCCTATTGGGTGCGTGACTCAGCCCAAATATCGGGCTGAACTTGAGGTGGGAGAGTCAGAAAGGTTAGTGGGACCGGAAGTACAGAGCGGCCGAGAGGCCGGAGGTACAGAGCGGCAAAGAGGCCGGAGGTACAGAGCAGCTCAGAGGCCGGAAGTACAGAGCGTCTCAGAGGCCGGAGGTACAGAGCGGCTCAGAGGCCGGAGGTACAGATCGGATCAGAAGCAGGAGGTACAAAGCGTCTCAGAGGCCGGAGGTACAGAGCGTCTCAGAGGCCGGAGGTACAGAGCGTCTCAGATGCCGGAGGTACAGACCGGCTCAGAGGCCAGAGGTGCAGAACGGCTCAGAGGCCGGAGGTGCACAGCGGCTCAGAGGCCGGAGGCACAGAGCGGCTCATAAGCCGGAGGTACAGAACGTCTCAGAGGCCGGAGGTACAGAGCGGCTCAGAAGCCGGAGGTACAGAGCGTTTCAGAGGCCGGAGGTACAGAGCGTTTCAGAGGCCGGAGGTACAGAGCGGCTCATAAGCCGGAGGTACAGAGCGTCTCAGAGGCCGGAGCTACAGAGCGGCTCAGAGGCCGGAGGTACAGAGCGGCTCAGAGGCCGGAGGTACAGAGCGGCTCATAAGCCGGAGGTACAGAGCGTTTCAGAGGCCGGAGGTACAGAGCGGCTCAGAGGCCAGAGGTACAGAGTGGCTCAGAGGCCGGAGCTACAGAGCGGCTTAGAGGATGGAGGTACAGAGCGTCTCAGAGAATGGAGGTAGAGAGAGATGCTGAGATGCTGGAGCAACATTTACATATAATAGCTCTGTGACCCCATGAGGGTTCCGTATCAATGCAGGCATTGGCGAGGTGTGTAGCTGTAGGGGAGGTGGGTGCCTGTTGTGGTGAGGGGGCGGTGGGTGCTGACTTGTTCGTGTCTTTCGGGACTGACTGACAGACATGGCTGCCTTTGTCCTGCTGTCACTGGCTGTGCCCTTTTACTTCACCTGTCACTGCCCTGACAATAGCGGAGCGAGCAATGACTGAGCGGCCGCCGTTGCCCCGACTGTCCATTGTGCTTTCGTGCCTTTGCTGAGTTTAAATGTCTCCATTTGCCCAACTTGTTGGCAGGAACTTCCCCTATCGATTCAGTGATGAAAGCAGATCCTAGTGTCCAAAATCTAACTTTCTTTTATGGCCTTGTTGAGAGAGACAAGAGCGTGCTGTTTGGATAATGGAGAAATAACTTCACCAACACGCTTTTAGGCTGACTCGGATACGGAGAATGAATCCTTTTCATTTTAGGTGCTAGCTCACCAGCGTTGATGTTTCTTGGTCAATGTATTCCTACTTTTTTGAGAAAAAATATTTTACAATGATAACAACAAACCATAGAACTAGATGAACTGCAGCCAATTACTCAAAAGTGTGAGTCGCTGTCATTGAGCTGTCGCTGAGGTTTACAGTGACTATTCGATGGATCCAGGGCTAGAAGCATTTTGTGATGTGCTCCACCTGGGACCATCTGTGACATCTTTCTGATATCGCCATCTGATATCTCGGCTTGTGAGGAACCATACGCTGTCAAGGACAGGAAACCTCTGTCAATTGTAGGAAGTGCTTTTATTGAATTCAGTTTTGTAAGAAGCAGGGATAAAACATATCTCTGCCACAGATCAAAAGTAATGACCAAAGGAGGGGATATCGAATTTCCCTGTGGCAATTCACACCCAATAATTTTCTTGATTTCTTTCGGGATTTGGGTAAAATCTGCTATGAACATTCCTGGAGCCTAGAGTAGTTCTCCTGTTGATTTTCTGTACCCTGTACCCTTTCCTGTAGGCAAAATTGCGTACCCTAAGACAGCAAAGGAAGGTCCCGCCTTCACCACGCCCCTGAACAAATTTCATCGGTGGTTAGGGTTAGAATTAGATTGGAGCACATACAATGCCACAGAAGAAGAAGGCGTTTGGACAGCCAGTAAAATTCGTTCGGGGGAGTGGTGAAGGCGGGACTTTCCTTTGCCGTTCTAAGGTTTGCAAATTTGCTTCCTCTAGTGCTAGCAGTAGGCCAAACTTTGCCTTTGGGAAGAATGCTGTTATTGTGGGGTTATATCCTGCTGTTATCTTTGACAGCATTTAGGTAAATCGCAAAATAGTTTTTGAAGGAATTCTAAATCACAGTCCTGGGGGGGAGCGAAATGCCCCTAAAAAAAAAAAAAAGTCTTTTTATATTCTACTGTCAGTAAATCCTTTGGCTTGCTGTTTGTCACAGGAAATATGGTATAAGAATTTAAAATGGCACCTGCCTCAGTGATATGATGTGCTCTATTTTTCAGTTGCTTACTTTTGATTCTGTGCCTCTTTACAAATCAGAAATGTAACTCTGTAATTTAAAACCCCCCTCCCTCCCCCTATCTTTTGAAGTGTCCCAAGATTTTAGGCTGTGGGGGCAGAAATTCACTGGCTTTCAGAAAACCTGGGAAACTCTACGGAGTGAATCGGTCTGCCCCGCACCGTCAGCAGTCTCTGTCAGGATTCAGCTCAGGGTTATTCGGCTTGTGGGGTGAGTCATTGCTGCCTTGAGCTCTATTGGGATGGGCTTTATCAAGTGAGATTCAGTGAGTTGTTCAGATGATTTGTTCCAGGTTTGGGGGTTGAGGCAAGTAATCAGAGAATGAGTGAATCCCTGAGATGCAGTTACACAGTCTGAACAAATCGAATCGTGCAGCCACTACTTGAGACTCTGAGTGTTTTATAAGGGTCTCTTGCTGCTGTGGTCCTCTGTACCGTAATTGGCTCGGTGCAGAGAGTAACTGTCTTGGCAAAGTTAACACGTTTGAATTATTGATAAACACATTCCTCTCCTCCGCTCTTAAATCTTGCCCCCTATAAAGTTCTGTGTTCATCTCCCAGCTCTCTCCCTCATTCCCTCTCTTTCTGCCCGTCTCTATCGTTCCCTCCCTCTCACTCTCCCCCTCTCTCTATCCCTTTCCATCCCTCTGTGCCTCTATCCGCCCTCCCTCCTTCCCTCACTCTGCCTCTTTCTATCCATTTCATCCTTCTGTCTCCCCATCTGCCCTCCTTCCCTCCTTTCACACTCTCCCTCTCTTTCTCCCTCCATGTCTCACACTATCCCTCTCCCTACCTCTCTCCCTCCCTCACTTTATCCCTCTCCCTGCCTGCCCTCCCTCTCTAGCTCTTTCTGCCTCCCTCCCTCTCTTAATCGCGTGTACAGCTAATGCTAACACAGTGTTTAGCAGGTGGGAGGTCTAACCTGAGGCCTGTAAGTCTCTACTGTTGATATCCTCTCACACAAGCCCTCAGTGTTTAAACTCTTCAAATAACCTTTTGTCGTTTCTGCATTCTGCTTGTAACCAAGGCTTCGTGCTCTGGTTCTTTGAGCCGGATCCAAGTACATTACCATCCCCAGCAGATAACATCTCAAAGAGAACTCAAATTCCTGATTTTTTCCAGTCATACATGGTTTTTTTTTTTTGCAGGTATGAAACTAGACTGAAGTAAATATTTTGAATTACTCCCAGTGGCGGTTCTAGAACCGGGAATTGGGGGGGCACAGACACGTCCCTTTATGACAATTAGTCCTGGCTAGTTCTCAATAATTTTCCTTTACTGACGCGTTTTCCAATCATCGTAATTGGCATCTGAAGACACGGTTTCTCTCCATATGCGATGGAACAGCGATGAAATCATGGGCTAAATTCAGTACAGTGGCGGAACCAGAACTGAGAAGTGGGTTGCACAAAACATCCGTTTAAAACAGTTATTAGTCCTGACCTGTTCTTAGTCATTTTCATGATTAACAAAAGGTTCACTCCGAGAGCACTCCACAGTTAACAGGTGCTGCTTGTTCTCCCCGATTACGTAAGAAGACAATCATTCATCTGGACGCGTATTTGCTGTATTTAAATCAACGTTATTCAAATTTGCATACCTGTCGACTCTCACGCAAATAGCTTGAGCTGCACGCTGCGTATTTGACTGCTGAGTTCCCCTTTTTTTTTTAAATCAACCCACGCAACACCGAGAGTGAAAGGCGATATTTTATTGGAACTCGGACCTGTTCAATGAACGCGAAGCATTGGCCTATTAATAAGTAAATTATTTTTCTGTACTGAATTTAGCCCCTGATTTCAAGGCTGTTCGATCGCATATGGTGAGAAACCGTGTCTTCATTTGCCAATTACGATAATTGGAAAACGCGTCAGTAAAGGAAAATGATGGAGAACTAGCCAGGACTAATTGTCATAAAGGGACGTGTCTGTGCCCCCCCAATTCCAAGTTCTAGAACCGCCACTGATTACTCCCACTGTGCTGCAGAGAGCCCACTAATTAAGTGTTTGATTAGGCTTTCATGGGGATTCCCTTAAGTTTGTTGACAAAGGACTTCCTTCACTGTGCTGTGTTTTTCTAAAACTCAGCATGAGGTGTTTGACCGATACTCAGCTGGTCATCGGTTCAAACCCCACCGCAGCCACAGTAAGATCTATTGGGCCCTTGAGCAAGGCCCTTAACCCCACACTGCTCCAGTGGGGATTGGCCCGTTTATTCTAATCAACTGCAAGTCAGTTTGAATAAAGGCATCAGCTAAATAAGTAATGTATCGCCTGCAGATTTGCCTCCGGATCTCCAAATCTGTCAGCACATCCTTTGGGCTCTGCTGGTGTGTTACAGCCTTTGAATGAGCGATTATGTCTGCTCGCTAAGTGCTGCTTGCCTGGTGCAAATTGGTGAGTGTTGCACCTGCGTTTGAAGGCAGGGTGTGAAATTTACATTTTTAAACCCCCCTCCTACTGGGTAAAGCCCTGGGGCATTAATGGAATGAGGGATAATTACAAAATAAAAGCCAGGAGGAAGTAAGGCGGTTAAAATGAGCAATTTGAATGAGCCCCGCATAGCTGTGAGGTGGGTGGACTTTTTGAAACGCTTAGTGGTTGCTCTTTGACTTTAGTAAACATCTTCTGTGGCAAACATCCAGTCTTTGGTTAATGTACGGAGTAATGAAACACTCTTGCTTCCTACCGTGTGATTTTGGAGACATTTTGAAAATAGTGTGGACATTTTTTCTCCTTTGCCCTCCATAATTTCCCCCCCCTGCCCTCCGCTGGGGGTAATTTTGGTGTCACATTATGTACTTCCTGCCTGCCGACTTCTTCCGCTTTCACGCCTTTGCTTGACACATCATTCTGAGGCAGCGACCTGAAAATCAACAGTTTCCTGACGTGTAAAATACTTTATCGTCTGCAAACATTTAGCGGTTAGCGGCTCTGTGGTGCTCAGAAAATGTGGATGCAAATAACCCAAAAATTTACTGCTGACAGTCTCATCCTGAGCCTCGCAATTCATTATTTTCTCGTCAAACTAATGTTCTGGTGTATGGCACCAAATGGCAAAAATGGTGCCAGGACATGGCAAAGGATCGAATCCTGTGTTTACTGGATACTGACTGTAGCCTGCAGCCTTGAGAGAGCAGCACACAATCACCTCCGCCCTGTTGGCAGAGGCAATGTTTTCGCCCCTGTTTGTTTGTTTTTGTCTGTCTGTCTGTTTGTGAACGACATAACTCAAAAAGTAATGCACGGATTTGCCTGAAATTTTGTGGGTGGATTGCTATTACATCAAGGATGGACCCTATTGATTTTCACCGCGATCAGTGAAACAATATGGCCCACGGCAGCCATCTTGAAATCGTATGACATGCGATCACTCAACTTTGCTTCCACTCATGAAGATTTGGATTGTGCTGCCTTGGCGGAGGTTTGCACTCTATGAGTGCCTCTAGTTGGCTTTGTATTGCTCAGGGATATGGGTGGGATACAGTTGGTTTGGGTTAGCTTTGTTCGTTGCTGTAGCGCGTCCTGCTGGCCATCCGGGCGCTTGGATTCTGGATTCAGATGGATTCTGGGCAGGCACATGTTCAGGTTTCCTCCGCCCTCATTCTGTGTCAATGGGCTTCGAATCTACGATTGTAAAGTCTGCACCGGCTGACAGGCTTGTGTTTTTGTGGAGAACCGTGAACTGTCTCTCTATCAAGAGATGGCAGGCATAAGTCGAGTATACGCTTGCGTTTACATGGGTCACTGATTGAACATTCCAGATTTGTGCAGGACCAGTCCAAATTAGATGCCAAATTTAAAAAAAAAAAAAAAGTCTGTACATGTATGTTTAAATCCAGTGACCACATCCTTTTGCATTTGATAAGAATTGGATAGGATATAAGAACAAGTTGTTGTGTTTCGCGGAGGGACACCAAAAGCGAATCTTGACTCCAACAAGGACGTTTATTAAACACAGAATATACATGAATGCGAAGCACACAGCTTGCAACAGGCTTGGAGACATGGCATAGAGACAGGGCATGGAGACAGGGCATGAGAACATGGAACAAGGTGTGGGAACACAGGCACAGACTAGGCATGGAGACATGGCATAGAGACAAACACAAACTAGAACATGACATGGAAACACCGAAGGGAGCAGGCATGGAGACATGGCATGGGGACAGACTAGAACATGACTTGGAAACACAACAGACAGACGTGGCACGAGAACACAAAGCAACACACAGACATGGCCTGAGGGCAACACAACGGACCGAGTGCCCACTGGAATGCCTCCACAGAATATAAAGGAACACGGCTTGACGAGGGGATAGGAAACACCTGGGCAGAACAGGGAGGAAACAAAGCATGAGGGGGAGACATTGGACAGGGCTTAATGACATAACAAGCCCATTAAGAAAATGGGCGTGCTCAGCTAAGTACCAATGAAGTATGCAGATTGAAGGAAGCGTGAAAAAGTTACGCAGCAAAGTGAAGCAAGATCTGAAATGGTAACGAAGTGGGAAATCATGACAATTAACTCCCTACCTAAATTAGTAAATGAGTAAATGCCTGTCTAAGAAAAACACCTCCCGTGAATGTTAGTAACTGTTAGTAACTAAAAACAATTAATTGACATTAAGCTTAGACAGACCCGAAGCCAGAACAGCGCTGAAGGAATAAGGAAATACTGCAGCCAACCAATAGTGAAGAAGCAGTGAATGCACGAGAGAAAAGCCGTAGACCGGAACGCAGACATGTGGAGGATTCCGTTGGCAGTACGGGACATGACCAGAACGAGAACGTAACACAAGTGTTGTCTTTCCGCTTGTTCATTTATCTGTCCAACTGTCCAGCGCTTCTTTTCTGGTCCAAAACTCCTTAAACCCTTCAGCATTTCTCAAGAAAATTTTGTATAGATACAACTTTTTGTGTAGATGTGCCTTTTCATTTTTCCATCCGTCCTCCTGTCTGTCTGTCCGTCTCGTCACTGTGTTTTGCTTCCGGGCCAGATATTGGCCAGGCTGGGGCTTTGGGTATTTCATCCTTGTTTTCTCTAAGTTTGCCGACTTTTGCCAACTGAGCTTTTTTCCTGTGTTAATGGCTGCAGGCGAATGTGCAGGTTTTTTATTTATTTATATATATATATATATATATATATATATATAAAGAACAACTTCACTGAAGTAATTATAAATGTAATAGCTCCTCTGTTGAATTTTTCAGGCACCTTCTAAAGCCCATCAGATCCACTATCTCTCCAGTATATGTGGAGGAGGAGGCTGCGGTTGAACCGCTGTGGAGTGTATCCTGAAAAAAAACCTCAGTCTTGCTCTAAAGGAAGCCAGCTCATAAAAATAAATGATTAATATTTTAAATCCGATCGTTGGACGCAATTATGAAACAACAGGGTGCGCTTATAACGCATCGCCCTCAGCAAATTCTATTTATCTCTGTCTGTTTTACCTTTCTAATAAAGCACAATAAAGGGGTTGGATTCCCTGGAAGCCCGTCTTCGGTGAGCCGACTGACGCTAATGACGAGTCTAACAGGATTGTCTTATTGAGTTTTAATATTCATATCCTCGCTCTCCGGTGAGCAGTTTAATATTTAATGGAGGAGAGCGTTGGCTCGTTTATAATGGCGCGAGACTTTAAGGATAGCTTAACAGTGGCGATGCCGTCCCAGAGAACTCCCACAGAACTGGAGGAGTATTTGGACGGATGGCTCAGAATATGCTGTATTTTAAGAGGCATTCCATGAGAAAATGGCACTTTTTGAAGAAGTTGAGGAGTTGACCCCCCTGGAATTGAATGAAACTCGGCACATAGGTTGATATGGGTGTCTCACAGAAAAAGCTGAATTGTTAGGTCCGTGTCTCACTTTTCCTGCTGGTAGCGCCACCATGAAGCCATTAAAGTGCTCAGTTTTGTCATCCAAAAGCTGTTGACACCACATTTTACATCAACTATCATGACTTAGGGGTGCAAAGTACCAAATTTGTTATACTTTAATCATGACCTGTGACACTTGAAGTCCGGTTGGACATCAGCACTACATAGTGGTCAAGCTGGTTAACTACGTTATTGAGCCGGAATTATTTGAGAAATAACAATAAAAATTGAAAATGGGAATAAAACAATATCCCAGACATATACCAATCTAGAATGCTTTATATTGTGTTAACTCGCAAGAAGACTATCATTTTCAGTGAATAGTACCTTTGTATCTTGCTTTTGCACTTGTTGTCCAGTTTGTAGTCCACTTCTGCGAACTACATATCCATTGCATAAGCAGGTGAGTACCCCGTGATTTGTTCCCAGCCAATGGGGTACCTCAGTTTCAGCAAACGTTTACAACATACCACGACGGTAGCTGATCAGTGCCTCAAATTGCCGTTATCTTTGTCCGTGCACCCGTTACTACATAGCGGGCCACTATTAGCTAGCTACATGCCTGGAAATGAAAGGATCACAATGAATAGTTACTTCACTATTTAGCTAGCTAGTTAGCAGTTAGCTATGCTAGCAAACCACCTAGCTAGCCAGCTAGTGAGCTTATTACATCTTGTGCACATAGCTAAATCAATAGAAACAGCAAATGGTTAGTTTAATGTCACTCTCATTTAGCAAGCTCGCTAGCATTAAAATTCGCTGACTATAAATGGCTATGCTAGCGAAATAGCTAACTAGTTAAGTCAGTAAAAATGGTGAATAGCCGTTATTTGGCTACTTAGCTAGCGTCGAGCTGGGAGCATTTTGTGAGTTGGCATTTTCATATTGCTACCTAATCTGACGTTAGTCAGCTATTGAAGTTGGTAAACTAGCTTGCTGGCTAAGTTAGCCAGCTTACGGTCAGTTCGATTACTTGGCTAGCCTCATATCAAGGGGTGACTGCAATAAACAGTTATGTCCAGATGTTATATATTGGTCATAACTGTTTATTGCAGTCAGCCCTCGATATGGTCAATATTAATAGCTAAAAACAGTGAATTACGATTATTCTGGCACTTAACTAGCGTCAGATGGGCAAGCAGACCTGAATTAGCAACGTAACTCAGTCAGTTACGCGTTGACAAAGCTGATTAGCTTGTTCGTTAGCTAGCTATCGAGTTTTTAAGCAAACAAACGTTGGTCAAAGATGCTTGGCTATTAAAGTAAATTGGTCCTAGTTGTAAAACTTAATATCTAGCAAGTAAACATAACTAAGTAGAGAGTAGAGTGGCTGACAAATTCACAGTCTCAGCAAGCTAAGCAAACAAATAGCTATGGCAAGGAGCAGGTAATTTGTAACGCATTTTAAACTCGTTCTGCCCGGGAATCAGGAGGATCATGGGACGTGCAGTTTTTAGATTACAAATAGGATTAGGTGGGGAAAAATTAAAATGATTTAAATTATAGCTGACTCTGGTCAAGAAAAATGACATTTGTTGTTACTCGGAAATATGACGTAAAATGTCGAAATCGATAGAGGCTTGAAAACAACAGAAAGTGCTTCAAAAGTGAACAAAAAAAAAATCTGGGTAAAATGAATGGGAAATTTTACTTCCAACACCAGCGTGACGTCATCACTTTACTACTCTATATATAAAATTTGTAATCCCTTTGGTATTAAGCTGGGTTAGTTGTAAACTGGTGGTGATTTTGAGTGTTACAAGCGCACAATACATGTACTTTTACCAAGTATGGGTACAGTGCAGTCAGAAATGTAAAGCATGTTATAAAACATGACCAGTCCAAAATTTTTAAACACCAAAAAAGAAATAATGTGCAAGTAAAAGGTGTACCACCAGAAGTACTTATGTAGATATGCATAAACAGTATCCATACACTTATATAAAATAACAGTCCATAATTTGAACTCTGAAAAAGAATCTTAGTCACATAACTGTGTACATAAAGACAGCATGTATGGTACAAAAGTTAAAACTGTTTTATACTTTTCATGTTATCCAAAGCGAAATGACATCAACCCGGCACGTGACTAGCTCTATCCCTTAGTCTGTTTTTGGAATTCGACTGTGGGTTGGCGGCACCTGGTGGTGCGTGCCAGAGGTGCTCCTTGGCCTTGGCCCTCAGCAGCCATCCATGGCCTTCTTTGTTCGATCCGGGTCAATGTTCCCCTCGGAGCCTGTCGAGCCCTAGGCAAGCCCTACTACACTAGATCCTGGGTCTCTACAGGGCTGCTTATGGGCTGTTGATAGTGAACTTGTCTGTCTCTGAATTAAATAGCAGGCTGCAGCCTATATGGCACAATAGTTGCATCAACACCGGCTTAGTACGCACAAGACAGAACTTTGGTATATTTGGTATATGGCTCTGTCTAGCTTGAAAAGTGTAGATACTACCGAGGAAATGCTTGGTATTCCTGAAAATAGAGTTCCAAAAGCTCAACAAACAGCATTTACCACCACAGTACATATCTGGTTTATTGAGAAAAATATACCATAAACATGCACCAATAATCAATTTTGTCCATCTTTTTGGCTGTCCATAGCAATAACCCAGCAAGATACCAAGGTACTATTCACTGAAAATAATGGGCTTGTTGTGAGTATACACATAATTAAGCATTCTAGATTGGTATATGTCTGGGATTTTATTTTATTCCCATTCCCATTTTCAATTTTTATTGTTATTTCTCAAATAATTCCGGCTCAATAACGAAGTTAATCAGCTTGGCCACTATGTAGTGCTGATGTCCAACCGGACTTGAAGTGTCGCAGGTCATGAAAAAAGTAGACCATATTTGGTAATTTGTACCCTTAAGTCATGATAGTTGATGTAAAATGTGGTGTCAACAGTTTTTGGACTACAAAACTGAGCCAGTTTAGTGGCTTCCAGGTGGCCCCTCCAGCAGGAAAAGTGAGATACAGACCTAAAAATTTGGCTTTTTCCGTGAGACACTCATATCTACTTATGTGCCAAGTTTCATTCAATTCCAGAGCGGTCAACTGTGCACCGAATGTCAATCTCTCATGGAATGACTGTGAATGTGCTCCTCACTACGACCTGTCCTCATGACTTAAGTTATTAGGGTAAAGTGCTCTAACCTCACCTATGCTGTAATGTTGCCCGTACCAGACGATGTTGTTGTCCCTGCCTGGCTTTGTTCGGCTTTGCAATCTTTGAGGGAGTGACTGAAATTAGGGGCACGGGCTGTCCTGGGTGGAATTGGGGCTCTCAACACTACTTTGTATGAACTAGTTCGTTTGGTGAATAGCTACTTCTTATAGCCCCAACTCGGGAAAAGTTGAGATGGATGGTATTGAAAATGCATAAACAGAAAGCAGTGATTCCTACATTTACTTAGACTTGTAATTCATTGCAGACTGTATGAAGATAAGATATTTAATGTTTTGCTCAGTCAGCTTCATTATATTTGTAAATATACATCCACTCCTGCCATTCAGGCCTGCAATGCAAGCACATTTCATAAAAGTTGGGACGAGGCGTGATTAAAGGTTAGTCACGAGCGGAAAAATTAGAATAATGATGTGAGTTGAAACAGCTGATGTCAGCTGCTGATTGTTATCATGATTTGGTGCAAAAGTGGAATCCTGGAAAAACTTTCATGAGCAAAGAAGGTCTCAGGATCACCAATTTTCCCGCAAATCCATGAGAAAATCATTGAAAGGCTTAAAAACAACGTTCCTCAAAGAAAGATGGGAGGGGTTTTTGAAATTTCACCCTCTACGGTGCATATCAAAATTAAAAGATTCAAAGAATCTGGAAGAATTTCTGTGCACAGAAGGCATGGGCACAAGCCTTAACGGAATATGTCCTCATATGCGTAACAAGGTCTTTCTTGTCTCCACTGGCTGAAATCTGTGGGCATTTCAAAAAGAAATGGGGGCAGGTTGCAGGGAGTCTTTTTTTGTATGAAGCAAGGAGGCAAAAATAGGCCAATGGGAAGAGCCGATTGCTCCCATGAGGCAGCTGGTGTTCAACTTACCCGTGACTGCTCAGTGAGTTTAGATTCCCTCCCTGAAAAGCACTGAGCCATCAAAAGGATTCATCATATGATGAAAGATTATATAATTATATTCGTTTTTTCCCTGTTGCCTTGGGATTTTGGGGCCATTTGAGATTCATGAGGAAATTTTTGCCCTCTTAGTGTTCTGTCACGAGCCAAGTTTGGCAGGGGACATTGAAATGGCATCAAAAAAAAAAAACAGATCTTAAAGGTAGCCTTATAGTATCTATAACTGATATAAAGGTGTGATATAAAGGTGTTAACTTGTATCTCTTCCTTCTAACTGGCCGTAATGTGCATGATTCTACAAAAACATCAATGGGTATGTGTATTAACATGGAGCTGCTTACTGGATGAAAGCTCCTCATCGACCTCCATCCGTGACTAAAATCATATTTATGTCATAATAAGGAAATGAGGACCATGAGCGAGGCTTCCTGGTCCTTGGGGGATGATATCTTATTGGTTGCAAATTAGGCCTATAAAAGGGGCCTGTTGCAGCAGTTGCAGCCCTGAGGCGTTTGCCCACAATCACCAGAAAGGCACTTCCTCAAAAGAAGACAGGAAATCACCACCATTAACCCCTCGCGGACATTGAGGATAGATTACGAATGTGGTTACTTTAATTATTACGGAGCATTAGATCAAGCTACTTGCTTTAAGATCTTGTAAGTTGCAGGATGAGTTGTTGTGGAGTAATACATTGGGGGTCGACAGGGTTGTTCCTGTTGTGGATTCAGTTTCATTCTGCTTGCACTTCATTATGGTCTGTGCCTGCTGTGCATGGCGTTGGGCGTAGCTTTGCTTGGAAGTGCTCATCGAGCTGTGCTAAAAACTGGAAACGGAACTGCTAAATTAATCTATGGATTCCTATGGGAGCTGGTCTGCGGCGTGAGATGCAAATTCATGTTGGACTGTGAGGCAGTTCTGCTTCTGAGCATGCCTACTGGGGTGTTTTTTTTTTTTTGGCACACACATGCGTGCTAAGTACCTAATCAAAGGGGATGAAGAGGAATTTTTAAAAATTGCACTCTTATCTTCTGTGCTTCTTTGATTTTAAAAAAATTGTCCCTTGAGAATAATTACTTCACTGAGAAGATGATGAATTAGACTTTTGAACTTCTGTCCCAAGTATCATTCTGCCTGGTTAAAATCATAGTTTTCAATGGACTTCAATGGGGAAATGTATTTCTTGGCACCAGAGGCTTAATTAACTGCAATACCAACAGTAACCACTGGGGGAATGTGGATGCCCTGGTGCCATGCTGCTACTACTGCGACATCAGCGACTAAAGTGAGAAAGATTTGGAGTCTTTTGTATCAATCTCGGCTGTCTCAGATGTGCTTTTTCTTTTCTCTTCTGTCATCTAGTGTCAGCTATGGGACATTCTCCTCACTTAATTGACCATCCTGTCAGTATCATTGGCAGAAGTTCATGTAGATGAACACAAGTACCTGTTTACTCTCTGTAGCTGTGCCCGGACTCTTATGCGTCCATGTGGATTAGCTTACCTGGAGTATATGACCTTCTTACTAGCCCACCCACCGGGTGTTCCCTACAGACTCCTAGCTGCATCATCCTGAGTTCCTGCTCCCCTCACAAGGCCAGTGTTGAAGATGTTTTGAGTGGTTGGCCTGAGACAGTGCTACGGACAGAATATCACAGTAGCTAGCTATATGTTTAGAGATGGGTACGGTCGGGAAGTGCTGAAAAGATTTACGAAGTGGCTGTATTCTATGTGATTTGTTTTGGGGCCAACTTGAGATTATTGGGGTAATGAGTTTATTTAAACACCACAGTTGTGTATGAGCTCACCGCCATGATTTTGCAATGTTCTCAACTGTTGCCCACATCTCTTTAGTGTGTTGTGATGTCATTTAGCCCTACCCTGCATTAGAGAAGGGCTCGATGAAAAATAATGCTGCGTCATGACTCATTTTTGGTGTGACACTAAAGTGCTGTGAAAACGTAATTGTCCCTTCCCGAATTCTTCTATTTTTTGCTTTGTCGGGGAACGTATGTTTAAGTGAATCATGTGCGATTTATGCATCCAGCCGTTTTTAAAGATGGACGGTTATCGTCCGGCACGCAGAACACTGAACACAAGAGCATCAGCTGTTAAAACCCCTCTCTCACCCAACACGTAAAATTAGTTTTTCAGTTTTATTTATTAATTATCATCAAAGATATCAGTTAACAAATAAATTGTGAAATTTGTTGATGAAAAGAGCAAACTGCTGGGTCGACCTTTGTCAAAAAGCAAAACTCGGAATCCGACTCAAAATTTGGAAATTTAATAGGAGTTGCGACAGAATATACGACATCTGTTGCTACAGACAAGGGTCTGCAACGTTAAACAAGAATGAAACAGACATGAACAATCAAAGAAGAAGAAAAAGAGAGAAAAACCCAAAGCTCGTATCTCCCGAAAAAGTCCCAAGAAAGGCCAAAATCAAAGTTTCAGAGTTAAAAGACTGCCAGGGCATTCAGTGAAAAAAGGCAAATTCCCTCCACACAGATGTAAAAAAAAAAAAACAAAAAACAAAACTTGGTTTGAGTTTGAAAAAGCCCGGTGCAGAATAAAGCTGCTTTCACACCGGACGCGAAACGAATTTTTCGCGCGACAGATTACATTCAAAGTCAATGCAAAGACGCTCGCATCTTTGCATTGACTTTGAATGTAACCTATCGCGCGAAAAATTCGTTCGCGTCCGGTGTGAAAGCGGCGTAAGGGCCCACATTTTTTATGGAGTTACGAAGAGGGAAGGGAAGGAACCCCCCCTTCTGAAGCGATCAAAGGAGGTTGTGCTGATTGGCGGATCTGTGGATGTTCGAAGGTGTGAGAAATGGCAAACTGTTTCCAGCGAATCTGAGCATTTATGTAAGAGAATACTCTTATGCTTTGAGTGGCAGAGTTGAGCACGACGGAATTTTATGGAGAGATTAATGGATTTAGTCTCTTTCTAATGAGTCTATGCATGAATATTGTAGGAGGTAATGAAACTCTGCTATCAAATGCCTCTGAAAAGTTTAATTCTGCTCCTGTAACAGAAGTGGAGTGGGCAAACCTTAGGCGGCATTCAGGGGTACAAAAAAATAATGAATGAAAAAAATTAAACAAGACAATGTTGTCATCAATATCTCCCGCCACGGTGGAATCCCGTAGCTCATTCATCTAGGTGAAGTAGTTTCTGAGAGAACTCAATCCCCACTTATCCAGATGGATGGACTGACAGACAGATGGATGGACGGACGAGTGCCATTGCAATTTCTCCTACTCCACTTAGTGTCATGGCGGGGGATAATATTAAAACAAAAACAGATATTCTCTTGTCTTGCTGATGGTCACAAGGCTGTTAGATTGGCGTTCTCAGTTGTCGTAGGAATTTGCGGAGTGTAAACTTACAGTTTATGACTCTGTATGACTGTAGTGATGCTAAGAGTTTGAAGAGGTGAGAGGTCGAGCAGACGGAACAGACAACATTCCTGTAGGTCAGGTCACTTCACCACGTGGGGGAATGAGGGAGTTAGATCACCAATGAAATTATTCCGTCTGTCTCTCTGAAAGAGATCAAAACCAGCTGCAGCAGCAGCTCATTTGTCTTGTTTAAGTGTTTGAGGTCATCCAGCTAATTTTAAGATAAGGCAAAGGTGATGTGAATAAACTCAAAATGCTGCATGTAAATGAATATATCATTTATTGAAGATAAAGAGTTGTTCAAAACCAATATCATCCATGGGAAAAAAAATAATTGCCCCCCCAAACCTAATAACTGGTTATGCCACCCTCGCCAGCAACAACTGTGATCAAAAGTTTGCGATAACTGGCAATAAGTGTTTTACATCGCTCTGGTGGAATTTAGGCCCACTCCTCTCTGCAATATGTTTGTCATTGGGCTTTAGGTCACCAGCTGATGGTTGGACATTTCCCTTTAGGATTTTCTCATGAAGAGCTGGTCCCATCACTCATGGCTAGTCACTCAGATTCTGATCCAGATCAGCAAAGCAGCCCGGGACCATCACAGCAACATTAGTCTCTTATGTGTTATGGAAAAACCTAGAAAGTCTAATTTCGGTCAAAACTGAGTTAGGTTTATTTCTGTACTTACTAGGCTTTGCCTCATCACATAAAAATAATCCCTGATTCCCTATATTTTGCTATAGCAAAACTGAGCAAATCATCAGTTTTTAATAATTTCTGAAGCAAAAACCTAGCAACTCCTGGGTTCTTCCACATTGAAGTTTCTAATTTTTGTTATGGCAAAACTTAGCATGTTGAATTAGCCAATTATGAAGCAGCATTCCTATTACATCGAGGGTTCAGAACTAGAATGGTTTATCTCCAAATTTGCATATGGAGATAAACCTTTTTTCCAGACAAACTAGACATGATTTGTAACTTGTAGCTGCACTTAACCTAAAATGCCCAAATTTTGGAGATAAACCATTCTGGCTCTGAACGCTCGACATGATCTGTCAGGTTAGTCCCCATGCAAGGCATTGGATGTGCCGGACATTCATGGTCTGAATTTGTAATTCACATACACTGCCCTCCATAATTATTGGCACCCCTGGTTAAGATGTGTTCTTTAGCTTCTAATAAATTCAGTTTTTTTCTAAATAATATAGGACCACAATGGAAAAAAGAGGAAAATCCAACCTTTAATTCAAGTGCATTTATTCAGTGGGAAAAAAATCCCACATTAAGAAATAATTCTTTTACATCAAATCATGTGTGCCACAATTATTAGCACCCCTGATGTTAATACTTTGTACAACCCCCTTTTGCCAACAAAACAGCACCTAATCTTCTCCTATAATGTTGCACAAGATGGGAGAATGCAGAAAGAGGGATCTTCGGCCATTCCTCTTTGCACAATCTCTCTAAATCATCCAGCGACCTGGGTCCTCTCCTCTGCACTCTCTTCAGCTCACTCCACAGGTTTTCAATGGGGTTGAGGTCTGGGGACTGAGATGGCCATGGGAGGAGCTTGATTCTGTGTCTGGTGAACCATTTCTGTGTAGATTTGGCCACATGTTTAGGGTCATTATCTTGCTGAAAGACCCAGTGACGACCCATCTTCAGCTTTCGGGCAGAGGCCACCAGATTTTGATTTAAAATGTCCTGGTATTTCAAAGCGTTCATGATGCCATGCACCCTAACAAGGTTCCCAGGGCCTCTGGAAGAGAAACAGGCCCACAGCATCACCGATCCTCCCCCATACTTCACAGTGGGCATGAGGTGCTTTTCTGCATACTCATCTTTTGTGTTCCGCTAGACCCGCTTAGAGTGTTTGTTGCCAAAAAGCTCTATCTTGGTCTCATCTGACCAAAGCACACGGTCCCAGTTGAAGTCCCAGTACCGCTTAGCGAACTCCAGACGTTTGCGTTTATGATTGTGAGAAAGGGTTTTTTCTGTGCATGCCTTCCAAACAGCTTGTTGGCATGTAGATAGCGCCTGATGGTTGTTTTGGAGACTTTGTGACCCCAAGATGCGACTATTTGTTGCAATTCTTTAACAGTGAGCTTTGGAGAACATTTTATTTCTCTTACCATCCTCCTCACTGTGCGTGGTGGCAAAATAACCTTGCCTCCTCGTCCAGGCTTGTTTACCACTGTTCCAGTTGTTTTAAACTTCTTAATGATTCCTCTGACAGTAGATATGGGCAGGTGCAGGCGAGTGGCTATTTTCTTGTAGCCATTGCCTGACTTGTGAAGGTCGACACACATCTGCCTTACTTGAATGGTGTGTTCCTTTGTCTTTCCCATGTTGAAGAGTGGATAAGAGAAATGGCCTCTGTGTCACGTCATATTTATACCCCAGGGAAACAGGAAGTGATGAATTACTAATTAAATGTTCCTAGATACTCTGATCAACTTTGTAAACTACTGTATTTGTAGAAATGACAGAAATACTTCAATTACATTTATTTCCTAGGAATTGTTAGGGGTGCCAATAATTGTGGAACAGGTGATTTTATGAAAAATAATTATTTGTCAGGGATTTTTTTTCCCTTAAAATTCACTTGAGTTGAAGGTTACATTTTTCTACAATTTTCAGTGTGAGAGTATGCTTCTGCAATAAAAATTGAATTTATTTTAAGGCTTTTAACACATCTTAACCAGGGGTGCCAATAATTATGGAGGGCGCTGTAATTTGCCTGGTAATAACGACTGAAAAATGGCTTCAACAGGGAAGCAAATGGTGGAGTTAACACTGAAAAACTGTGAAACACCACTGCAACTACATAATTGCAAGATTTTTGTCCATTTTGATAATTCATATTTTACATTTTTTGATGGAAAAACCATGCCATCATATTGCCATGGATGCTGACAAAAAAAAAATCCTCCCTAAATATTTCTTATTATGTAATGAACAAATAACTGCCAAGTCAGTTTTGTTGTCGGAAAAGAGCTTAAGCCCAGAGAGATACAGTTTTCTGTCTTTTTCTCAAAATCTGCTTTTTGGTACTCGCTAGGTTTTTCCATAACACTCAAGTTCTGTTTGTATGATGCTCTTTTTTTTTTTTTTTTTTTTTGGGAATGCCTTGTCAGCATCGTGCCAGAATGTAATGAGACCCATTTCTTGTAAAAAGTTCCACCTTTGACTCATTTGTTCTCAGAATTTTATCCCTAAAGTCTTGGTGTGGAGAGGGGGGGGAGGTCATCAAGATGTTTTTGCCAAATGTGGAACAGGCCTTTGTGTTATTTTTTTGTCAGCAGTGATTTTCGTCTCGCTGCTCCCCAATGGATGCCATTTTTTCCCAGACTCCTTCTGATTATGCAATCGGACACTGAACTTAACTGAGGAAAATGAGGCCTGCAGGTGTTAGATGTTACTCTGGGTTCTTTTGTCACCTCCTGGATGACATTGTTGTGCTCTTGGAGGAATTTTGGTAGGCTGGCCACTTCTGGGAAGGCTTACCATTTTTCCAGGTTTTCTCTATTTGTAGAAAATGGAGCTCACTGTTGTTTGCTGGAGTCTCGGCACCTTTGTAACCCTTTCCAGACTGATGGCTTTGTTTCTCATCTGTTCTTGAATTTCTTAGGATCGCAGCATCATGTGCTACTTTTTCCTACTTCACATTGCTGGGCAGGTTCAAATTGAGTGATACTTAGATTCAACAGGGCTGGCAGTAGTTATGCCTGGGTGTGTTTTGTGAAAATGGACGCAATTATCAATTAAATTGGTTTAATTGGTGGGTTGAGTGACTGAGGGGACATTTACTTTTTTCACATAGGGCCAGGTTAGGTTGGATCGGTTTTCCTTCAATAAATGAAATAACCACTTAAAAACTGCTGTTTATGTTTAATTGGGTTGTCTTTGTGGAATATTAAAATTAGTTAGATGATCTGAAACATTTAAGTGTGACAAATATGCAAAAATGGAAGAAATCAGGAAGGGGACAAATAATATATCACTGCACTGTAGCACTCCGCTATCCGTTAAATGTGGGCTCTACACTGTTGCATATAGGGGATTAATTTACTTTACAATTGGTGCTATATAATCATAGTCAAGATGCCAAAAAATCCAGAAAGTGAGCCTACAAGGAATTTCAAACAGTTATAGCTGTCACAAGTGTGGAATCAGTTTAGAATGGGAATTTTAAACTACCACACATACTTGCATTTGATTGGACGCATTTTAAAACTGCTTTGAGGTCTGTTCCCAGCACCTGCTGAGTAGTTGTCTGCCTTAAGTCAGCCAATTAAATTCTGTGAAGACTATGGCCAAAATAATCTAATGTTAGTCAGAGGTAAAAAAAAAAAAAAGAAGAAGGTGATATTGCTGTTGTTTGCTATGTGCTGTATGCATGCTTCTTAAAAGCAGTTTCACGCCGCTTCACTGTGCTAATTATTTTGCCGTTTCTATCCTCCAAGAGTCACGAGAATGCAGGAAACGGTCTCTGAAACCCTGGTCTATCTGGGGGAGGACTCCTGTCCCAGAATCCTTTGCAGTAAGCTGAGAAATCTCTGAATTTCTGAGGTCTCAAGTTTGGCAAATAAGCCTTTATGCCTGAAGGTGATGTAGCTAATGTTATGTGGTGGCCCTATCTATTAAGTGAGATTCTGCCCTTTTGAGTAACCTGCTGCTGAGGGTCACAGGGTTTAATGAAAACATCTACAAGAACAGTAACTGTTAATGAAATCGTTTAGCAAAAACAACTGGGCACGATCCCTTCTATATCGATTTTTTTTTTTCAGTGAGCCCAGCATGCTGTCATAAGAAGACAGCACAATTTGCAAGCTGCAACGTTATGCTGAAATTATTTTCTCTGAAAATAATTACTCGGCAAATGTATACCTTGGACGAGTGACCATATCCATTAATGTGTGGTGGTCGGGTAAAGGTTTCTGTGTGCTGTCAGTTTTGAATTGTTATGGCAGCAATGCTGCATTTTCATATGGACGGCTGTTAAGGAGAACCTCATTTTGGCAGCTGTTGGCATGGCTCTGTTTTTCCCAATTTGATGAAGACCCGAGTCTTCCACATAGTCTTTTATTTTGAGTTTTTGGGCGAAAGTGATAGCTCAATTAGCCTCCTAGCAATGACAGAAGGCCAGAGTCTAATAAGATTAATGCCAGGAGGGTGTACAGTATGATAAAGCAGGATTTTAGAGTTAGCTGGATAACTTTGCTGAGTGAACCCAGTACAGGTGTGTTTTCTTTGATGTCCTAGATGCATGATGGTTTTGGAGTGAAGCCTATTTGGTGCCCTTTTCTCCTGAGGCCTGTTCCTTTCCTGTCGCTCCAATTCTTTTTATCATCCAAAGAGTGGAAATATGCTTGCTTTTAAAGCAGCACTATAGTTTTCGCCGGATTCACTTGCAGCGTCCCCCTGCAGTTGATAAACGGTATTGTCTGTAACAACTATCGTAAAATCTGTCTACACGTGCATTTGTTGACAAGCCAACTACACCAGCGAACGTTCTGAAGCAGGACACGTAATGTGCGATCCGATCAACCATGTCTTCAGACCAGTTAAGGGTGACTTAAAAATCGGTCTAACTCACATAGATGGCTCAGTCCACACTACAACTATAACAACAATGTTAATGGCAAACGACATCGTTGCGGTCACTTTCAGAGAGATTTTACGCACGTTAGAAAAACTGACCGCCAATCGAAATCAGTCGGAATTTACAGGGCTTCGCATTCATTCAACATGGCAGATGACATCGCAGAGAAAAAAGGGCTCTGACACAGCTGGAACGCACAACATCAATGTTTACACAGCGATATCGTTCATCAGTGTTGATGCTCAAATCATTATGGTTATGGTTATCATTATAGTTATCTTTCTCAGTGCGGATGGCTCTTTATAGCATTTTATGCGTGCACTTCGAATGTCAGGAACGAAACCTAACACGGAAGTTGGCGTCGCTTACATACACAGCTGCTACTAATCCTAGTCCTAACAGGCATCAATTAATTTTTGCACTGCTAAGAAGTGAGTGGACGTCGCTTACATGCAGAGTCGCTGTTCGAATAGCCAGTCCCTTTGTAGAATCCGACTACAAAGTCGTCATGCAAAAAACCGATTTGCTTGTGCAATAAAACAAGAGGGCGGCAGGGAGTTGACAGAAAATCCCTTAGGAGACATGAGTACATGCTAACTCAGATCATTACCTTATCCCTCTGAAATAAAACATGACAAATCTTCTACCTTTGGTACTCTATACGGGACTGAAGTACATGTTGTGACGAATCCGTCTGTGGCTGAGGGGGGTGCGTCCGGGTTCAATGACCGGGAAGGACTCGCTCCTGCTCCGCCGGTTGGATCGTCCAAGTGGTGAGAGGAGAAGAATGCGGGGTAGGCAACCCGATCCATATACATAAAGGAGACGAACTCGAACTTGGGGGCGGATAGATAGTAACTTTATTCAGGCACTCGATAGCCATGCGTAACGCCCAACGAGTGGTCCACGGTTTTCCTACTCTCATTCTCACTCTCACAAGTAATCTGCACAACACCAGATCGTTATATACCATCACGTCGCATGTAAATACACGTCATCACATTGATTCCAGGGAACTTGTATCATTCAGTAACACGCGCATACCGGTTAATTATGCTCGTTACAACGTTTATGGTCACACATTTCGACTGGCGACTAGTTTAGCAATGTTTGCCAGCTAGCGATAGCATGACAACTTGCTAGCATGTCAGATACCAGCTAGCTAGATAAATCGCTGGAGATGATTATTTGACTGAGTATAAACGGGTTACCAGATGATGTCATTGACACAGCCTGACACAAAGCAAGTTCAAACATGCTAGAACCAGATCTTGAATGAAGGATTCAACTAACAATTTGTACATACTTGTCCAAAAGTAACAACGCCAGGTCGCCATCGGTTGGACATCCCTTATCCTCTAGTCTTTCAGCTCTCGGCAGCGAGTGAAAGCCATTCCAATGTTGACCCTAGTCCTGGATCTTATTTTTTCGCTTTCTCTTTTTCTCTTAAATGTCTCCTCAGACAATACCTTTGCCTTCTTCGGTTTCCTCGCCGCTTCAGCCATTACAACCACTTCCAACTCTGCTTCATTCTACATTCTCGCTGGTCTTTAGAGATGTGGGGGAGGGGGATTGTGTGACGTGTGCCGCAAAGCAGTAAGTAAGTAGGTTTGTAGTTCTTTTTGGGCCTGGGTGGCCTGGGTTCCTACCCGAAACCCGAAGTTACATAGTGCCAGTGAAGGTGATGCAGGCGCGATCGAGCTATGACAAAGGTGGCATTCAACCTATTGTGAGTTGATGTATCGCCAGAATGATCTTGGAAATATATATTTGAGAGTGAAAAAACTACATAGTGCTGCTTTAAATACATGTACACAGTATGGCTGTCACGCATATCCTGCGTTCGTTTGGTGAGTAGCCTGTGCATGTCTTCAAAAATTAATGTGACGCGTATGCAAGGTGCAATTTGCATCTAAACGCTGGGGATAGTGTAGTAGCAATGTCCATAAACTAAACTCCTCCAGTTTCACCTCATTTGTTCACTTCACAAGCAAAAGAGTCTGATTGAATTCTCCAGTGCACCCCTTAACGGAATTTTCTGGTAACACGCGTAGTGTACAGGCAAGTATGTGAGCAAATACGCGCAGGTTGACTGCGTGAACGCATGGTTGAACAGTAAGCATATTTCCAACCTAACTTATCTTCTCACGTTTTCCCACTCGTAGCTCCTCCTCAGGATATTCTTAACATGCTCTTAATTTTGGGGCATTTTTCAGCCTCAACATTTTAATAGAACAAAGGTCCTTATCGAAAAGAGTGAATGCCACTATCGAGGCTTTGAGGCTCACAGGCATTGTTTATCTTACGGTCCTCACCCTTGCGGCACACATCAGAAATCTCATCTAACTTCATCGGTTTCTTTTGGCTTAGATGCACACATTTGACCTCAACCTCTGCATCTGCGTCGCTTTTCTCTGGATTTACTAGTGGTGTGTGTATCATATGAAAAATACCGCGCTGGCTCTCGTGATCTCGTAAGCCACAGTATTGACGTGTAGATGGCCTACAGTTTCCATCCCTCCTGTCAAATTTCCTGTTCTACTTGAGCCGAGCATTAATTTCTTTGTAACTATCTGAGATAATGGAGATTCTCGTCAGAGATATGTCTGGCTTCACCGGGAAGGCATTTAAGCTTCCCCGCCTCGTTAGCCGCTTCACGCAATGCAGTTCGCCAGAAAGTGTGTCTCCTTCACAAACTTAATTAAAACCATCCTCTGTCATTTTAATGACTCAGGGACCTCATTCTTCAGTGCTGCTCCCGACTCTTCTCCCGTGAAAGCACCGTGTCTGCAGAAAAAATATTTGTCCTAACAAGTGTTCAAGACTAGTAATGAGACTTCAAATCTTACTTCTTCTCTCAAGTAGATAATGTTAACGTAATTTAAGGTACGGTTCCGCTCGACAAGTCCGATTTTCTCGCCTTATTAGCTAATCTTGAAAGGAGTCAAACTGTCTCACCTCTTTAGCACTATTTTTTGCCAATTTAATTATCAGAAAAGTCATAGGAATTGGAGTTGAATTTAAAGGACTAAAGGCTGGTAAAGGCCCAGTGCAAGATTAATGCTGGACTGAACTGAAATTTGTTTGTAGAATCCCCATTCAAAGTGGAATTTAATCGTGGATAAGGTTTAATGTGTGTCTGAGAAACCAGCTCTGAAATGCTGGCTCAGTTCGATGTGTTTTGCATTGTGCGAGTGCAAAACACTTCATCCTGCAAGACTTGGTCAGAAGCTTGTATATCCCTTGACTGTTTATGGTCTATGTGTGAAATTGTGGGCATCTTGTTGCAGGGATGGTCATTGTTATGAAGTACTTCAGTAATTGTGGAGAAAATTGACTTTAATTCATGAAATAGGGTAACTGGACTTATGAAATGTGTCAAAAAGTCTACAAACTATTGTTTTACTGTTAATTGATTCCAACAAGGCTACGGGTGAAAAGTCAACCGCTCAACGGATCTTAAAAATTCCAAATGCGTTTTTCTTCTTTCATTGAGCGCTATTCAAAAATACATGCTGTTATACTTTACAGAAGTTAAAAATTCTGCGTTGTGCATTGCTAGTTAAATCCCTTGAGGATCTATGCGGATCTGCTGTCAATATCCCCGATGACGGTTTGCGCCAAATCAATTTGAAAGCGTTAGGGTCAGTGGGGAAAGTACACGCGGCCGGCTGACCAATGGTGTAACTTCATCAGTCTCTCATTCACCCACTCACACTCAGCAAAGGACATCTGTGGATGTAGGGCCGGACCATATCGGGCACGCGAAACAGAAACAAATTGATTAAGAAGTATTGCCCAAATAAACACTGAATATAAACAGAGCGCACTCAGTTGGCCTCTTAGGTTTTGATGCGCCTGTGTGCTTGTGTCTACTCGTGCTTGAGTGTACTTGTGTGTCTCCCCAACAAACAAACGGATGCAACAGCAAGCACACCCCAGAAAGAAGAAACGGGTAGCATCTCTCTGTCCCCTCCCCTTTAGCCAAACACATTATTTCGCACCACTTCATGTTAGAATGCTACAATCATTTGCATAATGTTGAGTGGGCTATTCGAGTGTTTGTTCCTGCAAGTGTCTTTGTAAAAAAAAAAAAAAAAAAAAAGCCCTTAAGCAGCGCATGGGCAGCTCCCCATCTTAGCAGCAAATTAACGTTTTAATGGATGTTTTTGTAATTTCTCTCTCTCTCGCCTTCCATCCCGTCTCCCTCCCCCGTCTCCCGCGGCGACCCTTTAGTGCTCGGCGGAGGATGGCTCCGGGACGAGTGCTGATGAGTCGGTTCACGCATAGTAACTTTCAGTACTCGCCGCAATCACGGCAGAACCCCTCTGGGAATCGACACTCTCCTGGTGAATGTGTGTTCGCCAATCATTGGTCGTCTAGTTGAGCAGAATTTGGATTTTGTTTGTTTTTTTTTTTTTTTTTTTTCTGTGGTGCCCGAGGAAATTAATTTTGCAGTTATTTTTTTTTTGTAAATAATTGGAGCCTTTGCCTTCGTGCTGCCTGTCTCCATAGGCCTGCCTCATTTTTTTTCTGAGTCAAGCTTCTGAAACATTAGCAACACTCAAATCTCGCTGATTCAGGGCCCTTGAACGACATTCTAACTTTGAGGGAAACTGAAGTGTTTCTGGAAATTGCAGAATCAGAATGTCGGGCTTTTGTTTTATGAGAATGTTGCTAATGAGCTGGGGGACCACCGCTGGTGTCGGCGCATCTGTTTTTTATTTCTTCTGGTGAAAACTTTCGCACTTATGAAACGGAATTAAAAATCAGCTGCCGGGCAGGAGTTGGCGTCGGTTAATGTGTTAATTGTTGCTAGAATTATGCGGACAAATAAGGCGTTAATTTTATTAATACGTTTTTCCCTTGCGCGTGTAATGGCTGCACCGTCGCGCTCCTTGAGTTGAACGACGTCGCTTGTATCGACTGTCGCGCGGTTGGGCGGGCGATTCAAATACACTCCAGATCTCAGCTAATGTAAAACCCACTGTTCTGAGCGCCAACAAACTGCGATTCCGCCCGCGGGGGCTTGCCCTCTTGTAGCAAGATAGCTGCGAGCTCTCGCTGCGTGGAAGCGCAGTATTGATGGTAAGCACGCGGAATGACGCAGTGTCTCGTTTACGAACTGCCGAAAACTCTGTGAAAGCCTGCTGAAAAGACTGATGATTGACAGTCCGATCCTGTCTGCAAGACGGGGAAGGAAAAACATTAATTTGGCGCCTCCAAAATTAATCTTCCAGCGTGGAACCCGTTGGAGGATTCTGCTGCTCGCATTCAAAGCGACAGCAGCGGCACTGCTTTGGGACTCCAGGGGCTTTGTTTGTCAATGTGTAAAACGCACCTCAAAGTCACTCTCAACAAATAATTTAAACTTATTGGATGCGTGCTCCGTAGGGAAGGCTCACAGGCTTCTCTCTCTCTCCCACCCACTAACGTGCACACACAAAACCCCAAATCAGAAAACGTTATTGTTTGTCCTGCACCTGTTGTAATACTTGGATGTGCGTGTAATCTCTTGGAATTTTATTTGAATAACATTTGAGCCATCCCATGGTGGGGCATTTGAGTATACTTGTTTGACATTTGAGCAACTGCATGCTAATGTTTACAAAATGTAAGCTATAATGTTTTGAAAAATAAAGCAAATTTGGTTATTCAGTTGTCACTTTTTATTCTTTAGAGTTGATAAGACATAACACATATTTTGGAAGCCCAAAGTCAACCCATTTATAAATTACACGAATGTAAAATCAATATTCTGACATTCTTTTTAAAATTGTAACATGGCATGCCAGTGGAAAGTAGACACCTACCGTGCCAAATCTGTTATCACTACACCTGTTTTTGATGGATCCTGACAAAATACAGATGAACCTTTAGTGTATTAAGTGGATGATCTCTTGCATTTTAAAGAGAGATTTATAAATTCTGTGATGACATGCGTTTGTCAAATCAGTAGTGTCTGTTGAGAGTTTTACTCCAATATCTTCACAATTCTGAAATAAATTTTTAATCCATATGAGAAATACTCTAAACAAAATGGTGAATCCTGTTCGCATCATGTTGAGCAGAATTAAAAATGTATTTTTCAAATTATACAATATTTGTCAAGGTAATGCACATTTTAGGGGACATGGTGTGAGGATACGCTCAGGAACCAGACGCGACAACCAAGCAGTGCAGTAGATGAGTTTATTAAGCGAGGGGGGAAACCCCCGCAGGGCAGAAGGCAAAGGTACAAAGTCCCAATCCAAAAATCACAATCCAGTAGGGCAGAATCAGAGTCGAAAACCAGGGCAGCAATCACAGTACTCATGGGTCGGGCAAAAACAGGTTCGTACACAGGCACAGGTTAGTCAGAAGCAAAAGCCAAAATCCAGTGGGCGTAATCCAAACCGTTAACAGGGCAGCAAACACGAAACTCGTAGTTGGCAAAAAAGGTTAAATAAACAGATGCAGACAATAGTACCAAAAAGCAGAGCCAAAATCGTAAGTCGGACGGTCCAGTCAGAAGAGTAACACTATGAGTACAAGGCGAATCTGAAAGCAGCACAGGTAAACAAGAGAAACGTTCTGACAAGGAACTGGCTGTGAAAAAAGACTGCTTAAATAGACACAAGGGAAGTCACATGCTATGATTAGGGACAGGTGAATTGGATCAGACTAATTACAAAGGAGCAAACACAAGGGGAAGCCTAATCACATGAAATTGGCAAAAGCCAAAACGTGGACAGGGATCACGAGACAGCCTATTAACAAACACACAGCTCGGTTAGGGAGTTCTAACGTGCACAGATAATGAGAGGCAGAAGAGTAGAGCAGGTGCGGAGGATCCGCTGAAATGCAGCAAAGATTAAGAAAAGGCAAGAGGCGGAGACTAGAACAGGGCGAGTGCTGAGAGCTTGTTAATCAATTAGTAAGGTGCAGCTATACAATCCCTGGTGCTCATTAGTAAGTTAGTATTATATACAATGTTAGTTCAGGTTAGTAACTTTAACAAAACAACAAACTGTTAGTACTTGTTAGTAAAATAGAAAAGCAAGGCGAAGGAAGCAAACGAGACCAGAAGGAATGGTTGGAAACCCAGAAACCATGAAATCACCTAAACATGTGACACGCTGTACTTGGGGAGAAGCTGTAGCTTAACAAAAGACCAGACAGGGGAGACAAAGTGCAATGCAGGGCATGGACAAAGACATGGACCGGAGTGTAACAGAAAAGTGGATCTGGCAGGGCAAAAACAAAAACATGGCAATGAACTAAAACTAGGCAGAACATGGCAAAACAGGACAGGCATGGCAGAAACATAACGGGGCATGGCAAAAAACAGAACAGACATGGCAGAAACATAGCAGGCATGACAGAATCATAACACATGGTGACATTACCATGGATTTTGATGTTTTCTGTTTTATATTATCACATCCAAATGTTTCATTGTCTTTGTGGTTATCACATCCAGATGTGCTAGTCTTGGGCATAGTCCAACCCCAATTCCGAAATAGCTGGGACAAAGTGTAAATTGTGAATAAAATCAAAATGCAGTGACTTTCAGATCACATGAGCCAATATGTTATTTACAATAGAACATTGATAACATTGCAAATGTTGAAACTGAGACATTTTACATTTTTATCCACAAAATGAGCTCATTTAAAATTTTCTGGCTGCAACAGGTCTCAAAAAAGTTGGGACACAGGCAAAAAAGGGCTGAAAAAGCAATTAATATGTTAGAGAATCAGCTGAAAGAACATTTAGCAAGTAATTAAGTTAACTGGCATCAGGTGTGTAACATGATTGGCTATAAAAGGGATGTCTTAGAGAGGCTGAGTCTCTCAGAAGAAAAGACGGCCAGAGGCTCTCCAACCCGTGAAGGCTTGTGTAAAAAAAAAAAAAAATTGTGGAATACTTTAAAAACAATCTTCCTCAACGTCAAATTGCGAAGGCTTTGAAGGTCTCATCATCGACAGTGCATGTCATCATCAAAAGATTCAGAGAAACTGGAAAAATCTCTGTGCGTAAGAGACAAGACCGAAGACCTTTACAGGATGCCCGTGATCTTTGGGCCCTCAGACACCATTGCATCACTCACCGGCATGATTCTGTCATTGACATTACTAAATGGGCCCAGGAATACTTCAAGAAACCGCTGTCTGTTAACACAGTCCGTCATGCCATCCACAGATGCCACCTAAAACTCAGTCATGCAAAAAGGAAGCCATTGTTGAGCATGATCTGGAAGCGCCGCCGTGTTCTGTGGGCCAAGGCTCATTTAAAATGGACTCTAGCAAAGTGTCCTGTGGCATCCTGTGGCAAATTTGACATTCTTGTTGGAAATCATGGGCGTTGTGTCCTCCGGGCTAAAGAGGAGTGTTACAGCCCTGTTGGTCTGTTTAAAGCACAGATAAGAAAGCATGCAAAAATTCCACTTTGCTGATTGGTATCAGTATTCAATTAACTCTTTTTTTCAGTTCAATTTGTGAAGAGACAATTGAAGCTCATTAGCTCCACCTGTGTAAGACTGTTTAATGAGCTGCCTTCTCTCAATGGGGGAGAGAGGCTGGATTTGTTGTGACCATGGTGCTGAGTTTAGGGGTTGTTATTGATAAATATGCCTGGCCAAATAAATCACTTTTTTTAACCTTTGTTTCCCTGTGTGGTCTCCCTTTTTGTTATGACCTTAGAGATATGGTCGTAACAATTGGGGGCTCGCCCGGGAGCTGGATATTTGGATTTTTTTTGGTTTTTTTGCATGTTTTTGCCATTATTGGACCGGGTTTAGTTTGTGTTTTCCTTCAGTTTGTAGTAAATTAGTGCGTGCATTTTGGCTTTTTGCATGCTGTTTTTGGTAATGAGATTTTATGACCTGCCCTTGTGTCTATGCATTTATTAGTTTTGTATATTGTAGTTCTGTGAACTGGATAGAGTTTGAGTGTTGGGGTGTCTGAAGCTCATTTGAGTTCTGTTATTTGTGCTTTGGGAGATGCAGAGGGAAATCTTGATTGAAGGCTATGGCATGTTTGGTTTGTGTTGTATTTGTTTTGGCCATATTATTGAACTGGTGTATTGAATGGCCTGAGTTGTGAGGTGAATTTGTTTAATCAAGTACTTGT
Organism: Gymnothorax javanicus; assembly: GCA_029692085.1. Taxonomy (NCBI): domain Eukaryota; kingdom Metazoa; phylum Chordata; class Actinopteri; order Anguilliformes; family Muraenidae; genus Gymnothorax; species Gymnothorax javanicus. The sequence continues at coordinate 85,060,220 of CM056194.1, forward strand.
GGAAAATGGAATTATATTTTCCTAGTTTAAGTTCTATTTGTCAAATGGGACATGTTGGCCAACTGGTGGATGACAGATTTTACAGGGTAGTCGTCGGGCAAGCCCAGGGTAGCTTGTCACTTTATTTTTCCTTTTTTTTGCCGGTGAATATGGGGGACTGAATGGCATTGCCAATCATGAGCCCAAAAAGTCGGCGAAGACTAGGTTACGTCAGGTTAGTTGAGCAGAGATCTATCCACTTGTGCACTGGGATTGGCCTCCTGTTATTTTTTTTTATTTATTTATTTATAAATGATCTTGGAGAGAACATGGTCCCATTTGTACATTTAAATTCCTTCTGTGGAAGGACGTGATTTATGGTTTCAAGTTGGTTTTTGGATTGTTGAGTATGTGTCTGGGGGGATGACCCTTCATTTTTGTGCCTGCTTGATGTTTCTGCAATACTTTATGCATTGTGGGATATCTGAATTATTTTTGCTTGCGCTGCTTTTGGTGCACATTGATGCTATGTTCGTTTTGTGTCTTGAGGTGGACTTTGGTGTTTGTATTCAGAGTGCTTTTGGATGGCAGTGCTGGGGTTCACTTTCAGACAGTTGTCAGTTTTATTTTGATTGCTTGTGTAATTTTGGTTTTGGTGGTAGTGCTGCTGTGGTTGTCCCGGAACGGACTTCAATTGCTTGCGCTACTGGTATGTTTATTTTTTTATTTTTTTTTTTTTTAGTGCTTAATTCACGTTGCATGTGCTCTTGACATGAGATCTAGATTTTTACTTGATTCACTTGCCACATGTACAAGTTTTGCTGTCAGGATCTGGAGTTCATTCGCTGGCCATGTGGGCCAGCTTTGTGTGTCCGGGTCCGGAATTTGTTCGCTGGCCATGTGGGCCAGCTTTGTGTGTCCGAGGACCTACAGTTTGTTAAACATGTGGGCAAGCTTTGAATCTGGAGAGCAATTGTGCTGCTTTGTCTTGGGTGTTTTGATTTTGATCATTTGGGTTTGCTTTGTTTCAGCCATGGTCTGGGCTTTGTTTGCCTGATGTGGATTGCGTTTGGGTTGAATTGGACTGTGCTTTCCATTGGGCTAGTTTTGCATTTCAGGTGTGTGGTTTTTACTGTTGCATGAGTTTTTTGCTTTAAAGTTTTTCTTGTCCCACTTATCTGATTTTGTTTTGTTCCTCTATTTCCATAAGTGCTTGATTGTGATTAAATGGTTTATTGTATTTGCTTTTGAGGCAACTAATTCAGGGCCCTATGGGTCCCTGTTAGGGGAGTGTTACAGCCCTGTTGGTCTGTTTAAAGCACAGATAAGAAAGCATGCAAAAATTCCACTTTGCTGATTGGTATCAGTATTTAACTCTTTTTCAGTTCAATTTGTGAAGAGACAATTGAAGCTCATTAGCTCCACCTGTGTAAGGCTATTTAATGAGCTGCCTTCTCTCAACTGGGGGGTAAAGGCTGGATTTGTTGTGACCATGGTGCTGAGTTTAGGGGTTGTTATTGACAAATATGCCTGGCCAAATGAATCACTTTTTTTAACCTTTGTTTCCCTGTGTGGTCTCCCTTTTTGTTATGACCTTAGATATGGTCGTAACAGGAGAAAGACCACCCCTCCTGTTATCAGCGTTCAGTTCAAAGCCAACATCTCTGATGGTATGGGGATGCATTAGTGCATATGGTGTGGGACACTTGCATGTTTTAAAAAGCACCATAAATGCTGAAAGGTATATAAAGGTTTTAGAGCAACACATGCTCCCCTCCAGGTGACATCTATTCCAGGGAAGGCCTTGTGTATTTCAGCAGGACAATGCAAAACCAGATACTGCAGCTATTACAACAGCATGGCTTCGTAGTTGAAGAGTCCGTGTGCTGAACTGGCCTGCCTGCAGTCCTGATCTTTCACCGATTGAGAACATTTGGTGCATAATTAAACGAAAAGTCCGTCAAAGGAGATCCAAAACTCTCCAGCAGCTGGAAGCCTGTATTAAACAAGAATGGGATCAAATTTCAATGGCTAAACTCAAGAAAGTTGTCTCCTCAATGCCCAGACGCCTCCACTCTGTGTTAAAAAGAAGAGGGGATGCTACACCATGGTAAACAGGCCCCTGTTCCAACTTTTTTGAGACCTGTAGCAGCCATCAAATTTGAAATGAGCTCATTTTGTAGATAAAAATGTAAAATGTCTCCATTTCAACATTTGAAATGTTATGTTCTACTGTAAATAACTTATTGGCTCATGTGATCTGAAAGTCATTGCATTTTGATTTTATTCACAATTTACACTTTGTCCCAACTATTTCGGAATTGGGGTTGTACAATAACAGATTTAAATAGAAAAATTTCATCTCCAAAATTGGCCACCTTTGTCTCACATCTGGTACACATTAGTGTATAATGACTCGTTTGTTTTAATTTGGATTCTCAGCCCTCTCACCGTATGAGATGCACCCGTTTCATCAACAAGGCCGTGACTGCCAGCTTCTCCATGGAGTTTGATGGTAATACGGTTTTATAGGATAAGAATGTTGATGCGTGAGTTCAATCATTAAATAACCACTGCTCTGTGGTGCTGGACTATGGGGCCTCTCTCAAACTTGGATACATCCCCTGCAAAAGGCCACCGCCGTGGATAAATGAATTTATCCAGAGTTTTCAACAAATGTAGGATTGAGCACTTATGGAAACGCACAAAGCTTAGAAGTGCACTGTAGAGAGCTCATGTGTAGCCTAAATGACATGGTGAATGCTAAGAGAGCACCTCATTTTTCAGATCTGATTTCCTCCAGTAAAAGAAACCCTAAAGTGCTGTAGATACTGTTCACTGTATTGCACTCCAAGCTCGCCAATCTTGTAAAACAGTGACTGCAATAACTTAAATTTCTATGGACAAAGTTGTAAGCATTTCTCCATTTTCCAGTCCAACCACTGACTAGTGGACCCTGAAATCCATCCATCTTTTACTCTTTCCCATGTCCATAGTTTAGGACAGCTGACACCCTCCTCGAGCACTCTAGTCTCATTGTCCTTCTGACCGCTGTTTTTAAAGGTTTTTAATTATATTGGCTGCTGTATAGCTGATATCATCAACCACTCTCTCTTATCAGGGTGTGTTCCCAATTATTTTTCACAGGCCTTCATTCAACCTCTGCCGAAGGAACCAAAACTCAACCTATTCCTGCCGGATAACTACAGGCCTATCTCTCCACTCCTTTTTTTCCCCAAACTTTTAGAAAAGGTGCTGTAATTGAAAAGCAACTTGTTCAAATACTGTAGCATATTTAATAAATTTCTGTCAGGTTTCTGTTAACTATTCTTTACTGAAATGGCTCTATTTAGGGTCTCAGGTGACATTTCAATGTTTCCTGACACTGGACATTGGGCGGTTTTTTTTATTGGACTTCAGGGCAGAATTTAGTACAGTGGACCACCACATTTTAATACACAAGCTACATCACCTGGTGGGCATTCCTGGGACTGCACTGGAGTGATTCTCATCCTATCTCACTTATAGGACTTTTGTTTATTTTGTAGATGAATATGTCGGAGAAGATGGCACGGTGGCGCAGTGGTTAGCGCTGCTGCCTCATGACAAGAAAGTCGTGGGATTGAATCCGGCCTGAAGTTTTTCCTATGACTTTTTCGCGTGGGTTTCCTCCGGGTACTCCAGTTTCCTCCCACAGTCCAAAGACATGCACATCAGGCTAATTGGAGATACTAAATTGCTCATAGGTATGAGTGTGAGGGTGAAGGGTGTGTGTGCTCTGCGATGGATTGGCGAGCTGTCCAGGGTGGGTCCCTGCCTTCGCCCATAGTCAGCTGGGATAGGCTTCAGCTCCCCCGAGACCCTACTGAGGAAGAAGCGGGCATAGAGAATGGATGGATTGACATGTCGGACTCTGCCACTTTGCCATGTGGGATCCCCCAGGGCCCAGTCTTGGGACCCATTTTATTTTCTGTACAAATGCTGCCACGAAGACAGATTATCAGCAGTTGTAGTATCTCTTATCACTTGTTTGCGGATGATATCCAGTTGTATTTTTTATTTAAGCCCGATGAGCTTCATAAACTTTCTTTACTGAAGAACTGCTTAAATGCTGTTAGGAACTAGATGGCAAACAACATTCTGCAGTTCGATGCAGATAAATCCAAAGTCTTGATCATTGCCCTTGATAGATTTTACTCATCGATCAAGCAGACCCTTGATGCCTTATCCTCTTCCTGTCAGCCTAGTCTGCATGATCTCGATGTGATCTTGGATCGTGCTTTCCGGTCGGCAGCTCCCAAGCTGCGGCAAAGTCTCCCAATAAGCTTGAGGCATTTGAACTCTGCAGATTCTTTTAAAAAGTAACTAAAACCCCATCTTTTCAATCAGGCGTTTAGGTAATGCGTAGTGTTTTATGTATTAACTTGTGTCTAATGTCTGTTCTTCTGTATAATTTATCTGGTATTTTATTGTATTTTTAGGTATTTTAGCTTTGTTTCACCTAATTGATAACATTTTATTTTTATTACATGATTGTGGTGCTCTTTGTGGCTGGTGTCTGTAAAAGGTGCTGCATAAACAAACTTTGCTTGCTTGCTCATGCAAGTTCTATGGTTTAGAAATGGTAGCACCAAATAAAAGGGACATCTGACAACAAGGAGAGCTGAAAATATTTGAAATATAGCATACTCTTAAACGGATATTGATTTATTTTATGTGGGTCCTCTTATCGGTGGTTTACATGTGTTTAGCTCCTGTCCCTGTCCTTAGCAGTGTATCGGTCTGCTTCAGTGCCTGCATTACTCTGTGGCACTACAAACTGGGAGTTTGCGGACTGCTATCCTCTACTGGTAATACACTGTCTGGGCATAAGTACCTCATACAACCCCACTTCAAAAACCTATACTATCCCTTTCAGACAACATATCGACTGTTGTGTACATATTTGGCCTCGTTGTGTCATTACTCTCTTCCGTGGAAAGGAAGACAAATATTGTTAGCACAATGGTAATGGTACTAATGCATTCTGTGTCAGGGCAGTTCAACTGTGAACTAAAGGCCTTTTTGGGCACTGTGAAAGTGACAGTATGCATAATTAAATGTGTGCCGTTCTTATTTTAAAAGGAGACTTTGGGGTCAAAGAAATAGGAACACATTAATAATATTGTGGTCAGCTCGGTAAAGAGTTCTTTAATGGCACTGTTGAATGACTCTTAAGAAGTTATCATCGAACATGTAAATCCAGAAAATGCATTAAATATGCACTGCCATCATATTTACTGATACTTCCTCTTCAATATTCATGGGATGTCAAATGCCAAAGATTGCTCCCAGAAAATTAATTACTGGGGTTAAAAAGTTGAGTGGTTTTCCACGCCATAAAAATGTAGTGTATTGAAGTTTGGTTTTGAAGGCGGTACAAGTTTTTGCGTCGAAGAAACTCTGGCAGTATAGATGCAAATTCTGATTCCTGTTTCTGCTCGAGGCTTTTGAACCATTGTGCTTTTGACAAAGATACGATTATAACTGCGACAGGCCTGGGATAGATGGGTCTGGCTGCAAACTTTGCTATTAAAAGAAAAGGGTCCAGTTTGCATCTATAGGGAGTTCACTGTAAATCGCCAGAGTCTGAGTCTTTGAAGCCAAGTTCATTTTGGGTATCGTGTTGGTGGGGGGATGTGATCATGACAGTGATGCATTAGTATTAAAATGTAAGCTGTATTTTACTAATATAGGTTTCTTTATGGGTTCATACGATCAGTTCCCATGCTGGGCCCTGACAAGTTAAATATATGATGGCGATGGCGATGGTGAACAGTGTCCTGACACTGACTGTGGAGCTGCATGAATTGACGTAGCCTGGAGAAAGTAAAATAAACTGTCATTTATTCTGCAAGTCATGGCTGGTTATCACAGGAAGTTGAGTTTGTGTCCAAACCAGAGCCGTTCTCACTGAAACCCTTCTCTGCTGTATCGTACAGCGGGTGCGTGAACTTGTCTGTAATTTTTGTGGGAAGAAGTCGATGGGTTTGAAGAAAGGCCTCAATGAATCAAGGGCTGATTTCGTTTGATGTACCGAGCGGGGACACGGCAAATCGATGTTCCTTGCAGGCCATAAAACACGAAAAGTACTGCAGGAATGCATTGCGAGGTGAGCTGGGGCGCTGTCTGTCTGGTTGTTTCTAATGGGGCTGCCTGTTTGCAGGTATGTGTGTGTGATCAGGTCCATTTTCTCAGAAGGGAAATATGCAGAAACAGTCTCATTCTGTCCTTAACCCTTTCCTTACAGAGACTCACTTCACTGGGTCTAAAAGATAAAACTTTCCATTTGACTTACAGGACATTGTTACCATGGTTACAGACAGGTTGGGCATATACTTACAACTACTTCAAACTCAAGCTGGATGTATATGCTGGAAAAGTGGTGACATCATTTTGAGGTCAACTTGCCGTAGCCATGGCAACTGGTTCACGCCGAACAAACCAAACCATAAGCAAAGAACTTAGGACGGTGTTTATCGCCATGGTCCTCGTGTCTGTGTATGGAATTAAGCTTTATTTTCAGTGATCTTATACCCAAAATATGCTCGTTATTTTATTTATTTAAACCTCCTTTACAGGAGAAATATGAATAGTACACAATGAATCAATACATCTACATTATAGAAAAATAAAATTATACATGAATTAAAAGGAACAATTAGAATTGGTAAACATTAAACAGTTTAAAATGGATATATATACACAGACAAAGTTAAAAAGCTTTCATCAATAAATTGGCAAGCAGCCTCTCCTCTGATTTAGGGTTGTTATAAAACAACAGGAAGCATTTCTCACTGTATTTTTGATCGTCAAATCTTTAGGTATTTTGTGCGGTGTGTTAAGTGCATGAGTGAATGTGTTGCTATGCTGTGAGCGTGAACCGTTGTCAAGGAAGTGAGTGTTGACCCCAGTGAAAGTGACGTCACACTTTTCCAGCGAATTGCGCTCACTTGTTTGCTGCTGAAAAAAAGTTTACATCAAGTTTCTCAGGAAAACTCAGAAGAGAGAGGGTTAAAAATTTTCAGTCTGGTTTCATTATACTCTGAGCAGCATGGCAGTTGGCAGTGTTCTCATAGGTTGGAACGTCGTGAAAGCATTTTGGGAATCGTAACACCTGTTAGCCCACAGAAAACACCCCCCAACTTCTACCCACAGGCCTGGTCATGAATATGCATCATGTGTTGGTGCATATTTGCGTATGACCACAATAAAGCTGAGATGTAAAGAAATGTCGATGCATATTTATGACTAGCAGTGTTTGTAAATGTGGTGAAAGCATTTTGGGAATCATAACACCTGTTAGCCCACAGAAAACACTCTCCCCCCCAACATTTACAAGCACTTTTTGTCATAAATATGCATCAACATTTCTGTACATGTATTGTACTTTACTGCAGTCATGTCTGACTCGCGACTCTACAGCAGTGATGGGTAACGTCTGTCCTGGATGGCCACAGTGTCTAACAGACTAAACTAACAAAAATACAATAGTTAACGGACACTGGTTCTTGAACTTGATACAAAAAAGAACTCCTGCAGGGTCCAAACAAATAAACATATGTGCATAGCCTTGTAAGCTTCAGTCAGTCATTCATTCAATTATGGCCCGTTTGTGGTCCAGGCCCATAGTTTAAGAAATGTTGCTGTAGGTTCTGATTTTTAAGCACCATGCTGTGCTTGGTCAGTAATTTGACAAAATTATCAACTTTTTTTGGCTAACCTGACAAGTCCAGTGAGCTTATGTCATGATCTGCTTGTCTGCTGTTTATCGTCCATCCTGCGTTATATAACTAATAGGCCCCTACTCTTTTGTTTGTGTTGATTCCTTATTTTATTACGTATTACAACCCTACCGCCCCTCATTGTTATTATTATTATTATTGTTATCATTATTAGCTCCCGCCGCGAGCGGCGCGGGAGCTATGGTATCGGGCTCCATCCGTCCGTGCATCGGTCAACCAAAACTTTGACATTTTGCTTTGTCTCATCAACTATTTCCGTTACCGGCTCCTAATTTTTACTGGACATGCATCTCATAAAGGCCTACAAATGACGTGCCTAAAGGTGGCCTTGGCCTATTTTTTCAAGGTCAATGGCCTAAAAATATCACCAAAAACTTCAACATTTTGCTTTATCTTATCAACTATTTCAGTTACAGACTCCTAATTAGTGTGGCGCGGGAGCTATGGTATCGGGCTCCGTCCGTGCGTGCGTTCATCAACAAAAACTTTGACATTTTGTTTATCTTAACGGTGGGAGCCTCTGGGGCCACCAGTGCCCTATATTTTTTATTCAACTTGTTTCATTATTTGTTTTTGTTTTCCACCTGCCACACAAATCCAAATGGCTCTTGAATTAAGGACGTCACGATCCCTAGTTTGGAAGACAAATGTTCGAGAACAAACAAACATTCAGACTTGATGCCCAGTGAAATTTTTGGCCCAGTTTTTAGACTACAGTGCGCTTAGTCAGTGTTATGAGGCGAGTTTATCCTACGTGTCAGTGACTGGCTCCATGTCTGTCAGGTCCGCTCCGTTCCGGCTGGTCTATTTATACACAAGACGGGAAGATACTGGGTGAGTCCAGCCAAGTGCATGTTTGATGTCATGTTTTACGGGTTTGTGTACATTCCTGCGGCCGGATTCCCAGGACGTTAATCTCGCCGTCGCCCCAGGGGTCCCGATGTTCCAGCGGCGTTCCCGGCATCCTGCTCCTTCCTCGCTCGCTTGCTTATCCCGAAACGCTCTTTTTGAGAATCCTACACTCTTCGCTGCACGTTCAGAAGTTTGTGTTGCGATGGCGGAGAGACGGCTACCTCTGCTGATTAGCTAAAGCCAGAGTCGGGGGGTCGATTTAATTTTCCCTGCTTATCTTCAGTGGTTACTCTCTCACTCTGATGGAGTTCCCAGTGTTTATTAACCCTTGTATCACACTCCATGACAAGCACTAAAAACATGAATATGTTTATGGGGCTTATTCCTAAACCAGAAAAAGCCTACTGTCCTGACTGACTTGGGCCGATAGCTACGCAACGTCTTTGCTATGGCCTTGTGTGAAACAAAACCTTGCTTGTTCACTATTAGTTATGTAATAGTGTAACTATTAGTTGTCAATCATGCATACTTAAAATACTTAAATAGCTTCACTGAGTGTGGTCATGCTCAAAACTGTGTCCTGAATATCTACTTCACTTCTTAGTAAACATACTGCACTGACTGTGATTTTTCCGCTATGGTGTCTTTGAGTGGTTGGACAGGAGTGATGTAATGTATCTGCCCTTGTTAGAGAAACACCCGCAGCAAGTGCGATATCTTAAATCACTGTCTGTGGGACTGTTCAGAAAGTATTGTTTATGTCCAGAAAGTGTTTTCCCAAATACATTCGGCAAAATAAAATCTGAGTTTAACCCTTAAAGCGCCACATGCAACTATTGTTCCTCAATGATGTAAGATATAAACATCAAAGCTGTTGAAAACCTATCATGTGGCGACAGGCTCTTGCAGGGGAGCTCTTTTAAACAAGTCACTGCATGATAGGTTTTCAACAGCACAAGATAATTAAATTGATATATATATTTTTTTTGTGATCAACATTTTTATTGAAAATATACAGAATTACAGGATCATAGTCACAGTGTAACTATGTACAGGTTGCCAGAGACTTGCGATTTTCACATTAGTTCAATTTTATAGTTTACTAACATAGACATGGACATACATTCCAAGAGAAAATTGGTGAAAAACAGATTGTTACTTGTGGGAACCTTGGATGTTTGATGGTACCATGACAGAATCAACGGGGTAAGTGAGGAGGGCAATGAGTTCATCCAAGCATCCACAGTGGAGCCACGTGCTTTGTTAATTACTGCCATGGATCTCTCTATGCTGGCTATGCTTCTATAGTGATTTAGCCATTCTGACACTGTTGGATTACCTGGGGTGAACCATGAAGAGACGATTGTCTTCTTCGCAGCAGTTCACCCCGCAAAAATGACTTTTTTCATATAATCTGAGATTTACGTCTGAAACATCATTAAATGAAAATATTGTAGGGGGTTGTGGTTTTGGAAATCCAGGTGTTTTTCTGAAAAATGAGGAAACACGAGTCCATAATTGTGACACTGTTGGACATTCCCAGAATATAAGAGGATATGTGCCGACAGAATCCGTATTGCAATTTGTGCAGTTTGGACTATCAATAAGTTTCATTTTGTATCTCCTATATGGAGATGCATAAAATTTGTGAACAAATTTATAATGGGATGGATGTGCTGGGTTTTTTGATGATCTGAACATATTGGTCCAGATATTGTTCCAGTGTAGTACTAAATTCAGCGATTTAAAGTCCCGATTCCATGTTTCGGTTAAAATGTACTTATTTTTAAAATTTATTTCAGCGCTCTAAAGTTTGATGATTTTGTCTCAGACTGGCCCTGCTTTATATGAGGCCTTGTCCCTTTATCTGGGAAAATGATCACGGTTTGACGCAGAGTGAGAATCCACTGAGAGAGACTTAACTAAGGACCCATCTGGTGAAGATTGCAAACACCTCCCCTAAATATCCCCATCATTACCCGGCTGTGAATAGTCTGGGGGTCAGAAAGCAGAAGAAGTCCTGTTTCATCTTTCTCTTCCTTCTATGAACTACTCTGGCTGATTTCACTCATTAGTTCTGCATTTTGGCTGAAGGATTTGGATAATAAAGCAAATCCTGATGCATGTAGTCAATACATGGAGCCGGGTCTTACCCCGCTGACCCTGGATTCTACAGCTCTTCCCTCCGCATGTAAACCACTTACATTTGAAGCAAGGATGGATCTGGAGTGTGAGTATACTGTGCTAAGTATACTGCTTTACCTCAGTGCTGAGTATACTGCTTTAGCTCAGTGCTGAGTATATTGCTTTAGCTCAGTGCTGAGTATACTGCTGTAGCTCAGTGCTGAGTATACTGCTGTAGCTCCGTGCTGAGTATACTGCTCTAGCTCAGTGCTGAGTATACTGCTTTAGCTCTGTGCTGAGTATACTGCTCTAGCTCAGTGCTGAGTATACTGCTTTAGCTCAGTGCTGAGTACACTGCTCTAGCTCAGTTCTGAGGATACTGCTTTAGCTCAGTGCTGAGTATACTGCTTTAGCTCTGTGCTGAGTATACTGCTTTAGCTCTGTGCTGAGGATACTGCTCTAGCTCTGTGCTGAGTATACTGCTTTAGCTCAGTGCTGAGTATACTGCTCTAGCTCAGTGCTGAGTAAACTGCTCTAGCTCAGTGCTGAGTATACTGCTCTAGCTCAGTGCTGAGTAAACTGCTCTAGCTCAGTGCTGAGTATACTGCTTTAGCTCAGTGCTGAGTACACTGCTCTAGCTCTGTGCTGGGCTCCATTGAGGAGGCGGACCGTCCGAACCTGTTTAAGCAGAAGCTTTGATGTAAACTGGAGCGAAGTTTTCTCCTATGTCCGCCACTTCATGACGCAAATTCCTTTGCGCTCAACTGAGCGGCCATTGTTAGTGCCCCCCCACGCTCTGCTCGATATCTCTAAAGCTCAATCGACCACACGCGCGCTTCTGCACGGCCGGCTCGCTAAGAGGAATAAAATAAAAGCCTGGAAAATATAAGCTCTATTGATTCAAATTCAGATGCGCTTTTTTTCTCCTCCTCCTGCTTCAAAGACCGATCAAAGGGATTTTAGTCCTTTTTTTAAATCCTGTGATGCGTAAGTTGAAAAGAGCGCGGAAGGGAAATGGTCCAAGACTGACGCCACTCGTTCATGAGAATAGGAGGCCTCTGCTGCTTGGCTTCTACCTGAGGGAGATGCTCAAGAACAATGCAGTGCAACAACAATATTAACAACAGGGTTATTAATTATAAGGTTATTAACTAGAGGGCACTCGCAGTGCGCATGACCTCCACCGTTGTGAAATTTGTCGCCGAAGGAAATCAGACTCTCCTAGCTTCAAGTTATGTGGGTGTTAGTCACTTGACAACAGTGTGCGACAATGCTGTATTTACGTGCTTAGAAATTCTTTTGGATCCTGGATCGCGTATGTATTGGATCTGCACCAAAATGTTATCATTTCCTTCTTAGCACCGTATATCAAAACACAAAATTTCATTGACATCCATTTGCAATTTTTTGAGACATCCTGTTCACTGACACACAAACAAATGAACAAACTAACAAGCACCAGTAAAAACATGTTTGCTCTTGGAAGAGTACAACAGAAAGTTTCTTTTGTGAGAGGCGAGGCCTGTTTTCTTCAGACGGTGTCAGAAGATCTTTCACATGAATCTTCAAATTGTCCTCTGTTGCCTGTCTTTCCCTCATATGTGCGCATCATTGCAAACGCGTGCTTCATCCTCCAACAGATACTCTTTGTGATTTTTTTTTTTTTTACTGAAAAAGTGGTTAAATCTGACCAAAAGAGGGGACCACTCTCGTGATCCGAGTTGTCATTGTATCCCCAAAACAGAATTTGCAGCGATATTGTGGATTCGTCCTTTATGCGGCTGCAAATCCTTCGTTTTAGCGTGAATTGCTTTAACATTTTTTGTTCAGTCCTTGTGCGTGGAAGGCAGACCTTTTTGCTCTGTGTGACCTTACAACCTTTCGTGTAACGCAATCACCACATGAAACTTTTGATTTCCAAATGCAATAACTCAAATGGTTTTGACAGGAATCGTGTTTCACTTCTTGTGATCGGTTCTGGTGCGTAGGGAAGGGCTATTATTGATGTTGGCCACCCTGTGACCTTTGCTGTAGTGCCAATTCTAGGCCGTGCTTTTATAATGTTTTTAATTGCGATAACTTGATCTGTTTTAATAGGAATCCTGTCAAAACTGCCTTTTACTTTCCTGATGCACAGAGGTGGAACCATTTTGATTTTTATGGCTCCATTACTGCAGCACCATCATTGGGTGTAACTGTATTTCCAAATGCAGTAAGACAAACTGTTCTAATGGGAATCAGGTCATCTATGTTGTGAGTGTTAAGGTGCATTAAAGAGCAGTTGCTCTGACGACAAGACCTTTCTGTAGCATCAGCTTTAGGCTAAACTTTTCTTCTTCAAAAATGCAATCAGTCAAACAGTTCTTATAGAGATTGTGTAAAACTTGCTTTACATGTTCCGGGAGACTTGAGCATTTCCCGTTTATTATTAGCTTACCGGCCGATAAGCTATTGTCGTGGTGTGGCGTCCGTCGTCCATCGTCCGGAATATTTTTTGTCTTTTTTTTGGCCAGATGAATTTTTGTGTTAATTTGCGATAACATTCTACTAGACCATATCTCTGGTTGTTTTTTTCGGATTTTTCATTGAATTATTTTAGTCTGTTTTATGGGCCCTTGAAATTTTGGCTCCAATGTTAAAGATAGGACTGAGAAACAAAAAATTATTTCTCAAAAACTGCCTGATAAATTTTTTTCAAAATCAGGCAATCAACTTGCCTTGGTACTGTCAATGTACAGTGCGAGCGCCATTTTTATTGAATCAACGGAAGTGGGTCTAGTGGGGGCGCTGTACTTTATGAATATGCAAGATGGCCTGTGGAGACCAAATGGTTGCAGATAGAGATTAAGTTTGTATTATCGACATATAGGAAGTCATATGACCTATATTTTGGAAATATTAAATTTGACCACAGATGACTTTGAAAGGTCAAACTCGAGGTCAGGGAAAATATTAATGTTAAAAGATATGACTTGAAATTTCTAAGACATATTTCTCTAAAACTGTCTGATAACTTTTTTTCTTAATCTGGCAGTCAGCTCACCTTGATACACTTTATATACAGTGCGAGTGCCATTTTGATTGAATAGACGGAAGTGGGTCTAGAGGGGGCGCTGTGCTTTAACATTGGGTCTTATGGAGAATGAGCAAAATCACCTGTGGAAGCTAAATGGATGCAGATAGAGATTAAATTTATCTTATCAACATATAGGAAGTTATATATGACCTATATTTTGGCTGTGTTAAAGTTGACCTCAGATGACCTTAAAAGGTCAAACATGAGGTCAAGCAAAATGTTACAATTTTTAAAGGCTTGTAGACTTGAAAATATTGAAGATTGGGAACATATGTAAATTGAACACTTATAGGAAGTCATATATGACCTTTCATTTGCTGGCTTTGAACATGACCTTCGGTGACCTTTGAAGGTCAAACTTCACATAATGAAATTTCAATGACTTCTATCACCAAAACTTTTACAGATAGAGCTTAGGTTTGTATTGTGGGCATTTAGAAAGTCATGTATGAAGTTTCATTTGGTGACATAGAACTTGATATACAGTGACCTTGAATGACCGAACTTCACAGTGAAATTTCAATGACTTATATCAGCAAAATTGTTACTGATACAGTGTAGGTTTGTATTGGAGATGTCTAGGAAGCCATATATGAACTTTCATTCGGTGGCCTTGAACTTGACCTTCGGTGACCTTCGAAGGTCAAACTTCATAAGGTAAAATTTCAATGACCAAAACTATTACACATAGAGGGTAGGTTTGTATTGTGGGCATATAGGAAGCCATGTATATGAAGTTTCATTGGGTGACCTTGAACTTGACCTTCAGTAACCTTCAACGGCCAAACTATACAGTGAAATTTCAATGACACATATCAGCAAGATCGTTACAGATTGAGTGTAGGTTTGTATTGGAGATGTATAGGAAGTCATTTCTGAACTTTCATTTGGTGACCTTCATATTGACCTTTGAAGGTCAAACTTGACCAAGAGAGAAGGTCACAGATGGAGCCTAGGTTTGTGTTACTGACATAGGAAGTCACATATGAACTTTCATTTGGTGACATTCAGCTTGACTGTTGTGACCTTTGAAGGTCGAACTTCACATAATACAATTACAATGACTTGTATTGCCAAAACGGTCACAGATGGAGTCTAGGTTTTATTAGAGATATTTAGGAAGTCATATATAAACTTTCATTTGGTGACCTTCGTATTGACCTTTGAAGGTCAAATGTGACCTCGTGAAAATTCAATGACTTGTATCACTAAAATAGTCACAGATTGAGCCCACATTTGTGTTACTGACATTTAGGAAGTCACATATGAATTTTCATCCGGTGACATTCAACTTGACTGTCAGTGACCTTGGAGGGTCAAACTCGACAGTGAAATTACAATGACTTGTATCACCAAAATGGTCACAGAATGAGTCAAGGTTTGTATAATGATATTTAGAAAGTCATACATGAAGTCCATTTGCTGACCACAACTTGACATTCTGTGACCTGTAAAGTTCACAATTGACATATTGAATTTTCAATGACTTGTATCACCAAAACTGCTTCAGAGCTTTGGATTGTGTTTATATTACAGGAGGTCTTATAAATGTATGTGAACTTTTATATAGTGACCTTGACATTGATTTTCATTGATTCAAATGTCAAACTTCACATTAAATTTTCATAACTTGTATCATCGCTATAAGACTGCTTGCCGGTAACTACAGGACCCATGGTCCTATTTTTAATATTTTTTGGACCCTATAACCTTGCCTGTAGCGCCACCACTAGACCAAACTGTAAATTTTGCCAATCTGGAGTTTTCAGGCTTTACCCAAGTTCTGTTGTCTGCTGACAATATTAGTCTAATTTTGTCCATTAAACTTATATAGTTTGTTATAGTTGTGCCTGTGTTTCCCTGAAAGTGAAGTTAATTGCTTTCTGCAGAGGTGAAGGGAAGCAGGGTTGTGTATTTTGTAGCCTCGAAACTGAAGTGTTTGACAGACGGTAGGTGGATCATGCGCTAATGTGGCCGCAGTGAGATCAGTGCTGTCCCTGGACCCTTGAGTTAATCCTCAAACATCACACTGTTCTGATGGGAGATTGGCTCTTGCTAATCACCCCTTCATGGCTTTGCCTGAGAGCGTCGGCTGAATAACTATTATGGATTGAGTGTAATGGCTCTGGGATCATGCAGTGAGATGAGCCGGATGACAACTGGACAGCGCAATTGGTTTGAGAACGAAGAAGTAAATTTCTTGGAAAAAAAAAAAGATTTTGATGGAGATTTTAGTGTGAAAAGGAAGCACTTAGTTATACATGGTTTCACATGGTTTGACGCGAGAGACCTTACTTTTTATAAAACCTTAAACTTAACCCTTGGCGCGCTGAAATACATTTTTTTATATGTAAATGTATTTATCTTTTGCTGTTGAAAACCTACCATGTGGCAATTTGTTTAACCCTTAGAGCGCTATTGGCAACTATGGTTGCCCAGTGGTGTAAGATAGCAGAGATAGCAGATGCTGTTCAAAACCTATCCTGTGGCAACTTGTTTAAAAGAGCTTCCAAAGGGGAGTTCTTTTAAACAAGCTGCCACATGATAAGTTTTCAACAGCTCAGGATAATTACATTTTTAATTCCTTGAAAATTTATTCAGCACTCTAAGGGTTAAAAGAGCTCCCCTGCGGGAGTTCTTTTAAACAAGTCGCCACATGACAGGTTTTCAACAGCTTTGGTTTTGATATCTTGCTTCATAGAGCAACAATAGCTGCATATAGTGTTCTAAGGCTTAATGAAAGACTAAAATGGGAGTTGTGTAACAGCATACGCTAGGAGTGAAAGAGTGAGTGATCCATCCATCCGTCCAGTGCAAGGGCTGATGAGCATAAATTCTGGGGGCAATGATATCCTTGTCGTAGATTGAACAGATGCAGTACCACTATAGCCAGAGCTCTTTTTTTTTATTTTAATGGTCTTGTTCTGCCACACGTGTTCTGCCACACCCCTCCGAAATTTTTTTGGATGTAAACAATGCGGCCACATCACGTCATCACAACTGACATTTCTGTACAGTTATCTGTGCACCGCAAATGACGGGACGCCTCCCTCCCTCTAATTGAAGTGTCCTCCAGGCCTTATTACTGGTTTAATTCCACAGTTTCCAGTACCTTAACCCTAAGAGCGCTATAGGCAACTATAAGTTGCCCAATAATGCAAGTTATCAAAACCAGATGTTGAAAACCTATCATGTGGCAATTTGTTTAAAAGAACTCCCACTGGAGACCTCTTTTAAACAAGTTGCCACGTGTTAGATTTTCAACAGCTCAGGATAAGAAGGGTTTCCATTTCTTGAAAATTTATTCAATTCTCTGACGGTTAAATGACTGTTGTTTCAGCCGCTGATTTTATCCAAAAGTGACTTTGAGTTGATCAGACTAAGCAGGGGGCAGTTTCCCTCAGAGCAGTATGGGGTCAGGGCCCTTGCTCTAGGGCCCAACAACTTCTGTGCTCTTACTGTGGCTGTACTGGGCTTCAAAACACCAGTCAAAAACCCCACTCTGATTACCTGGCAGTTTTTAAAATGGTGACCCATGATTCTCTGAAGAGCAGTGATCTCTGTGCACTTCGCAGTCTTGCATGAAGGAACGATAGTGGACAGGAGTAATCGGGTGAGTCCGTAAGTGTGTCATCGAACTGAATCCATGTAAACTCCACAATGAATAAATGTTGCAAATGTATGCCTTGGAGAACCAGAGGTTGACAGGGGAGTGCATATATTCCTCCCTGCTCCTTCTTTGTGATAATGCAAGTCAGAGATTGGGCTCAGGTAATTAGTTTAATTACATAAAGGCTGATAATTATGCAGGAGGAGGATTGGCTGGCTGGGATGCATGACCTTTGTGAGAAGAGAATCATTTAGTAAGCAGTAATTGCTTCTGCATGAGCTCCCCTTGCACTAAGGGTTCATTCCGTCTCGCTCTTTTGAGCCATGCTATGATGGTGCAGTGGAACGGGTTGCTGTAGTTTGGAGGCACTTACGGTGTCTCTTTCGCAAAGGACGATAAGCTTTCATCAGGCTCCCATCTTGGAGGGGCGCATGGTCTGCTTGTTTTCTGATGCTTTTTCAAACCAGTGATGGTGAATGAAATTTCCTACGTCGTTCACATTATATGATACAGAGATACATTATTTTATTCTGGTTTTGGACCCTAGCACTTAGAGCTTGAAAGGGTACAGTGATGTTGAAGTGCAGACTGTCACATTTCATTTGGGGATATTTTTATCCATATTGGATGCATCATTTGGAAATAAAAGTAGCTTCTAGTCCCCCCCTTCTCAATTTTCGGGCACAAAAAATATATTGGACACTGTATTTGGTCACATATCCTTTACGTGCGATGGCTACTTGAAATTTGTGATGCCCAGACGTCTCTAGATGCTGAGAATCTTACCTGGTCATGCTCTGCCCTGCCAGAACTGCAACTATCTTTTCGTCTGGTTTATGTTTTGGACTCAAGTCATGTCTTTTGCTGTGTGCTAGGCTAACAGTCATTGTGTGAGAGGATAGAGCACAGTGTGCCAGACTTACAGTAGTGGTGTGTGAGGATAGTGGGCTGTGTGCTAGGCGAACAGTAATGCTGGTTGAGGATAGAGGGCAGTGTGTTAGGCTTACAGTAGTGGTGTGTGAGGATAGAGCGCAGTGTGCCAGGCTTACAGTAGTGGTGTGTGAGGATAGTGAGCAGTGTGCCTGGCTTACAGTGATGGTGTGTGAGAGTAGAGGGCAGTGTACTATGCTGACTGTAATGGTGTCTTAGGACAGAGGGCAGTGTGCTAGGCTAGCGGTGATGGTGTGTGAGGATAGTAGGCAGTGTGCGAGGCCAACAGTGACGTTGTGTGAGGATAGTGGGCTGTATGCTAGGCTAATGGTAATGTTGGTTGAGGATAGAGGGCAGTGTGCTATGCTAACTGTAATGGTGTGTTAGGACAGAGGGCAGTGTGCTAGGCTAACAGTAATGGTGTATGAGGATAGAGCGCAGTGTGCAAGGCTAACAGTAATGATGTGTGATGTTATAGGGTGGTATGCTAGGCTAACAGTGATGATGTATGAGGGTACCGGGATGGTAACTGTGTATAATAAGGATAAGGGTGCTCCATAGAGGATAGGATTTAGGGCTCATGTGGGCTTTGGGCCTCCTCTAAATTAGGTCCTTCTCTCAGATGGGCTGGTTATCCAGGCCCTGGTAGCTGGGGGATTGAGAGATAGCAGAGCCCTTATATAGCCTTTAGGGCTGCTCATGATCTAATTCCTATTTGTCAGGCCATTTTTATCCACAGTTACAGTAGATTTGTGCTGTGTTATTTCAGGGCGGTGTGTTTGATCACTGCAGAGAGAACCTCTCAAGTCCTGAGCCTCTTGCTCGAAAATGACATGCAAATAAACAAAATTATAAATACAAAGATAAGGCAAAAAGTAAAAAGAACAAACACCGCAGCAGTTATTTAAACAAGAACTATGCTTCCATTGCTTAAAAAGCACACACACTTAGCGGTGACTTGAACTCGGGTCTCCCACGTTAGAGCGCATGGCCTTAGCCACTGCGCTTGCTGAATAGACTAATTCACTGTTGTCTTGTTGCAAATATGAAGAGTGAGTCAACGAAACACGTATTGCACCCCGATTTAGAACTTGTAATGCTGCGTTCTCTCAGTACTTGCGTGTGATGGCACAAGGATTCTCAGTCAGAGAAAAAGTTAAATATTTAGTAGATAATTATAGCGAAAATACTAAAAACAAACCAGTTGAGTGTTTACATTGTTGCGCTCTTTGAGTACATGTGCGTAATGGTGAATGGACTCTATTAGGTGCACCGGGAACACAAGGCTCTATCTCAGGCTAGGTTTATGAGATCGCAGTGGTTAGGGCTCGTTGGAAACATCACAGCCCATAGGATCAAATGACACCGTGACAGCTAGTCACAGAAAAGATATAACTTCGTGCAAGCGGAATGCTCAGGGCCTGATCTCATTGGAAGCGATGCCCAGGAAAAAACATGCTTGGAGACTGGAAGATCTAGTTTCAATATAACGCGGACGCATTTGGGTAAGAATAACCAGCGCAGACTTAACCTCAAACACAGTTTTTTATTACAAAATATCAAAGGTAAGAAAAAATTTTTGCTCATCGCTGTAGAATGTAAAGTGTATGCCTGCTGTTCTTTGAGTGTGGTATCGGTTTAAAATGACATGGCTCATATTTTTGGATTCTGTGGACTTTCCTCTTTCATTTGATGTATTGTTTGTATGCATAGCACAAATTCAGTAGAAACAATAGCGATCAACACTGATACTATTTTATTTTATGTTTGCTACATACTTATTTACTTGCTTGGTGCTTGATTATTTACTTTGGTTGAGGTAAAAATGGTCATCATGTGCTTTTCGCACGTTTCTTCCCTTTAAGTGGAGATGCCGCATGACGATGTTGCTATTGGGAATCATGCTGTATTCATGATGTTTATTGATTAAGAGGGAAAAGGATGAAGGATTTCCTCATTAACCACTGGTTTGCATTATGACACGTGAGAGTAGCCTTTAATTACTTTCTCAGATGACATCTCCTGATTTGTGTGAATGTATAAGTTGATGCCGGATGGGTAAAAAATGACTCAATGGCATGTTTGAGCCTTTGTGATTGAGCTGCATGTTGAGGATTGGATGGGAAGCAAGGACTGTCTGTTTCTGAAGGAAATAAGAAAATTTGTTTCCCGTAGCTGTGTAATGGGAACATGGTGTGCCGCGCCAGGTCGCTAATGCTGGAGCCATTAGAAAGAGAGATGTCAAATTCAGAGATTAAAGATGCATGCGTCTCAGTAGTACTCCGGTAATTGTGCCCTGTAACTTCACTGGCGCTGTGATATGAAGTTTATTTATAATGCAGGCTTGTAAGTATGGACTGTGGCAATTTCTGTAATTTGGGCTTTTCGCTGTGACTGCACTTTTGAACGTGACCGAGAGGATGGAGAGCAGGTGCCAGTTTTGGGTTGTACTTTAAGAAACCGTTTTCACTGTACTATACAATAAAAAATAGCCATGTGCTTGTGCAATGCCCACAATTAAAACAACCTCCAGGAAGAAACAGCCACTCAATCTGAACAACGGAAGGTTTGAAGATGAAAGGAGAAGTGAAAAAAGGAGAAAGGATGAAAAAACAGAGGGGAGAGGAGTAGATGGATGTTCAGTGTGAGGGTGAACAGGGCAGGGTAGTATGGAAATATGAGTATGAGAGAGAGGGATTTACAGTGTAAGTAAATGGAGGGACCCATGTTAGGCTCCCTTTTGGTGAGCTCTAGGTTGACCATTATTGTCATAACTGTGCGGATGGTATATAGTCACTGCTATTAATTTGAATGCTAATTAGCAGCATATGTGCTTATAAGAGGTGTAACAACCAGCTCTTTGCTGAGCAAGTCTCTAAAGCAAGATGAGGATATGAATGAGTCCCATCGGAGCGTAGGTCACATGAAAATTAAAATTATGTAAGGAGGCTGCGGGAACTCTCAAAAATATATCTGTCATCAAAAAATGATGCCAGCGTATGCCAAACGCCAGAAAAACAGCGGCAGCGAAAAAAAAACCGAATCAAAAGAGTCAAAGTTCACTGGCTGGGGCAGATGGTTGCTCGGTAAGATGGTTGCTAAATACTATAGCTTGAAATACGAACCACAGAGTTAAATCAATTCATATCTGAACGAGCTTTTACAAAAGCTGTGTGCTTGACATAGCTGGTATTTATAGCAGTCTTTCCAGTGTTTTGGCCACCCCATAAGTGGTTTTCAGTTAAGTGGTAAGACAGTGATGCCGCTCTGGAGAATAGCAGTGACTAAATGCCTGAAACATAAATGACTGCTCCAGTTCACTCGCGCCGACTCCAGGGCGATCTTACGACTCCTTTGTTCATTAAGAGGATAAAGAGACGCCATTCAGAATGAGGGCACCGGATAAACATGGATACCCATTATAAACACCACAGCCGTGATTAAAGTGTTTTTAGAATGATAAAAAAGCATTTTCTGCAGCGTAGTGGAGAGGGCATCAGCTATGCGAGAGGTCATGCTCAGATTGCTGCCGCACAGATTTTCTTGCTGATGTTGCTGTTGTGACATTTCTGACCGGATAACTCAAAAAGTTATGAACGGTTTGGCACGAAATTCGACAGGATGATTGGTGGTAGTCTGAGGAAGAGTTGATTTAATTTTGGAAGTGATCCGGAACATATTCTGTCACCAAAAGAACAGATATATGGCGTGGCAGAGGTATGTGCTGTACTGACTGCCCTCTAGTTTGAATTGGTTTACTGCCCGACTTATTTCAATAGCGTTTTTGTTTATTACATTTTGAAATGTATATGCTCACGAAACGGTACAAATTTGCGTGAATTTGTGTGGTTTTTTTGTAGCCTACATTCGTCCATTTTGTGAGAATGTGAAAATAGTCATGTTTGTCACGCTTCAAGTGGTTTCTATCTTCTCTATATTTTGATTTTGAAGTAAATCAGGTGCTACGAATTTTCAATCAATCTTTTTTTAAATAGTCTGTTCAAAAATGCTGTTTTGGGAGACAATGCATAAGAAGATTATCATTTTTTTTTTTTTTGCAGTTATTCAGATTATTTTGCGGTCTTACAACCTCATATGACAGGCCATTTGAGTCTGTCTGCTTCTCAGTATAAACTCTCAATCATTACAGGCTACATATTGGTTTTAATTAGTTGATAGACTACATAAATTGCTTGATTCTTATTCAGGCTAAGTACAGGGCAAAAGATTAGGAGTTGGCTAATTGGCTTAAAAGGTGATGGAAGCTGTCCTGTCTTGCTGGTAATTAGATGACTTCTCAGCACAACTGTGTTTTTTCCCCCAAGAAACATTTCAAATGGCCTCTGACATGTGATTGCTCTTTGTTTCAGCTCATATCAGGTATGATTCATGGAACAGAACTCGCCTGTTTGCTCATGCCGGTTGTTGAATGAGCCAAATGAATCCTACTCCCAGAGCCGTCGCAAGGGCTGTGCGAAGTGTGCGACCGCACAGGGCCTCGCGCTTTTAGGGGGCCTCGCGGCTGTTGTGTGATTTTTTTTTTTTAAATAAATTAATAGCCAACATATTTTACATCACTGCACTTGACTCATCATGCTCCTTAAATGACAATTCTCTGTGTCAGTTTCATTATTTACCATTTCATCTCGATTAAAGCTTACCCAGATTTTTTTTTTTTTTTTTTTTTATGTCGTCATACGTATCATGCTCTGTCTCGCTGCTCACTCGCCTTTCCTAACTGTGAGATTGCTCTCAGGGTCTTATTGACGATATCAGTAATTGGAATCGGGGTAGCGAAGCTTTTCAAAGTTATTTAAAACTATTTTCGGACCTCCATGTCGCAGGAGAGACTATGCGGGCTCGCCCTTCTGTCTATCGAAAAAGAGGTTGCATCCAGGCTGGATTATAAGGATTTAATTGCTGAGTTTATGCCCAAAAGGCAAGGAAAGTGACCATCACCTAATCAATGAATGGTGAGCGGGAATCTGATGTTTTAAAGTTATACTGCAGCAGAGCGTTTGTGACTGGCTAGTATGAGAAAATATACTGCATCGTAATCAAATGTTAAACTGTTGCGGGTGTCAGCGGATACTACGCCTTTGTTAATCTGAGATTTTTCCATAGAAATGAGTCAAAATAAGCGATTGTCACCAGTAAGTGTGAGCCATTAGGTATTAGTGTTTGTTGAACAGTAATTCGTGACGCACTGTCATACTTCAACATGCCAATATAAAGTGAAAGCTGAGCTGATTTGATGATAAAAGCCAATCGTTGTGCAGTTGATTTTTTTACCTTTGAAAGTTTGATATCCGAAAAATCATAGGCTAGTTGAAATTATTGCCACAATAATGCTGTTTTAGTCTATAAATGCATGTCATTTCACCGGGTATAACTAGAACAGCTATGTGCTTGCAGCCTGACATGATTAATGCGTGTGCACGTGAGCAGGGCCTCGCGCATCAAGTCGGCACAGGGCCTCGCACCCCCCCTGCGACGGCCCTGCCTACTCCCCTATTCCGTTGACTTGTGGAAAGAGGCATCCGCTGAATCTTTGAACCTATCGGCTCTCTACGAAAATGTGGTCAAGCTAACTCCTCGTCTGTTGATCATGCGCAGCTATACTCTGAAATGATACTCCAGTATGCGCTGCATTAGATGGGAAAGAAAACACTATTACACAAAGACAGTTAAGAAGTGACATTTTTTTTAAATGGCCAGAGTACAGTAAAATGTATTGGATTACTTTCGCAGTACATTATCTACCTTTGTGAGAAGATCACTCCATACGCTCGTTTGATGTCTTCTGCAAGAAATTGCCTTTTCTGTCTTTTCTAAGGTCGTGCTTACTGGACTACCATCTACATAGCCTACACTCCCTGGGCAAAAGACAGTTGCTCACCATAGTGTTTAGTTGGCCTGCCTTTAGCTTTGATCTCGGCCTGCATTCTTCATTGCATTGTTTCAGCAATCTTATGCAGTGTTACAGAATTTAGCTATTTCTGTTTGGAGTTGCCTTCATATTTGGCCAAAATTTTGTCCTGAAAATGGGAGCGTCAGACCACTCAGTAAATCTTTCTCCAGCATGTCCCAAAGGATTTTAATTGGGTACGGCCAAGACTCTGTGGTGGCCAGTTCATGTATGAAAATGATTCCTCATGCTCGCTGAATCACTCTTTCACAATTTGAGCCCTGGATTATGCCTGTTCCATCAGGGATTGAAAAATGTATTGATGGCATAACCTGGACATTCAGTGCATTCAGATAGTCTGCTGACTTCATTTTATTGATGCATAATTTTGCTGACCCTAGACCTGACCACTTGAAGCTTGTTGTAACAGGCCTCTAGAGGTTTGTACTGTGGGCACTATGCCTGTGTAACAGGCCTCTAGAGGTTTGTACTGTGGGCACTATGTGTGTGTAACAGGCTTCTCAAGGTTTGTACTGTGGGCACTATATCTGTGTAACAGGCCTCTAGAGGTTTGTACTGTGGGCACTGTGTGTGTAACAGGCCTCTAGAGGTTTGTACTGTGGGCACTGTGTGTGTAACAGGCCTCTAGAGGTTTGTACTGTGGGCACTGTGTGTGTGTAACAGGCCTCTAGAGGTTTGTACTGTGGGCACTATGCATGACGAGTACATCGGTTCCTTTCTTAACCTTGATATGCTCATCACTGAAATTGTTTTATTCATCAGTCGACATGGCTGTCTGTCTGTAGGTCCGTGGTTCTTCATGTTGATAAGGGGGATCCTTTATCCACTTCTTCTCAAAAACCGGTCAACAGAATTTATTGAACTTATATATGTGTTTTGTAGGGACACTAAAATTTGCATCTCATACCTTGTTTCTGATTTTCTAGAATTTTTATCGTTATCTAGTTGTTTGAATTTAGGTACATTTTGTCAAGTTTTCCCCTCCCTTTGCTACAACTTCAATTGCGAAATAGTTGGGACGAAATGTAAACTGTGAATAAAATCAAAATACAATGACTTTCAGATCACATAAGCCCATATGTCATTTACAATAGAACATGGATAACATTTCAAATGTTGAAACTGAGACATTTTACACTTTTTATCCACAAAATGAGCTTATTTCAAATTTTCTGGCTGAAAAGTTGGGACACAGGCAAAAAAGGGCTGAAAAAGCTATTTTTATATAAGAGAATCAGCTGAAAGAACATTTAGCAAGTAATTAAGTTAACTGGCATCAGGTGTGTAACATGATTGGCTATAAAAGGGATGTCTTAGAGAGGCTGAGTCTCTCAGAAGTAAAGATGGCCAGAGGCTCTCCAACCTGTGAAGGCTTGCGTAAAAAAATTGTGGAATACTTTAAAAACAATGTTCCTTAATGTCAAATTGCAAAGGCTTTGAAGGTCTCATCATCGACAGTGCATAACATCATCAAAAGATTCAGAGAAACTGGAAAAATCTCTGTGCGTAAGGGACAAGGCCGAAGACCTTTACTGGATGCCCGTGATCTTCGGGCCCTCAGAAGCCACTGCTGTCATGGTTGGGTGAAGGGACCCACTCGCACAGGCTGGTACAAACAAAAAGTTGTTTAATAAATATGCTTTAAAACAGACAAAAACAGACAGGGGAGCAGCAGCAACACACACGGAGCTAAAAACGCCAGAATGCAGCTGCACTGCCAATTTGGCAGTGCAGCTCTTAAATACTCTACACTTCACCTCCACTTCAACGAGCAAAAGGTGTGGCTCGTTGAAGTGGAGGCGAAGACAGCAGGAGGGGGAGGGACTGCAGGGCAGAACCATCACAACTGCATCACTCACCGGCATGATTCTGTCATTGACATTACTAAATGGGCTCAGGAATACTTCAAGAAACCACTGTCTGTAAACACAGTCTGCCGTGCTATCCGCAGATGCCACCTAAAACTCTATCATGCAAAAAGGAAGCCATTGTTGAGCATGATCCAGAAGCGCCGCCGTGTTCTGTGGGCCAAGGCTCATTTAAAATGGACTGTAGCAAAGTGGCAAAGTGCCCTGTGGTCAGACGAGTCCGAATTTGACATTCTTGTCGGAAATCATGGGCGTCATGTCCTCCGGGCTTAAGAGGAGAAAGACCACCCCTCCTGTTATCAACGTTCAGTTCAAAAGCCAGCATCTCTGATGGAATGGGGATGCATTAGTGCATATGGTGTGGGACACTTGCATGTTTTAGAAAGCACCATGAATGCTGAAAGGAATTTACACATTGTCCCAAGTACTTTGGAATTGAGGTTGTATAATAGGGGGTGTAGTCTATCCAGTTCTTCTCAAAAACTGCTCGACAGAACTCGTTGAGCTTGGACACGCACTTTGTAGACGCCCCCAAAACTGTGCATGTCATACTTTGTTTCTGAATTTCAAAAATTTTGATGATTTCTTCAGGTGTTTCAATTGAGGTAAATTTTGTTGAGTTTCCCAGATGCAGGGGCATTCTAGTTTACAATGTGACTTCACCAAGCATTTTATGCCAATAATATGCCCCTGTAGAAATTCAGTAAAGTCTTTTCTGCAACCATGGGATATGTCTTCAGACATAGTTGTTTGAGAAATGAGAAGCTACCCAGCATCAGTCAGGTCATAAAGAATCGTTGCCAGCTAAAACACATTAATCACTGCAGAAATGATTCAATCATAGGTGTGACAAATAAGCAAAAATAGAAGGAATCGGGAAGGGGGAAAATACTTTCTTCACAGCACTGTACCCGCGTAGGAGGATAAAGTCAGATTTTCAAGAGGATAGTTTAAAGGTGTTATATGTAAGATGTTAAAAGTAACTTTAGTTTAAAGCATTCAAAAATGAACTGCAGTTATCAGAATATGCACCAATGACAGTTTTGACATTTTGTCAGACATGTTGCAGAGATATCCTCTTAAATTAGCATGCTTACCAGCTAGCCCTGGCCTTGTTCGAGCTGTCCTGTTTTGTAATACTGCTTCGCACCTCAAAGGGTTAGCGAGTCACTGTAAATACGGTCTGCCCTCAGCTCATCATGAGAGGGAGAGGCAGCAGTGTTCCAAGGGCGTCAGTCATGTTGAAGGCACTGCCCCCGGCACGTCAAAGAGGACGGTTCTGTCTGGGGAAATGCTGCCCCCTGTTTGCTTGGAGCAGGTGTCGCAATCTTGCATAGTGCTTCTTCAACTGAACGATTTTAAAGGGCGCATAGCTTGACCACAATGCTAACATGAAGGCCACAGAAAAATAGACGACCATTCGGGGATGTTTTATGTGTCCGCACCTCTCAGCTCATGCTGAGGCAACCAATCTGGGCACTGGTTCATTTGCACGGACGAGCCACCCACTGGAGACGGTGCTTTGTTAGTGAGGGGGGATGAACTGAGGACCCGGAGACTGACTGCAGCTGCTGGATTTGCGTTTTCTCCATCAGTCTTTTAAACCTTGTATTCACCCGGGAATAGTTGAAATTAAGATTTGTCCAACATGGGCCCTTAAATTGACCCTGCATGTAATTGTCTTAAGAAATCTATCCCGTCATCCTGATACTGAATAACTACCTTTTGCACTCTAAGAGCAAAAAAGTTATAGAAGAGAAGTTATCCGGGGGAAACGTCTTTTTTTTCCAGGCGGCATGAGCTGGCAATTAATTCTTTATTTGCTGCATAATTTTCAACAGCTACTGTCTAAATCTCTGAAGCAAACATTTGCAGATTACAGCTCCTTCCAGACCACTGATGTAGATCAGAAAATCCCCCTGAAGAGCCCCTTGATGTCTGGCTCCTCTCTCCGCATCTCAGCCGCTCCACCACCCGCTTTCTGCTCTGTCACAGCAAGCATAAAATTAAATTTTTTGCCTGGGTTTCAAATCAGCTTTTTTCTTTGTTGACCGTTGCTTCAAAAATATTGAGAATTCAGTGTCTTTTTTTTTTTTTTGCTGCATAAGTTGAACTTTTTGGGCTCGTCTTCTGATGTTAATTAGCAGCGATAGGATATTAAAATTCAAATCTTTCCTGTTATTTTTTTTAAGGCTTAAATATATCTTGTTATCTTTGTGTATGGCAAGTCCTCTGTTAAAGACTCAGTTGAGCATATTTATGTCCATATCAGGTAAACTATACGGTAGTTTCTGCCCTTTTTTCCTCTCGGACAACAATTATCAAAAGGAATCTAGTTGTTCTCGTGTCTGTCTGTCCGTCCATCTGTGCTTGTGTGTGTTTGTGTTTGTAACAAAGTTACAAAACACGCATGCAGGGTGCAATACCTGTTTGCACCACTAGACTACGAGCCCTAGTATGTATTTGAGAGGCAGAGCACCACAGCACTGTTTACAAACTGGCCTTTTTAAGGAGCTGAGGAGCTTGTGATCCTGTAACCCCCAGCAACCAAGAATGAACTTTGGTTGTTTTATTTACTGGAGATGAAACAAACACAAAACTGAACACTTCAAATGTTCTGTACAAAGTGGTCGCTCAATTCTTGGCACTGGATCCGCAGAGAATAAACGTCAGTAAAGTGTTATCATCTTGGCTTCTGCGTTAGTCTGGAATCCGCAGATCCCGGGACGATTTCTAGTGTCCCGGCTCATGTAGGAGGAGGGATTTGTGAGTGCAAATCTGCTGGAAGCTTGGGCTGTTTTTCTCCATGATACATTGAATGTGCTCCTGAGATGCTGATGATGGGGGTACATACTGTTTTATGTGCTTAATTTATGTCAGTAACAAATGTTGAGCTGTTCAAATGACCCCAGCACTTTTTGGGGTGTCCCCCCTCCCACTCACGTTGATGAGTGCCTAGATACTCAACAAAAAGTGTCCTCCTTATTAAGTTGCGAAACGCGCATGTAGGGTGAAATACCTTTTTGCACCACTAGGGGTAGTGCAGTGTGATAACAAACTTGCTCTGAGGGGGTTTTAAGTTTCGAAGCATCTTCTCTTTGTACTGTGTCAGTGCAAAAATACATTCATTCACTGCACCATGCATGCAGAATGGGTTTTGTTACTCACCCGGCAATCGTCATAAGTGCTTATTCATCCAAAAATAAGATTTGGACCACAGAATCTTCAATGTAAATACTTCCTTTGTTCACTGGTCATTTCAAATTGTAATCAGTCGTTACAAATTTATTCGCATTTCAATCACTGCAAATTTTGATCATCTCAGAAAGAATTTATCTTTGGCCATCTTCGGCAATGGCGTTATTGGAGGAACTTAGCCAGTGGCAGTGAACACATTGTCAATGGCATTGGACTCATTGATTCATAATTTTGGACCATTCCCTTTGGAAAATGCCAAATATCTGCCTTGTTTACGGCTGCGACAATAAGGCAGATGCAAACAGAGGCATCAGGCATTGTAAATTTCCAAAAAAAAAACTCCTCAGTTCGAAAGGCATGGGTGGATTTTGTGAGGAGGAAACGAGCAGGTTTCATGGAGCCTGAATCAGGATCGGTGATCTGCTCTGAACACTTCACTGATGGCTGTTTTAATCAGACAGATCCCGAGTCACAGGAAAAGTCTGGATATCACTGTGAATTATTAGTTACTGAATTCGCTGCTTAATAAGCCATTGGTTTATGAGCCGAGCCCAAACTGCTCTGGGCCCGAATTTTCTCCATCTGCTCTGTACTCAGAAAAGCAGGTTAATCAGCCCAGGGTGCTGTTTAATAAGCTCATCCTAAATTGAGTGTAGAAACTATTTTATGCAAAAAATGACTCATAATGAAACTATAATACCATCTTCCACCACGAGACCTTGAGTAAATTCGAAACTTCGGCCATAATAGCGAAGTCAGAATGACACCAGGAGCTGCAATTGGAGAATGAAATATAGGGCACTGGCGGCCACAGAAGCTCCCGCCATTAAGATAAACATAATGTCGAAGTTTTTGTTGACGGATGCACGCATGGACGGACGCACGCACGGATGGAGCCCGATACCATAGCTCTTGTGTCACTCGGGCGGGGGGAGCTAATTAGGAGCCTTTAAATGAAATAGTTGATGAGATAAAGCAAAATGTCGACGTTTTTGGTGATATTTTGAGACCAGTGACCTTGAAAAAATAGGCCAAGGTCGCCTTTAGGTACGTCATTTGTAGGGCTTTATGAGATGCATGTCCAGTAAAAATTAGGAGCCTATAACTGAAATCGTTGATGGGATAAAGCAAAATGTGTTGACGGATGCACGCACGCACGGACGGAGCCGATATCATAGCTCCCGCACCGCGAGCGGCGGGAGCTAAAAAAGCGTAATCTTCTAGTCTATTTAAGTCAATGGGATGAAGAATTCGCAAGTGAGCATGCTAACGCTTTTCGCCATTAAATTAGTACAACGGCAATTCCGAAATAGCTGGGACGAAGTGTAAATTGTGAATAAAATCAGAATGCAATAACTTTCAGATCACATGAGCCAATATGTTATTTACAATAGAACATAGATAACATTTCAAATGTTGAAACTGAGACATTTTACATTTTTATCCACAAAATTAGCTCATTTCAAATTTTCTGGCTGCAACAGGTCTCAAAAAGTTGGGATACAGGCAAAAAAGGGCTGAAAAAGCAATTAATATATATAAGAATCGGCTGAAAGAACATTTAGCAAGTAATTACATTAACTGGCATCAGGTGTGTAACATGATTGGCTAGAAAAGGGATGTCTTAGAGAGGCTGAGTCTCTCAGAAGTAAAGATGACCCGAGGCTCTCCAACCTGTGAAGGCTTGCGTAAAAAAAAATTGTGGAATACTTTAAAGGAGCAATATGTAAGTTTGTGGCCAAAACTGGTAGTGCAATCACATTCAAAATAGTGCAGAGCGCAGTATCCCCTCCTCCTCTCCCCCAGATGTGAGGTTGCCAGCTTGGTTGCCGGATCCAGCAAGAACGTCAACTACACGGAGCTACCATGGCTACGTTTCAATATCACGAATGATTTGCTCTGACAGGGTTGTGTTCAGTTCAGTTCAGTTCAGTTCAGAAAAGGTCGAGACTAATGACTAACTAACTTTAGCAATGGTCATATTGGTCAACTTGCTTGTCACTCTTCTGTGTGGATAGCCCACTAAAGTCCATACTGTAATATGCGTAAAGAATGAATGAGGACTCATTTGACCGATGTACTGTCTCAATTACATTTCATATTGCCATAATGGCTGTGCTAATGTTGGAACGGTTTCCACAGCGTCTCAGCATAAAGCCAGAGAAACAAACTAATAATGCATTGCTAATGTTAGCAATGAAAAGCCACAGTTTTTATTTCTCAAACAATTTGTTACCTAGTCAATTCGATGACCCGCCTGCATACGCACTGACGTCCCATGAATGAACATACATAACGTTATTCGACTGTAGAGAATATTTGAAATGTCCGTGCCTACATTAAATAGAATTAAGTTTGCCAAACTTAGCTGAATCTTACCTGCCCAGGAGAAAATTAGCAACTTCGGCATCAGTCTTCAAATTCTTCTCTGCTTTCAGCCGTCTCCATCTTTCAAAGGCATGTCCTATACAGGTCGTTGTTTTGTTTCTGACTTTGTCACGACGTATTTGGAATCATAACGAGGCCTTTTAGGTTTAGTAACGTCAGACATTTGTGCTCCGAAACGCTGGTAGCTGCAGCACAGTGGTAACTGGCAACCTGGATGCCGAAATGCTACTGACTTCATGATTGGGAGATAGGTGGAGGGCGGCGCAACAGGCCAAAACACAAAATGAAAACATAAACATTAGTTGTGGGCTGCAACTTCGCTTTTGTAATGAGAATATTCTGGCTGGACTACTGTTGTCAGTGATATAAGTATTTGAAATTAACATCATTCCTTAATGTCTGGAGATATATCAGGGCCATTTCAAGATTAATCAACATACATTTCTTGTATATTGCTCCTTTAAAAACAATGTTCCTCAATGTCAAATTGCAAAGGCTTTGAAGGTCTCAACATCGACAGTGCATAACATCATCAAAATATTCAGAGAAACTGGAAAAATCTCTGTGTGTAACGGCGAGACCAAAGACCTTTACTGGATGCCCGTGATCTTTGGGCCCTCAGACGCCACTGCATCACTCACCAGCATGATTCTGTCATTGACATTACTAAATGGGCCCAAGAATACTTCAAGAAACCACTGTCTGTAAACACAGTCCGCCGTGCCATCCACAGATGCCACCTAAAACTCTGTCATGCAAAAAGGAAGCCATTGTTGAGCATGATCCAGAAGCGCCGCTGTGTTCTGTGGGCCAAGGCTCATTTAAAATGGACTGTAGCAAAGTGACAAAGTGTCCTGTGGTCAGATGAGTCCAAATTTGACATTCTTGTTGGAAATCATGGGCGTCGTGTCCTTCGGGCTAAAGAGGAGAAAGACCACCCCTCCTGTTATCAGCGTTCAGTTCAAAAGCCAGCATCTCTGATGGTTTGGGGATGCACTAGTGCATATGGTGTGGGACACTTGCATGTTTTTAAAAAGCACCATGAATGCTGAAAGGTATATAAAGGTTTTAGAGCAACATATGGTCCCCTCCAGACGACATCTATTCCAAGGAAGGCCTTGTGTATTTCAGCAGGACAATGCAATACCACATACTGCAGCTATTACAACAGCATGGCTTCGTAGTAGAAGAGTCTGTGTGCTGAACTGGCCTGCCTGCAGTCCTGATCTTTCACCGATTGAGAACATTTGGCGCATAATTAAACGAAAAGTCCGTCAAAGGAGACCCAAAACTCTCCAGCAGCTGGAAGAGGGGATGCTACACCATGGTAAATAGGCCCCTGTCCCAACTTTTTTGAGACCTGTAGCAGCCATCAAATTTGAAATGAGCTCATTTTGTGGATAAAATTGTAAAATTTCTCAGTTTTAACATTTGCTATGTTATCTCTGATCTATTGTGAATAAAATACTGGCTGGTGTGATTTGAAAGTCATTGCGTTTTGATTTTATTCACAATTTACACTTTGTTGCTAAGTTTGCAACTTACTTAGTTCGTCCATTCACAGTCAGTGGTTCCAACTGCGCAATTAAACATCAGTGATTTTGGAAAACGCGTCCTCACTGTGCAAATAGGGCCTCATTTGACCTGTATGGGCTGTGCTGTTTGTCGAGTGTGCACTGTGTAATCGGAGTTAGTAGACTTTGATGTGCTCGTGTTGTCATCATGTACGTAGGCTACCTATTTTCGGACAACTTTCCTCTTCATGACCTAATAAAACTCTCAGTAAGTAATTTTGATGCACCATACCTAAAGGCTGATTGTCACTTTATTCCTTTTCCCTTCTGATATAAAAAATATTTGTTTTCATCAATTTATGGAAATAATTTTCTTTGACAACATCTTGTTTTTCTATTGTTTTCAACTTGACCTCAGCATTTGGAACACTTCCCGTCACGCCACATCCGCTAATTGGTAAATTTTGGTCAATCTTGATTTTGTTCTTTCTCTTTCTCCTCTGGGATATATCATCACCATTCTTCCTCATTCTCTCCTCTCTTCCTCCTCTGGGATATATCATCACCATTCTTCCTCATTCTCTCCTCTCCTCCTCCTCTGGGATATATCATCACCATACTTCCTCATTCTCTCCTCTCCTCCTCTTCTTGGATATATCATCACCATTCTTCCTCATTCTCTCCTCTCCTCCTCCTCTGGGATATATCATCACCATTCTTCCTCATTCTCTCCTCTCTTCCTCCTCTGGGAGATATAATCTCCATTCTTCCTCATTTTCTCTTCTCCTCCTCCTCTGTTATATATCATCACCATTCTTCCTCATTCTCTCCTCTCTTCCTCCTCTGGGATATATCATCACCATTCTTCCTCATTCTCTCCTCTCTTCCTCCTCTGG
Organism: Gymnothorax javanicus; assembly: GCA_029692085.1. Classification (NCBI taxonomy): domain Eukaryota; kingdom Metazoa; phylum Chordata; class Actinopteri; order Anguilliformes; family Muraenidae; genus Gymnothorax; species Gymnothorax javanicus. The sequence continues at coordinate 85,094,368 of CM056194.1, forward strand.
GATATATCATCACCATTCTTCCTCAGTCTCTCCTCTCTTCCTCCTCTGTGATTTATCATCACCATTCTTCCTCATTCTCTCCTCCTCCTCTGGGATAAATCATCACCATTCTTCCTCATTCTCTCCTCTCCTCCTCTTCTTGGATATATCATCACCATTCTTCCTCATTCTCTCCTCTCTTCCTCCTCTGGGATATATCATCACCATTCTTCCTCATTCTCTCCTCTCATCCTCCTCTGTGATATATCCTCACCATTCTTCCTCATTCTCTCCTCTCTTCCTCCTCTGGGATATATCATCACCATTCTCCTCTGGGATATATCATCACCATTCTTCCTCATCCTCCTCTGGGATATATCATCACCATTCTTCCTCATTCTCTCCTCTCTTCCTCCTCTGGGATATATCATCACCATTCTTCCTCATTCTCTCCCCCTTCCTCCTCTGGGATATATCATCACCATTCTTCCTCATTCTCTCCTCTGGGATATATCATCACCATTCTTCCTCCTCCTCGATATATCATCACCATTCTTCCTCATTCTCTCCTCTCCTCCTCGTCTGGGATAAATCATCACCATTCTTCCCATCACCATTCTTTCTCATTCTCTCCTCTCCTCCTCTTCTTGGATATATCTCACCATTCTTTCTCTCCTCCTCCTCTGGGATAACCATTCTTCCTCATCACCATCACCATTCTTCCTCATTCTCTCCTCTCTCCTCCTCTGGGATATATCATCACCATTCTTCCTCATTCTCTCCTCTCCTCCTCCTCTGGGATATATCATCACCATTCTTCCTCATTCTCTCCTCTCCTCCTCCTGGGATATATCATCACCATTCTTCCTCATCCTCTCCTCTCCTCCTCCTCTGGGATATATCATCACCATTCTTCCTCATTCTCTCCTCTCCTCCTCCTCTGGGATATATCATCACCATTCTTCCTCATTCTCTCCTCTCTTCCTCCTCTGGGATATATCATCACCATTCTTCCTCATTCTCTCCTCTCTTCCTCCTCTGGGATATATCATCACCATTCTTCCTCATTCTCTCCTCTCTTCCTCCTCTGGGATATATCATCACCATTCTTCCTCATTCTCTCCTCTCCTCCTCCTCTGGGATATATCATCACCATTCTTCCTCATTCTCTCCTCTCCTCCTCCTCTGGGATATATCATCACCATTCTTCCTCATTCTCTCCTCTCCTCCTCCTCTGGGATATATCATCACCATTCTTCCTCATTCTCTCCTCCTCTCCTCTGGGATATATCATCACCATTCTCATTCTCTCCTCTGGGATATATCATCCTCCCTGGGATTATCATTCATTCTTCCTCATTCTCTCTCCTCCTCCTCTCTGGGATATATCATCACCATTCTTCCTCATTCTCTCCTCTCCTCCTCCTCTGGGATATATCATCACCATTCTTCCTCATTCTCTCCTCTCCTCCTCCTCTGGATATATCATCACCATTCTTCCTCATTCTCTCCTCTCTTCCTCCTCTGGGATATATCATCACCATTCTTCCTCATTCTCTCCTCTTCCTCCTCTGGGATAAATCATCACCATTCTTCCTCATTCTCTCCTCTCCTCCTCTCTTGGATATATCATCACCATTCTTCCTCATTCTCCCTCTCCTCCTCTGGGATATATCATCACCATTCTTCCTCATTCTCTCCTCCTCTCCTCCTCTGGGATATATCATCACCATTCTTCCTCATTCTCTCCTCTCTTCCTCCTCTGGGATATATCATCACCATTCTTCCTCATTCTCTCCTCTCCTCCTCCTCTGGGATATATCATCACCATTCTTCCTCATTCTCTCCTCCTCCTCCTCTGGGATATATCATCACCATTCTTCCTCATTCTCTCCTCTCCTCCTCCTCTGGGATATATCATCACCATTCTTCCTCATTCATTCTCCTCATTCTCTCCTCCTCTCTGGATATATCATCACCATTCTTCCTCATTCTCTCCTCTCTTCCTCCTCTGGGATATATCATCACCATTCTTCCTCATTCTCTCCTCATTCCTCCTCCTCTGGGATATATCATTCTTCCTCACCATTCTTCCTCATTCCTCATCTCCTCTCTTCCTCCTCTGGGATATATCATCACCATTCCTTCCTCATTCTCTCATTCTCTCCTCTCCTCCTCTGGGATATATCATCACCATTCTTCCTCATTCTCTCCTCTCCTCCTCCTCTGGGATATATCATCACCATTCTTCCTCATTCTCTCCTCTCCTCCTCCTCTGGGATATATCATCACCATTCTTCCTCATTCTCTCCTCTCTTCCTCCTCTGGGAGATATAATCTTCATTCTTCCTCATTTTCTCCTCCTCCTCCTCCTCTGGGATATATCATCACCATTCTTCCTCATTCTCTCCTCTCTTCCTCCTCTGGGAGATATAATCTTCATTCTTCCTCATTTTCTCCTCCTCCTCCTCCTCTGGGATATATCATCACCATTCTTCCTCATTCTCTCCTCTCTCTCCCTCCTCCTCTGGGATATATCATCACCATCTTCCTCATTCTCTCCTCTCCTCCTCCTCTGGGATATATCATCACCATTCTTCCTCATTCTCTCCTCTCCTCCTCCTCTGGGATATATCATCATCAGTCTTCCTCATTCTCTCCTCCCTTCCTCCTCTGGGATATATCATCACCATTCTTCCTCATTCTCTCCTCTCTTCCTCCTCTGGGATATATTACCACTATTCTTCCTCATTCTCCTTCCTCCTCCTCTGGGATATATCATCACCATTCTTCCTCATTCTCTCCTCTCCTCGTCTTCTTGGGATATTTCATCACCATTCTTCCTCATTCTCTCCTCTCCTCTTCTTGGATATATCATCACCATTCTTCCTCATTCTCTCCTCTCTTCCTCCTCTGGGATATATCATCACCATTCTTCCTCATCTGCTTTTGCCCTTGCTCGTCTGCTTTAGTGATGAATACGCCCCGTGGAATCGTGATATTGTTCGCTGGATCTGGACCTATGATTGGCTCAGTCTGGCCATTTTGCCACCAGCGAATCATGGAATCATGGAGTGAAGGTCTGAATTTGTGCAGTCGCCAAGCTAGCTACGTTGTGGTGTACCCACTAAATGCTTATCAGCTGTCTTATAGCTGTGGTAGCAGGGTAATATGCTCGCATCTCTTATATACAGATGGTTAATTAGCTTTACAGTATTTTATGCAGCATACATTGGCTGATAATGTGTTCCAGTTTGTGCCTCATTAATTGGGGTCATTTACCTTATGAGTGCTTGTCTGTATCTGAGGAGCAGAGCACCACAGCACTGTTAACAAACTGGCTTTTCGGGGAGCTGTGCTGCCTATGATCCTGTAACCCCTGGCAACCAAAGTTGGTTTATCTACTGGAAATAAAATAAAGCTCAAAACAGAACACAGAAAATGTTCTTTACAAAGTGGTCGCTCAATTCTTGGCACTGGACCCAGTAAAGAATAAACGTCAGCAAAGTCAGCATCTTGGCTTCTGTGATCGTCTGGAATCTGCAGATTCTGGGGTGATTTCTAGAATTCCAGCTCATGTTGGAGGAGGGCTTTGTTTGTGCAAATCTGCCTTAAACTTGGGCTCTTTTCCTTCATGATACATTGAATGTGCATCTGAGATGCATCGCATGCATATGACCCCAATGCCTTTGGGGGTGTCGTCCCCACCCCCGCCCACTCATGTAGATGGATGCCGATATACACTGCAAAAAGTAGCTGTCGTTACAAGTCTGTTAATCTTAAGAGATTTAACTTCCTAATTTTTAGCCTCCTAATCTGTATCACTGAAGTAGGAAATATTAGCTAATTTTAGGTTACCAAGTGATTGACAAGTGAAATTTTATCACACCATTGGCAAATCTAGAAATGAGTCAGTTATCTTATTCCACATCGGCAAATGTTTGTCTTACTGAGAAAAAAAGTAATGGAAATAAGTGTTTTAAGTCTGAATACAAGATTTAAATACTTTGTAAGATGGACTGATTTTTTTTTTTTTTAACAGAGTATCCTTGAAATAAGAAATGATTGGGCGCCCTTATTTGTATTATTTTCTATCGTCTCCATATCCGTTATAGCTGAAACTACATATGCTTGGCGTTGTTCGTTGTCGGTGCATTTCGAACGGTGAGGGATCAGGGCCTCCTGGTTTTGGTGATGAGATTGTTTACATTGAAGAGCTCGACTCAGCTCTCTCTCTCTGGAAGCGTCTGCAGGTGTTCTGAGTGGAGTCAGTCATTTAGAACACTCATTTCTGTTTTGTTTAATTGGGGCAACACGGGGTGAAGAATTAATTATAAAGGGATTTTTGGGATTTTTTGGTTTGCTGATTTTTTTTTCTCCTTCGGAATTCTGTCATGTTGCAAACTTTTAATTTGTTATTATCTGGTTGTCAAAGATAAGAGCGACGCTGCGTTCGGTGATTGCTTCACTGGTTTCGCGCTCCTACAGTGATGTTTTTAAAAATTTTTTCTTTGTATACAATTTGTCTTTTTTCGCATCGATATTGCTTTGCTACCCTTGACGTTCCGGCACCTTCCATTAATACGTAAGAGCTGTGGGTTAAACAGTCCACGCGCACGCTATCTAAAGCGCAGTCCATTAACCTTTGAGCGTCTACCTGATGGAGTTCAGCCAAAGGTTAATGTGGGCTTATAAACAGCAGAAACTGCGTCTGTTCATACATGCATATCGAACATTAATTGAACTGTTTGACTAAATCTCACGGACTAAACTGCTTGTGTGCATAATCACGGTATATACTCAGTGGTTGGCTTAAAAGCAGCATCAGTGTAGGCCTTGTATTATATATGTCTGCATTCCCAGGAGTGTCTTACTCATTGCTCTAGTAATTTTGGTAGTTCTGTGTCGAGTTTTCACCTGGTCTTTCCCCCACTGTTATATTCCATTAGTGCTGAAAGCATTTCCTTTAGGTTAGAGGCTCTAATTAGTGGCGAAGCCACAGTGCGCTGCAATACATTGCTGTGAATTGTTTAGATGTATGCCTCTAAAAAGCTGCTTAGCAACTACTCTCCTGATAGTTTACTTAATTAGACGGTAGTCGTGTAGTAGATAATCACCATTAAACATTTTATATGGTAATTGTGTGGAGCTTGAGCCTGAGAGCCATCACTAAGAAGAGCAGTGGGTTTAAGGAGGCACTTAATAGTTTTTTGTTGTTGTTGTTGTTGTTTATTATTATTTTAAAACCTTGTAAAAATGTATGAAAAATGTTGAAGTTAGAAATGTTGTTAGTACGGAAATGATGAAGTTGATCGGTCGGCGTTCTCGAAGGGATAGCATGTTGGGTTATATGCGGGGTAAGGCGGCCGTCGAGTATTTAATAAAAGCTCCTTAATGGTGAATATAAATGCGGAACTGCGCAGCGGTTGGGGGAGAGTGGATATGACGCAGCAGAAATGAATTCCTCGCTTTTAATTGGTGAGAACTGAAACGAATTGGATTCGTTCGAGGTAGAACAGAAACATTTGGGCCGTGATTGATTTTTATTTGTGTGTTTGCCAGGTACATTTCTGCTGCAGATAGTGCACAGTGCGCTATGTGTTTTCCGGACATTTTCTTTTGATCGCTTCCAGAATTGGTTCAGAAACTTTTCTAAACTCCCCGCCCTCCCCCGGCTCACTCCGTAAGTCTGTTTTCTCTCTGAATTTATCAGTTGCACACTGCGGGGAATTCGTGCTGAAATCAATTGTGGCAGAGACTCGATCGTTTAGTGTTTACGGCCTTCTAAATAGACACAGGACGTTGTACAGAGCACATTATCGGCGTCTGTTCTCTGTTAACTACGCTGGCTGAATGGGAATCGTCGATGCTGCGCGGCGTTCATTCCGGCTGTGGTTTGTAATGCTGGCAATTTGTTGGCCTCCCGGTCAAATTTAAACGTGTTTCCGGCGCTACGCAGTCTGACGAAAGCCTGACGACTCATGCGGTTTTTTGTTTTTTATATATATTTATTTAACATAAACAGTGATAGTCGGCGCGTTTCAAGAGTGAGTTGAAGAGTTTTGCCTCTTCATTGTTAAGTCCTGGCCTGAATCCTTAATTGGTTCCCCCGGCCAGTGTATGGGCGCCACCCTCCAGTCTGTTTGTGTGAAATCGCAGCCCGTATGGGCCTTGGTTGATACGCGGTGGTCCGTGGAGCATGTGGACTGGCGCTACACTGGAGGCGACCGCTACATAAAAGCTCTCCTTCATCAGGCTGTCCCTCGTGGGCCCTTTGTGCGTGGGCCTGTGTGGATGCTGATACAGGCCGATTTCTATGCTGAAGGCTAGCTCCCTTCATTTAGCCAGACATGCTAAATAAACACACCCCTAACACCAGCTTCCAACTGGTACACGTCTGTCATTAATATTCTGATGCTGTATGCGTGCATCAGTGAGTGACTGCGTCAGTGTGGGGGTACGAGTGGGAGTGTGCACAACCATGAGTGTGCGTGTGGGTAAAGTGTTCTTAAAACAGCATGCTGCCTGTCCAACATTGTTTGTTTTTGGCTGTTGCTTTACATTTTTTGGGTTGTATGTTAAACCAGCTGTAAATGCTGAAATTTAGTGTTTTGGTCTGTTTGTTAGAGAAAGAGGGAGAGAGTGAGGGGGTGTGTGCGTGTGAGCGATGGAGGAAAAGTGTGTGTCAGGGTGAATATGTGACTGTGAGCGTGTGTAGGAGCGTGAGGTGTTGGTTTTGTTTGCATGCACTGAAATGTGTTTGTTTTGAAGTGTGTGTGGTCTGAGGTTAGCTCTCAGTTGACTGTTATCCGCACAGCCAGCGTGTGTAAGAGTTGGCTCAGCAGACAGTAATATAGAGCTTCATATGGGCAGCGGCCAGGGCCTGAGTGAGTGTCTGTGGATTTAATTAATGGCGTCCGCAGCTGTGAGAGAGTGAGTGTGCTTTAGCGCGGGAAACGCTCAGTGCTCCTCTTCTGCTTGCGTGTGGAGCTGACCGGCTCTACAGTGTGTTCGTCTCGGAAAGAGGCGGCTGGCAGTACAGTGTGTGTCCGGCTCAGAACGGGGCGACGTTCGTTTGCACGTACTATCCAGCATGTAAGCGGGAGAGAGACAGCTGACGTCACACGGGCGATTTTCAGCCAAGTTGCAATTTAGGGGTAAAAAATGTCTTATCGCATTTAAACTATTTAATTGAAAATAAACACCCAGGAAGCAATTTAGTATGTTGTAGAACACTTTTTTTCTAGTTTAAAAAATTGTTTGGTCACGTTTGAGGGGAAAAAACAAAAAATAGCAGGATTTTTATGGTCAATGTCCATTTTGTTACTTGTCTCAAGTGGGGTCATTTTTTTTCTCTTTTCCCATGAGAAATCTTATCACTTACAAAACTTCATGTGTTTCTTTGTATTTTAGGTCTCTAAGACAGATTTGTCCCCTTTTCCTAGTTTTCCTCTAGAGATATTAGTCAATAAACCTATGTCGCAAACTTGGTTCAGTCATTTTCTTTCTTGTTACCACCATCACATCTGAGGACAATAATTAACATTGTTTCCAATAGGTGTCACTACCATGGGTTTTTTTTTTTTAAATACCAGGATGTAAGGAATCTATTTTGGCTGCATTTTAGAATTTGAAGAAGCTGTGGGAGGAAGAGACAGCTCTGCAAGTTTTTCCTAATTGCTTGTCTCACAAATTGCACGTCTTTCTTGTTACTACAAAATAATGCATGATTCCTGGTAGAAACTGAAAGAGTGACCTGTAATAGTGTAACGGCTCCAGATTGCCATAATTAAGGCACATTTGTGTGTGGACAGGTGCCCACAGTACCCTGAAATACTTTTGGATGTGTCTTTCTTGTTACCGTAGTTTGTCTTTTTTGTTACCATCATCGAGTAACAAGAAAGACAAATTGGTAACATGAAAGACGGGTATGAGGCCACTTATTTTCCACTCTCAGCCATACAGAGCAGAGATGCAGGGAGACTGACCTGCAGAAAAGAGCTGTGTTCATACCTCCCTTTCACAGCATTGAAACCACAGCAGCGCTCTGATCCATGTCACCTACGTCAGCTGTTAGACCACCTTTTAGTACTGCAGAAATTGGCAGTTTTTGATTGAAATTTTGAAAATAAAAATCTGTCCCCAAGTTTACAAATACAGAGATGACTACATTTTAAATTGCACTATATTTGAAACACTGGTATATTCCGTATTCATCATCAATCACCTGTTTTATGCCGTTGCTTTTCATTTGCATTGTAGTGTAACTACATTCAGAATATAGATGGATTCTCATGGCTTACTGCTTCATGAGCCTCGCAAACTAGTTCACACAAATCTGTGCCGTTGCACGAGCAACATGAGCACAGAATAAGACATATTGATATTTTACGTCGTCATTTATATGTGGAAGAAAAACTCCTCATAATTTTGTGGTGCGACTTGTTTGAAACAAAGCTGAGGGAACTTCTTCCCCGCCAGTGCAGGGTGTACCATCAGTATCAACAGATAAGGAATCTAAAAAGTTCAGTTTCAGCTGATGAATGTGTTCTTCAGGTGGACTTGTCTGAAAATTGCGAATGTAAACTGGAGACGGAGAGAATGAGCATGCACTTCAGTGCTTCCAAAAGACAAATTGCATTGCATACCTGCCACGCAACACTAGATAATTCTATCAAGTGTTACTGTACCTTGAGTTCTGACACACGGCATGGGTCAGCCTCTGTTTGGGCTCATTTAAAACCTGTGCTCTGTGACCTAAGGGAAAGAGGTATAAAGAAAATCCACTTCATATCTGATGGACCGACAAGTCAGTATAGAAACAAAACCAATTTCTGTCTACTGAGTAACATTCCATTCCATCTTGGATTTGAATTTGTTTCATGGAATTTTCTAGAGAGTGGTCACGGAAAGGGTCCAGCAGATGGTGTGGGGGCAGGCATAAAAAATGCTGCTGATCGTGCTGTAGCATATGGTAAGGATGTGGCAGACCTAGAGAGCATGATTAAAATATTAGATGGCAACTTGAATGTCAAATTGTTTGTGGTTACCACTGATGACATGTCTGACGTGGAGTCTAGTCTAAATGATATGTCAATCCAATCGGTAAAGGGAACCCTCAAAATGCACCAAATTGATGTTAAATCCCCAGGCTGCTTCAGACATTGTACAATGTCATGTTACTGTAATGGGTCATGTGGTGTATGTACCTGCCATTCACCTGAACAGATACAGCTTCCAATAATTCCAAAGAGCAAACAAGCACATTAAATAAGATTGAAGCTCAGCTTAGCACAATACAGAGGAGTCTGTTTGAGAAGCATTTATTAGAAGGGTTTGATGTTGTGGTGGAAGACATTTCCACTTTGTCTCCAGAAGATCACAAGGAGTACATGCTGTGGAAGGCTTGGCAAAGTCAGCGAGGCAACGGTCTGAGCAGTGCAGTCGGTGAGCAAATTGAGTCACAGGCACTGGGCAAAGACAAAGAGCCAAGTGATTTAAGACCAGAGGAACACTGTTTCTATGCAGTCGTTTTCACACGAGGGAAAATGCGCTCATTCTATATTGGGATGCTTACTGATGAGAAAAATATCAAAATAAAATTCCTAGAACGTGTTGGCAGTCGTTCCCAGTATACCTATGACTAGCCAAGGAGAGGTGATATTTTAACAGTTGAAAGGAAGTTCATAATCGATAAGGTGATATTTGAGGGCCTCCACCTTTCACCGTTGATAACGAAAGGGTCAGAACTTTAACTCAAATGATGCTTACAATGGGAGAGAATGCTTGAACCCTCCAGTAGTGATGTGGTGGATGGAGGGGGCTGTACTATTTAAAGAAAGTTTTATGCATTGTGAACCCCCCCCAATTCTCTGAATCCTTTTAAACTTCTTTCAATGTTGGAAATGTCTTTTTAAAAATAAAATGAAACCATCAACTTCTGGTCATTTTATACGTGTTCTCTTTTGTTACTGTATAGGTCCTTTTTGTTACTCTGCAGATATTAAGCATTTTCCCTTAAATCTTTTTGCAAAACACTTTACAAAGTAAAGTGCATCTGAAACCATTTTACCTCAAAAACTTGGTTATAACTTAAATATTACCATGTTTTTTTTGTCAAAATACTATTAACAAGAAAGACGTCTTTCATGTTACTGCAGTAACATGAAAGACAACATGAAAAATTTAAAATGCATTTTCTCATAATTAAAGATAGTTCTTGCATTGCAGCTTTGTAGAATCCTTAGAAATTCACTGAGAAAACAAAATCAGGCCAAATTATGGGGAAAAAATGGGTTTGATTTTTCAAAAGTGTCTTTCATGTTACTTGCACACTTGGCTGAAAATCGCCCGTACGCCGAGCCCTCTGTGTGACCCCGGGGTTGTGGTCACGATGACCCGCTGGGCTCGGCGTATACATCAGTGCTATGGGACCCAGGAGTGCCTGTAAAACAGCTGAGCGTTTCAGAGTTTGTTGTGCTTGTGTGGGAATATAATTTTGTGTATGCATTTTTATGATTTTTTGTGCAAGTCTGTGAGTGTGAGAGTGTGTGTGTGCTCTTGTGTATGGGTGTGTGAGTGCAATAGTATGCGAGTTTGTGACACTGATGCATGTACGTTTGTGTGTGTGTGAGAGTTAGTTTGTGTGTGTGTGTGTGTGCGCGCGCCTGCAGCGGTGTGAGACAGTGAGCTTGTGCGGGTGCTTCTGTGCAACAGGGACTGAGTGACTTTGAGTGAGTGCATGAGACAGACTGTGTGTGTGTGTGTGAGAGAGAGAGACAGTTAGTTTATGCGTTGGTGTACGAGAGACTAAGTGGGTTTTTGTGCGTATGGGTAGGTGTGCGTGAGACTGACTCAGTGAGTTTGCGTGTGTGTGTGTTGGTGTTTTGTATGAGAGAGACTGAGAGAGATTGGGACAGCATGGTGGCGCAGTGGTTAGCACTGTTGCCTCTCAGCAAGAAGGTTGTGGGTTCGAATTTGGCCTGGGGCCTTTCTGTGTGGAGTTTGCATGTTCTCCCCGTGTTCACGTGGGTTTCTTCCAGGTGCTTTGGTTTCACCCACCCAGAAAAACATGCATCATAGGAACACTCCTACCAGTGTTCCTGATCAAGATACTGGCTTTAGAACTGGAGTTGGTCCCCGGGCGCTGCTCTGTAGCTGCCCACTGCTCCCAACTATAGGATGGGTTAAATGCAGAGGACAAATTGCCCCACGGGGTTCAATAAAGTATATCATACCTTGTCTTGTCTTATCTTGTATGTGTGTGTGAGAGACTGAATAAGTTTGTGTGCATATGTGTGGCTGTTTGAGAGAGGGGGTGACCGAGTGAGATTGTGTGTGTGTGTGTGTGTGTGTGTGAGAGAGAGAGAGAGAGACTGAGTGAATTTATGTCTGTGTGTGTGTGTGTGGATGTGTGCGTGAGAGACTGAGTGAGAGTGTATTTTTGTGTGGGTGTTTGTATGGGTGTGTATATTTGATTGAGAGAATGTGTTTAGAGCCTGATGGATTCGGAGGCTCTGCTATTGGCCTGATCTCAGATCAGGGCGGTGGGGTCAGAGGTCAGGGATTGCCATTACTTTGATTCCCTTCCCTCACACGAGCTACTTTTATGTGCACGCATTTTCATTCTGATTGTTGTTTAAGAGCGAATTATTTACATGAATGCTGCATGAAGTGATTGGATAGATGTGTGCATTCACATGTCCCAGGCATCCAGTCGGAATAGATCCTCTGATATTTTCATGATCCTACATCCAGAATTCCTGCGTAGCCAACCTCTGTTCGGAAGGACCTGCCGGGTATGATAGCCAGCCTTTTTGCATTAGTTTTCTCTTAAATATCATTCAAAGAATTTTGACTTAGCAGGGGCTGCAGTGCTTACTTTGCACAATATTTTGTTAAATCACAAAGTGATTGGCCTTTAAATGCAACGCAAAATAATAAATGTAAGAAATGAAACATTATTTAATCGCTTTGTTATAAAAATAAGAGATGAGGTTGCATTACCAGTGATAGTTGTTTAGCAAAGCAAACCAGTACAAGAATAAGTGGTCATGTATGTAAAAACTTTGAGTAAAGTATTTCAGTTGCTTTTCAATGGGGATTGTTAAGCCTCCTCTTTAACATCATTTATAAAGAGTCAGTATAAGTGCACTCTCATATTTGACTGTTGAATTGTTGGGGCTTTATACCTGTAATACTATTGTTATATGAGTAATGCCAATTGAACTGTCTTCCCCACTCTTCACTGGGAAACAACTAATGGCTGTCCTTTGGAGAAGTAATGACAAAGAGAATAATTAAGATAAAACAATTTATTTTTTTTAAAGGCCTAGAATATAAATTTATTTAATTCCACATGACTAATGGCTGCGTGAATGACAATGTTGCACCTGTTTGTTCCCATTTCATTCAGTTCCTCCCATACTTGTTTAACCCCTTTGAGTAGAAGCCAAATTTAAGGCTTTATAAATCAAGACTTGAGCTTCACAGAGAGGGGGGAAATAAATGAAACTACACACTTGTAGCAGTTAGAATACCATCATATTTAAGTTTTGCAGAATATTGGTACAGAACAAGGGCTGCAAACACAAAAAATCTTTATAAAAAATTTAACGTTGAAGTTGTTCAAAAAATACTGGGAATCAAACAACGGCTCGGAGGTAAAATGATATATTTCCGCAATCATTAACTCCGTGACTTCAAATGTGTTACATTTGAGACGATATTCAGAAATTACCAACTGTCCATATAGCGAAATGAGGGCGCCTTCCTAATGGGTTTCCAAATGGTGCTCTGTCAAATCACAAAAAAATCACATTTTACCATAAATCAATTGTTTTGACTCATAAAACTGAATATGAATTAATGATTTTCAAGTGGGAATTGGCATGAGTCCATCAATATAGGCCAGAATGAATGTCAGTGGGCTCCAAAAACCTCTCCAATTCCAAAAAATCTTTTTTCTTCTTTATGAAGTATTGAAATTTGTCCATTTTTTTAACAGAGCCCCGTTGGCCAGCACCCATACTCATTTAGGAAAAAAGTGCTTATTTTTCTGTCAGAATGTTTACCCTGCAATTAAACAGTGTCCTGTTACCACCTCCTATGATGTGGATGAGGGGTAAGACTTTAGGAGGCATGCAAAATATAGAAAAAAAGTGAAAACTATTTTCACGGAACACCAGGCTGCATACTCAGTCCTGCAGTGCACCACTCCGCTGTAAGTCATACCGATCAGTAAAACAGATGTGATCTGCCACAGTGCAGAGTGGGACTTCACAAGTACAACACTTGTGTAACATCGTGTCCTGCTTCCTATGCTGTGACCCTCAATGGCCTTTTCGCGTACAGTTCACCCATGACTGGGCCCCATTTAGCTGACCTGCTGGTATTCACCAAAAACACAAGTGAACGGAAAACTTGTGTTTAAAGCCAGTCCCATGCCCTATAAGGACCAAGAATAACTCACACAGTATTGTGTGAAGTATGCCTTGTACATATCAAAAAAGATGTTCCGCCATATTCATGCCAGGGAAAATACCGGCAATATGCTACTCTTGTTAAAAGGCGCACTGACGTTTCGTCTAAAATTTCCCCAGTTAGCAGTAAACTATGACCAACTGATAAATAACAACTGAATGAAATTTCAGAACAAAATTTTCACTGATGATGTTTTCATTGGGGATTTTCTACTCGAAAAGGTCAAATCACAGAACCTGGAACTGTGATGTCTGACCGAGCGTAAAGAAAAAGATCCGACATGAATGTGAAGTGTATGCCTGCTGTTCTTTGGGTGCTGCTTGAGTGTGGCATTGGCCGGAAGTGACCAGCCTTATATCCTTTATATCTGTGGACTCTCCTTTCTCTTTTGATACATCATTTGTCTCCACAGCATAATTTTAGCAGAATTGCTAACGTTATGTGTGCGATCACGCTCTGATATCGTTCTATAGGACAATTTACCATGACGTCTCAGTGGTAATAGACGTTCTTCCGGGTGGCAAAAGCCGAAGAGTTCTTCGCGAAACGTCAGTCAAAAATTAGTTTGCTTGCACTACATTAAAAAAAGACTCCAAGCTTTGAATGTGTTACAGCTGTTACTTTTGCCATTACATTGACACATTTAACTTTATCTTGTACTGTGTCAATTGGAAAGCATATCGATGGAGCCAATTCAATACGGTGACAGCTAATTCTAAGCCATCAGCTGTGTAGCCTAGTTGTAGGTGTTTCTTTACAGCTGGACAAACGCTTGCTAGCATAAGCACTGCCATTTCTCACGGACTCCCATATTTGTGAGTTCAAACTTGGGAAGTTGAGAACGGGAGTAGAAACTTCCAAGAACGCGAGGACATAGTAAGCTGAATCTGCAGTTTGAGGCAGTTGCGTTCTTGTCTACTTAACAGTTCAGCGCGAGAATTTATTTGTTCACCTTTCTCACCACCATTTTAACATTGTTAAATATTGTTAAAAATAAACAGTTATGTGCTTTTTCCTCGGCGGATGCTGTTGTCGCTGACTGTCACCAGAGAATGGTGTCACCAGGGGCTCTGCTGTCACATTAGCTGCAAAAGCCATAGGGCAAATGCAGGCTACACTTGCCGCCGATAAGCGTTGCAAGCTCGGCTCATAACATTACTTCGTCGGTAATTGGTTACTAACGCAGGTGGGTGGCTGGTAGATACATCGTATATCACCACAGATGTATTTTCTGGTTATAAAACCTATGTTTTCAGATTTAACAGTGAACATTTCTCGTCTCGTTTTACAAAATATCAAGTCAAGCACCCCGAACTTATTAATTTAAGACAGACTTTCCCGGCTGGATCTCTTCAGGCTATGGGAAGCCGCTCGCGTTCTGACACCCGGCAGTATCTTGGTGCATATTGTTTACAAACATTCTGAAATGCCCTATTTTCAGTTCAGGTTCACTTGCGATGTACGGTAGTGTGCAGTGATGATTGTACACTTAACAAAATGAAGATAAATCAGAGATCAAGTACAATTAAAGTATTTTATGTAATATTGATCATATGGATGAAAATAAGTAAACAGATAACAATCTATAGTTAATAACAAAAATGTCTTTTTGAGAGAAAAAGTCAATATCTAGTGTGGCCACCCTTTAGTTTGATTACAGCATTTAATCTTTCAGGCATAGGTTTCACACATTTTTTTTAACTTCCTCATTCGCTTACCCATTCCATATGGTTTGCAGCTCATTCCAAAGAGATTCTTTAGATGTTACTACAGATTTGCTTAATCGGATTAACGTCTGCACTTTGAGCAGGCCAAGTCATAACTTCTATGTCTCCAGATGTTTCTTTCCAACTGAGAATTCTTGCAGAACTTAGAAGTGTGTTTAGGGTCATGATCTTGTTGAAAATAAAATCCCAGACCAATCAGTCTCTTGCCAGATGGTAGTGCGAGCCTCACATGGATGCTGTTATACTTCTTTTGATCCATGATTCCGTCAATTTTTATGAGATCACTGGCTCCTTTTTAGCAGACTGAACCTCAAACCATAATAGTACCACCTCCATGTTTTACTGAAGGGGTTAAACAGTCATTTTTGAAACTTCTCCAACTCTACGGTGCACGTAAGTTCTGCGTTTGGGTGAGAGAATTTTGAATTTTGATTCATCGGTCCAACGGACTTGTTCCCAGTCCATTGATGTCTGTTCCTTGAATTTTTTGGAAAACTTGAGTCTTTTCTTGATGTCGCCAGCTCATGGCAGCAATGCAACCAGACCATTTTCACGCAGGCGTCTGTCAATAGTAAATCTTGATACTTTCATCTCTTCATACTTTCATTTTCTGGCGCTATTAATATCATCACTAAATTGTGCTGCCAACCGCTGATTTTTATTTAGTTATTTATTTATTTTGTCATACGCTGGTATCGAACATCAGATGCACCTAATTTCTGTTTTGTACCTCTATTGCCACTAGATTTCAGTGAACTGGTCTCCATAAAACGCTTGATGGTGTTTCTTATAGTGCCATAGCAGCATTTAACGTAAGGCCACAATGCGGCCTCGAACAATCTCAAGCGGCTCTTTTTGACGTGCCATCGAGTTTAACACTGACGCAGCTCAAATTTCATGCCACCTTATACACTGCTACAACTGACCATCAGGAAATTTTGCAGAATAATTTCGCTTCAAACCAGTTTAAACAATTTTTTTTTTAGCATCAACAATCATGGAATGAGCCTTCAAACACGCATTCATGCAATGCAAGAGCCAAAAAAAAAAAAAAAAAATTTGACACCTTTCATTTGTTTTAAAGTTGTGGGAATTATTATCTTTTTTGTTCTCATTGCCAACAGTAGAATTTTTTAATACATTTCACCAAAAAAAATTATGGAACAGTAATATATTAGGACTTCTTTTAGAGGAAACTGGTGGTTTATAATCTCCACTGCATAGTACTGTACATTTGGGTATGGGAATGACATAATGTATTATTCATGGCATTTGATTGGTCAACTTTAACAGACTGGTATTTACGGGGTTTCCCAATTGAAAACGGGGGTGTACCTTAGGCATCAAATGTTGTCTTCATTGTTATTGCCAGGGTTGTTATTTGTAGTCATTATGGGGAAATGGAGCAGGGAGTCTATGGAGAAAAGAGTGAAATTGGTCACACTTTTATTGAGTAATTAGGCTGTAGACATCATTAAACTAAAATTCAGTGGAAATGTCTCTTCATCTTTAAATGGAAATTAGAGAATTGCTCATAATGGCCAAAGGCGTATACTGAAGTCTTAGAGCTGTCCGCATAATAAAACAGCATAAACCTATTGACAGTTATTTTATTGCGTAGACATTTCCTATTTCCATAGACCTAGTGTCTAAGATGTGCTCTTCTGAGTAAACGTCTCACACCGCTCAATTTTGCACCGATCCAGTTGTTTGACTATTCTGAATTATTTAAAAAATTTTTGATAGAAAAGTTGTGTCTGTCGCTCACTTACAGAGGTCCGTGCTCAACATCATGTCACGACCGCATGTAATGAATATTAGCACGAGGTTCTAAATACAGAGTGCAGTCTGATTTAGTTACCTGGCCATTGAACCGATTATTGAAAGGGCTGAACCACCTCGTTGGAACGGCATAAATCTTCGGTCAGATTGGGGAATTTTATTCAGATCAGGGCGTTTACGTGAGGAGATTTCATTCTGATTGGGCTTCAGTCTGATTACGTGTGCTCCGTGTAAACGTGGCCACTGCCTCTCCTACATTCCTCCCTCCCTCCTTTTTCTCAATCTCTCTTTCCCCTTATCTCTCTCACTCGCTCTCTCTTTCCTCTTATCTCCCTCACTCTCTCTCTCTACCTCTGTTTTATATCAGCCACACTCAGTCCATTTTTCCTCACTCTCACTTCCTCCCTCTCTCTCTCACCATTTCCCCTTCCTCTCTCTCTCCCTCTCTCCTCTCTCTCCCTCCCTCATTCTCTCCTTCTCTTTATTTCAGCCGCGCTCAGTCCATTTCTCTTCTCGCTCCTTCCCAGAGACCTTCCTTCACGCTGGTTTTCCCTCTGATCGATCCGTCTCCCTCTCTACATCATCTTGTTTAAAATCGCCATTCGTAAGACCCTTTTTCTTGTTCTGGGAAAACTACCAGTGCTGGAGTTGTGTAGGATAGAAGCTCTCCTGCCTGAGAGTGCGCTGTGCACTTTGCTTAGCCCAGTAATCTGATTGAGAGGGTATATTTTGTGCTTCACACTGCCTCTCTGTTTTGTTCTTTTCCAAGAGCCGTATAGGGCCCACAAACAGAAAAATAAGGCCTCAGAGTTGTTGGTATTTTGGCTCAACAGTGATGCTTATCCTTTAAACACACAGCCAGGTGCAGCTATAGAACTTTCTCAGAAACTTTATAAATCCTCCTCGTCTGTCGGCTGGTATAAATCCGCCATTTTTTCCGCCTCCTCGTCTCGCTTGTGTGCCTGTAGAGTTTCCTGTGCCCTGGGAGCTGTCTGGAGCGGGCCAGGGTGCTGTCGGCTCGGAGAATAGACTCATGTTTAAACAGCAGAAGCTCGTCGTCTGTCTGTACTTCTGAAAGCCGGGGATTTTCGGGGGAACAGTCTGGATGCGAGGCTAAGTGCTCTGGGATACTGAGGGGGGACGTTCTGATTGGTTCGGGGCGGAAGGCTCCATCCCAGTAGAACCAGCTGTGACAGCCAAATCGGACACTTTCGGAACTCGGCACCGAAGCCAGTCCGGGCTCGAGTCGATCGACAGACGGGTAACAGACTCTAACAGAGGAGGAGATTTGCTGAAATCCCGTGTGCATCTCCCTCTTCCCGATACATTGAGGCCTGGCGCCGCCTGGTTAATTTATGCGCGGCGAGACTGTACTGAAGCTGGAGTTCTCAAACTTATCCTGGTGTGGGAGCAGGGTTTCATTCCAGCTGTGCCGTTACAAGCCTGATTCCACTAATCAAGGTCTTCAGCAAAGACTATGGGGGGTTGATTAGTAGAATTAGGTGTGTATTAGTCGAACGTGGGGCGCGTGGCTGGATCTAAAGCCTGCATCCACACCGGCCCTTTCTAAATAAGCTTGAATTCCCCCTGCTTTTACACACCAGAGATTTTGTTTTGTTTATAAAAAATGGAGGTACTTAACAGGGACATCTACTTGTTTTTTTTTTTTTGTTTGTTTTTTTTATCATGACGGTCGTTTTGCTAATATTCCCTGCCCGTCGTCGCAGCCTCTGGGCCTTTTCCACAAATGCTTTTAAAAGGTTTCTTATCTCTTCTTTTCTGGTGTTTGTTCCTTCCCGTGGTCGTTTGTTCTTTGTCCTTGTAACCATAATCATGCCTTCTATTAATAAAACCCTGCATTCTTCCTCTTTGATCTCGGGCATTTGCGGTGTTCATTGTGCATTATGGGGTGATTGTGTAGCACTTGTACCACTCATGCTCTTGATGCTGGATTTTTCTGTTGCTTTCATCCAATAAATGTTTGCAGAAACTTCGTGAAAGGCTCTGAGTGACCTGTACCGGAGGAGGGGGGGAGGATGGGTGGGTTGGTGGTGGGTTTTTTGGGTGTGTATGGCGGGGGGGGAGTCAGGATGGCGAGACGGCGCGTTCCGCCGAGAGTAATTCGTCATGTAAATTTGTTTTTTCCGACCTCTCGCTGCGAGACTGTAATCAAGCGTGCCATCAGCGAGAGCCTCACCTGGAAATTAACGACACCGCAGTGTGCCGCTCGGGGGCTGGGTGTGGGGGGTGGGGTGTGGGGGGGGCTGTAGGGGCAAAAGGGATGGATGAAAAGCAAGGAGACATGTTGTTAAGTTTAACCTCCCGCTAGATTCTGTTGCGAGACACGAACTCCTCTCCTTCGCGTGTGTTTATTCGCGCGTGATTGAACAGCTCTCTAACTGAGAACCATCGATCAATACAGGAAGCTTTTGAGAAACTCTTGCCTTTACCTCTCCTGCTACATACCTTCTCCTGCTCTGGCTCTGAAAGCCAGAACAATTCTGGAACATTCCTTTGCTGTGGTCAAAGAAATGTCATCCTTTACCTCCGCCCACTCAAACCCGGTTTTGTAATTCAAATTTGCTCTTCCTTTGGTATCTTCAAATGTCTGTTTTTTATTGCAGTCTCTGGAGAGGAAAGGTAATCCCCAGGCTGGATTTCTGGGGCTTCAGAAGGGGCCCAGTTTGCGGCTGCCGTCCGCTCAGAACCAGCGATGATGGATCAGGCACAGAGGAGAGATTACCGCACTGTGGAAATAAAGCATCTCACCTCAGCGGCTGTGTTATTTACATGGGAGGAGACTGTTACCGGGAAACATTAGCTGCAGAAATGTTGGTCTGTTTGTAGCTATGCAATGGTTGGCATCTCCGCCTCACAGGAAGGATCTGGGTTCGAGTCCCAGCCTGGATCCGCCCGTGCGTGTGGCCTGCATGTGAACTTGGGTTTCCCTCAGTAATCTGGGTTTCCTCCCATCTTTATGACGTGTAACCCAAGGTCGACGGAAGAAAATTAGCCTCTCTGGCTAACGTCGGCGCATTTACGGACACGTTCATGTGATGTGCACTGACCTTGTCAAAATAAATCAAATCAAATTAAATTAAAAAATCCTCACACGTTTGTCGGGGTTTGTCGCCTCGCGGACCGTGGCAGAAAGCTCGCTTGCCTCGAGTTTCAGCACGGAGATATGCTCTTTTATTTATGAAGTCGCTGCCTTTTATTAAATCAGCCCACACATCCAAGACCACTTACACGGGATACATCAATGCATAATGTACCGTTCAGCCAAGGTGATTGCGTTAGCTTAAGCTCGGCGTCAGTGCCGAGGGCCTGACATCTAATATATGTGTAAATGTGTTTTCCAGGGGACTGAATTTGGTGCCCCAAGAAACGAGGTTGAGGAGTTGGCCAATATTCTCAACATGACTGGAAGTGTTACCATCAAGACTGTCCTCTGTCAGGTGTACAGTCGAGGCCTGGAGTATTGAGGCAAGTGTGGAGGGCTACAGGGATATAGACCTCATGAAGATCACTCTGTGTGAGTGATAAGTGCCCTCAAATTGAGTTTCAGCAGCTGCAGGTTGGCTTATATTTGATATTCATATCCATTTTGGAGGCGTCCTGTTAGAATTGTAGCCCGTTTAACACACTTTTACTTTCCAAATACTGGATGTTGGCGGTATAGAGGAGGTCCTGTATGAGGACAGGTTTTTTGTCGTCTGCTGTCCAAATGGCTAATTAGCGTTCAAATTTCACCAGCCACTCTATAGTTCTCCATTGTTTTTATGGCTGGTGAGTGAAGCAAATCTACCTGCCACCTTTATATTTTACCAGCATTTGGCTGGTAGCTGGGTTTAATATTGAGCCGTGCATGGGGGTGCTGGACTGCTGGTAACACTACGGATCCTATATGATGGGCATTTGAGTATCGTAACCAGGCCTGGTGGCATTGTCGTTTTTGCGGAAGGTCGTTTGGTTGCCAGCTCTCCCGTTGATGGTTTGGGCCCCCAGTGGGGTTTGGGATTCTGACTTGCATCTGGGGCGAAGTTGGGAAGAACCATCGGGCTCTCGAGCAGGACCTTAAATCGCTTAATCCCGTTTATTATTCTTGCTCTGCTTGCTTGCGTCTGTTTTTTCTGGCTTGTTTCCCAGGCCTGAGTTGTAAACAACAATTTTTATTTTTAGCGTCATTTGCCTGGTTAAATGAGGAAAAATGATGAGAAAGTAAATTTAAATATAAAAAAAGCAATTATGCTCTACCGTCCGACTGGAAGTCTGCGTTTTGCCTTCATTGTGTGATAATCACTAGCTTTTAAATGACGTCTGAAATTAGGCTTTTCTTCCTCTTCCTTCTTGTGTTATGGGCACCCGTTCATGTGCGAATTTACGGGAGCCACCTGACTGGCGTAAATTGTCGGCTTTTCTTGGCCAGGAACAGCGGGGGAACCGTACGATGGAATTCTGTGACCTTTTGAATGTCATACAGATTTCATAAATGTCGTGTTGCAGGTGCTGAAAGGGTTTTATTTATTTTTTTTGTAGGACTTTTTTTCTGTGTATTAATTCACTTTTTTTTTTTTTTAGCAGAAAAGTGCAGTTTGTTCCCCTGAATTACTGGCTCTGGCTTTTGCTTTGTTGGTGGAGAACTTGAGATACCAGCCACTTTGTTTGTCTAAAAATAGTGGCCAACATGGGCAGCAGGTTTTGTGGATTTCCTGTGCTCTGATTGGCTTATCACTGAATTACAGCGTATTTGTTTAGCAGACACTTATATCCAAAGTGACGTGCAATTACTGTGTCCGAAATGTTTTTGGTACAGCTATACCGCAGATGAGTTGCAATGTACTGCATCATATTTGAAGTTCACAGCGTAAACTTCACTGTCGGTAGAAGTCGAATCAGCTAGAGCCAAGTGTTCCCATTAACAATTCAGCAAACTGATGAGAGATTTCAACTCATTCTTATCCCCAGCGCAGACCCCTGTGGCACACCGCAAACACACTACAAACAATTCCCTAATCTTGAAAGAATTCTTAAATTGAGATTGCAATGAAGGAGCTTTGTCAACTGCTTGAAGCCTTTTTTTGTTGTGCAAAAAAGAAGGAAAATGTTAAGTTAAGGCAGAAAGAAAGTCAGACAGGAACAGAATTTTGCACAAACAATTTACCTGAGGGAAATCAACCTGGCGCGGGGGCGGAAGGAGCTCTGGGACTCGGAAATATTGAAAGAGATCAGAGAATCCCGCGTGGAATCTGTTTGGAACTGCGGAGCGTTGAGGAAGGGAATGTGGCTTTAAACTGTGGTGTTCTCTACAGAACCATTTTAAGGGCTGTGTAAATATCTTTCAATTAAAGAAAATGTGTAAAGAAATGTAATGTATGATGAGCTTCCTGTGTTGATGAGGCATTATTGCCAATGGCTTTTTGATTTTTTTTTCTTCTTTTCCCCCTCATGTCACTGTGTGTAATTTTTTGTTATGTAACTAAGAGACAGAGCATCTATTTCTATTGTTTATATATGTTTTGATTAAAGGGCAGGAAAAGTAAGATTGTTCCTCTTCCCACTCCTTTTTGCTCATGGATCGTGTAAATAGAGTTGTATTTTGAGTATTAACTGCTTTTTCATTTTTATTTTTTTTTCTTGGAGGTGTGCATTACCAAGAACAGAACTAATAAAAATGAAATGAAAAATATATATACAGCACAGAGAATGATGTCATTCTGATTGACTAAAAAATAACTTCTATTTGAGAGAAACTTATTATTCCAACAAGCATTTATTATTGATACAGCTATATTGTTATTGATCTGCCTCGGGAATTCAATGATGGAGGGTCGTGATGAATAATTTGGGCATGGGCTGTGAGTTGAACAGGACAATACATCTGTACTGTATATTTAATGTATGTGATGGCTGCTTAGATATGCATTTCCTGTAGAGCAGTATAGTATAGTTTTGTTGTAGAGCAGAATATTTGTGTGGTATTCAGCAGTATAGTTATTTGCAATAAAGCAATGTAGTTATTTTGTATAGAGCAGTTGGTATTGTATTGAGCAGTATAGTTTTTTATTATGAAGCAAAATAGTTATTTTGTATTGAGCAGTTGGTATTGATCAGTATAGTTTGTTATGGAGCAGTATAGTTGTTATTGAGCGATATAGTTTTTGGGTAAAAAGCAGTAAAGGTAGTGGGTATAGAGCAGTATAGTTGTTTGTTTTGGAGCAGTATAGTTATCGGGTGTAGGGCAGTATAGTTGTTGTAGTTGTATAGTGTTTGGTTATTGGGTGGTATAATTGTTTATCATGGAGCAGTATAGTTGAATGCAATTGAGCAGTATCGTTGTCAAAGAGCAGTATATTTGTATGCCATCGAGCAGTATAGTTTGTTATGGAGCAGTATATTTGTTGGTTATAGGGCAGTATAGTTGTTTGTTATAGAGTAATACAGTGGGGTGCAAAAATTTGGGAACCCCTGGTTTAAATGTCTGTTGCAATTAATCTTCAAGTGAAAGCAAACCTGAACACTAAATGCTACAAAGTTAAACATGACACATTTATGCAAATTTGAAAGCAAGGTTTCTTTTTATTTTAATTTTTCTGAGTTTTTAAATGATAAGAAAGGAAAAAGGGCCCTGTGCAAAAGTTTGGGAACCCTTTTGGATTATTCTTTGTTAACTTTTAAGAAGATGATTACTAAGGTCCAGACCCAGGTGATTTACTCGTTAGGGCTTCAGTGAGTCAGGTGACTGTAATTCCAGGGTTGAACTGTATATTCTGAAGTAACTCCATGCCTTCTGAAGTATCCGACTGTAGCGGCTGTTGTGTCTGGTATTAAAAACCATGTGTTCCTCTAAACAGTTGTCCAAGGATGTCAAAATCAAGATAATTAACTTTCACCAACAAGAGCGGGCTACAAAAAACTCTGGCAACGTTTCAAACGACCCATTTCTACTGTCAGAAACATCGTAAGAAAATGGAAAATAAATGGAACAATTGAAGTCAAGGCAAGATCTGGAAGACCAAGAAAAATTTCAGACAGAATGGCCCGAGATCTTGTGAGAAATGCTCAGAAGAACCCACACATCACTGCAAAAGAGCTGCAAAAAAGAGTAGCAGACACAGGTCTAGTTGTTCACAGGAGAACAATACAGCATACCATAAACAACAAAGACCTACATGGCAGAGTTGCGAGAAAGAAGCCTTTCCCTTGACCTCAACACAAAATTAAGCGTCTGAAGTATGCAAAAGAAAACCTTGAGAAACCTCAAGCCTATTGGAACAATGTGCTTTGGACTGACGAAACCAAAATTTAACTTTTTGGCCAAAACCAAAGAGGGTATGTTTGGAGAAAAAAGGGTGAAGCATTTGTAGAGAGGAACACGTTGCCAACTGTTAAGCATGGAGGTAGATCCATTATGCTTTGGGGTTGTGTAGCAGCTGGGGGCACAGGCAGTATTGTGCGGGGGGAAGGAAGAATGGATTCCACCAAATATCAAGACATTCTGGAGGCTAATGTTCAAAGCTCAGTCCAGAAATTGAATTTGAAGAGACGTTGGGTATTCTAGCAAGACAATGAAGCATACCTTAAAATCCACCAGGAAGCACCTCCAGGAAAGACGGATGAAGGTTTTGGAATAGCCATCACAGTCCCCAGGCTTGAATATTATTGAATATTAAAATCGGTCAAGAAAAAAACCTGGGTGAAAAAAATTCCTAAGACAAGAATTGGAAGACCCTTAGCTGGCTACGGGAAGCGTTTGCAAGCTGTTATAGCTGACCGAGGAGGAGTTACAAAGTACTAGCTGACAGGGTCCCAAACTTTTGCACAAGGCCCCTTTCCTTGTTTTATTATTTTGAAACTGTAAAAAGTTAAAAATAAAAATGAATCTTGCTTTAAAATGTGCTGAACTTGCAGAATTTAGTGTTCAGGTTTGCTTCCAATCACTTGGAGGTTAATTGTAACAGACATTTAAACCAGGGGTGCCCAAATTTTTGCACCCCACTGTATATTTGTCGGCTTTAGGGTAGTATAATTATTTGTTATAGAGTAGTATATTTGTTGGTTATGGGGCTGTATAGCTGTTGGGTATAGGGTAGTATAGTTGTTTATTATAGAGTAGTATAGTTCTTTGTTATGGAGTAGTATGGTTGTTTATAGAATTGTAATGTTGTTGGTTATAGGGCAGTATACAGTTTCAATCAAAATTATTCAACCCCCATTGCAAATTAGGTTTACTGGCAAAATTGACAAACTTTCAGCTGTTTTATAATGAACAAATCAAACAAGAACAATTTAAATGGCTCAACACAACAAATATTGCAAGTGGCTTCTCCAAATTCAACACAAAATGCCACTTTTAATGACTACTGCAGGCTCAAAATTATTCAACCCCTTCATGACAAGCATCTTTAATACTTAGTAGAAAACCCTATTTTCTCCTTTGATATCCTGGTACTTGGCTGAATCCATCTTGCCCTCCACACTTTCCAGGTTTCCAGTGCCAGAGGAAGCAAGGCAGCCGCAGAGCATCAAAAAGCCCCCACAATTCTTCACTGTAGGCAGGGTGTACATTTCAGCATATGCTTCTTCATTCCCCCTGCAGACATTCCACTGATTCATAAGTCTGAAATATTCCAGTTTTGTTTCATTACTCCACAGAACAATATCCCCAAACTTCTGTGGCTTATTTATATGGTTTTGAGTATTGGAACTTGTGGTTTTGGATCAGTCATGGTGTATGTATTGGAGACTTTCAACGTTTAGTGTGCGCCCTACTGTGCAAACTGAAACCTCAGTGCCTCCTGCCTTCTAGTCTTGCTGCGGGTCTCCTGCAGTCACTCGAGGGTTTTTGACCACCCGTCTCCTCAGGAATCTGGTTCCGCTAGCTTCCTCTTTTTGCCACATCCTGGTACTGTAGCCGCTCTTCCTTTAACTCTAAACTTGTGAACTGTGCTTCCAACTGTATCTCTATGAAAATTCCGTGCATGTGCTACCTTTTTGTATCCTTTTCCTTGTTTGTGCCAGGCAATGATCTCCTCTATTAGCTTGTTAGACAATTCTTTTGACATCCATATTTCTTCCAATATATAATCAAATGTCACTGTCAACAAACCCCTAACTAGTGCAAGTATTTGATGTGTTCTATCTTTTTTTCTTATTTTTTTTTTCTTAAATTTGGCATCTCCAATCCCACCCGAATCTGGAATGCCCAATTGGTGAACTATGTACAAGGCACAAGGCTTGCTCGTATGCGACCCCTTTTTGCCAATTCAGGAGAGTGAAGACAGCTCGCGGCTCTCCTCTGAAGCATGCGCCTGTCAGCCACCGCTTCTTATACACTCATTGGTTGAATCTTCGCAAGTTCAGAACGAGGGCGGAGGATACCCGAACATGAACAAGCTTAGAATCTTCCTGACGAGCGCCCGTCTAGCCAACAGGAGGCGCTTGAGCAACAAACAAGGCAACTATTGTTTTCCCTCTCCGGCAGTCCCTTCCCAATTTGCAACCCTGTAGCGCAATAGCCAATTGTGCGCTACTCTGAAAAAGCTGCCGACCACTGCCGGTTGGTACAAGGCGGGATTCGAACCCGCGACGTGACAGTCACTTCTGTTTCACAATGCGATGCTTTACCGAGTGCGCTATCGGGCAGCATTGATGTGTTCTATCTCAAGCAAACCTGATGCAACTTATTAAGCTCTTGATTAGCTGCATTAGGTGTGCTTGAGACAACACCTGATTTGCAAATATGCTCTTATGACGGATTATATTCGGGGGGTTGAATAATTTTGAGACTGCAGTCGTCATTAAAAATGGCATTTTGTGTTAAATTTGGAGAAACCACTTGTAATATTAGTTGATTTGAGCTATTTAAAATGTTCTTGTTAAATCTGTTTATCACAAACAGCTGAAAGTTTGTAAATTTTGCTATTAAACCCAATTTTCAATGGGGGTTGAATAATTTTGATTGCAACTGTAGTTTGTAATAGAGCAGTATATATGTTGATAGGACAGTATGGTTGTTTGTTATAGAGTGGTATATTTGTTGGTTATAGGACAATATTGTATTTGTTGGTTATAGGACAGTATAGTTGTTTGTTATAGAGCAGTATATTTGTTGGTTATCGGACAGTGTAGTTGTTTGTTGTAGAGTGGTATATTTGTTGGTTATAGGACAATTTTGTTGTTTGTTATAGCGCGATATATTTATTGGTTATCGGACAGTATAGTTGTTTGTTGTAGAGTGGTATATTTGTTGTTTATAGGACAATATTGTTGTTTGTTATTGAGCAGTATATTTGTTGGTTATAGGACAGTGTAATTGTTTGTTGTAGAGTGGTATATTTGTTGGTTATAGGACAATATTGTTATTTGTTGTAGATCGGTATATTTGTTGGTTATAGGACAGTACAGTTGTGTGTTATATAGCGGTATATTTGTTAGTTATAGGATGGTATAGTTGTTTGTTATAGGGCTGTTTGTTATGTTGGTGCTGAATGGAGCATCGCAGCTCCTCGTCAGGAGCCCTTATTCAGCTCCCCGGTGCTGTGTGGAATCACTGGGCTGGTGGAGATGTGGCTGGGAGTGTAAATTTTGCGCTGTAATTATTTTTCCGGTTTCTTCCAGTTTTTCCCTGCCAACGTCAGCCAGCCATCGAGCCCCTGAGCTCTGTGTTTAAATTGCTCTCAGCCCTTTGTGTTTTCTGTGTTTCAGTCTCTTCCTCTGATGGCACTCTGCCGCTGTTCCTCTCCTTCATGTGTGCTGTATCTCTCAGGCTTAGGAAAGGCTCTGTGTGAAAAACAGGCAGAACCGACTCAGCTTCTCTGGACTAAAATGGGGCACCATGTGCTTCTGGTGATCGTCTGTGTTGGATGGTGGGCGCTTGCACTGTTCCTGCCGCTTGCAGCTGTTATTTTCCCTTTTTTCGTGAATGGGACACCAGTCTTGTCGTTGTCACAGTGACGTCATTCCCACTTGGTCACCTGGGTGAGTTTGATGTTTGTTCTGTCGGAGCGCAGATGTTGGGTGTGAAATTTCATAGCTCCACTGATTAGTTGTTGAAATGTGACAAAAGGAGTTGTTCTAAGTCAGATGTTTTTTTTTTTTTTTTTTTTTATGGATAACTTTAGACCAAACTTTCAAGGATTGATGCTCGCAAACTTCAAACTGTCTGCGTGTATGTGCAGATAATTGTTTTTCTTTACTGCCTTGACTATCTGGACAATACTTTGCATAAGTTATTGAGCTTGTTGGCTGCGAGGTAAGAAAGCTGGGTCTGGAATTGGTTTGAATAGTGCTGCTCTGTAGTTAAGTTTTTCTTAGGAGCAGGAAGGTTAACTGCACATGAATGTATAATTTGCGGTTAAATGATTTTTCTGGTCAGCATTCATCAGTTCTGAGGAGCACGCGCTCCTAAACTGGTCAGATCCCAGCTCTCGAATTGGGCTTTGAAAAGTGAACACAGAGCACAACAGTCTGGCCTCTTTACATTTTAAATATCTTTTTTTTTCTCGCTTTAATCAGACTGATAAAAAGAGAGGGTAACCAGTGAGATGTGCACATGACCAAGTCCCCTACTCCCCTCGTCTGGGCAAAAATGTGCATTTATTGGATGTGTATGGTGAGATGTGCTCAGCTCTGAAGCTCTTTAACTGACGGTCACGAGTGGCCTCCTTTTAGCCCATTAAACCTACAGACCCATATATGCAGCTGCTGTATTCAAACCTGCTCAGGCCTATTGTAAATTCTAGATTAGATCCTAAGGTTTCCAATGATCCCAAATATGTCCTGCTGAATTAGAGGGAAATGTGTATGAAATGATTACAAGTTGTAGATATTTTCCATTTGATGTCATACTGCGGCCATAGAAACATGCGGCCCTGTTTTGAATATTTCTCTCAGTATAAGTGTGATGTAGCTTCAGTGAAGTGCTGCAGCCCGCAGATACAGAATATGCGGCACTGTCCTACTGCATGAAAGAAATGTTTTTAGTGACTTTGAACCTACTTGAGGGAAAACTGAAGTGAAAAGTTAAGAGTTTAAGCAGAAAATAGTGTGCCTCCATCTGCAAAGCTCACACTGGACTCTCAAATACACACTTCTTTATTTTTCTGCCTGAATTTTGCCCTCTAACTCTTTCCGTACTGTTTTAACTGGTGACACCATAAAAAATTTAAAATACTCTGCATGTTCTGGTTTAGTGTGCTTCTGTATAGATTTTTCATATCATTCATATTTTTAAAATTAATTTTTAAAAGTAATTTTTTTTTGCCCCTATTAATTCTAGCCCTTTTCTGCTGATCCAGCAGATTTTTTCAGCATTTTCTCCTCTCTTATACTTTCTTATGGAAACTCCTTCCAACTTTCCAAATGTTCAGCTTATTATCTTCATTTTTTAAAAATATATTTCAACTTTTCAAATATCTTTTATACTTTTATACAGTTAAATATTTTTAAAAACTTCTTTTCTTTACAGTGGCAGTCAATGAGAAGAATGCTGTAACCCAGCTTATTGGTAAGTCTTACAACTCATTTATACATTCTGTTAGAAACTTAAAACAGGTCAGCTTTAGTGGTAATTTATCGGTGTTAAACGGTTTTGATTTCTTTAAAGCTGTTGTGCGTTTAATATCACACTTTTACTACAACCTGAATAAAAAGACGCCTTGTGACCGAGAACGGCTAGTCCGCGCAGTCATTGTTACCACAGGTGCCCAGTGTCACCAGTTAGGCTGTTCAAGTGTCGCGCCTGCTGGGGTTTCGGTCAATCGCAAGTAAAGCAGGTTAATGTATGCGTGACATCACTCGAGGGGATTTCGCAAAGTTCCTTTCAGGTGCAAAGCCATTTTGCCTTATAGAACACTCAAATAGTTTGGAAATTTATGTAAATTTAGCTCTACCTGTTGCTTTTTGTTGACGTGTGCTCTGGATATTGTATTGCGGAATATTCCAGGAACGTGTTTCCACAATGGTTAATCGCTGTGTTGTTTATGGATGCGGCAGTGAGCCGAAAAGTGAGGTAACCCTCCACGAGTTTCCCTTGGACAAAAAGCTTCGGGACTCATGGAAGAGTTTTGTGTGTCGTACGCAGAAATACTGGGCAGGACCAACAACAAACTCGCATATATGTAGTGCTCACTTCACGGCTGATTGTTATATACTCTTTAACAGTTGCTAAGGACCAAATGATTTTTTCATTATTCACAACAAACAGGTCACATACATGCACAATGTAAGAATAGATCTGAAACAACATCCAAACGTAACATTCACTCAAACGCAGCAATAGTCCTCAATGTTAGAACAGCATGCGGAGCTCGTTTAATGAAAAAGAGCCACTTTGCATGTTCAGAGACTTGGCTATAAAAGAGCAGTATTTCAAATGCCTACTTAATTTTTTGCTTGTTACATGTAGTGACATATTGATATGGCCCAACCACGTAGTCAACGACGCCATTTGACAACCGAAGAGTTATCCCGTGGTATGAGAATGCTGCAACAAGGGAAACCCAGCGTGACGTTGCTAAGGAACTTGCTGTTAGCCATAGTGTGACCAGTAGGGCCTGGAACCGCTGGCTGACGTTTGGAAGCGTTGCAAAGCGTGATGGTGGAGGTTGTCCAAGGTCAACAACAGCACATGATGACCGTTTTATTGTTTTACAAGCAAGGAGAGATCATCTTGTAACTGCATCACGTCTGAGATCTGACCTGTTGGCCACACGTGGAGTCAACGTTTCCACCCAAACCATTCGCAGACGGCTTCATGAGAGGGACCTCCATGCCAGAGGACCCTGTATTCGGATTCCATTAACTCCAGCTCATCATTGTGCCCGTCTTGAACGGGTGAACGATCATGTCCAGTGGACTGTTCAAGACTGGTCACCTGTGCTGTTCACCGACGAGTCCAGGTTCTGTTTAGATTTCACTGACAGGCGCGTAAGAGTCTGGAGAAGACGTGGTGAGCGCTTTGCTGACGCCAATGTTGTGGAACATGACTCGATATGGTGGAGGATCAGTTATGGTGTGGGGAGGCATTAGCTGGGAGGGCAAAACTGACCTGCATGTTCTTCAAAATGGAACCATGACTGGTACCCGGTACTGAGATGAAATCTTAGATGTCTACGTCCGACCTTACGCTGGTGCTGTTGGGGACACCTTCATTCTCATGGAGGATAATGCCTGGCCACATCAGGCAAGGATTGTTGAAGAATACCTTGCACGCGAAACAACTGAACGGATGGAATGGCCAGTACGTTCCCCGGACCTCAATTCTATTGAACACGTGTGGAACATGCTTCAGGTGGGCCTGTCTGACCATCCACTACAACCAGGAACCGTGCAGGAACTTGGCGATGCCCTCGTTGAGGGCTGGAACAGGATCCCTCAGAATGACATTCAAACTCTACTTGCCGGCATGCCCACTCGTAATCAAGCTGTGATTGTGCCAGGGGGTCCCATACACATTACTGACATCAGTTACTGAGTTACCTTTTGAGATTCCTGTGTCATTCTCAGACGTCATGGTTTGGTACCCTTTTGTTCGCTGGCTTACCTGGGGAATTATGGGTATCAGACAGTTGAAATTGTTCGAGAACTTTGCCGAAATATTCACTGGTTTTTTTTGTTTTTTTTTTTTTTTAAAGGTTATTTTTTTGGGAATTTTTCCTTTATTTGACAGTTATACAGTGTAGAAAGACAGGACGGTTGGGGAGAAGAATGGGGGAAGACATGCAGCAAATGACCTGAGCCGGAATCGAACCCAGGTCGCTGCAGGAAGGACACAGCCTTTATGGTACACGCGTTTAGACTGATGAGCCACCGGGGCGCCCCGCTGGTTTTCTGTTCTAAATGCATGGAGTGTCACAACAAAAGTGTCAATAAATATTTTCCAAAAATACTTTGGTCCTTAGCAATTATTGAAGAGTATATGAACAGGATGCAAGTGGAGGTGGGTTTGGCCAAAAAACTACTTCTCAAAAAAGGTGCAGTCCTTAGCATCTACCCGGAGGGGGCATGCAGGATGCTAGCTGCCAGTGCATCAGCAACTCCCCGCACGGGCACAGCTGTCAGAAAGAGAGGCACTGGAGGTATGCCCATTTATATCACCCATTGGACAGACCTAATGAAATTAGTCTCCCCAAGTAGTGTGAATGCCTCTTAGTCTTAGCACTGGCAAGTTCACTCATACATGCCTAACAATGAGATTTAAATGGATTTGTCATACTTCTATTTCATATTATTGGCAGACCGGTAACCTTAGTATACCGCAGATTTATTTACGTGTAACTGCAAACGCCCGGTTGTTTGCAGTGGTATGAAAGTAAAAGATGCAGTAACAACCTTTCCCCAGCCCCAGTCGTGAGGGACGTGTATAATTTATCAGCTGTTTATTTCACGCTTCAAGGGGAAAAAGCAAAAATAATTCAGCACCCACTTGTAATTAAAAACAAACTCGTAGAAAAGACTATGGGAAACGCACCAAGACAGATTTTCCATTCGGCCGTTTTCATGGTTACGGGCGCCATCCTCATCCTCCGGCTCAGTAGAGCTGCCTGAACTTTCAGATGAGCTACGTTGTGTACCCGGCCGCTAGCTTCTACGACAACTACTTCTTCTTCATCATTACTTTCTCCGAAAGACGTCCCATATATTATTATTAAAACAATATTCTGAAAACCGGTCTTCGTAATTCGCCATACTGTCATCGCTCCTGTTGAAAGGAAACTGCTCGTGTGACGTGACGCACTACGATATTGACAGCGCGGTCCTGCCTGCAGCTGCTGGTGACACGGCCCATATAAGGAGCTGTTATGATCGCATGTAACGGTTTCTGTCACCGTGGATGGAAATTTTGGGACTTACGAATCACAAGCATCATAAAATGTATGGTTTTGGGGGGCACAGCGGGACACCTTTAAGAGAAATCACAGTTAAGTTATCATGCTGTTTTCAGAAGATCTATGGCATCGCATGCTCTGAAAAGCACATGGATATTAATGGGCTCAGCTTTATTTAAAAAAAAAATAAAAAATTCTTTTTAGACCCCCCCCAAAATTCAAACAAACATTTACTGCAAAAATGTGGGGATTTTTCTCCTCTCTAGCCATGCCATTTTGAAGTGATATTTCTTCGTTTTTGAGCTGTGACCTTTTGTTTCCAGAGAGTTCTTTTGGTCCGCTCATTTTCGGTGGTTTTCAGCCATTTTTCAAGTGTCACTGCTTTTTCATACTTCAGCTGGTCTCCCCATTCCACTTGTGAAAGGTTTAGCTTACGTGGCGCATTAAGAAGACAGTTCAACTTTTTTCATATCTTTTGTACTTTTTACAAAGGACATTTAAACTTGACCACTGTTTTAATGACTGTTAGAGCTATCACATATACTTTTTCAACTGCTTAAGAAATTCATCCTTTTTAAACTTTTCAAGCAGAAGCATGCACACATGCATTTTAAAAAAATAGCCTTTTCAGTTACTCTGAAGATCAGTAGACACTGTATGAGCTCTGTCCCTCTAAATTAAGAGGAGTACTGGCTCATGATAGTGCTGACTGTCATGGTGGAGCTCTAACTGTCAAGACAGAGTACGAACTGTCATGACGGACTGAGCACTGACTGTCATGGCGGAGCGCTGTCACGACAGAGCACTGACTGTCACGACAGAGCGCTGCCCGTTGTGACGTAGCGCTGACCGTCACAACAGAGAGCTGACCGTCACGACGTAGCGCTGGCCATCACAACAGTATTGCCGGCTCTCTCGATCGAATGACAACTCATGAGTCTTGGCTTTCATGACGGAGAGCTGCCTGTCACGATGGAGCGCGTGCCGTCAAGACAGTGCCCTAATGCTTGCGAGTAAGCGCTGTCTGTCATGGCGGAGCACTGGCTCTCGCAGTGAAGCTCTTATGATGCAGCAGTGGCTCTTGCTGGCCCCCTCCTCTTCAGAAGTGACATTTGGGCAGAGGCGCGGTGCCCTGCTTTAAAATGCACAGATCAGTCACTGCTGCTGCAGGGCTGGCACCGGGGTCAGAGATCAGGAGCCACAGCGCTGAGTCACGCTCCGACCCACACACACACACACACACACATACGCACAACAGAGAACGGCACCATGCAGGGGTGAGCCGTAAGCAAAACATTTTATCTGTGTATTTCTAAGTGGAATTAAGATAACAGTATTTCTTTATAAAATGAATGAAAAAGATCATCAATCACATTTCACAATTTCCTACAGCTTTCAAAATGTTGTTTTGATGTTGCTCAGTAAAGGATAGTGATTGGTTTGGTGTGGCATATACGTGAAGAAAAAAAATTGAACCACTTTGTTTTGTATGAGCACCAGGCAGGTACTACTACTACTACTACTACTACTAATAATAATAATAATAATAATAATAATAATAATAATAATAAAATAAAAACAGGAATGTTGTGGGTGCCACAAGCAACATACTCATTCGAATCAAGTCACTTTTAAATGGAACAAAGGCTATTAAAATATTAAAAAATACTACTTCTCTGCATTATGACCACTAAACAGAACTGCCACTACGCTCATAAGAAAAAGCAACATATAAGGTTTCTGTTTGCAGGTTGTTTGCCGGGGACATGTTGGCATTTGCAGGTTGTGTGCCAGGGGCATATTGGCGTTGTGTGCCAGGGACATGTTGGCGTTTGCAGGTTGTGTGCCAGGGACCTGTTGGTGTTTGCAGGTTGTGTGCCAGGGACGTGCTGGTGTTTGCAGGTTGTGTGCCAGGGACATGTTGGCGTTTGCAGGTTGTGTGCCAGGGACCTGTTGGTGTTTGCAGGTTGTGTGCCAGGGACCTGTTGGTGTTTGCAGGTTGTGTGCCAGGGACGTGCTGGTGTTTGCAGGTTGTGTGCCAGGGACATGTTGGTGTTTGCAGGTTGTGTGCCAGGGACATGTTGGTGTTTGCAGGTTGTGTGCCAGGGAGCTGTTGGTGTTTGCAGGTTGTGTGCCAGGGATATGCTGGTGTTTGCCGGTTGTGTGCCAGGGACGTGCTGGTGTTTGCAGGTTGTGTGCCAGGGACGTGCTGGTGTTTGCAGGTTGTGTGCCAGGGACGTGTTGGTGTTTGCAGGTTGTGTGCCAGGGACATGTTGGTGTTTGCAGGTTGTGTGCCAGGGACATGTTGGTGTTTGCAGGTTGTGTGCCAGGGACCTGTTGGTGTTTGCAGGTTGTGTGCCAGGGACATGCTGGTGTTTGCAGGTTGTGTGCCAGGGACGTGCTGGTGTTTGCAGGTTGTGTGCCAGGGACGTGTTGGTGTTTGCAGGTTGTGTGCCAGGGACATGTTGGTGTTTGCAGGTTGTGTGCCAGGGACATGTTGGTGTTTGCAGGTTGTGTGCCAGGGACCTGTTGGTGTTTGCAGGTTGTGTGCCAGGGACATGCTGGTGTTTGCAGGTTGTGTGCCAGGGACGTGCTGGTGTTTGCAGGTTGTGTGCCAGGGACGTGCTGGTGTTTGCAGGTTGTGTGCCAGGGACGTGCTGGTGTTTGCAGGTTGTGTGCCAGGGACATGTTGGTGTTTGCAGGTTGTGTGCCAGGGACGTGTTGGTGTTAACAGGTTGTGTGCCAGGGACATGTTGATGTTTGCTTGCTAAGGTGCTGCTCTTTGGCATGTAACAGTGGTCCCCTTGCACTGAATGGTCTTTCAGAGGGGATTCGCGCATGTGGCTGGCTGCAGGAATACTCTCTCGCCAGTGAATTAAAGCACAGGAGGTCAGGTGCACGTTTGCTTTGCCATTCCACAGGATCTCCATCCCGGTCAGATTTCATCATTGGAATGCTGCAGTTGGTCACCGGATCAGTGATCTGGCCTTTG
Organism: Gymnothorax javanicus; assembly: GCA_029692085.1. Taxonomy (NCBI): domain Eukaryota; kingdom Metazoa; phylum Chordata; class Actinopteri; order Anguilliformes; family Muraenidae; genus Gymnothorax; species Gymnothorax javanicus. The sequence continues at coordinate 85,130,160 of CM056194.1, forward strand.
GTGCTTGTGGCTGGTTTGCAGGGCGGTGGTCTTGGAGATGCTGATTAGGCTCTTCCTGGGCCTCTGACACTCAGGAAGGAATGACTCCTCCCAGTCTTCCTTGTGCTGCGATCCTCGGGTTTCGTATGATGTGTCCTGAACCTTGGGGTAAGAGCACTGCCCAGAGAGAGGATTGGCTATGGCAGAATCAGTGCGCTTGTCATTCAAGTTACCAGGGATTCACCTCTTCATTTCATTGGTCAGGGCAACTACTAGGCCTCTGGCATCTGAACATGTGTCATGAAACTGATACACAATAGCGCAAATCTCTACAATCCTGAAGGGACTCCAGCACTGCTCTCTCAGCTTTGAAAACCAGGATGTCTCACACTGTTAGGACAAGATGGCGGCTCTTTTTTAATCAGCTGCCGAGATTTGTGTGATCGTCTCCTCACGCTCTGAGACTCGGCCCTTCCTTTGCGTGCCTGACTGCCATCTTGGTTGGGGACTCTGTGATCAGGTCATGCGTAGGCATATGCTGCTCGGCTTGTGTATTGGTCGAGGCCTTTTGTTTTTTCCTGCACATTATAGTTGTCCTGGTCATTTTAGACACCCATTTCGGGGCATGAGAAGAGAGAAAATAAATATCAGGCAAATCATTTATTAGAATTAAGTTAGTTTTTAATAATGATCCATACGTATTAACTGCAACAAAGTATGCATCACTGCTCTGAAAATGTATATTGTGGGTAAAGTTTGGTTTTTGGGTTAAATTAGTTTGCCTTAACATGGTGTGTGTAATATTTATAAACATTTTGTAGTTCAGCACCATTAAAATTGCATTCTCTCCTAACAAAATCTAACGACAACATTTAACCAATATTCATCCCACATATTTAATTTACCCGCGAGCACAATGTAATAATTCGTCATAATTAATCCATAATTAGGTTATATATCATGCGGTGCATGCAACAGACCAAAAACTTCATGATTACATAATTACAATGAGTAATAGTGCTTAGTTTTACTGTATCTTTAAGGCCACTGGTAGTTTACAGTTTAAGAGATAAAAACATTCTGAAAGATGATTCTCAGTAAAATGCACTCCGTTTGTTCACGCTGCGGAATAATGCAGTTGGTTAAATTGCATCAGTATTTGTTTATCAAACTCTCTATAGGCATAGGCAGCCTCTGCAGAGCAGCCTGGTCTCGCTCACTTGTTCAGCTTCAGAGCCCTTACAGTATTTGTGTGGATCCAGCCTGGGGCCTCTCTGTGTGGAGTGTGCATTGTCCCCCTGTGCTTGTGTGGGTTTCCTCTTGGTGCTGCGGGTCCCTCCCACAGTTATAGGCATGCTCGTCCGGTTAATTGGATACTCTATATTGCCTATAGGTATGAGTACTTCAGTGAATGACGTGTGATTTCATTCCTACACATATTTAGTTGAGTTCATTGTAGCTGTAAAGGTGCTGAATGTATCGTTTAACAGTGAAAAAGTAAGTGATTTTACAGTATTTGTGCTGCTGTGCGTGGTTATGCACACCCGACTTGATTCCCTCATTCTCCGGGATAAAAACAGCTCCTTCCCACCAGCTGCCCTTATCTCCTCAGCACGGTCCCCTGCAAAACTGCACGTTTGTAGGCATCTGCTGTGAAGCATCCACTGTTCACCTGTATAATGAGGATTCAAACTGATGTAGGACTTGGTATTTTGACCGGACCACAAGTGGGTTGTAGTTGCACAAAAACTGCTGAGTAATTTTTCCCCACACTTCATGTTAAGGGCTGGTGGACTCCTTAAGACTATATGGCTGGAAATCTCATTTAGGGTCAAATTTTAAAGTGCACCTACTATGTGTCTTTTCACTGATCAGTCTTGTATTCTTGAACTCTACGAAAAAATGTTTAAATGTGTCATTGTTAAAAAAAACACTTGAGTTTTCTCATGCTTGCCAATTCTGCAGTACCTGTCTGTGAAACGCTCCGTTGAAAGTCCTGCCCTTGCCCTCCTGAAAACCCCAGTGTGCTATGATTGGTCAACTTGATCACTCACTTGTGATGGGTCCACCGTTCGCGTCCCTTGTTATGCCCCTTAGCATAAATGGATTTCCGCTTTAGAAACAAATACTGGTTAAGCCTTGCGGGCGAAACCCACTTGATTCAAGGGCGTGCCAAGCTATCTGCTTGGTGCGCAAATTCAAATGGTGACATCACCAATTGATGAAAAAAATGGCTAGAAGCTATCGGGGCTTATCAGTCAGATCTGAAGCAGTTTTGCGGCAGAGAGCGCATCTTCTGGAGGTGACTTCAAGTTGTTTTCCGATGCAGACCTTTTAAATGTGCAAAAAAATGATATGATTCACACTACAACATTAAAATAATGAAAAACCATAATAGGTGCACTTTTACATTGTGCCATAGGCTTGGTTTCAGTCTGGGGTTACAGTTTGAATTCTGGTTAAGACTAGGTTTAGTTGTGAGGGGATGTATTTTTTTGGGGGGGTGCAGGTTTAGGTTCCCATGAGTATGGTAAAGCCAAAGCTGTGTGCTGTATGTCAGAGTGTGCAAACACGTACTACATATACGTTCAACCATGAGCACACACACTCTCACACACACCACACTGCACGCAGAAACACAAACAACATTTTCTGTCTTGCGTGGCAGCTATCATCTTCCAGCCTCCAGAAAAGAATAACAAGTTTCAGAAAGACATTTTACACTTAGTGGAGCTGACATTCCAAATAGCTGCTCTTGAAACATATTTCACACTGCCTGACTGTTTGTGAAGCCTGTTTTTGCCTGCTAATGAGGCTGATTTCTGATTGTTTATAAAACGTGTTTCAGGCCTTTTATGAAGCATGTTTCTGCCTTTTTATTAATCGTGTTTTTGACTGCACATGAAGCATGTGTCTGGCTGTTTATGAAGCCCGTTTCTGACTGATTATAAGAGGTTTTTGGCCGTTTTTGACTGTTTACGAACTGTATTTCTGACTGTTTATAAAATGTATATCTGTTTATGAAGCATTGTTTGACTGTTTATAGAACGCCTTTCTGGGTATATATGAAGCACATTTCTGCCTTTTCGATAAGCATATTTTGGCTGTTTATGACACGTTTCTGACCGTTTATAAAACATTTTTCTGGCTGTTTATGAAGCATGTTTCAGGCTGTTTATAAACTGTGTTTTTGTCTGTTCATGAAGTGTGTTTCTGGCTGTTTATACGGGCAGTTTCTATTCATTAATTTTTTTTTTTTTTTTTTTTTAAATGTCAGTTTCAGACTGTTATTAAATACCTGTGTCTGTTGATACAGTGAGCACTGTTACACACTCTCAGGTCAGTTAAACTGTATAAATAATGAAATATTTTTTTATCAAGATTTAACCAGGGAAGTCCCGTTGAGATTGAAATCTCTTTTTCAAGGGAGCCCTGGGGGTTGAGGTGGAGACAGAGAGGGCAATTTGCACAGCCAATTAGATCAGGGGATGATTAGGTGGCAGGTCGAAGGAGCCAGCTTGGAACTTTAGCCATGACACCGGGGAACCCCTTACTCTTGTCAAAGAGTGTCATAGGCTCTTTAATGACCACAGGGAGCCAAGACCTCGGTTTAACGTCTCATCCGAAACACGGCATCTCCTTCAGTACAGTGTCCCCATCACTGCACTGGGGCATTGGGGATTATTCCACCAGAGGGAAGATCGCAACCTACTGGCCCGTCTACACCTCTTCCAGCAGCAACTTGGTTTTCCCATGTGGGATCCCATCCAAGTACTAACCAAGCCCACACCTGCTTAGCTTCAGCCACGCGGCTGGAGCAGATCGAATATAGGAAGGTGAAGTTAAAAACTCAATGCTACAATCCCCCTCTCTTTCTCAGCCATCTCCTCCTGCTCTGACAGTAAGTCCCTCCTCCGTCACAGTTTAGTTGATTTCCCCCCTGCTGTCCGTTTAAGTCCCCCACCCCAGCACTGTGGAGCCGTATTTACCTGTCTGCTCAGAGATGACAACCATTTCTGCACAAAGCTGATTTTTATGGCACCATTAAAATTGGATTGTGTTATTCAAGTTCAGCAGCTTGTGTGCATTTTTATTGGAAATAATGGTTCACATTTTCAAATAAATGTTCCAAATCATCCTTTTTACGGCCCTGCAGAACGCTGCACTGCGTTGAATTAATTAAATGTGGCGCTTGAATGCTGAGGATTTTACAGGTGACTGCTTTTGAAATGCTGCACCCTGGGTTGCTGCTCGCTAATTCCTCCTGAATTTACAGTTTCCTCTATATAAATAAAAAAGGATGAAGGGAAGGTGCATATGGTGCCGTCCTCACTCCAGAGCCCAGGTGACTGGCTCTAATCACACCTGTCACATGGTATAATTACTGGGGAAGGGCAGGTCATCTGAAACACTTCCATAAATACGAGCTTTTTTGAAAATTCCGACGTGCTCTTTTTTTCTTTTTGTTGAGACTGGTTAAGATATGTTTCTAACTTTGTGGCGATTTTCAGAGCTGTAGTTGTGTGGTTATTTAAACTACCCCATCAAGTGTGAACTTCCATAGACTTGAGCTTTCACTTGCTACCACGGTTCGAGGGCGCATGGAGATATTTCACCTCAAAGTTTGGCAAAAACTGTGTTGTGACCATAAAGAGCGCCCTTTATATCCATGCGCCCCAAACAGCCCAACCCTCATTTATGTTCATTAGGAAGACGGCTAACTAAACTGTCATATGATGTGTAAAACATATTGGGCTGCTGAGGATGCAGCCTGTAAATCCCTGATGAAAAATTGGTTGTGTTGGCTTGGGTAGCTGTTTTCTGAAAGACTTTTAATTGTAGATACACATCCATGAAAATGAGTCTGGGCTGTCGCGGGCGCACCGAGATATAGGCTCCTAAAATCCGTTTTCTTTCACAGGCTTATTGACCCCCCAAAGTTTCTGGGGGTCCTAGAAAAAAAAAGTGGTGCGTCCAGAGACCTCAAAATTTGGATTTTGCCATTCGAGACATGTACCTTCAACATATGGGCCAGGTCACGCGGTAATGGAGTTACAAAATTGGTGTATTATGTATCATGGCTCCAAAACTAAGTAAGATAGAGTTACAATTTAAATGGCTTTGTGTTGGTCTTCCTGAGCACTTCAAACAACGAAATGGCTCATTTTGTTCATTTGATTTATTTTGGATGAAAATGGCAAAAAACTAGTCGGTAACTAAGTTGCAAATTTGTAACTCTGTTACCGACCAATTTTTTGCCGTTTTCATCCAAAATGAATCAGATGTGAATTAGCTATTTTGTTGTTTGAAGCACTTGGGAAGACCAACGCAAAGCCATTTAAATTGTGACTAAAATACACCAATTTTGTAACTCCGTTACCGCGTGACCAGGCCCATATCAAAGAATTAGGAAAATCCATAACTATAATGTGAATCTTATAAGAACTGGCTCCTAATAAAAGTCACCAGCATACATGTTTGCATGCTTTGATTGAGGTTCAGATAATTCAAAGTTAAAACCATTTTTCAGGGGTGCTTTCGATATTTTGTGCTCCCCCTGTATGCGTAACTCCGCTGGTCGACTCCTCCTCAAAAATGTTTGTCTGGCTGTCTTAACGAACAGTGCCTCTAATTTGATTGTAACGGACTGGTCTTTGACTTGAGCTGTAGAAAAATTACGGACACATTCACTGTGATGTCAGCCATTGACTTTCTCAGGCTTGTGAAAATCTTTGAGGTGCCTTGAAGCGAATTACTCTGGTGCGGCCATGTTGCCCACATTGCAACCGGAGTCCGAGCCGTACTGCTACCTAATCTGAGTCCTCCGCTTTAAGTGCATTCGATTCGATGACATAACTCCTGATTTGCAAAAATTTTATTTCTGTCACCCAAATGGTGCATAAACCAAACAAATCTGGAAACAGGCAGATATTAGACAAGGAAATGTCATATACTGTGTACATTTTCATGCGGGAACGTGTGGTCCAAGTTGGTTACAGCTGCTTAGTCGGGATGCCCTTTGCAGAGGTAGAAGTGATGTGGAAGTCATGTGACAAGCACTGATCTTTACTGGGTGGTAGTCGTGAAATTTTCATTAGCTCCTCCTTGTGGCTACTCTTGGGTCTGACAGCAGCATGACCAATGACTGCATGGGCTTTGTGTTAGGTCAGGGGTGTCCAATCTTCCCCACAAAGGGCCACTGTGGGTGCTGGTTTAATTTTAGCCCAGTGCTACAACACGTGATCCCACTGATTAACTGATCAGGGAGTTCAGTTAAGACCTTGATGGGTGGAGTCAGGTGTGTCAGCGTTGGGCTGTAACAAAAACCAGTGCCCACACCGGCCCTTTGTGGATTAGATTGGACACCCCTGAATCAGGTGGTTGATTGTTAAATGCATTTTTCGAGGTGTCTCCCCCGAAGACAGTAAGGAGAGTAGAGTCATACAGGCGGTGCTGGCTGGTGGGGTGGAGATGGGTACTGCTGAAGCCTGGCGCTGTAAACCCACGGGCCGACACATGCAGCAGAGCCCATCCACTGCCCTGCTGTTCCGGCTCCATGTTTTACCTACGCTGGTCTCTCCTCTTCAGTCTGCTGTTGGCAGAGGTGTCGACTGGGGCGTGGCTTGAAGGGCTTGGCCAATCACTAGAAAACCTGCCTGTATCAAATAAAAAGGGCTCATTTTGCCCAGAATTGGGCCTCCTCTGTCAGGCTGTTGCTTGTTTAGCTTTGTCATTGGTTGGCCATTCCCTTGTGCTTCATATGCTCCATGTTAGACCCCCCTGCCACCCACAGTGTAGGTCGGGGGACTATAGATTTGGGCTGTTTCCCTCTGGGCTTGTGTCCTTCTATGGGTCGGTCGGGATCATTTCTGGAGCAGATCTTCATCAGCGTTGTCAGTGGCCTTCTGAGATTGCTTTTTGTCCATCACTGCCGTAAAGCGAGGAGTTGGGGACACAGTCTTAAGCTCCGCCTGTCCATTTGTCCATCTGTCCCATCTGTTTTAGTTTGATATGTCAAGAACCAGTGGACCAATTTTGCTCATATTTACCACCAACATATACTTTGGGGGGGGGCACCAGTCGATTTTGGTGACCTTAAGGTCCTTTTGAAGGTCACAGCACAATTACGTAGATTTGGCCTTTGTAAACCTTGTCAATGCAAAATTGTTTGCTCTTCTATTTTTACTACATGGTTGTATGAACAGCGATGATTAAAATGTAATATTTGTTGGATAGGAATTTTTTGTCGAAAGATCTTACATGTGGCGGGGGACACAGTCACATTAGTGACCATTACTTGTTTCATTTGGCCTTTCTTTCTGTTGTGCCTTTCAAATTTTTTTTGTGTCCGTCTGGATATGCATGCATTCAATCTGTGGTGGGGGACGTTTGTGCTCTCTGACTGGTTTGTTTTCCGATGGTACATTGGCTTCCGTTTTCGATACAGCTGTCCGTGCGTTTATCAGGGCTGTGACCTCGATTAGAAGAGGAGTGAGTCGCGATGACGTCATGCGAGTCCTGCACATTGTTTGAGTGAATGCGGGCGGTAATGGGATCAGGCCAAGGGTAATAACACTATTGAGTGATTACGCTGCCCCTCAAATCAGTACCAGGGTTTTGTTTCGGTGATGAATGGGGTAAAGACATCATCTACATTGAGTCTGTGTTCAACCCTCTCAGCTGCTCTGAATGAGGATCCTAGAGTGCGGTTTCAGTTTCTCAAAAGCGATGTGTCGGCTCAGTGATTCGTTCCATGCTCCAGCTACGTCAGGCCTGGAGTAAAGTTTGGAGAGGAATGAGACAGTACTGAGTATTTATGCCTGTTTTGGTTTGCAGTTTCTCTTAACACAGACTCAAGATAATGTGATTTATATGTCCTGTGTTGGCTTTTATCAGTCTGCAAACTGCTGAGTGTTAGATACTGTGCTCTGTATAAAATTCTCATTTTACAGGTAATTTCAGCTCTAAGAATTGAGAGTTGGGTTTGTTGAGAGATGGTTTGATATCCTTGTGTGTTGGTTTGTGTGTGTGTGTGTGTCTGTAGTTTTTGTTTATATATCATGCTGGGGACCAAAATACCTCACAAAGATAGTAAAGTCTGAGAAACCATGTGTTGTGGGGACCTTTTCTGGGTCCCCGTGGGTACAAATCTTAATTCTGGGCTTAGGGCTAGGTTTAGGTCTAGGGTTGCTATTGGAATTATGGTTTGGTTTAGGTCTAGTTTTAAGGTGAACTATTAAAATTAGGCTCTACATTAAGGTAAGACCATAAATTAAGGTTAAAGGTTTGGCTGTTTTGGGGGGTGTGTGGGTTAGGATTAGGGTTAGCTTTAAGATTGAGTTTAGGGTTAGGGATAGGGATAGGGTTAGGGTTAGGTTTAGGGGAATGCTAATAGGATTTCAGAGCAAAAATAATTTTTTAGTCCCCAGGGGGATAGAAAAACCTGTGTGTGTGTGTGTGTGTGTGTAGAGGTGTGTGTATGAATGTGTGTGTGTGTGTTGTGTTGATTTTTTTAGGGAGTATCAGTCATAATATTTACCCATTTCGTATTCGGGGTCACAGAGAGGCAGGGCTCGATCTTCTCAGTCGCCCGGTATCCGTAGCGACTGAAAATTTGTTTGGGTGACGGGAAAAGCCCAGACCTATTGCCTGGCCGGGGGAGAGAATTCTGCATGATCTTCATTGAATATTCGTACAACCCTACCGTATAATTGCTCCTTATACATGGGTAAAAATCCACCCAAATGTATAAAAAAAACCTGCCCAAAAACATTGAAAAAAACTTAGGCGACTTTTCAGTTCATTTATTTACATGTACATTGTATTAAATTTCAACAATTAACCATGGGTTAGCTCGCAAGCTCATATCCGCAAATGCAAGCAATAATTTCTTGTATTTCTTCAGCGTAGTAAACTATAACGTTACTCCTGAAGCCTACGAAAGGACTGAGCTAAAACGTATCGCCTCATTAGCTACATGTAATTCTCATAAGCAGGAACGCATACAGATTGGACGAAAAGAACACAATCGCGACTAACGTTAGCCTGTCAAAAGCGAAATAATTAGATCGAGCTTCGAGCTGCTCTGAACTTCAACTTCAACTTATGGCCTAAGTGGTTCAGAATAATGACGCATCCTAGAGGGGAAGAAGCAGCAATTAAAAGCGAACTAACTAAACGACTCGCCCTCTATGTAACTTACTCAGAGAGAAATATTGTGTTTTTAGAGCGGCTCTACACGCATATCAAATTAAAGCTGCTTTCACACCGGACGCAAAACGAATTTTTCGCACGACAAATTACATTCAAAGTCAATGCAAAGACACTATTCGCGTCTTTGCATTGACTTTGAATGTAATCTGTCGTGCGAAAAATTTGTTTCGCGTCCGTGTGAAAGCGGCTTAACTCGTACACGAAAATGTGCAGTAAAGAATACAAGGACTCACCAATGTCCAGTGTGCTCTCCTGAAATAAGACGTCGCAATGGATCTTATAGTATGCACTTAGTTCTGTAGCCGCATACTAAATACTCCACTTTCATTGCTCGCTACCTATATTCGATTATAAAATGGGTGCTTCACATCCTTAAATGTGATTGGCTGAGCCGCATTCCATGCCGGTATAAAATCAGTGTAACCCATTGCATTCTGAGGCAGACACAGCACAAGATATCCCTGCGTGCGTAGCCTAGCAACCAACTACTCTGTGCTCAAACTAACCAGTTGGCTATCTACCTAGTTAGCTATAGCATTATCGAGTTTGATATCACTTTAGCTTGCTAGCTACGTCGCTAACTAGCTCGCTATTTCAGTATTAGCGATAAATTGTTGATTTTTTTTCTTGTGTGTTTATTTTATGGGCTATATGTAGGGTAACCGTTTTATAAAAGCAATAAGCCCCTTGAAGCAGTGGGTTACAGTAATTCTACAACGGCGGAGGGGCAAGGCACTCCGCTGCACGCTGTGCCTTAGAACGCCCCTCCACCGTTGTAGAATCACTGTGACCCACTGCTTCTCGAGGCTTATTCCTTTATTAATCATTGACAGCATTTACTGACGTGTGAAATGCAATGTAGGTTCGGTGGTTCTTCAGAGTTCACTACTTTCTGCTGGTCATCGGCAATGTCACTTGTTCGGTCTCTGGCACAGTATCTTGAGAGTGAGTGAGCAAGAGCCGAGATCTTTGTTTTTAACTGGCAGCATATTCCTTCAGGGTTTTACAAAAGGGGCTTGATAGAATAGGTACTCCAGATTCTGCAATGAGTTTTACACATGTCCACTTTGTCAGAGAGTGACCATTCCTGTCGATCAATGTCATTTTTCCGTTACAGTAACGTTACACTTGTCTTTTTTTGCCCACTTGTATGATTATACTAAAAGAATGCACAAATGGCCGTTGTCTTGCCAGAGTAGAGTTTAAATAAAGTTTGTACCTGTGCCTTTAAGTTTCATGTGATGTTCTAGTCTTTTGCAGTTGGGGCAGTGGGTGTGATTAGCTCTGGGTTTGTGATTCTTGGTTTAATTGTTGGAGGGGTGGAGCAGTAGGTGTGGTTATCACAGGGTTTGTGATTATTGGTGTAATTGTTGGAGGGGTGGAGCAGTGGGTGTAGTTATCTCAGGGTTTTTGATTGTTGGTGTAATTGGTTGGTGTAACCCCGGTGGTGGGTGTGGTTGGCTCTGGGTTTGCGCTGATTAGTGTAATTGTTGGTGGGGCGGAGCAGTAGGTGTGGCTAACTTTGGGTTAGTGCCGATTGGTGTAATTGTTGTAGTGGAAGGAGTGGTGGAGGGTTATTGGCTGTGGTCAGGCTGGTAACTGGGCTGTGTTCCCAGTGTGTGCTGAGTGTAGATAACCAGCATCTCCTCTCCCCTCTGCACGCACTCAGTCTCAGAGCTCTAATGGTCCCGCTAAATCCCACTGGAGCATACTCACATCTGCTCACACACACACACACACACACACTCTCACTCACATCTGCACACACACACACACACACACACACACATCTGCTCACATACACACACACACACACACTCACATCTGCTCACATACAAACACACACACACACTCACATCTGCTCACACACAAACACACACACACACACACATTCACATCTGCTCGCACACACACACACACACACACACACACACACACACACACACTCACATCTGCTCACACACACGCTCACATCTACTCACGTACAAACACACACTCGCATCTGATCACATACACTCACACACACTCACATCTGCTCACATACAAACACACACACTCACATCTGCTCACACATATGCACACACACACACACACACACCTCTGCTCACACACACACACGCAATCTCACATCTGCTGACATACACTCACGCGCGCGTGCACACATACACGCACACAGACACACACATCTGCTCACATACACACACACACACACACGCACGCGCACACACACACACACACAAGCTCACATGCCTACTCAAGTGCACACTCATTCACACTGACACACACTCACTCAGACCTGCATGTACACATACGCGCACGCACACGCCACACACACACACACACACACACACACACACACACACACACACAAACACCAGCATTAGCTTCTAAAATTTAATGTTTGCCAACTGAAAACAATTTTGAACCAGAAATGCTAATGGGGATGCATTAGTGTCTACATGAGTTCAGTATTTTTCATCTATTGCTCTTTGGGAAGCATATTAGCGCGGAGCGCTACACACACATGTGCCTGTGTGTGTGTGCGCGCACGCACACACACACACACACAGCCTACCAAATGGATCTGGTGTCGATGTGCTGAGATGATGGTGCCCGCTGAACGCTTCCCTTCTCTGGGGTAAACACAACCCCCCCAAACCGGTCACCTTATTTATATTTCTTAGGACCAAAAGACCTCACAAGGATATTGAGGTCTGAAGAAATCAGCTCTGCAAGGACTGTTTTTGGGTCAGTATGAGAAGGCTTAATTCTGGGCCATAGGCCTGGTTTAGAGCTGTGGCTACAATTGGGCTTTGTTAGGTCTAGTTTTAAGGTTGCATATTAGAACTAGGCTCTAGATTAGGGTGCAGTGTTAAATAAAGGTGCAAATTTTTTTTTTTTTCGGGGGGGGGGGGGGGGGGTAGTAGGCTAGGATAAGAATTAGGGGGCATGGTAATGATTTTTATGCAGAAGTCATTTTGGGTCCCCACAAATACAGAAAAAACTGTGTGTGTGTGTGTGTGCATGCGTGTGTGTGCGTGAGCATGTGCATCGTTAGTGAATGAGTCTCCTAGCTGTGTTACACTTCCCATATTGCTGTGGGGGTGGATGGGTGTTTGTGTGTGTGTGTGTGTGTGTGTGTGTGTGTGGGTGTTGTTCTCCAAATGTCCTTAATTGGTTTCATATGCCGGCAGCTGATGTGAATTTGGATGTAATTCAAAAAAAGCATCTATTCCTTCCTAAAAATGAACAATCAGTATTTGCACTAATCTGTGATCATTGGGGCTGAACTCTGCTGTGAGATTGAAGGCCTGTGTGTAGTTTTCTCCATAATTCAGCTCATGTCAGTGTAGTTGTATAGTGCTTTTTACAGAAGGGCAGTCATGAAGTTACGGTTCAGTGTAGCAAAAGGGCTAAAGTCCTAAATGTATGCAACATAACAAAACTCCCTGCAGGGAGAAAAATCCTCGAACAGTGGGCGAGGATTCGCCCGGCTATACTGGGGGAGGCCATCTTCCACTGGCTGAGAAAGTGGGTTTTAAATCGTTTTAAGTGAAGTTAAAGTATGTTGGCTGTTGGCCTCTTATGAGGCTGCATATTGTAACTCAAGTTTGCTCAAACAATAATTTTAGGGAGACGTGCAATATGGAGCGATGCAGGTGTATTCACGCTGGTCCATTAAAGCAGTGGCAGTTTTACTCAAACTAAAGCTGGACTCGCGAGAGCCCGTACCTCCGCCAGCATAGCTGGATTGGAATTTAGGCCTATATCTCAGCTGTACTTTGGCCTAGATGTGCCAACATTTAGTCACTTGTTCCTCTTTTGCTACTTTAACATCCTGCTAAGTTTGGTTAAAGTCTATGCAACCGTTTCTGAGATATCCTGCTAACAGACGGACAAACAAAATAAATAAATAAAGGGAAGCAAAAACTTAGCCTCCTTGGCGGAGGTAAAAATGTTCTTGGGTGACATTCAATCCAACTGAGCAGCACCCTAGAACGCTACTGACTGCAGTTAAAAGAGTTCATAAGGCACATGCGTGCTCTGGAGCAATACACTCCAGCTATGGCAGAGTGGTGATGACTCGCTGTTCTGTGATAGGCCGAGGGGAGCTGTGGCTTTTCGCATTGTGAGATTGGTGATGAGTTGGTGTGCTGAGATTGGCCCTTGAGATCACAGCTACATTGCAGTTTTGGAGTGGGGATTAGTTGCCATGTTTTGATGGCCGAGGACTGAAGGCTTGCATTAGACCCTAAGGCCCAGCCAATCAAATATGTGGGAGAGCTGTGATAGCGGAAAGGGGACAACATTATCGGAAACAGTTTGAGTAGGATTTTTATAGTGCGGTAAAGCATTGTTTATCAGTAGCAGGAGTGCGGACTGCACTGACAGCAGTGGGATGTTGGCGGATAACTGGGCTCATGCTGGATTTGGGAAGCGGGTGGGTTTGATTTGGCCGCCATGAAGATTTTGTTTGTTTCTCCACAACCCCCCCCCCCAGAGTTATAAATCTGGGCTCCCGTCGGCGTGCGTGCGGGCGGGTAACGAGCTGCTCGTTTGCTGCTGCGCGGCGCACGCTGCTGTGGCAGCTGCACGGGTTTGAGTTTGAGATTTTATTTTCCTGCGAGTCACGCTCTCCAGGCGTGTATCTCATCCACCCGTGAGCTCAGACAGCTGATCTCACTGCGCGTCTCTCACTCCTGTCTGACGAATGGCGCTGGGTCGGGTTTGCAAATCCTGATGGTTTGAACAAAGTACTGAGGTGGATCTGAACTTTCAGGATCTGTATTTCACACTGTTGATTTTCACAAGTACACTGTGTGTGCCTGCATGTGTGGGTGTGTGTGTGTGTGCGCGCGTGTGTGTGCTCGCGCTTGTAATTGGGTGCTGTTAGTGATTGAGCATTGAAAAGTTACTCAGTTTTTTGATACTTTGTCTTTTTTGTCATCTTAAAATTGCACTCTTGTGAAGCACTTTGTGACCTTGCTCTGTGAAAGGCGCTAATAAACATTACTTATATACTTAGTTTAATTGGGTATCATGATTGGGAGCCACCAGCTGTGCCTCATTTTGGCTCCAGTTTCACGGTGTTCCCTAGTACGCATGTTGCGCCAAACTGAGCCCTTAGACCTCTATAGTTGCCTCAGAGTGTAACAGAGGCTCCATTTTGGCTCTACAGTTTCACAGCATTACTTAGATTGCGGGTTGTGTGAAACGGAGCCCTCAGACCTCCTTAATGGCCCCAGAGTGTAATAGAGGCTCCATTTTGGCTCTGCAGTTCCACAGAGTTGCCCAGATTGCGGGCTGCGCGGAACAGAGTCCTCAGTCCCCCATTAGGGCTGCAGAATGTTAACGTGGCTCTATTTTGGCTCTCTGGTTTCCCATCATTCCCCAGAGAGCGGATTGTGCGGAACAAGGCCCTCAGTCTCCCTATTAGTGTCTCCCTATTAGCGCAGCGGAGTGTTAAAACGGCTCCATTTTGGCTCAGTATTTTCACAGTATTCCCTAGATTGCGGGTTGTGCGGAACTGAGCCCTCAGACTCCCATTAGCGCCTGGGTCTGGGAAGTGCTGGGTAACGGCGCTGCCACATCCCTGGCTGACGGCTTCATCCTGGAGGAAATCCAGCGGCTGCTTCCTGCAGTTAGAGAGACGGAGCAGAGCGGAGCTGAGCTCTCATCTGCATGGGGACCTGCACTGTGATGTGCTCTACTGCATCAGAGAGAGAGGAGGGAGAGAGAGAGAGAGAGAGAGAGAGAGGGGGGGAGAGAGAGAGAGAGAGAGAGGGAGAGGAGAGGGGGAAAGGAGGGGAGGGAGAGAGGGAGGGGGGGCAGAGGGAGAGAGGGATAGAGGGAGAGAGAGAGGCAGAGAAAGAGGGGAGGGAGAGAGGGATAGAGAGAGAGGGAGGGGGAGAGTAGAGTGAGGATGAGAGTGGAAGAGAGAGAGAGGGAGGGAGTCAGATAAATGAGTTTAAACAAACATTTATTCAAATGAAGATTAATCTGCATTTACAAGTTTGTAGCAAAGATGAACAGATTGCAAAAACAACAAAAAATACAGAAGATGAATTAAAGCAGTGCATCTGCAGAAGTGATTTCTAACTTCCTAAAGTACGTACGCCTGCATTATCCCACACACTTTGAAAAGCATTCAAATTCTCCAGTTTGACAGAATATGTACATTCTAACAATATATGTGCCCTTACTAGAACCTTAAAAACTAATAAACAACCACACTTCTGTCCTCTATTCATTTTTTCTTTTCTATATATACGTATTGCTGTTTTTGCTTGAACAGAGGGAATTCAATAATCCTAATAATAATAATTGTTTTTCCGAGAGAGAGAGAGAGAGAGAGAGAGGCCTTGTGTGAAGTTACGCACAAAGATGCTAGCGCGTACACACACACACACAGCATGTGCGCACATCCCCACTCATAACTAGAGAGGTCAAACCTAATTTTCCCAAACCTAATTTTCCAGTTCTTCAGAAAGCATATTTTCATAGCTTACAGTTAATATGCAGTGTGATTATTTAAACTGTATAGTCAAATAAGGATGCATAAATTGAGAGTTTGCCGGAGAATAACGTTAGTTTGCTTTAAGGGATTTTAAGAACGGCCCCTCCAGCTTTAGTGTAATCAGTCTCGGTTGAGGGAAGCACATTATCGTCAGCTAATTTCATGGTGGGCTAATCTTTTTTTTAATTCTCAAATATGAACCAGTATTCGGTTGTATTTGTGCGATAAAACTTCTATACACTTCATATCCACACTTTGCTGGTTTTTTTTTTTTGTGAGTTGTTGTGTGTGTCCTTTTTTATTATTATTTATGAATGACGCCATTTTAGCCAAGTTTTGCTCGAAAAAGAGATTAATGACCTCCATTCACTACCTGGTAAAATAAGGGTTATGTAATGTAATAATAATGTTTGCGCTCTTGTATATTGCTAAGGGATGCTAAATGTTATGAAATATGTACTCGGGAAGCACTGCAGTGTATAAAACTTTCAGTTGCTGTTCTAGCAGACCTACTGCTTCAGACTTCCACCAATCAGATTGCACATTACAGTCGTGTTGCCAGCTTTGCTACCTGCTGTATAAACTGAGAATCGATCGAACCACGGGCAACACAACACGCCCGTCACCAAAGCTAAAACGCTTCATGCATCTGTTCTAAGATCTTGCGCAGTATTTACGCCTAAAAATGTTGTTCAGATAGATATTTTCAATGATTTACCTCCCAGAAAACATGGGTAGCAGGCTACATTTTGGCAGTAATCTATACGGGGCTTTGTTACGAAGCACATCATCTTTCAGAGTATAAAAAAAATTCCCTTTCTGAAACCTGAAGTGATTTATACTACAGTGCGGAGGAGATCTTGTGGGAGATCTGCTCGCGAAAATGTTTTTCTTCAAAGTCGGTTCACTGATCCAGCCACAGCAGAGAGCACTTTAATCGACCTTTTTGCTTTTACTGGCGTGATTTGGACGAATCAGAGGTGAACAGGCGGATTTATGTTAGGACAGGGGTCGGCCACAGTTTGAATAGCACTTCCTGTCTCTGAAACACAATCCCGTCTGTGGTAATAATGCCTGTGCCACACGAGCTGTTTTCTGTCCGTCTGCCCATCCATCACTCCATAATACATCTTGTGTGTGCGATATCTGGTGAAGGAATGGAGGGATTTTCACCAAATCAGACACGGTATCTCCCCATGCAGGACAGCTGAACTTAAGGTATTTTGGAGGTCATCGGGTCGAAGGTCAAGGTCACATAAGGTCTAACTGTATATTGGGACCAAAGATCAACTTTTAAGGCCTATGGAGCTTTGGCAGGTGGAGGCAGAGCGATCAAGGGTTTGTGCTGAGCTCTGCCTTGTTTTGAGTAAAAAAAATAGCCTAATAATCGGCGCTAATTTTCCTTTTTTCTTGGGTCGTTTTTGCTGCTGAAAGGCTGCAGGATTTCGTTCATCAGAACAATCTGGCGCCTGTAGTGTTCTTAGGACCTGTAAATAGATGGATGCATTAATATCAATGACAGATTAGTATGTGAGACATTTCACAGTGAGTTCCTTTCGTAATAAAATGTGTATTGATGTCTTCAGTGTGGTCAGATATTCAGAATGACCTCATTGATTTTGGTGCAGAAAACAAGCTTGTGCACAGAGTCCAGTTAGTATAATGATTTCTGGTTTCTGCTGCAAAACACATCTGTTTTTTTTTTTTTTTTTTAACTGGCAGTGCACTTCTAAAATGATTTTATTGTATAATCTATTCTGATTTCATACACTTCCTTGTCAAATGACCTATTAGAGTAAACTCAGGTGTCAGTGGTGTCTTAGTGTGCTGCTCTTGTTTTGATTACATTACGAGGAAGAATGCTCAGCCTCTCTGATCTAACACAAACACACTCCACGTACACACACACACACACTCACTCAGAGCTGGCACAACAGCACACATACACACAAAACCCTCATATACGCACATACACGTGCACGCGACATGAACACATGCTCGCACAAAACACACGCGCACCCTCACAAAACACAACACATGCATGCTCTCAGAGATGCACATTAGCTCATACTTGCACTGCGCACACACACACGCACACACGCTCCCCTGCGCACACACACACACGCACACACACTCCCCTGCGTGCACACACACACGCACACTGCGGTTGCATTTCTTTGAAACACATTTTTTTTCCTCATTTCATCAGCTCTCTAGATTCTTATTGAGGACAGGAGTTCCTGGTGATTGTCTATCATTTGCGGTCCTCCAGCTCGCGGCGAAACTCGCCGTTCGTCGTGACTGTTCTGTTCTAGCGCTTTCCCTGTGGCTTCGCCCGAAGCCTGAAGTGGCACGAGCGAGATATTAGTGTGAATACATTATTCCTGTGTGCATCTGTACGGAGAGAGCTGGCTGACGGTTTGAGGAGACATCTGAGTGAAAGAAGTTACCCTTCAATCAGTGATGTAATGATACCTGAGCTGTGGAACATTCCGGAAACATCTGCAGGCCTCATTTTTCTTTGATAACTCACTGATGAGCCAGTTTGGTGTGAAGCAGCGGTAATTTCTCGGCTGCTCGTCCGTTCGGCCCTTTTTTACCTCTTTGGCCTGCAGTTCTCGGCGGTATCTGTATTCTCCTGGGAGTCGATATCTGATGTGCTTTCGGCAAGAAAAGTGACTGCGGCTTGACTGTTGGAGATGACACCAAACAAAATGGGGTTTCTGTAACTGCGTATCCGCTTTTCGCTCACCCGTGGTGAACTGTGTGCGGCCAGTGGCAGCCTGTGGAGTCGGGTCAGGGCTGGTGGCCAGTTAGTTTTTTAATTTCTCTAGCTTAACACAACACCCACTCACACACACACACGCACAATAACCCACAATTTTTTCCGGGACCATTACCCGCGGTTTCTCATGGAGTGTACAAAAGAAGTCCCTTGTAGGTTACTGTGCATGCCACGAGGATGGTATATTGTTGGTTGTAAAACTCCAGCCCCAGCCTGACGTAATAGTTAACTTGTGCCAGTTTTTGCTTTTTAAGAGTTCTCATTTGAATTGACATTTTTTGTGACTTCATTTACTCCAGTGCTGGCTGAGAGGCCCCCAGGGGCCGGCATCATGAAGTTAAAATGGCTCCTGTAGTGTCATTCACTTTCATTTAGAGAAGGGTGAGAATGACCAGTACCAGAGCCAACCACAGGGGCGCCAGTGAGCAAGTTCTCTCCCTGAGACCTGATACACGTTACAGGGGTTACAGCCACTTGGCTCCAGTGAATCCTTACATAGTGATAAAGGCTCTGAATGAGTTCCAGTGCTTTATTTCCAAACCCGCACAGGGAGGGGCCTGTGGTGGCACATCAGAGGGGTGCTGAAAAAGTGTCCTTGAAGGTGTCTCACCACTGATTGGCTCGTGATCTGTGGGCGGATCTGCAGATGCGCTAGGGATATTCATCAAAGCCAGAGGCATCGGCTATTAATGTCTAGTTGATTAGGAACATTTTCTATCCATTAGGGAAGAGCTTCTTACGGATGTGCTTATGAGTTGAAGTAAAAAAAAAAAATTAAAATAAATACCGAACAAATTAAATTGCAAACAAATTAAATGTTGCATCTAATTAATTGCAGGCAAGTCAACTGTTGTAGCACATAAAAATTAAGTTAAATTAATTATTGAAGGCTTTAAATAGCTATCAAATAAGAGTGCTTTGGTGATAAAAATTATTTACAACCTGACTGTTGCATATTTTGGAGAAAGAAGACTGCCTTGAGATAACGAACAATGTTATCTGACTGGAATATACCGTGATAAAATCTTTTGCTGGTGGGTTCTTTTGCATTTGGAATTGAAATTGCTACACAATTAGCACTTTAAGGGGCCGATCACGCCAAACACGCATTGAAACGCGAGGCATGTCTGTCCTGATTTTTTTAAGCCTACATTGTAAAAAGCACTGGATGCATCTTTTCTGCGGTTGCTAAGAAACGCGCCTGTCACTCACTTTGCGAACAGTGAACAATGTAAAAGGCAGAGACTAACAAATTCCGCCGTGAAGTCTGGTGTGTTGTTTGTTTTTTAAATAACAGATAAGTGGTCGGCACTTGCTTTTGCTCTGAAGGAGAGCGAGAAATAAAATCCGCGGAAAAATTGGATGAATTTTGTGAAATCTGCTGATAAAGGGCCCAGGACTTTGCATTAAAAGCAAAGGGATGGGTGTTCAAAAACAGCCTTTAAAACACTTCAAATCATTAAAAATATTAACAAGAAGGGTACTTCACTCTCATAAAGCGTATTCGGTGTGAGCGGCCCCAAAGGAAACTCATGCTAATGGCCACGAGTCCCGCGTTTGTCTGACTCGCATGTGATTGGGCTGGGAGAGGAGACCAGAAAACCTGGAGCAAACCCATGGGAACAGGATAACAACTCGCCAACTCTGGCACAGTGAACTCGTGAAACTGGTGACCTTGTTGCCTTAAGGTGACATTGCTACCCTGTCGCCCGTAGCAACACCTCAGGGCTTGATTTGTATGGCAGCTGCAGCTGCTGTAAGTGGTTTGGGAATCGGCGCATCACTGGAGGCTGATCTCTCCTGGGGGGGCGGGGCCTCAATCCAATACTGCGCAGCAGGGCTCCTATTGACTTCCTGAGGGATCGCCAAAATCACGCGACGCGGGGGGGCGGGGCTCAGCATTTCTGAACACGACGGGGGCAAGGTCAGCCTCTGCTTCGCTCGTTTTATTCTGGAAGGGGGTCGGGTTGTTCGAGGGCAGCTGGGGTCCGAAGCAATCTCGGCCTGCCTGGGTGGCAAGGGGCAGGGAGGTCGCCGTTTAATTCGCATCGATCGTCCGCGGCGGCCTCCTCGAAACAATCACGCCGCGGTAACCAATCTCCCGCAGCGCGGCACGTTAAGCAGAACCTGATTGATTTACCGCTGTCGGGAGCGTTTCGCCATGGGTGCTGCTATGAATTCTGGGTGCCTGAGAAGACACTGCCCTGCCTCGGTGTGTCGTTTAAATGATGGACCTGTGAGTTCACTGCACTGCACTGACATCGCTCCAAACTAATGTTTGAAGTAACGAGGTCTCTCCATTTCTCTGATTCTCAATCATCATTTGTTTTACTTCTGTTTTGTTCTCCTTTTCTGGCTTCTGTTCCTGGCTTCCTGATTGGTGGAGCGAAGTGACCCTGGTGAGGAGGGAAGGAAAGGAAGGAAGGATGTTAAAATCGGTGTTTGGAATGAGCCCTGTGTCCTCGCTTGCAGTCGTCCTCACTCTGCCCTTGCCCTGAGTCGCGGGATCTTGGCCATTTCACGGCTGACCAGCACGTCTCTTCTTCTCTCTTTTTTGAAGACGATGGGGGGATAATTGGCCGGTGTTTTCTGAAATTGGCTCCAATTAGGTTTCCCAGTGGAAAATCGCTGCTGGCCTGCGGCTGGAGACGGCCTGCTGGCGAGTGCCATGTAGAAAGTGAATGATTTAGATGGCCAATCGTCCAGTGTGTGTTTTTACTCCGTTACTGTACAGAATGCAGTGATGTGAATGTTAAGTATGAGGGGAGAGCTGCAGTGGCAGGTTCAGTTGGGATGAACCGCATTGATTGCCTAAGGGTTACTTAAGGTCACCGTTGATTTATGCGACAGTCGTTACTGTGGCAGTAGCGGGTGTTGCATCAACATTGACAGGCCAGCATTGAGTGTGTGTGTGTGTGTTTGTGTTTGCGCGCGCATGAATCATTCAGCCGAAAGAGAAGATCTTGATGGAAAAGTTGCGGAGTCGTCCGAATTTCTCGCGCTGTCTGGCTGCGGCTGTTAGAGGCCGATGGTTTTCCGTGTGACGCTCGCTTCGTCCGGCTCGCCGGAGTGGCGTTTTTATAAATGATTACGATCATAGCGGGGACCCTGGTCTCCTCGCTGAGATCTGTCTCTACGTCAGCACGCTCTGCTGAGGGATGTACGATGGGGTGAGATATATCATCGGAAACGCAGCAGAGGTTTTTAATGTGTGTTTGTGTGTGATAGTGCGGGGAGGGAGGCGAGGGGGAGGCGCTTTAGCCCTGCGCTCTCGTCGAACACACTCCTCCCAGCTTTGGAGCGAAGGGTTTGTTTTTTTGGCTGCGCTGCGCTAACTAATTGCGCAATAATTGCTGCTCAATTGCTGTGTTAATTGGTCAAATTAATCAGTTGTTTGGCTCCCCCTTCGTAGTGATGAATAGCTATCGGTCTGAGCCGGGAACTGTTTCACTCGTCCCACTGGAGAGAGGGAGTGAGATGGAGGGAGAGAGAGGAAGAGGGAGAGACTGACTGAGACACAGGGAGAGAGGGGTGAGACAGGGAGAGAGATGGGGAAAGAGACAAAGAAAAAGAGAGTGAGATGAGGGGGGAGAGAGAGAGAGAGAGAGAGGGAGAGCGAGAGAGAGAGGACCTGATGCCGGAGTAATCCCAGTGGCATTTCCCGGAAGTAATGAAGTCAGAGGGGTTCAGAGGTGTGCGTGTGTGTGTGTGTGTGTGTGCGTGCGTGCGTGCGTGCGTGTGTTTTTCAGCACGCATGATTGCCTGCATAGGTCTGTCCTGGCCTCTGTGTGTGTGTGTGTGTGTGTGTGTGTGTGCGTGCGTGTGTTTTTCAGCACGCATGATTGCCTGCATAGGTCTGTCCTGGCTGTGTGTGTGTGTGTGTGTGTGTGTGTGTGCGTGTGTGTGTGTGTGTGTGTGTGTGTGAGCTCGCTCATTTGTCTGTGAGGCAAAGCAGTGCGTTAATCACAGGTGTGTCCTGAGCTGATTACTGCCTAATTGTGCGGCATTGATAGTGTGTGTAAATCACTCTCTCTCTCTGTCTCTTTCTCTCACACACACACACACACACACACACACACAGATGCACATGTGCATACCCACAAACAGGATCACTTGCTCTGGTGCATATTTCACACCCGGCTGTGTATGAAAATGGATTCACAGTAACCCGTAATGCGTACTCTTTCAATGTTCATCATTCCAGTAGCATTTCCTGAAGCCTCTTTCGGGGGTGTTCACACTGCAGTGACTGAAGCAACCGGCTGGTACTCATTTCTGGTCAGAGTTGAGCGATTTGTGGCAATAGGAAGTAATAATGGTTGGCGGCTAAAAGTGGGCGGGGCCTGGAAGGTGGAAAAAGTTTTCAGTTTTACATCATGCGCATGACAAGTTATTTTGCTCAGGAAACTGCCGTGGGGAGTGAAGCTGCATGGGAGGCCGAGATACAATGTTCCCGTTGTGAAACAAGAACTTTTTTTTAATATTTGTACTTTTTCAACATGGTAGCTAATAAAGAAAAAACTGAGCATAAAGACATCAATCCTCCCCATACTGTACAAGATGTTTTAGGACACGCACGGGGAACACACACAGGGACGTGTTCCGGAAGAATGAGAATGGAGTTGGAAACTGTAGGGGTTTCTGATGATTTATATTTGTTCATTCACAACCTGCAGTGGCCTCTAAAATGGCCAACTTGACTTACTGTTAGTTACTGCGGAGAAAATGTTAAAAATTCATATAATTTAATACTAAATGCATTTCCGTATTATGTCGGAGGGAGAGGGGAGATATATTGTTTTAGGCTTGGTTCCCGTTCACGTTCCCATTCGCGTTGGCGTCAGCGTTCCCACTTTGTTTCCGGAGTGTAACTCCAAAACCGTTTGCATGATCTTTACGAAACTTTGCATACTTTCTACTCAGGTCCTGCAGTGGTGCCTTTTGGCCTGTGCCTGTCTGTCCGTCCTTCTGTCTGTCCGTCCAGTGGGTGAGGCAGGGAAGGGGGCTGGGGGGGAGATGTATGTTTTTACGAGTAAAAACACATTCTAGTCGTATCTGTTTCAGTGAAGTAGATGCGAACTTTGTTTCTCTACCGGGTACAGTTTAGGAACCGCTATGCGTAAACGTTACCTGGGCAACCAGTCATAATTAGTTTTGGGAATGCCCAGCCAGTGACATCGGCGAGCGATAGATCGCTCTTGAGTTAATGGGGCTGAGGAGCTCAGGCAGGTACAGCCTGATTAGTGCGGTTAGCATTGGCAGCCAGATGAGCAGCTAACAGGCTGGGAGAGGTCGGGGAGGAAAAAAAATGCTCTCCCGCTTTTCCAAACACAGCGCAGTACTGAGCGGCTAATCATTAGCCTTCGGCGTTTTCCCTGAAGAGTGCAAACAAGCCGTTCTTAAAAGCACCAAAATTCTCAACTGTCCTTCATTTCTGACTGCTTTGACCGAAAGTGCTTTAATTAATTGATTTTTGTCCTTGGTTTATTTTGCGCTTTGTTGTGGATGGGCAGCCATGTCTGGGCCCAGCTGCCTGTCTGTTGTTTTCTGAGTGTGTGGGTTGACAGAAGGATGCCATAGAATATGCTGAGAGTCAATGACATGCCCTGTCATTCAGGGGTTAAAATTATCATTGTCTTATGTATGCGGCGCTCGCTGCGTAAACTCATAAATATGTGCATTAATTTAATGGGAATGAGTGCCTAAAATATTCCTCAATCATCAGGGGAGTTGAGGTTTAGCATTAATATCATACCCTCTGGACCTTGACTTTTTTAAAAGGTGAACTGGTGTCATTTGAGCATGGTGTTTGGTGATGATATTGGGTGTGTGGCGCCTGGGAGAAATTAAATCCCCATTACGTGAAATAAACCTATTTGCCAGTGTTCATAGAAGCCTTTATGAACGAAAGCTCATGAATGCCCTGTGTAGCGCTGAAAAGACCGTCACTATCTGTGGTTTCAATGCTGTTTCTGTCCATGTGACGCTTCTATACAGAAATTGCAGAGAACCGAAGATAGGAAAGCTTGTGTAAATTTATGGCCCGACCTCACCCCCCACCACCACCCGTTCGTCGATCTTTAGCGAGATTCAGCATCCCCCCGCATATCCGCACTGTCTGCTTTCTTGAGTCCGCTCATTCAGTCAAAATCTTTTTCGCGAACTGAAACAGAGATCGGCCGACGTACAACTTAAGCAACGACTAATCTTTGGATCCTAATGAATGGCATTATGGTGCTTTTATAACCTTTTTGACCCTCCCCGGCTGTGGATTAGTTACTGCTGAAGGCTATTGATCAAACTCTGTCCGACCTGATATTGGTTTGGCTTCATTCCGCGATGTGTTCTGGGGAATGTTTGGACTCTGACACACCAGAGAGGCTATGTTTATTTATTTATTATTTTTTTGCCTGTTGTGGAAGGGCATTTGTACTCGGGGCTTGTTTTCCCGCCTTATTTGTGTGGGTGTGTTTTAAACTCGCCCTTTCGGTGAGGTGCGTTATAAATATTCCCTCTCCTCCTCCGTTTCGCCCTACGCTTTCCTGTTTTCTGTCCTCTTCGATTTTTCCTCCTCCTGCTCTCCTCTTTCCAGTGCGTCTGTCTTTCTCCATCTCCATTGGAGGAAATGGCTGGCTGAGATTTCCGAGGGGAGACCCCGTTAGAACGAGGCGTCTGGTGCCGCTGCTGTGCAGCTTTACAGTAATGGTATTTTTTAGGAATAAAACAAGTAACTTCTCTGTTGCGCATGTGTGAGACCATCTGAGGGCCAGTTTCTTCACTGCCAAATTCTCTGCCCAAAGAACAGTCAAGAAATATTCAGAAGCGTCTTTTGTTATTTCAACAAGATTTATGTTGCCATTTGAACTTAATTATTTCAGTCTACCAACTCGCTTTGGTAATGGCGACTTGCAGCATTCAGAAATTGACACAGTAATGGATTGTAATCTCAGCACTGACCCAGATACACCCTGCGGCCTACCAAACCTTCAGAGAGGAGAGCAGAAAGTGTGAAGATCTCTCTCCCCCCCCATCCCTCTTAGTGAGATTCAGTGCACACAGGTGGATGCTGGGATGGGGTGGGATGTGAACCAGCTGCAGGCAAGAGAGATGCCGCAGTAGACAGTGTTACTATCAGCAGCAGAGAGTGATGCAGCAGCAGACAGTGTTACTATCAGCAGCAGAGAGTGATGCAGCAGCAGGCAGTGTTACTATCAGCAGCAGAGAGTGATGCAGCAGCAGACAGTGTTACTATCAGCAGCAGAGAGTGATGCAGCAGCAGGCAGTGTTGCTATCAGCAGCAGAGAGTGATGCAGCAGCAGGCAGTGTTACTATCAGCAGCAGAGAGTGATGCAGCAGCAGGCAGTGTTACTATCAGCAGCAGAGAGTGATGCAGCAGCAGGCAGTGTTACTATCAGCAGCAGAGAGTGATGCAGCAGCAGACAGTGTTACTATCAGCAGCAGAGAGTGATGCAGCAGCAGGCAGTGTTACTATCAGCAGCAGAGAGTGATGCAGCAGCAGGCAGTGTTACTATCAGCAGCAGAGAGTGAGCAGTGAGCAGCAGCAGTGTTACTATGCAGCAGAGAGTGATGCAGCGCAGTGTTACTATCAGGCAGAGGTGTTACTATCAGCAGCAGAGAGTGATGCAGCAGCAGGCAGTGTTACTATCAGCAGCAGAGAGTGATGCAGCAGCAGGCAGTGTTACTATCAGCAGCAGCAGCAGGCAGTGTTACTATCAGCAGCATGCAGCAGTGATGCAGCAGCAAGCAGTGTTACTATCAGCAGCAGAGTGATGCAGCAGCAGGCAGTGTTACTATCAGCAGCAGATGCAGCAGCAGTGTTACTATCAGCAGCAGAGAGAGATGCAGCAGCAGGCAGTGTTACTATCAGCAGCAGAGAGTGATGCAGCAGCAGACAGTGTTACTATCAGCAGCAGAGAGTGATGCAGCAGCAGGCAGTGTTACTATCAGCAGCAGAGTGATGCAGCAGCAGGCAGTGTTACTATCAGCAGCAGAGAGTGATGCAGCAGCAGGCAGTGTTACTATCAGCAGCAGAGAGTGATGCAGCAGCAGGCAGTGTTACTATCAGCAGCAGTGATGCAGCAGCAGGCAGTGTTACTATCAGCAGCAGAGAGTGATGCAGCAGCAGGCAGTGTTACTATCAGCAGCAGAGAGTGATGCAGCAGCAGGCAGTGTTACTATCAGCAGCAGAGAGAGATGCAGCAGCAGGCAGTGTTACTATCAGCAGCAGTGAGAGTGATGCAGTTAGGCAGTGTCTATCAGCAGAGAGTGATGCAGCAGCAGACAGTGTTACTATGATGCAGCAGCACTATCAGCAGTGTTACTATCTATCAGCAAGAGAGTGATGCAGCAGCAGGCAGTGTTACTATCAGCAGCAGAGAGTGATGCAGCAGCAGGCAGTGTTACTATCAGCAGCAGAGAGTGATGCAGCAGCAGGCAGTGTTACTATCAGCAGCAGAGAGTGATGCAGCAGCAGGCAGTGTTACTATCAGCAGCAGAGAGTGATGCAGCAGCAGGCAGTGTTACTATCAGCAGCAGTGATGCAGCAGGCAGTGTTACTATCAGCAGCAGAGTGATGCAGCAGCAGGCAGTGTTACTATCAGCAGCAGAGAGTGGTGTTACTATCAGCAGCAGAGAGTGATGCAGCAAGCAGACAGTGTTACTATCAGCAGCAGCAGGCAGTGATGTTACTATCAGCAACGCAGAGCAGAGTGATGCAGCAGCAGCAGTGTTACTATCAGCAGCAGATGCAGCAGCGATGCAGCAGCAGAGAGCAGTGTTACTATCATGCAGCAGAGGCAGTGTTACTATGCAGCATGCAGGCAGTGTTACTATCAGCAGCAGAGAGTGAGCAGGCAGTGTTACTATCAGCAGCAAAGTGATGCAGCAGCAGGCAGTGTTACTATCAGCAGCAGAGTGATGCAGCAGCAGGCAGTGTTACTATCAGCAGCAGAGAGAGTGATGCAGCAGCAGGCAGTGTTACTATCAGCAGCAGCAGATGATGCAGCAGCAGCAGTGTTACTATCAGCAGCAGAGAGTGATGCAGCAGCAGGCAGTGTTACTATCAGCAGCAGAGAGTGATGCAGCAGCAGGCAGTGTTACTATCAGCAGCAGAGAGTGTGATGCAGCAGCAGGCAGTGTTACTATCAGCAGCAGAGAGTGATGCAGCAGCAGGCAGTGTTACTATCAGCAGCAGAGAGTGATGCAGCAGCAGGCAGTGTTACTATCAGCAGCAGAGAGTGATGCAGCAGCAGGCAGTGTTACTATCAGCAGCAGAGAGTGATGCAGCAGCAGGCAGTGTTACTATCAGCAGCAGAGTGATGCAGCAGCAGGCAGTGTTACTATCAGCAGCAGAGAGTGATGCAGCAGCAGGCAGTGTTTCAGCAGCTGATGCAGCAGCAGGCAGTGTTACTATCAGCAGCAGAGTGATGCAGCAGACAGTGTTACTATCAGCAGCAGAGAGTGATGCAGCAGCAGGCAGTGTTACTATCAGCAGCAGAGAGTGATGCAGCAGGCAGTGTTACTATCAGCAGCAGTGATGCAGCAGCATCAGCAGCAGAGAGTGATGCGGCAGCAGGCAGTGTTACTATCAGCAGCAGCAGTGATGCAGGCAGTGTTACTATCAGCAGCAGAGAGTGATGCAGCAGCAGGCAGTGTTACTATCAGCAGCAGCGAGAGTGATGCAGCAGCAGACAGTGTTACTATCAGCAGCAGAGAGTGATGCAGCAGCAGGCAGTGTTACTATCAGCAGCAGAGAGTGATGCAGCAGCAGGCAGTGTTACTATCAGCAGCAGAGAGAGATGTGTTAGTGTTACTATCAGCAGCAGAGTGATGCAGCAGCAGCAGCAGATGATTACTAGCAGCAGAGTGATGCAGCAGCAGACAGTGTTACTATCAGCAGCAGAGAGTGATGCAGCAGCAGGCAGTGTTACTATCAGCAGCAGAGAGTGATGCAGCAGCAGGCAGTGTGTTAGCTATCAGCAGCAGAGAGTGATGCAGCAGCAGGCAGTGTTACTATCAGCAGCAGAGAGTGATGCAGCAGCAGGCAGTGTTACTATCAGCAGCAGAGAGTGATGCAGCAGCAGGCAGTGTTACTATCAGCAGCAGAGAGTGATGCAGCAGCAGGCAGTGTTACTATCAGCAGCAGAGAGTGATGCAGGCAGTGTTACTATCAGCAGCAGAGAGATGATGCAGCAGCAGGCAGTGTTACTATCAGCAGCAGAGAGTGATGCAGCAGCAGGCAGTGTTACTATCAGCAGCAGAGTGATGCAGCAGCAGGCAGTGTTACTATCAGCAGCAGAGAGTGATGCAGCAGCAGGCAGTGTTACTATCAGCAGCAGAGAGTGATGCGGCAGCAGACAGTGTTACTATGCAGCAGAGAGTGATGCAGCAGCAGGCAGTGTTACTATCAGCAGCAGAGAGTGATGCAGCAGCAGGCAGTGTTGTTAGCTATCAGCAGCAGCAGACAGTGTTACTATGATGCAGCAGCAGGCAGTGTTACTATCAGCAGCAGAGAGTGATGCAGCAGGCAGTGTTACTATCAGCAGCAGAGAGTGATGCAGTGTTACTATCAGCAGCAGCAGAGAGTGTTACTATGATGCAGCAGCAGCAGGCAGTGTTACTATCAGCAGCAGAGTGATGCAGCAGCAGGCAGTGTTACTATCAGCAGCAGAGTGATGAGCAGCAGGCAGTGTTACTATCAGCAGCAGTGATGCAGGCAGTGTTACTATCAGCAGCAGATGCAGCAGCAGGCAGTGTTACTATCAGCAGCAGAGAGTGATGCAGACAGTGTTACTATCAGCAGCAGAGAGTGATGCAGCAGCAGGCAGTGTTACTATCAGCAGCAGAGAGTGATGCAGCAGCAGGCAGTGTTACTATCAGCAGCAGAGAGTGATGCAGCAGCAGGCAGTGTTACTATCAGCAGCAGAGAGTGATGCAGCAGCAGGCAGTGTTACTATCAGCAGCAGAGAGTGATGCAGCAGCAGGCAGTGTTACTATCAGCAGCAGAGAGGGATGCAGCAGGCAGTGTTACTATCAGCAGCATGATGCAGCAGCAGTGTTACTATCAGCAGCAGAGAGTGATGCAGCAGATGTGTTACTATCAGCAGCAGAGAGTGATGCAGCAGCAGGCAGTGTTACTATCAGCAGCAGAGAGTGATGCAGCAGCAGGCAGTGTTACTATCAGCAGCAGCAGCACAGTGTTATGCAGCAGAGTGAGGCGGTGTTACTATCAGCAGCAGAGAGTGATGCAGCAGCAGGCAGTGTTACTATCAGCAGCAGCAGCAGATGCAGCAGCAGGCAGTGTTACTATCAGCAGCAGAGAGTGATGCAGCAGCAGGCAGTGTTACTATCAGCAGCAGAGAGTGATGCAGCAGCAGGCAGTGTTACTATCAGCAGCAGAGAGTGATGCAGCAGCAGGCAGTGTTACTATCAGCAGCAGAGAGTGATGCAGCAGCAGGCAGTGTTACTATCAGCAGAGTTAGTGATGCAGCAGCAGGCAGTGTTACTATCAGCAGCAGAGTGATGCAGCAGCAGCAGTGTTACTATCAGCAGCAGCAGTGATGCAGCAGCAGGCAGTGTTGTATACTGATGCAGCAGCAGGCAGTGTTACTATCAGCAGCAGAGAGATGCAGCAGCAGGCAGTGTTACTATCAGCAGCAGAGAGTGATGCAGCAGTGTTACTATCAGCAGCAGAGAGTGATGCAGCAGCAGGCAGTGTTACTATCAGCAGCAGAGATGCAGGCAGACAGTGTTACTATCAGCAGCAGAGCAGCAGATGCAGCAGCAGGCAGTGTTACTATCAGCAGCAGACGGTGAGTGATGCAGCAGCAGGCAGTGTTACTATCAGCAGCAGAGAGTGATGCAGCAGCAGGCAGTGTTACTATCAGCAGCAGAGATGTGATGCAGCAGCAGGCAGTGTTACTATCAGCAGCAGATGCAGAGGCAGTGTTACTATCAGCAGCAGTGATGCAGCAGCAGACAGTGTTACTATCAGCAGCAGAGTGATGCAGCAGCAGGCAGTGTTACTATCAGCAGCAGATGCAGCAGCAGGCAGTGTTACTATCAGCAGCAGAGAGTGATGCAGCAGCGAACAGTGTTACTATCAGCAGCAGAGAGTGATGCAGCAGCAGGCAGTGTTACTATCAGCAGCAGAGTGATGCAGCAGCAGGCAGTGTTACTATCAGCAGCAGCAGGCAGTGTTACTATCAGCAGCAGAGAGTGAGGCAGTGATGCAGCAGCAGGCAGTGTTACTATCAGCAGCAGAGAGTGATGCAGCAGCAGGCAGTGTTACTATCAGCAGCAGAGAGTGATGCAGCAGCGAGCAGTGTTACTATCAGCAGCAGAGAGTGATGCAGCAGCAGGCAGTGTTACTATCAGCAGCAGAGAGTGATGCAGCTGCAGAGTGCAGCAGACAGTGTTACTATCAGCAGCAGAGAGTGATGCAGCAGCAGGCAGTGTTCAGCAGCTATCAGTGTTACTATCAGCAGCAAGAGTGATGCAGCAGCAGGCAGTGTTACTATCAGCAGCAGAGAGTGATGCAGCAGCAGGCAGTGTTACTATCAGCAGGCAGAGTGATGCAGCAGCTAGTGTTCTAGCAGCAGAGATGCAGCATGCAGGCAGTGCTATCAGCAGCAGTGATGCAGCAGCACAGTGTTACTATCAGCAGCAGCAGAGTGATGCAGCAGCAGGCAGTGTTACTATCAGCAGCAGAGAGTGATGCAGCAGCAGAGGCAGTGTTACTATCAGCAGCAGAGAGTGATGCAGCAGCAGCAGTGTTACTATCAGCAGCAGCAGAGAGTGATGCAGCAGCAGGCAGTGTTACTATCAGCAGCAGAGAGTGATGCAGCAGCAGGCAGTGTTACTATCAGCAGCAGAGAGTGATGCAGCAGCAGGCAGTGTTACTATCAGCAGCAGTGATGCAGCAGCAGGCAGTGATGCAGCAGCAGAGAGTGATGCAGCAGTGTTACTATCAGCAGCAGATGCAGTGATGCAGCAGCAGACAGTGTTACTATCAGCAGCAGAGAGTGATGCAGCAGCAGGCAGTGTTACTATCAGCAGCAGAGAGTGATGCAGCAGCAGACAGTGTTACTATCAGCAGCAGAGAGTGATGCAGCAGCAGGCAGTGTTACTATCAGCAGCAGAGTGTGATGCAGCAGCAGGCAGTGTTACTATCAGCAGCAGAGAGTGATGCAGCAGCAGACAGTGTTACTATCAGCAGCAGAGAGTGATGCAGCAGCAGGCAGTGTTACTATCAGCAGCAGAGAGTGATGCAGCACAGCAGCAGGCGAGGACAGTTTGCCTCAAAGGCACATCAGGGGAGCAGCTTACATAACTGCCTTCCTGCGGTGGGCAGTGGCAGATATGCATGAACATGGGAAGTGTTTATAGGCATGCGAACATGGCTGGAGTGCTGTTCCTAACTCGCTTTATACGCTGTGCCCTATTCGCTCTGAAAAGCAGGGGATTTTATGTCCACTTGACATGACATTGGTTGTCTTTTACAACCTGAAACCTGTTGACGTCAGTGATGGCACAACCGTTTTTACAGTGTGCATTTGGGAATGCGCTGTCATGGTGGTGCGTATGCCCTTCGCAGTCATTTTGTTCCTATCAGTGCCTTTGGTGTGCAGACTGGACTGAGGACTGAAATTAAGTGGGGATGATTATAAAAATGTCTTAACAATTCTCCAAATGTCCCTGAAATCACAAGACGGGAGGCAAAAATGCCCTCTGTTGCTCGGAACATCTTTTTTTTTATTGTTCCTCAATTATCCCCAAGGCAGCGTGTTTGCCTCAGAAAATATCATCTGAAGTCACGGCAGAAAGGTTTTAAAAAGAGCTGCCGGCCTCACAGCTACTGTCGACGTTCTCCTCTTCCTTATTTTTGCCTCAGTGCTTTGTACAAAAAAAAAAATTAATAAATGAATGAAACAAGCTGATGTTATTTTCTTAACTGCCCCTGCATTTTTTTTAATTACCCCTGGATTTCAGGTGGTGGCTGCAAAGATTGTACCCTCTTCGCAAATAACTTCTATACCCTAAGGACCCCTCATGCTGCATGCATGGTCTCCCCGCGGCCCCACCCGGCCCCCAATGTCCTGAAAACACTCCCTCTCTCACCAGATGGTTGATCACAGTGGCTGCCGAAGAACCAGTGCCGTACCCAGAAAATGTATCAGACAGCCCCATGCAATCCAGAATGTCACATGGTTCATGCCTTAATCTGCTGTGTAGCATAAACCTACTGCAAACCAACTGACTGCTTTTATTCTGCTTGAGTCTCTCTCTGTCCTCCCAATGATCCAGGACAAATAAATGCGAAAAAGAAAATTCACAATTTCCCCAGTGCAGGCATTTGTATTTTTACCCTGCCTGAAATTGGAGGGGTATAGTTTTTGGTGACATTTGAGACTTGGCGAAATCGCCAAGCACGTTACTTTGTTTTGTTTGTGTGTTTATTCTGTCCACAAGAAAAAGGCCACCATTTTGGTCCAGTTAAGACGAAAAAAAAATACATGCCCCGAGAACCCTGAACCACAGGCCGCATCTGATATTGGACAGAATCGGTCTTTGGGATCACGATGAAAAAAAATCCCCATAATTTAATAATGGTTGAATTTTTAAAAATGTGTATCTTAGTCAAAACTGGTCTCATTGATTTATAATTTGACTGACACATGTACAGTTGTATGCTCTATGACCTCACCATATATTACCGGCTTCTGCTGCAGACTGAGGACTTGGCGACCTCCTGCATTTATAATGGGAATCTCCATCTACAAGACAGTGCTGCCGTCTATCCATTTGACCCCGGTATGAGGAATGGTAAACTGAGGTTACTGAAGAATAAATAGGCAACAAATCTTGTAATTTCGCCTTGTTGTCGCTCCCTGAGAAGTTTCATTTGTTTATTTGTCTGTTCATCTGCGTGTCTGTCAGAAGTTTAGCGCAAAATGGATTCAATTAAATTGCACAGAATTTTCTGGAAAGGGATGCAATGATCCAAGAATCACCTGATCAAATTTTGGATTGGATTAAATTTTTGGAAATTTTGGGTTGAAGTCAAGGTCACGGAAAACCGAAAATTGTTTAAAACATCTGCCTTGGGTGTGGTATTGTGCTTGGCACCACTTTTTTTGTCCTGAGATGAGCTCATAAGTGATAGGAAGAGGACTGTGTGCAACTTGTGGTCATCAGTGGACATCGAAGCTCCGCCCAGTGATGAGACGGGCAGATAACGGACCTCGTTGGAATGGGAGGGGGAGGCCATTGTAATTTCTCCATCTTCAAACTTTTACAAATCATTTCTTTACTCGAGAAGAATTCCCCAGTCTAATGAAATTTAAAAATGGTTCTTTCAGACTAAGTCACCAAATGGATTGGGAGGCCATCTGATTACAACTTGATTCTCATCCTCAGTACCCAGAATGCTCTTGGCCGGTCGCTCCGTCCCCAATCCCTGTTAGTATCTGCCTCACAGCACACTTGTAAAATGGGCATATTCACTCGGTGCACTGAGCACAAACATGTTAATACGATGGATTATACTTTCATCAGCAGTATGACTTGTAATCGCAGTTTCATGCCCCTATCTTGGGGTTGTGTAGTGCGAGAAGGTGTATCTTTTTGAGGTGTAATTTGTGATGTCACTCTAGCAGCCTCAAATTTGCTCAACGAACACTCCCAGATTAACAAGGGTATGTACGGCTCAGAGGTGCTCGTAAATTTACTGTAACACGCTTTGGACCAGTCCTGTGGACACAAATTAAGCCTGCTCGTTGGCTATACTCAATTTTAAATGGGGATTCTTCATAGAAAAGTTCATGTAGTTTAGTTCTGAGCTTCCCCCGCATCGCTTGGTCCCTGCTGTAAATAATAGCACAGTTCAGTACCGTAATGCCAAATAACAAGATATTTGATTTTCAATTTACACTGCAGATAGCCTTTAAGATGTCTGGGAGAGAGTTTGGCTTGTGAATAAAAAAACTTTTCTCCCCCAGCTTAAGGCAAAAGCAATAAAGCAATTGGACAGAGATGAAGGAAGTGGGCGTGTAAGAGGAGCGCTCTCTCCCGGAATGGGATTGCGCTGGCCTGTCTGTTATAAACCCATATATCTCTATCAGCACTGGGGGCCGAGCCAAAGCAATATCACTGCACCCTTCAGGGGAACTGGGGCTCCAACCCACACAGCTTAACCCTATTCATTTATCCCCCCTCTTCTGCACAGTTTCAGCTCTTTCTGAAAAATATTCTGTGCTGCAAATACCTATATCACAAGGGACATTTGATTTAAATATACATTTTCTATGACAAATTATCAGTTTTATAAAAATATTTAAAAATTAAGGTGCATATTCTCTTCTATGCTGCGCGTCAGCAGGATAATACATTTCTACTCATTCAAATTGCGGTTACTAGTGCACATGTTGTGGATGTTGTCTTTACCCTTAGAGCGCTAAATGCAGCTATTGTTGCTCAGTGATGCAAGACATCAAAATCAAAGCTGTTGAAAACCTTTCATGTGAGGACTTGTTTAAAAGAGCTCGGGGGGGGTTCAACAGCATGAGATAATTAAATTTATATATTTTTTTAAATTAATCCTGCTCTCTAAGGGTTAAAGAAATGTTCAAAGATCTTTTATTCGCTTATGGTGCGGATGGTATCAGAGTCTCTGCGCTGGCTGCCGATTCTTTTGCCAGCTACTCGAACTGTTGTCACTCGATGGACCAGCAAAGGAGAAAAGTGTGCCTAAGTGGGATGTCCACGCATGATCTTTGTGATTTATGATTGTTGGGGATGCTAGTGTCCTGACCTTTTAGGGGCTTGGTATTACAGAGTGGAGAGGAAAGGTTTCTGTAATGACAGCAGAAGGCTGGGTGCTATACTGACCAGACAACATGGACTCTTGCTGGCTCCTGTCTGCGGTTGAGCACAAGCACTTAATATGAGAGGCTTAACCTTCAAGGTAAATTTAGTGGCTAAAGAAACAAATCATTTGGGTTGATATGCGGTTATGCAGTACATAATGACTAACGTTGGGGGTTACGTCATGCAGTTGCCATGATCTCCATTTAAATCAGTGGTCACTTGAATTTTAAGTGCAAATTCATCGTATTTTCTCAAAACAAAACTAATCTAGTATACGTTTGCGCAAACAGTTCATGAACAGTATCCTGCCAATTAAATGCCCCAAATGTGGCGCTTTTTCTTAAAAATTAGCCTTTTATTGGGGTCCGAGCGGAGATTTCCGAAAATAAAATGAAGATTGTCCCAAATTTGCCAATTAGTGGATGTTGCGTGACCGGAGGAGTTCCACACGTGGAAGTAAAGCTGAAAACAAGTTGTTGTCATAGAATATTATTACCATAAATCGATGAA
Source organism: Gymnothorax javanicus (assembly GCA_029692085.1). Lineage (NCBI taxonomy): Eukaryota > Metazoa > Chordata > Actinopteri > Anguilliformes > Muraenidae > Gymnothorax > Gymnothorax javanicus. Next base: position 85,166,051 of record CM056194.1, read on the forward strand.
AACAAATATTTTTCATATCAGAAGGGGGAAAGGAACATCGTGACAATCAGCCTGTAGGCCTGGTGCACCGAAACTACTGACTGAGAGTTTTATTGGGCCACGAAGAGGAAAGGTGTCTGAAAATCGGTAGCTGCTGTTCATGATGAAAACACAAGACCTTCAGAGTCTTTTCGCTCTGATTCCGCAGTGCCGCTTGACAAATAACTCTGCCCATGCCTGTCAAATGAGGTCTGTTTGCACAGCTTGGCTGCTTTTCCTGAAATCACAGATGCTGACTTACATGGTTGGAACCTCTGACAGTGAATGGACGGACTATGTCAGTTGCTAGTAGTTTGCAACTATGCTTTTGGGACACTCACCCCTGGCTGGCTAGCATGCATAAGCTTTCCGCTATTAAAGTATTAAGTTATCACGGGTAACAGTTTTCGCTGAAACTTGATTTTATTAATTTAGTGGCAAAAAGCGTCAGCATGCTAGCTAGGGAATTATCCATCCCGTTGACTTGAACAGACTTGAAGCTTACGCTTTTTTCATTCTCCACTTGCAGCTCCTGCTCTCATTCCGGCTTAGCTATCATGGCCGAAGTTTCGATTTTACTCAAGGTCTCGTGATTGAGGATGGATTTAGTTTCGCTTTGAGTCATTTTTTGCATAAAATAGTTTCTACACTCATTTTAGGATGAGCTTATTAAGCAGCACCCTGGGCTTATTGACCCGCTTTTCTGAGTGCAGAACAGATGGGGAAAATTCGGGACCAAAGCAGTTTGGGCTCAGTTCATTGACCGATGGCTTATTAAGCAGCGATTTCAGTAATTACTAACCAGCAGTAATATCCAGACTTTTCCTGGGACTTGGGATCTGAGTGATAAAAGCAGTCATTAGTGAAGTGTTGAGCGCAGATCACCGATCCTGATCCAGTTTTGTCTCCGGTTGAGTTCCCCTGTCAAATCATGTTTCCAAGAACAACACAATGCAATGACATCCCTAAATATTGTGGAGAGTGAGTGTACATTTTACTCTGAGTTTGAAGGCAGAGCAGATCCTTTAAACATGGGGTAATTGTATGATCACTGCCGAGCAGAAGAGCTCACTATTGCAAAAGGACAAATCGCAGGAGATGGCAAGAGTACCAAAATTCATCGCCTTATGCGGCGTCATCTGTGATGACTTTCTCAAGCACGAGCTGATTCATCAATGCCCCTTACGTTATTTCTTCCATGCTCTTTACAAGGGCCGGTAGGCCACGAGTCTAAGTTTCGGCTCCGTTCTCGTTTTTTTTTTTTCCGGGGTTGCGATTGTCCTGCTCATGCGCGCGCGGTTTCGCGATTGGCCCAGGCCTAGACCCGGCCCGAGTGCAGGCTCTGAGGAGCCTCTTGTCTTAAATCAGCAATAGCATTACAAAACTTTCTCAAAGGGGGAACACGATTTGATTAGGAAGCAGAATCGGACACAACACCGGGCTCCGTGAAATCCACTCCTTCCTCTTCACAAAATCCACCCTTGCCTTTCAAATTTTTTGTTTTTTTTTTTTTGAAATTTATGGACCATTATGCCTCTGCTTGCATCGGCCTTATTGTTGCAGGTATAAACAAGGCAGATATTTGGCATTTTCCCAAGGGATTGATCCACAATTACGAATCACGGAGTCCAATGCCATTGACAATGTGTTCTCTGCAGCTGGCTAGGTTCCTCCTGCTACGTCAACGCCAAAGATGGCGGAAGATAAATTCTTTCCTTTGCAGTGATTAAAATGCGAATAAATTTGTAACGGCTGATTAGAATTTGAAATGACCAGTGCACAAAGGGTGTATTTATATTCAAGATTCCGTGGTCCAAATCTTATTTTTGGATGAACAAGCACTTTAAAAACAGGAAGTTGATGTTTAGTTTTCTTCTTTCCCCACGAGAGAATTGTGCTTGTATTTCTCTTTATCTGATTATCCTTCAGTGGACTGATTTGTTGAGATTCAGTGCTGTTTGAACAGTGGAGAAGTGTTTTATGAAGGAAACTGGCTCTTAATGTGTACAGTACGGCAGCTCCTAAAAACTGAACTTCTGTTCGCTGAAATGCTTCAGCTTGGACCTGACGAACTCAGCGAGGTTAGGGCACTATAACCTGGTACAGTATTTTACTTGGTCTATAGTATCTTTCTGAGTGCGTCCTGCGCGTCTCTGTGTAATGTAGCCGGCTGCAGACCAGGGTTTGGTCTATGATTTATCACTTTAGTGGAAGCTCATTTTTGACTCTGTATCAGGTTTATATCCTTTTTTTTTTTGTCCTCCTGACGAGGGACCAAAAACTGTTTATTCTTCTCTTTCTTCTTCTTGGTGTGGACTTTAACTTTGAAGCCGTACTCCTTTCTTATCACTTGACATATCATCATGAAACTTGACAAGTGTATTCCAGATGTCACTGCACGGGGATTGAATGAGCCCGATTTGGCTGTAAGGACACGGGGGGCCCCCCGTACGGCCTGAACAAGAACCAACCTATCACTCGCCATCATCCTGAGGACATAGTTCATTTGAACTTGTTTTTTGGGTCTCTGAAAAACTGTTTGTCGGAGATCGGGGAAGACGAGTTGTTTACTGGTTTTTCACGCTTCTTTCCGCTCGTAATCTCTCGTTCCCGCCGTGTGTTGCAAAGCAGCGCTTCCTGTCTTGCCGTGTGTTGGGACACGTCGCTTGCTTTCCCGATGGATTCTGGGCCCTCGCCATGACAACCTGCTGCGTGCGGCGTTTCTGAGGAGCCCCCCGGAGAGCGGCGGTAATGAGGCGGGACGGAGTCGGTGAAACGAAAAAAAAAAGGTGTCATCAGCTACGGGAGGGGGGGGATTTCCTCCGCGATTTACGACCCGGCGAATAAACCGACCTGAACTGTGGGGGTGTGGCGTATTGGGAGAGAGGGCACAGATTCCGTCATCCTGGAGAAGAGGAGGCGTCAGAGAAATTACCGGAATCGGGCAGCAGCGCTCACTGGGGTCCGAGACGTTTGTCAGCTCGCGGACAATGGCGCAAGTTTTATGGTCTCGAGTTTTGTCTATCTCGATTTTTTTTTTGTTTTTTTGTTTGTGTTCCAGAAAGAGAGCGCGAGCAAGATAAGGCTGGCCTTGGAGCTGGTCGAGATGAAATAAATAAGCTGGGGGAACCGGGGGGTGGGGTGCGGGGGGGGTGTGTGTGTGACAGATCTCTCCCTGAGGATCACTGGAGCCCGGCTGCCACTCCTCCAGTCCCATTAAATTCGTAACTGAGTGGGACACAGTCCACGCCCCCATCCCCACTCCCAGCTGCTGGTCCCCTGTGCCTGCGTACAGTTCAGCTTCACCCCCCCGAGGGCTTTGGGGTTAGCTGGGCTGTTAGCGGTTAGCACATTAGCGGTGAGGTCAGCGGTTTTGGCTGGAGTTTGAATAGAGGGTATTCCCATGTATTGCTTCCCACAAATGCAGCGTCATCTGGCTAATGACAAGGAGGGGTGCCTGTAGGAAGGATGGAAGCTTCGCTGAGCAGTCCGGGTGTGTGTGTGTGGGGTGATCGGAGTGTGTAGGTGACGGTAAGCTTGAATTTTTGTGTGAGTCTGTTTGTATCGTGGTATGGGACTGTTTGTATGTGCGTGCTTCTGTTTATGCAAGTGTGTGTTTGCGTGAGTGTGTGTATTGGAGTGTGAACTGTAGATCGCACTCAAAAACTTATGAAGAGGTCAATTAGGTATGGCTGCGAGCCTCCGATTGGGGAACCATTTTGGCTCTCTGTTTCTCTCAGACTCCCATTAGGGCTACAAAGTGTTAACATGCTCCATTTTGGCTCTTCAATTTCATAGCATTGCCTAGTTGGTGAGTTGTCTATATGTGTGCGCAGGTGCAGTTTGTGGTATTCTTTTAAATTAAACGGCAGAGTGTTGCGCAGGATCTGTGGCGGGACAAGGGGCTGCGGTGCAGCGAACGCATCACCCCCCGCTTCTGCCTCTGCACGCTGTTGTCACGGAGATGTGTATTGCGAAACAGCGGGACGTAGCCTCATAGATCGTGTAGAAAGAGGTCTGTTACTGAGCCCTGCGCTCTCTGGGAAATTATCTTGCGTGCTGTTAGCTGGAGATTGGGCAGGTGTGCGCATTTTGTGTATGTGTGTGTTGGCATGCAGACGCGCGGGTGTGCTTGTGTGTGTTTGTGCGTGCATGTGTCTGTGTGTATGTGCGCGCGCAGGCGTGTGTGTGTGTGTGAGTAAGAATATGAAGAGACAGGAGTTCGATGTACTAATTCAGCTAATGCGTTCGCTGCTTCACTGGTTAAGAGAACGTGTACGTGGTTTTTGAGCTCCGGACGTCACGTGACTCCCTTTGTTTACGCTTGTTTGTTTGCCATTTTGGCAGGGAAAGCCGGGGCGAAAATTAATGGCGCCAGCGCCGATGTGAAGCCATCAGAGTTTACTGCACACTTTACACCCAAAGAAATTGAGCTATATCATTCAAAACTTAATAGGTGAAACATTATTGACCCTTGTAATGCCCCAGGTGTGCTTTTAACAAATATTGAGTCAGCTGGATCGGACAATGTTCCAGCCCTGAAGTATTCAGACATCGACAATCACCTGATCAACTTTCCCCTCGTCCAACTCCGGAGTGTGTCACAAAGCCTACGAGAGCCTGGAGGGATACAAATGGGCGCAGTCTGGCTTCGTGATGAATAGGGCCTGTGTCGATAGAAAGCGTTTTTGCGCTGGCAGCATCAGTTTTTAATGCAAATGTTCTGAAGTTCAGCACCGACAGCACTCAACGTCCTTGGAGCTCAAAACGCCCTCAGCACACACCTTTTTCCATCTGCGCTCACGGCCCTCTTGGCTGCAAATAGATCAACTTTTGGAACACCGCTGGGCTCATCCAGAGCTCATCAATGTCAGTTCTCTCTCACCGACAAATCAAGATCGAGAATTGGGAGGGACTAACAATATTAACAGCAATGTCAGAGGAGAGACCTTTGCTACCGCCACAGTCGTGTCTCTAATCAGTTAGCTAGGTACAGTTTAGGCTTGCTCACCATTTTCCATTTAGGGACACTAGGTTTGCTGAGAAGTTAGTCTGTCAGTATCAATGCTTACTATCACTGAAGAGTCCAACAGCTGTGGCTTGGCACTCTTAATTGCTTAGGTCCCCATTTATTTTAATCTGGGTAGCTACGTTTTCCTGAGCACAACTACATTTGCAGCTTGGCTATATAGTTCAAACCATAGGTTGTATTCGGTTCCAGTTTCGCTTTTGGGATATAAACATTCATTAGCTCAGTTGCTAAGAATATTCGCAATTTCTTTTCATTGTATCAGCAAATCTTGACAGTTGTAACGATGCATAGCGGAAGTGCTACGAAGGCAGTTTTTATAGCACAGAAACGATAAGCACCTGAGAGTAGCGCTCTGAATATGATGTCATGGGTGCTTCCAGCTCTACGAGTGCTATTGTGGAAACAGCCCTTAAAGGTGCACTATGCAAGTTTGTTTATTTCCTGCGCGATTATATTTTTGTTTCAATTCGCCGACATTTCCACAATCCCCTAGCTGCCTGCCCCTAAATTCACTGTAAAAAAAAAAAAAAAAAAACCCGGGCTCTGGAGACCGCACAGGCATCACAAACTGCAAATAAATACAAGGGGCACAGGCTGTGCCCCATAACATAACAAACCGTTCCGGCCAATCACCGACAAGAGTTGACAGTTACGGAAGCATGAGAAGAAGGGAACTATGGGAGGGAGGGGCATGCTATCTCTGTTTTGTTTGAGTTTGAATGTCAACAGAAGTGATGTCAACAAACTTGCATAGTGCACCTTTAAGCGTCTCTTCATCTCAGTTACGTTAGCATTAGCAATAGGGCCGAATAATGTAACTAGCTATTCGCGATGGTTAACGTGTATGTTAACTAGCTTGTGTCACCATGTTATCACAGTTTGAATGAATATCTAAAGGCATTACCTCATACATAAAATTATTCACTTTTCCTGAATACAGTCGGCAAAGTTAGCAGCTTGACGTTTGCCTGTCAGTGTTTCTAACCGCACACTTTCCTGCAAATATGGCTGTTTTTGATTGCATGACGTCTGCTGCCGGAGCTCTATAGCTATTTGGTGATATACTTTAAAGGCTTAGGATTATACTGGCAAGATAAAATATTTCATCATTAATTCAACTCTCTCCCCTATGAGTCTCATACAAGTTCTCTGAGTTTGATTAAGACTGGAAATTTTACAGTTACAATTAATAAGGAATAGATAATGTTGGAACTTTTATAATGCTAAAATAATATAACCAGAACCACTGTCAGTGTATTTAACAATTTACTTTTTTGCTTGCAACTGCAGTCATGTTCAAGCATGAACCTCGACGTCCACTGAGCAGTGAACAAATCAGTTCTCCTCCAAAACATCTGGTGGCACCAGCCTGCTTTTTAAAAAGATTTTGCATGGAACTAATTACTCCATGAAGACCAATGTTTTTTTTTTCTTTCCTCAGATGTTTTCAAGTCAGTTTTCATTGCCATTAACCTCTACCCATTTGGGTGCCCGGCGCCAATGCTCTGGTGCCAAAAAACATGGCGCCCTTCCCGAACTGGCGTCTTGCGACCTTTAGCAGCCCCCATAGAAATCAAATGAACCGGAGAAGAGAAGAGGTCACCGGATTGTAACATTTCTCAGTGCCAATTCCACCTTGCCCTGTGGAGGGCTGCCGCATTCCACATTCATTCTGAGACCACAGAGCTTTATCCGAATGGGCCACCGAACAATCCCAACCCCCCGGGACAATTAAAATTGCGTGTGTTTATCACCGTGATTAAAACTGCAATGCGGGCATAAGTTCCCCCACAAAATCTGCATTTTTCCCCCCTCCATTCCCTCTTCTTCCTCTTGCAGTTTTCCCCGCTCGACTTCGGGTCGCCTGCAATACTGTAGCTGTACTCAGACTGAGTTGTTCTTTGCTAGCTTGCATTTTTTGGTAGCTCCTGAAGCAAGGAATCAATTACGTTCCTTACAGCCACCATTCCACATACGCGGGATAATTAATTACGTGGGGCACCATTAAATGGGGCTCTGACTCACTCCTAAGTTTTTTTTTTTTTTTTTTTTTTGGGGGGGGGGGGAGGAGGCGATTGAGAGATCTCAAGTAGCTCGAGTGAAAAGTTAATTACCATTCAAACGAAAAGCTTTTAAGATGTTAGCGATTCAGAATTCAGCTCTGGAGGAGTTTATCAGGTATTGAAGGGGGGGAAGAGGAGGTGTACAAATTGTTTTTTTTTTTTTTTTTTTTTTTTGTTAACCGCAGTTTTTGTCCTGGCCTTATCACCTCGCTTTAATCACTTAAAAAAAGTCAATGGAATGCTAACTGGAGGGGTATTCAGAGCCATTAGCTGGCCTGATTATCATGGCTGTATGCACAAAGGCAGTCCGCCCATTACGGAGCCGTGCGCCGTCGCGCATCTCCACTTTAAAAAGGTCATTACATTACATTCGCTTGGCAGACGCTTTTATCCAAGGCGACTTCCAATGAGTGCACGCAGGCGGTCATTGCAGCAGCTACAAAACATGGGTCAGCTGAGGTACAATTCACAAGCGTGTGTCATTTAATTCATGGCCATGAAAAACATTGACTTGGTGGTAAATGCAGGCCAAGGTGCATAGCGATTATGGTAAATATCCGAACCGAAAACGACCGATACAAAGAACCACTGAAGAATAGATAAACGGCAACAGGAGTGCAATACAATGACAATGAGATGTGAAGGCTCATGATGCAGTTGAAGGGGGTTGGGGGGAGGGGGTTCTTGACAAATGTGATACAAGAGTTAATATGGATTCTGTTTGAAGTGACATATCATTGAAAGTAATTTCAACATCTATCACCTGCCTGGAATTGTTTACAGTAAAGTATTAACTGCGTAATAAAACAATGATTTTTCTACAGTACTGTAGCCTTTTAGGGTGAGGTGAGTTTACAGCTGGTTTTACTCTTCATTCATAGTGTACAAAAAAAGGTTAAGAACTTTCTGGACCGTTAGTCAATCCCTAAATCATAATGTCAATCATGCATGCTGCCCTGCTATACTGTGACAAAGAGGCCTTGCGTTACAGAGCTATTAAACTCCGCCTTTTAGAACAAGACAAGATATAGATTATGAATTTGTCAGGCTACCACAGAAACTTTAAGGCTACGTTAAAATGATTCAGCAATTGGGAGTGCTGTAGGTCTTTCCTTACACAAATGCAGCCTCCAGTCGTCATACGTCATGACACAAGCCAGGCCCTTTTCTGAGCATCACTGAATTATGTGCTCCCTGACTGTGATGAAGACTCTGGATTAGAAATGATCTGTGGCCTATAGTCAAACTGCTAAGGAGTTAGACTGAAACTTGAATGTTTGGCATATCGAACCCCAATGTAGCCACTATAGGATCACTGCAGGAGTTAGTTTTATTCTTTTTTTTTTTTCGAAATAAGCATTAGCTTAATAACCCATTTAGTCTGCCGTTGTATCGAGTGAGGGCTGTGCAATGTATCTGAGACATTCCCTTGTGAGAGAACAACTGGGTACATAAAACAGAAATTTTCGCCCTTTGCAATGTTTTCACAGTGCCAACCAGACAAAGGATAGTTTACCTTTTGCCACTTGTCCCAAAATACGGTGAAAAATTTGGCCTGAGCATATTCCGTAAGCTCATTCTGATGTCATTTTAGCTGGCTCGCTAGCTTTTGAAGCAGAGCGACCGGTAACCATTTTTCCTGACCAGGCAAGCTACTAGCTGCAGGGTTAATGCGCAACATACTCTGCCTTAATTTTCCAACCAACAGGAAATGATAAGGAATCTGTTAATTATGTTTAAGGGAAACAGACTTCTGAGATCAAAATACTGCAGCAAATTAACAATAATTAAAAAAAAAGAGCAAAATTTTCTGAACTTTTTGTGTGCTCCATAATGCCAACCACTGCTTACCCAAGGCTTTATGAGCCCCTAAATCTAACGTTACTCTGGAGGATGGGCCTCTGCATAATATGAAACGGTGAGGATGGATAATGAAGAAGCGTTTGTCTCTATAATCCTCCTGTGGGATGCCAGTTTGGCGTAGCAGGAAACCTGCAAATTTAGTAATCAGTCCCATAAAATTAATAATATAACCAAAAATGTTGAAATTCAATTATTACTTAAAATAACCAGTATTAATGATTGAGTAAAACATAATTAAATCCAAGTTTTTATTGATTATCTGAAGTATTTTGGAAGTTCTAATAAGGCTCTGAATCTCACGTTTATGCAGCACCAAAACAGACACGAGGTTTAATAAAACTATTTATTAAACAGACACACAACACACAGGGCCTGATTTGACAAGGGAGGATGATACGAACTACCAGAAGGCAGTGGTTGGTTATGCTTGCGTGCATGTGTGTGCATCTGCGTGTGTTGGATGCTCGTGCGTGCTTGTGGATATGTTTTTTTCTTCCCTGGACAAAGATAGAGATGGAAGATGGTATGCTAGGCCAAGAGTATATTAAGAATTGCATAAGTAGGCCTACGCGTTGCTGGATAACTCAGTTTAGCTTCAACCAATACACTGAAGAGAAGCTAGCTTTTTGTATCACTAATTTGACTGTCCATCCACTACCATCTATACCAGTGGTCTTCAACGTTGTTCCTGCGGACCGACTGTGTATGCTGGCTTTTGTTCCAACCACAGTTGCAATCGCAGGATTTTAACAAGCTGTTCATTTGTCTTAATTCAGTGTATTTAACGTTTAGAGCAATTACTTGCCCTCTTAACTCAAGAGATAACAGAAAGAGCTATGTTTTCCATCAAGAATTTAAAAAATGCCATACCCGCATTGTGATGCATTGGAAATAACAGCATAAAATGAGAGAAAACAATGTAACCAATCAAATTAAAGATGTAGTTGGCTCCTAACTGGTGAAAACTAATTGGCACATCATGACAAATCTATTCGACATGCAAATGGTAAAGAGTCAAACCAGTTTTGTGTTATGTTGGTCTAATTAAGTTCACCTGAAGTTTTTTGAAAGAACTTGAAACAGTTAAGTCCAGCAGCCTAATTTGGGGTTTAATGATTTCCTCAGTGTCCAATTTGATCTGTTTGAAATGTTAAAATGCTTGAAATTTCTTGCAGTATAGAAATAAAACCACTATCTTCAAGGGTATTTTATTCTTCATAGCATGTATGGATGTTTCTGTGTAACATTTGGCCAAAGACGGCAAGTAACAAGGCTAAACATGAAAAACAACTAATTAAGACATTAACAGCTTGTTAAAATCCTGCGATTACAATTGTGGTTGGAACAAAAACCAGCATGCACAGTGGGTCCCCAGGAACGACGTTGAAGACCACTGATATATACTACTACAATATTAGTAGTTTTAGAGTGTTGTTAAGTGTGAGACAGAAAGATTATACGTGCAGGTGTATCCTATCTGTGAATGGCTGACTACTGCATTAAAAACAAGAGAAACAGACAACTGCAATATCCCCGACTGCAAGACGACTGCCTGGAAATTTTAGCCAGTTTTACTGAAGTACATAAAGCCTAGGTCGTCTCTGTCAGTCCATTAAACAACGTTGTCCTGGCATGGTTATCCTGCGAGGAAATACAGCGGTGATTCGCAGATCCAAGGTCCTCTGTCCATGCGGGATAGCAATGCCACTCTGCTGTATCCGCCGCCAGAAGTAATGTCCTTTTCTGTTTGGAAAAACTATTTAATGTTCTGTTTTGCGATCAACTAGCAACCGCGCCAGGCATAAGCTAGTTAAATTATAGACGTGCAATCTTGAATTTTAACAGAGTTATGGACATGCTGAAGGTAGGCTGCATGGAACTGTACAGCGTGTGCAAATTCCACACACAAGTGCTGTCCTTACACTTACTGCCTCTCGGCCGAGGAAAGAGCGAAGATTGAGGGGAGTATGAACACTCTCCTTTTATTATATCCCTAAAAAACGAGTTTCGGGGCTATCATGGTTTTGCCCCACCCGCCGCCGCTGCGTCCGCAGATTTTAGCCATAAGCGAGATAACTCACAAAATACTTTACATTGGCTTCTCATTTTTAGCATATGGGTAGATATGGTAGAAAGGATGAACTGATTAGATTTTGGGCAAGTATGCACTCCTAGGTTTGCCACCAGGTGGCGCAATATATTGAAAAAATCCAGTTTTTTAACCATATCTATGGGACAGTTACTTACACAGACCTCAGATTTGCCTCATATTGTAAGTCTAGAAAAGGGGAATCTAATAAAGGGGGCTTCGAGGATTGGGGAATTTCGGGGATATACCCCTTGCTGTCGGCCGCCGACAGCGTTGGCCTAGTTTTACACAGGCGAAGATATTTATTTGACAATGCTCAAGACCGATTTTCAGCAAATTTTGGACGTCCAAAATGGCTGCTGGTGGCCATTTTCTCCGAACTTTGGGGATTGGGGATATACACGACTGGGTCACGGTGGCGACCAAGTTATCTAGTTATAACCTGATGGGGGGCGCGGGGCATCTTCACACCTTTGCTCCATGACGACGAGTAAGTGCACTGTTAAGGTGGGTGATGTCATCACATGCGCTGCACGATCTTAGTGACTGTTGTGCCCAGACTGTGTCAACTGACCGCTGGTACCTACAGTTACCTAAACCTGTTCTGTCGGTAAGGTAGTCTAAATTTCATTTTGGCTTGCTAGCAAGCTGTGCAGTTTATATTCTCCGCAGACCGTACTGCAGCAGTTTCTTTAAAAGATTTGAAATGAACGATAACTTTCACAGCATTGTTTCTATTCTTCGTCATGTACATGTATATTGAAAAAGTTTTGACACCCCCTCCCCCACTGCAGCAGACTTTACACTCTTCTTTCCTATGTGAGCAACACGTAGGCTCAAGTATGTACTGTCTTGTGCACTTAAGAAAACCTTGGTAATGGTGACGGCAGTGATGAAAGTAAGCGTTTCACTCCTGCGCATTGCGGAAAATTGATGAGGCATTGGTCTCCATCGGCCTCGACAGCACTGAGGTGTATGTTCTCGCCCACGTCCGCCCCCGCCTGCCGCCCCCTGGTGGTGTGAGCAGGCACTGTTCTGCACTTCTGGTTAAGGGAGAGGGGCAGTACTGCTCAAACTCGGCATCCTCGCCCCCCCCCCATTTTCTGGCCCATGAGTCTTAAAATAAGTATATCGGCCTGAATTAAGATATAATGAAGTATTTTGATCTTCAGACTTCAAGTTGTATCACTATTACTTCTTTTGCCAATAAACAAATGAACATATGCCAATAACAGGAGATTGTCCAACTGACGCACAGCATAAGTGGTAAATATAATTTTATCTTAAAACAAGTTAATATATACTGTACCTGTCAAAAGTTTGGACACACCCAAATTTTTCTTACAATACATGTTAAATAAAGCAATAAGCAGCCTTTATTTTGCAAAAAAAAAAAAATCTAATTCTTAAATCCATCAAACTAACCACATTTGTTGTCATATTTGCAGAGCATTCTCACTTCTTTTTTTTTTTAAAACAAGGGCAGTTATTTGGCCATAATGAATTTGCAGTTGCATGGCTGTCCAACTTCCCGAAGACGTGCTGCACTTGAGGTGGCTTTTCATCAACCTTTTCACTCAATAAGTCCCAAGACCGCTTGAATTTATTCGGCTGTTGGAAAATAGAAAGAATTTATTTGTCTGTTTACTTTGCAAAATGTGGCTTCTTTGAGAATTCCAAAATTATGGACACCATTCAAACGAGTAAATTATTCTCTTTTCGCTTCTTACTGTTTCCCTTTTACCAGATTCCATTTGAGATTATATGGAGAAGTTAAGCCCTTTAAATTTCTCTAAAAACAGAGTGCTGTGGCATTAGCAAAGTGTGTCTAAACTTTTGACAGGTACTGTATGTTGGGGAGAAGAACGTTAAAAGTGCCGTAATATGAGGTAAGTTGCATGATGTAAGGCAGGACTCGCATGATGAAGCTTCTTTGCAGTGCTCTGGCTGGTGTAGTCTCTCTGTCGCACCGGCCCCTCTTCCGTTTAATTATCTGTAAGAAGTGCCTCTCCAAACACTAGACGGAAGAAAACAGACACAGCGAGCCACCTCTCTCTTAATCTCTCTTTTCTTTTCTGTCTATTGTTGAGAAGAGGGTGAAAAGGAGGTCTCCTCCGTGGTCAACAGCTGCTGTAATTGTGCATTTATTTCACACAGATTCAGTGCCAGATGCCCGCGAAGAAAGGCCGTAATTGCTGAGCAAGGCGACGGTAGCCCCGGGGGTTCGGCTCCAGTGTACACGCTGAGCGGCGTGTGACTGCGCTGAATGGAGGTTTAAGTGGCGTCTCTGAAATATAAACATCATCGCTAATCTGACGTCCTTGTTCCCCCTCGTTTCATCCGGCTTTTTCGGGAGAACGGATTCGCAGACGCCGAGGCCATTTTCGCGAAACATAAACAACTTTTAATCAACGTCATTAAGGCACCCGCGGTTCGACGTTTCCGCAAAATTTGTTTACTCAATCAAAAAAAAAAAAAAAAAAAACCGAATCTGCCATATTGGTGCATCTTTTCTTTTTTTCATAAGCGAAAGTTCACTCGACATTCTCTCGTGATTTTAGCGACCGACGGAAGTTTACTGACATTTCGCTTCTCGGTCTGTTTTCTGATTCATCCATCCGAACTTAGAAAAAAAATTGCCGCTGACATATTTTCTGTGACTGAAAAAGGTCAAATACACTGCAGTGCGAAAGTATTGGAATAGTGGATCAGTTCTTTGTTTTTGGCTATGTGCTCTAGCACAGTGGACTTGACAACAATGTCTGTGAGATTTCAGTACACCGTCAACTTAGTTTTAAGGGGGTATTTGCATCCAAATCATCTGAGCTATGTAGGAATTGCGCACCTTTTTACACAGTGCCACTGCCTTAAATATAGATTTCAGTATTTATTAAGATATTAGAAAGACCTGCTCTCAGTCCAGGATGAAGGGAGGGGTTATGTGGCTTTAGTTCTTGCAGCCTCGATCTTAACCCTTTGAGCACTGAAATAAATTTTAAAAATATATATATAAAAATATAAATTTAATTATCTTGTGCTGTTGAAAACCTATCGTGTCGACTTTTTTAAAAGAGCTCCCGCGGGGAGCTCTTTTAAACAAGTCGCCACATGATAGGTTTTCAACAGCTTTGATTTTGATATCTTACATCATTGAGCAACAATAGCTGCATTTAGCGCTCTGAGAGTGAAAAGCTAAACTGACGGAATTCAAACTGACAAAGTAGTTTTTAAATGGATGAGGTGCCATACTGGGGGTGTCTCCCCGTGTCCCTGTGTGTGATGAACGGATCGGCAGCCGGCATTAGTCTCCCTGCCGACATCAATCACGACCGCAGTTAACCGCTCCCGCTTTACCTCTAAATAAAATCAGCTGAGTCCATTAGCGGCTAATTGGGCCCCGTTAACTGTTTTTGTGCTGCCCGCTGATTGGCTGAAGAGACAAGTCTGAACTGAAGTGTGTCAAATCAAGGCATCTTTACAATCCTGACACTGTAACTGGCTGACTGGATCATGTGGCATTGCTCTTGCCGCTATTGAACCGTATATGGGCCAGGCTCACGAAATGTGCGCCACCCCCCCGGGGTACTGAGAAATAATGGAAGTACCCATAGAGCTTAGCTATGAGTGGTTTTTTAATCTATAGGTGTTGTGGGATCATATTCCAAAGCCGTGTGACGGCGACGTTTTTCATTTTTTCGCGGTACCTGGTCAAAGTTGGGTCCCTCAACTCATTTTTTGGGCCGCATTTCTCCCTTAGTTTCAAGACATGCACATCTTCTAAAGCCCCATACATGCACAGAGATAGCTATATCTTCTCAAAATGCCCTGATATGTGTAGAAGGATAGTATAGCTGATGGAAAAATGGTATATAGGTAGTATGCTGTTGGGATTGTCAACCCTGCCATGGCCCTGAAGTCGGGGTACGTTTTGCGTGCGGCTGCAAAATTGCTGCGCGAGTGCAAACTGCTCTCGAACACAATGTGTAAAATTAATTCAGGCAATCATATGCTCTCAGTGGTAATTGTATGTGATAAAGGTATATGTCTACTCTCTGAATTCCAAATATAATGGTCATTGGTGGGATATTTGGCGAGTTATACGCATTTCCCTATACCCTTGCTCGTCTAAGTCAGAAACACGAAAACCTACTGTTTGCCTATAATCCATCCAGAGGCCTAAAACTAGTGATAATAAAGTTATTTAAGCCTCCAATCAACGTTATAATTGTTTATAAGTGATGTCCAGAGGTATATCACCTGAAATTAGAAACCCTACTGTGATTTTTTTTTTCCCTCGGGATCCCGTCGCTGCTGAAAAAAAGAAATTCTGGCCTGCAAATACCTAAAAAATGTTATAAAAACCTATATCAAAACTCAAAAATCTCCTAGAAACACACCTTATGGCTTAAAAGTATGTAGCCTAGGCAATACCAAGCCAGAACTGGTGTCTATTAGCTCAAAATATTGGTATATCGGTCAGAAACCGAATCAAAGTCAGAAACCGCGACCAAGTCAGAAACCTGTCAAAGTGTACCAAACTCAACCCGACTGACTTGCTATTGCCATAATACTCTACTAACAGATAGAATAAGAGTCTCAAGTAGGTAATTCATCACTTACCAATGGAAGATGCCACTTGTAGGCTGGTGGACAGGCTGCTTGACAGTTAAATTTTAAATTTTGGGTCCTAGGTTCCCCTAGCCTGAGCCCCGGGAGTTTTTTTATGATGATTGCATGTTTCTGTCTGTTAGTTATTGTTATTTTGTTGTAGGTGTTGTCTGGTGTCCCCGACCACCTATGCATGTTATTTGAACAAGTTTATGACTGATTGGCCACCGATTGCGGCCACAGCAGCCGCCACGCCCTGCGTCAGTTTCTGCCTGAGATCCCAGTTTCTGACTGAGGCGTGGGCGATCGGTCGATGTCAGGCCTCCGACCCGCGCCATCGTTATACAACCCCAATTCTGAAATAGTTGGGAGTTGAATAAAACAAAATACAATGACTTTTAGAGTGTAATATGTTATTTACAATAGAACATAATAACATTTCAAAAGTTGGACTTGAGACACAACATGATGCACAAAATAGCTCATTTTGTGGATAAATTGTAAAATATTAACATTTCAACATTTGGAACGTTATCTCTGTTCTATTGTGAATAACATATTGGCTCATGTGATCTAAAAGTCATTGTATTTTGATTTTATTCACAATTTACACTTTGTCCCAACTATTTTGGAATTGGGGTTGTACTTTCGATCAAATTGGCTAAAATGCATGTTAACGTGTCAAACCAACGTGGAATATCATGTTCCTGACCACCTGTGTAACGACTGGGGCCACATTTGGCCGAATACGCCCGGTTTCTGCCTGAGCTGCCCGGGTTTTTTAGAAATCTAAGGCAGAAACCCTAAGTCAGAAACCGACCAAAATGCTTTGTGCGCTGTAACTATGTCGTTATTCAATAAATAATTGATCTAAATCGTGATTTCCACTTTGATTTAGGCCAACAACAATACCTGAATTGCATTTGGCTATATCTTTTACAGTTTTGTAAAAATACTTCGAAGTCAGAAACTTTTCTTAAAAAGGTCATTTTTTTGGGGACACAAAAATCCCCCTCATTCCCTGTAGGTTGGAGGTTTTTTTTTTTTTTACCCCTAATGCACCATATATTTGCTTCATCCTGAAGGATTATTAGGGTGTAGGGACCTTTTTTTATTTTTCTAGAGTGCTAAATGTAAAATCTAAGTCAGAAACCAGTACCTTGTGGACAATTTATTAAATGTCACCGCAATACACAAAACGACGATAGGGACGTATGCCGACTGTCAGACATAGCCTACACATGTCTATTATGCAGAGAATTCTAGAACACACTTAAATATAAAAAAACAAAAAGTGAACTATTTCACTTTTCACATGGACATCAAAGAAGTGCCATTTTTGGCCTCTTTTCCAACTTTAAGGGCAAAAAAGACAGGGAAATATTTATCGCAGACCAACAAAAGTTGGGTGTTCCAAGTTGCTCTTGGTGAGCTCTATCCATTCATGGTGGTTCTGGAATGATCTAAGCAAAATATAAGATTTGCTAGCCAGTGGACACATTTGGGGGGGGGTGGCGCACATTTCGTGAGTCTGGCCCATTTACGACGAAGAGCCTCGTGGCGCAAGCCTTCCCAGCCGTAGACATGAATGCATACATGTCTATTGTCCCAGCAAGAAATCCTAGGTGGAGAGAGTTGCAACATGAAGATTCTAGAAAATCTGGTCACGTAGCCATTTGTTTCCATCGCGTTGTCAGGCACCATGTGAAAGTGAGTTTTTTTTTTTTTTTTTCTCGGTTTCTCATCACACATAAGAACATTTTCCGCTTTTCAGACGGAAAAAATTAGAATAATTTTCATTTAGCACAGTAGCTCTGTTTTGCGCAATGGAAACAAAATGGCCCCTATTCTTGAGTTGTCACAAGTCTGTCTAGGGACTCTTGTCCCAGCATTCCTCTTGGGAATTATACAAGCGGTGATTAAAATATCGGATGCAGTAGAGTTTGGTGCATCTTGACCATCACGGGGACTACATGCCGACAAGAGGAGTCGTTCGGTTGTAATGTCTCAAATTCAGCTGGCCGGGCATCACCCTGTGCTCTGGGTCCAGACACTAGCAGAATGAAGGCCCTTCCACGCCAAGAGCCAGAACTTCGAGGATAACATTGAAATAGTCATTTGAACTCAGGGGACTGGCGAAGTCCACATTACAGCTGTAATGAGAATAGCTGTGATGAACAATATAGTTGGGATGTATGGGGTCAGATTCAGAGCGATTTCTGTTTCTGTGGTGTGAACACGGACGCCCATTGGAAATGAAAGTTAAGCTTGTTGGGCGTAACATCCATGTTTGCAGAATGTAGCTTTTCATGAGTGCGGAGGCTCGTGTGAGCAGATACAGTAGTCTTTACTGTTATTTTTTCCTGGTGTGGCTGGGTTTTAACTGTGATTTATTTCTGTTTCGGGGTAGAGGAAAGTCTTCGGAGAAAAAAAAACAAACAATGAGGTCCAGTGTCTGATCAAAAATAGAACAAAATACGCAAGTGTCCACGTCATCCATTAGGGCTCTTAGTGCGCAACTGTGCTTCCAGTCGAATCAATGGTGTCTGTGCCGTGGAACGCAAGAGCTCCACTCCACTTACGCAGACCGCGGTCGTGCGAGAGACGGGAAACAAAGGGGCAGCGTGATGTCACCGGGCCTTTGGTCTGCCGGACTTCAAACACCACTAAAAGCATCTACCACCCCCAAACCCCTCTCTGGACTCATATTCACCCGCCCCCGGACTCCTCTCTCTCTCTCTCTCTCTCCATTTTTCATTATTGCGCTCATTTTCTATCATTGCCTCTCTGAAGGTGTACAATTGTCAAAAACACGTCATTTCTTTCTCTCTCCCTCTCTCTCTCTTTCTCTCTCTCCTCTTTTCATTACACTCATTTTCTTTCATTGCCTATCTGAGGGTGCACAGTTGTCAAAAACACGTCATTTCTTTCTCTACCCCTCCCTCCCTCTTCCTCTATCTCTTCCTCTCTCTCTTCACCTCCCTCTCTCTTCCTCTCTCTCTCCCGCCCTCTCTCTCTCTCCCTTCCTCTCTCCCCTTTTCATTACACTCATTTTCTTTCATTGCCTCTCTGAGGTTGCACAATTCGCAAAAACACGTCATTTCTCTCCTCTCCGAGGCCGACCCACCTCCCGCACACAAGTGCAACCTGATTTATTTCCTCATCTCTTTCCCATTAGCAGGGTGCTTCTTGGACTGGTAATACGGAGTAACCGGATTATAATAACAGTGACGATCGCAATGATGACGGTAATAAAGAAAAATGCAGTTATCCCGCCTTATCGGCTTTTTATAAGATTCAGTGAGATGGAGTTTTTTTTGGAATTGCGTTTGAAAATTTCCGGCTCTAAAAACAGCAGCTTTTTTTTTTTTTTTTTTTGTTCCAATGAGCCAAATGGTAATGGCTTAGTCCGTTTTAGCTCACGTGAGATGAAGCCTCTATTTAAAAAGATTTGCTTTTATTCCAGAATTATTTTTGACTGCTTTTTCGCAGCAAGGAAAAATTTGGTGCCTTGAAAAAGGAGGCGAAAGTGGAAAGCACAGTCAGGTCATAATCCCGTAAGATCCAAAATAAAACACAACAGTCATCGAAAAGGCAGCAGGAAGTTCATTACTGGTGGGGAGTAATGTTCCAGCACTCCAGTCTCTACCCTGCTGGGAGCCAAAAACAGAAATGCTCCAGTGCCGATACAGAACGAATATCCATACGTCATCCACACATCCATTCATCTACACATCCATACATCATGCATGCATCCATACATCATCCACACATCCATTCATCATCTACATATCCATACATCATCCACACATCCATTCATCATCTACATATCCATACATCATCTACACATCCATACATCATCCACGCATCTATACATCTATGCATTCATACATCATCTACACATCCATACATCCTCCACACATCCATACATCATCTACACATCCATGCATCATCCACGCATCCATACATCTATACATCCATACATCATCTATGCATCCATACATCATTTACACATCCATACATCATCCACACATCCATACATCATTTACGCATTCATACATCATCCACACATCCATACATCATCCATACATCATCTACGCATCCATTGTCCTCCATCTATCACAAATTGTCTAATCTCCCTATAGTCAAGGTCTCATGGGGACTGCAGCTTATCCCAGCATGCAAATGGGCGAGAGGCAGGAACACGCCTGGGATAGTTCACCAATCGAACACAGAGCTCACACTCCATTCACACGCTCGTACTAAGAGTCTTCAGTTCTGCTATCATGCATGTGTTTGGAGTGTCAGATGAGACCAGAGTGCTCTGAGGAAACCCACGCGAACTCGAGGAGAACATGTAAATAACCTCTGGCCAGATTTGTTCTCTTTCTGTGTGTGCTGCCTCTTGTTATTAATATCTTTCACAAGACATAATTTTCAACAGTTTGTCCTGAACCTATGATGCCACATCTCTCACTCCGTCGCAGAGTATAGCTGTTCATGTGATTAAACACGCTTCTTGCTGAATTGGTCCCACAGTACATGCTCTGGACCTCCAGGCCACGGATGTTCTACATGGTCTCTTAATAATGGGATAGTGCTCCCTTTCTGTGTCCTATTTTTATGCACATACAGGGACTAACGCTCTCACAGAGGGGCGGAATGCTCCAGAAAGTAGATCATCATCCTCTGAACTCAGTAACCAACGTGATGTCACTCATCAGTCCAGACTGCTGATGGAACACTTGTGGCGGTTCTGAAGCGTAGGTGATTTGGAGAGAGAACCGGAGTGGTACTGAAGAACAGAACCGCAGCAGCCCGAATGGCCCCCCACTGACACACTCCATCCCTCTCCCTCCATTCAGATACACGCTACTACAGCAGGACTGCAGTTGGCCTACGAGAGCCAGGCAGCCTAAGTGCACTCACAAACACACGCTCACACACGCACTCACAGACATGCGCACACGCTCACACACTTTACGTAACTTCGTGTTTTGTGGGGACATCTCATAAACTTGCATTCATTCCCTGACCCCTGACCCTTTCCTAAACCTCAAACCCTAACCTAAACCCCTAATCCTAACCTTAATGCCTAACCCTAACCTAAACCTCTAACCCTAACCTTAATGCCTAACCCTAACCCTAACCTAAACCTCTAACCTTAACCTAAACCCCTAATCCTAACCTTAATGCCTAAACCTCTAACCCTAACCTTAATGCCTAACCCTAACCTAAACCTCTGACCCTAACCTAAACCCCTAAACTTAATGCCTAACCCTAACCTAAACCCCTAACCCTAACCTTAATGCCTAACCCTAGAACAGCTCAGTTTCTTCATGGGAACTTGAAAATTTCCCAATAAGGATAAAAAAAAAACTCGTTTTACATCTCTTGTGGGGACATTTTGTCTCTGCCACACGCACGCTCACACTCACACGCACACAACCACACATTTGTGTGCACATACTCTCACACACATGCAAACGTTCCCAGATTTGCGTGCACACGTACGTACGCATGCAGACGCGCGCGCGCGCACACACACACACACACACACTCTCTCACTCTGTTGGAGAGGGTTTTTGTCTCCCCGGCTGACACGCTCCTCGGCTCTCGCAGTGTTTCTCTCTCCTTGGAGCCTCTGACACCCGCCATTATTCTCCCGTCAGTCAAACGGCGGCGAGCAGCAGCGTCTCCCGCGGCGACAGTGACAGGTCATAATTCCAGCAGAGATCAGCTCCGCCGTGACTCAGGATCCACCCTCACTGCCGCGCGCCAAAGGAGGAGGCCGACATGGCAACCCCTGAGTCAGGGGTTCGGGATCCGATCCTTCATCCCAGCGCAGAAAACGTGTCAAAATTTTTTGAATAATTCACACGCTGCACATTCAAGCACGGGATACATTTCATAGATGAATAGCAGTCCTGTGTGGTGTTTTGTTCTTTGGTTTGTCACATTGGAGAGACAGAAAGCTGAAGTTGTTGTTTTGAAGAACATTAGCTGGCCTGCAGTGGTGAAAAGTTATTGAGGTCGTCCACTCGGTGTTTATCTGGGTTTATGTGTCGAGATGGACGCGATTTGCGTGTGCGCTTCAAATGAAACAAACAAAGGAAGAGAATATCTCCGTCACGGGGTATGTGTGATAAACAAATAAATCTAAAAATGAATGGACAGGTTTATGTTCCCTGGAATGTTCCCTGCATGTTTATGCAGTTAGACAATCCTGTTTGTAATACAAGGGAACACATCGGTCTCTTTTATGGAGGGAAGTATGTACAGGGGGTGAAAGTGTTAATTTGCCCCTGAGGTCCCTCCTGCCAGTGGCGCTCGTCGGTCCGTCTGAAACCCCCCGTGTGACCGTCAGGTCCCGTGGATGTTCAATGTGTGTGTCTCTTTGTCAGGTGCGTTAACACACGCGCTTTGGTAAATAAGGGCGCTTACTCAAACTGAAATGGGGGGGATTTCTGCGTGTGACACGCAGATGTGGGCGTGTGGGCGACTGCCGCCAGTGAATTTACAGAATAATGGGTCTTTCAGAAGCTTCGCTCTAATTTCTCCGGGGAGCAGACGAGCGCTCGTCACTTACGCTTCCCGGACAGATGTCGTGTTTGGTCCTGGGACGGCTGGCTGAATGTAAAGGCCAGGACTGAAAGCCGCTCGGGAACACGCTGGTATTTCGTCATGTGCTGCCATGAGGCAGGATTTCACATTTATGGTTGGTCAGCTGATGAAGCTGCTTTGTGTGTATGACTGCGTGTGTATGTTTCTTTGCATATGTGGGTCTGCATACATGTGTGTGCGGTTGTGATTGTGTGCATGAACATGTGAGCACGTGCATGCCTATCGGTGAGTGTGTGTATGTACATGTGTGTGAGTGCGTTTTTCTGTGTGTTTTTGTTTGCGTGTGTCTATGTGAGTGCGTGTGTGTGAATGTGTGTGTGTGTGCTCGCATGCATGTATGTGTGTGTGTGTGAATGTGTGTGAGTGCGTTTATATGTGTGTGTGTGTGTGTGCGTGCATGTGTGTGAGTGTGCTTGTGTGTGTGTGTGTGTGTAAATGCATTTGAGTACGTGTGTGTGTGTGAATGTGTGTGAGTGTGTTTGTGTGTGCGTGTGTATGCACCAGAAGGCTCTTTAAGTGGTCAATCCTGAGTAAATTTCCCCGCTGCTTAAAAAACATTGGATATGATGACTCATAAAGCCTCATATGCAAACTGCACTGGTATAGAAGAAATAATGCTGAGCTGGTGAGATGGCGAGTCTTATAAGAATACTGCACTAAGTTTGAGAAAACGGCTGCTCTGATTGGCTGTGTTGAGTGTCCCAGAGCGACGTGATTGGCTGTGTGGATGGCGTGTGCCCTGGCAAACATTCTCCCGCTCACCTCTGTGTGCACTCTCAGCTTTCTGTCGCTAACTTGGCGGTTTTTCAAACGACAGAGCTTACTGTATATTCATCCCGTTCACTGATCACCTATCATCTTTATTGTAACGTCAGCAGGCTTCAGAATATTGCTGACGAAGCTGTTTTTTGTTGCCTTGCCCCTTAAAGGGAGAGTTCACTTAATTTTTTTTAAATTTATTTTTTGAAATATCATTTTCTATTTATTTTTCCATTTTTAGATTGGACTGGGAGGTTTTTATGCATCGTATGAAGGGAGTTTTCAATTCTTAAAGAGCTTTCTTAGGACCTGCTGGCCTAATGGTGGTTTTGGTGCAACTGAGGTGTTCCAGGTCTTGTGCTTTTAAATATTAAAATACACGACCTGTAACTCAACAGTAGCTTTTTTTCCAGAGCTTGTGAAAATGTATTGTGTGTATGATGCACTGGGCTTATACTTCTGTCTTTGACTAGAGGTTTCATATGATTGGACCAAATGAAATGGTTCCAACTGAAACTAAGTTGGTGAAATTTTTTACCGTTAATAGTCACGTGATGAACACTCATCTGACCTCCGAAGGCCATACCAGGGTGTATACTGCTCTTAAGTTTGGCAGACGTCGACGTGTTTTCTCTTTAAACCACTAGCTTGTGAGCGCCTTTACACTGCGCTGAGTAAAACTGGTGAACCCTGAGTGAGATGACCTCTATGAGAGAGGGCGCAGGAAATTTGGGAGGAGGGAGGGGCAATTCAGGGTGAGCCAGGCCCGTAATGGAATATCCAGCTTCGAGATACTCGCCAAATGCTTAATGTAGCTTTGGGAAAAGTGTGGAGGGCAGTACTGAGTCTATATTTATGTGTGTGTCTGTGTTTCTCATCGATATACCCTTACTTGCAAGTATCTAAAATAATCCTTGTTGCCTACAGTCTCTGTGGACTGAACTGAAAACAGACGTTACTCTGATACGGTATTGGTAAACTCAGAATGAACTATCCCTGTAATACAGTTTCACCTCGTACTATTTCTGAGAGGGCAGGAGAACGGAGGGTTTGAATAAGAGGAGTAAAAAGACGTTTAACGGCCTTGTGGGTGATCAGGAGCGGGAGGAACGAGTGGTCAGGCGGAGGGAAGGAAGAAAGGGAAGGCACCTTTCCACTTTTGTTACCGTCTTTCACCACAGAAACTCTGGGTTTTTGCATTCTCAGAAAAAAAGCCTTGAGGGTTTTTTTTTTTCCCTGAGCCGAGAGGATGGAGATCTCAGGAGATTAGGCGAAGATAGAGAGAGAGAGAGAGAGAGAAGGTGAGGGGGAGGAAGAGGTAGGATGTACAGAAAGCGACAGAACGAGAGAGAGAAAGAGGGGAGCTGGTCTCCGAGGATATGAACTGAAGAGGAGGTATAGAGAGCGGAGCTCTTCAGACGAGAGTCGGTTAAACGGAATGAAAACAGAGTAGCTGTTCGCGGTCTGGTGTGAAGTGTTGGCCATTTGGCGTGTTTGCCGTTCGAATTGAAAAGTTCTCACTAGAATTGTTTTCAAAAAGAAAAAAAAACCTCGAAGGGCGCTCGGTTGAGTGCGTCCGTCTGCCTGCGCCATCGTTTTTGACCTTTTCCCTCAAAGTTTCGTCAATATTCGTCCAGAACTTTTTTTTTCCCGTAATCCTGCTTACAAACAGACTGCCAGACAAACAAGGGGGTGTGAAACGTCACCTCTGTACCACTCGTTGGCGGAGGTAATGAAGTGGGCGAGTGATTTACAGTTTAAACATTTAGCAGCTTTTCATCTCCAAACCTCTCAGAGTTTACATTTTTGTGCCAGCTGTCCATGTATAGCAGCTGGATATTTACTGAAGAAATTTGGGTGAAAGACTCGATTCAAAGCACCCCGCCAACCCCCGTGAGCTGAACTCAGGGTCACCCCTAGATTTTAGGGTGGGGATGGGGAACCTTACCCAGAAAGAGACAGTGCGTTTCAGGTTTTCAGTGTAACCTCGCATTTAGTTACTCATGCGATTCCACAAATCGACCGTCAGGTTTTGCTACGTGATCTTGGTCAATAGAATAGGAGCGATCTGATATACAATACGGCACATCGCCAGGCGGATATGACGGCAGAAAATCACGGGTCAATTGTAAAAATGTCGACGAGTTAACTTCCACTTATATCCGCGCACGGTCGAACGCTAGCTAATATAATGGCGATTTATAGCGTTTCGTTCCAAAACGTGAACTGACTCGTTCGTAGTGTTTATTTGAATTTTGCGGTATTTTCATGTTCATATCTGTGTATCCACGATGGTATTCGACTGCGAAGCTGCGCAATGCTCATCGCATTTCGTCATGCATGCATTGGCTTGGCGCATAGGCTGTATAAAAAGAAGCTACCGTGACGTCACCCATTGGTTTCAGCATACCATAAAGGAAGCCTCGATTTTGACAATTTGAATTGCGCCATGTTGTCATTTTGAAACCGGATGTGATTTCTATTGGAGGAGAGCGTGAATTGAAGATCCGGGGAGGAACGTGGCTCTGGATCTGACCGTATCGGACGAGGACCAGAGGATAGCCACGCCCCAAAAGCATATTCTGGCTTTATCCTTTATTCTAGTCTATATGGGACCATAATTTACAAAAATGAACATCATGATATATCAAAGGAGACTTGAAACTTGCTATAGCTATCATAAAATAATGTGAAAAATTATTATTTTAATGAAAAATCAGGTGGGAAAGTAGGGTCATTTTCTCATAGACTTCTATAGCTTTGAACTTCTTTCTGCAACCACCGACGTCGCCATCTGCTGGCCATTAAATAGAATGCCATTCTACGGTACTTCCGCATGGGCTTCTTTTTTCAGATCAGGGTGCTGTGTCCATCTTTTTATACAGGTTATGGCTTGGCGAAGCTGGTCTCATTACCGGAAGTGCGGATGTAGACAAAAAATCCCGTTCCTTCATCTCATCTCCCGATTTACGACAGTTTTGCGCTATATCAGATCGCTCCTATTGAGTGTGTTGCTGCACGGTTGGGACGAAATCTTGCTCACACACCGGCCTTGTCTGGATGAGATTTGCCATCCCTGATCTGGGGGAACACTGGACCAAAAACAACTTGAGGTGGGGGCATATCGCCCGAAAAACAAGAACTGAAGAGTGGTTTTTTTACCCCTCGGCCAAACTTTGGCCAGAGGGGTATTGTCGTCACCTGCATGTCTGTCTTTCTATCTGTTGTCTGTCCATGACGTTTTCCAGGTCAGTACTCAGCAACTAATGATCGCAGCTTCACCAAATTTGGTATGGTAACTCACTATGACCCATAGGTGTGCAATGTCAGGTTTTTTTGCTGGATTTGACCTTTGACCTTGGCCGAGGGGTATTCAGCAACGCGTTATGTTTTAAGTGTTACAGGGATATGTGGTGGAATGTACTCATAAGGGGGACATTCCAAATTGTTAGTTTGGTAAAAGTACGGGAGACAGAATTATGGGTGTGAAGATTGTGGGCTGCAGTGCTGCACTGGAACACTGGCACCTTCTGTCCGATTCCTCTGCGAATCGTTTTGTGGTTGTGGGGGGGGGCAGTAAAATGAGGTTTTGGGGTTTAGGGCCTGATCTGCCCTGCAGGGAGGGAAGACTCCGTATTAACCTAAAGCCTCACAGATGAAAGCCCTGTTCACTGCTGTAAGAAACCTCTGTAAGGTCTTCTTTAATGCGGTGACCCTTGCTTGTATGCCAACCTTGAAATTCTGGCCTTTTTGAGATGGTCCGACTGGTTTGAAGCTTAGTTGGTTGGTTGATGTGGCAGCCAGGCGGACGAGGCTGTCTCCACCTGTTGGACCAGCTTGGCCCAGGTAACAGACCAGCATTAAAGTCCAGTTTGTGCTTATGCTTTATGCTTTATTTAAGAATGGTTGGGCCATATCTTGCTGGCTGATCAGTTTTTAATCATGGATGTAATCATATAATGTATTTGTTGATGCACCATATTTTCTCTTGGCTACACCGTGAAGCAGTAGGATTCCTCTACCAGGAAGTCGAAAAGTCTGTCGTTTCTATGGCGTGTTGATTTAGCTCTCATATATTTGAACATTTGATTTTCCATCGCCTCAAACTAAGCATCAAGCCTTTCAAACTACTACTCACAACAAACTGCCCGGCACAGATTGTGGCTTATTTCCTGGAAAAGGCTTGGAGTGGATTGCTGTACATCAACAAATGGCTGTAATTTTGGCTGAGTGTAAAAGGTTTGATATTAACGCCTGTTCAGAAGAATAGCATTGTACAGAAAAGGCAATTTTCTCCGTCTCGAATCGATCATGCAGATGGTTGCTTGCAGTGCACTTTCTTTGGTCTCATAACTTCGACTCGTGGCTTTAAACTTCTTCAACTTTCTCAGTCTACCTCTTCCCATTTCTTGTTCGCATAAATGGCTTCTTTAGCCGAAGGTATCCTTGTGCGATAGCATCCGTCAGTACCGTTCGGCGCTCTTTGAAAGCTTCGTTTTAGCGAAGCTCTCGCGCCTTTATCGCCACCTCTTAAGCCGAAGTGATAATGACCTTCACTCGCCTCCTCGGCGCTATGATTTAATCTTTTACGCCGTTAAACGGCTCGGCTGCCTTTTACAGCTGTGATCATGAGACGGCAGTAAATCATCATCGGTTTTTTTCCCGAAGCATGACTCAGTATGCCGGCTCATGCTGGCGCCGTTTTGTGTTTTGATGTTACTGCACCTTTAAGGATCACGGCGTTCGCTGTTCTTCAGCTACCCCTGCAGCGCAAACACTTCTGCTCGGAATCAGTCGAGGAACGGCTGACCCTCGACTCAGCTGAGCTGTCAACACACGTGAAAACGAGACAAGCAAACTCCGTTAAGGCTGTTTTGCAGCGCATCAACTTTTAGAAGTGTGGTGCTAGAGATGCACACTCAAATGATGCACATAGACTGGATCTTGTCCCTACATCAAATCTAAACTGGTATCCTTCTCTATAAAGATTAGTTTCCCTAAACCAAGGCTTTATAAACTGGTATGTTTCAGTCACGGGAGATTGAGTTTTCCTAAGCCATGTTCACATTAATACGATTTCATTTTTAAACGGCGTTTTAAAACGAAAACGATCTCTGTCCGAACTAAGACGCAATGTCGGACTTTTCAAACTAAAACGGGGTCAGCAGCATTTTCAAAAGCCTTGTTTTAGGGGTTCAAAAATGCCGGAGTAGTGCGAACGTTTTGGCGAAAACGTCGCTGAAGTTACGTGTTTTAAAATTAAAATGTGTTATTGTGGATGTAGCCTTAGTGGGCAACTTGCCTTTAAACTAGGGCTGATCAAAATATCAATATATCATTATTGTGGTATAAGATATCATCTGGGATCTTCGATATTGGAATACTGTGATATGTGTAGTCTTTTCTGGTTTTAACTCATTAAGACCTAGGGTTCCCTCCAAGAAGCATTCTGAAACCTATAAGGCATAGGTTTGAAAACAACCACGCCACAGGGTTTTCTGCAGAACCTGACGGGATTGTCAGCTTTCATTAAAACCTTTATTTTTCAGCCCAGGTAACCCATAGAAACATGAGATAATAGCCATTTGAGAGCTTAGAACCCATTAAGGCCTGATGCAAGGTCTACGTGCTTCTCCCTTTAAGACCTGATGCGACGTGAGTGTGTTTTAGATGATGTGTTATTTTTCAGAAACGTGACCAATAAATTGCATCGTGATTCGCTAAAATACAAGGACGGATGGCAAAATGCACTATGGGGTTGTTTGTGATTTTAATTTTTTTAGCCTCTGTGAGGACCGCAAAAAGTTTCTAAAGCTGCACTTCAGACAGTGACAATGGATGACGACCTGATCAAGGGGAACAACACTGACTATTTATCACAGTGCTACTTTTTTTTAATAAACTGTCATTTGTAAACAAATCACTTCAAACTGTTTTTTCAGTTGTTTATTTGTTCTTTAAAACATGTTAATGAACATTTGGGCGAAGGCAGTTATTTCTAATGAAAGCCAACAGTTTAAAGGCTTTGTTAGAGTAAAGGAATGCAGTTTTTTGTGCTTAGTCGACAAAGCTTTCGTCTGAGCCTACTGTGTCATCATATCCACATTACTAATGACTGGTTATCAAAAATCTCATTGTGTAAATATTTTGTGAAAGCACCAATAGGTATCCGAGCAGTATCACCACAGCATTGATACTGAGGTATTTGGTCAAAAATATCGATTTGATTTTATTCATACCGCCTACGCCCAGCCGTGTGTTTGTCGCTGATATGTTTGAACCGAGCAAAAATCTTCCTCTATGGAGCTCACGGATTGGTCAAAGCTGGAAATTCCCATTTTGTGTTTGTGAAGCCTCACCCTCCCGTATTTTCTGCAGTGTGGCTATTGCCAGCTGCATTGTGATTGGGGCAGGAAATTAAGAAAAACTATGGGCAAAAATACCCTCGAAATTCTAAAAATGCCCCTGTAATCACCAAAGCAGGGGGCAGAAAATCCCTTTGTTTCTTGTCTTTTTGCATCTCATTCCTAAAGCTCGGCATTTGTTGATGCAAAGGTGTTGAAAAACATAACCTGTCTCATAGCTACTTTCGGCTCTTTTCTGCTTGAACTGAATTTTAACTTCTTTTCTCCAGTAAAGGCAAAATGCTAATTCATTATTTGCCTGCGTTCTTTTTGAAATGCTCTGAAAGTTTGCCTCTTTGAAAATATTCTGTTTCAGATCAATAGTCATTTATCTCTGAAAGGATAAGCTTACTGTGCAGGAGGCTGCATTTGATGTATCTCCTGCCATGTTTTTAATGCGTTAAGACGGACAAACAGTATTACATCAACCAGAATACCTGTAATCTTTAAGTCCCTTTACTTGCTGCAGGGAGACTTGAATATTTCATCTTTCATTTTCACTTTGTGACAAGGAGCCCTTTGCCCCCCATAATTCCCTGCTTCGTCTGAAACCCTTTCGTAAATTATAAATATTTCTCAAACAGGTGAAGTATGACAAAGCATTACCTGCTGCAAAGCAGTACGGGCATGGTAAACACATGTTTAAATGAAAATAAAAGTTCACTGCCATATTTATTTTGGCTGTCTGTGTCACATTGAAATATCGTGGGCCTGGAAAATAAAGTGCGGCTCAGACAGGGTTGTGCTGTGAGGCACCGGGCAGCTCTGTTCCCTCACACGAGGGAGGTTGTCGGTTCAAATCCTCTGTCAGCCTCTCTCTAAGGGGTTTGAATGATCTCCTTGTATTCACATGGGCTTCTTCCCACAGTCCAATGACATGCATCACGGCATAATTCAGACTCCAAGGTGTCAATACTTGTTAGTGACTTTGGTTTGTGCGTGCGTGTCTGTGCATGTGTGCACGTCTGAGTGTGTGCGTGTGCATGTGTACATGTGTCTGTGTGTGTGTGTGTGTGTGTGTGTGTGTGTGTGTGAGTGTATGTGTGTGTGTGTGTGTGTGTGGCGTGTGCATGTGTACATGTGCCTGAGTGTGTGTGTGGGTGTGTGTCAGAGTGAGAGTGAGTGAGGGTGCGTGTATGCCTGTGTGTGTGTGTGTGTGTGTGTGTGTGTGCGTGTGAGAGAGTGTGTGTGTGTGTATATGTGTGTGTGTGTGTGCGCGTGTGCATGTGTACACGTGCCTGAGTGTGTGAGAGTGCGTGTGTGTGTGTGTCAGAGAGAGTGAGGGTGTGTGTATGTGCGTGTATGCACGTGCCTGTGTGTGTGCAGTGGATCTGCCCAGGGTGTGTCCCTGCCTCTCTGCCTCTGAATGCTGACGTACGCTTCAGGTCCCTGCTGCCCTGACCAAGAAGAAGTGCGTTTCATATTGGATGGGTGGACAGACAGTAGACATACAGTGCTGTGAAAAAGTATGTTCCCCCCTCCTGATTTCTTATTTTTTTGCATATTTCCGACACTTTGTTTCAGATCATCAAACCAATTTTAATATTACACAAAGATAACCAGAGTAAACACAAAATGCAGTTTTTAAATGATGATTTCACTTATTGAGGGAAAAAGCTATCCAAACCTACCTGGTCCTATCTGAAAAAGAAATTGCCCCTTAAACCTAATAACTGGTTGTGCCACCTGTGGTGACAACAACTGCAATCAGGCATTTGCGATAACTGGCAACGAGTCTTTCACATTGCTGTGGAGGAATTTTGGCCCACTCTTCTTTGCAGAATTGTTTTAATTCAGCCACATTGGAGGGTTTTCAAGCAAGAACAGCCTGTTTAAGGTCATGCCCCAGCATCTCAATCGGATTTAAGTCTGGACTTTGACTAGGCCACTCCAAAACCTTCATTTTGTTTTTTTGTTTTTTTTTTATAAATTTGGCATCTCCAATCCCACCCAAATTTGGAATGCCCAATCCAAGAACTATGCATAAGGCTTGCTCGTATGCAACCCCCTACTGCC
Source organism: Gymnothorax javanicus (assembly GCA_029692085.1). NCBI lineage: Eukaryota > Metazoa > Chordata > Actinopteri > Anguilliformes > Muraenidae > Gymnothorax > Gymnothorax javanicus. The sequence goes on from CM056194.1 coordinate 85,197,527, forward strand.
AGCTCAGGAGAGAGAGACAGTTCGCGGTTCTACTCCAAAGCACCCGCCTGTCAGCCCCTGCATCTTTACACTCATTGGTCGAAACTATTGCAAATTCAGAACGAGGGCGGAGGATACCCGAACATGAGCAAGTTTAGAATCTCACTGACGAGCGCCCAGCTGGCTAACAGGAGGCGCTTGAGCAACGAACAAGGCAATCATTTGTAATTTCCCTTCCCAGCAGTCCCTTCCCAATTTGCATCCCTACAGCGCCTAAGCCAGTCGTGCGCTGTTCTGAAAAAGCTGCCGACCACTGCTGGTTGGTGCGACCGGGGATTGAACCCGCGCCGTAGTAGTCACCACTGCACCGCAATTGCGGCGCCTTAACCGAGTAAGCTCACCTGGCGGGCTCATTTTGGTTATTTTTAAGCCATTTTGCTGGTGTGTTTCGGATCATTGTCCTGCTGCATAACCCAAGTGTGCTTGAGCTTGAGGTCACGAACGGATGGTCGGGCATTCTCCTTCAGGATTTTCCGGAAGAGAGTGGAATTCATGGTTCCATCAATTGCGGCAAGTCGTCCAGGTCCTGAAGCAGCAAAGCAGCCCCAAACCATCACACTACCACCACCATGTTTGACTGTTGGTATGATGTTATTTTTATGAAATGCTGTGTTAGTTTTATTCCAGATGTAATGGGACACACACCTTCCAAAAAGTTCAACTTTTGTCTCGTCAGTCCACAGAATATTTTCCCAAAAGTCTTGGGGATCATCAAGATGTTTTTTGGTAAATGTGAGACCGGCCTTTGTGTTCTTTTTGGTCAGCAGTAGTTTTCGCCTTGGATCTCTCCCATGGATGCCATTTTTGCCCTGTCTCTTTCTTATTGTTGAATCATGAACACTGACTTTAACTGAGGCTAGTGAGGCCTGTGGTCCTGTAGATGTTGTTTCGGGTTCTTTTGTGACCTCCTGGATGAGTCGTCGATGCGCTCTTGGGAGTAATTCTGGTAGGCCGGCCACTCCTGTGAAGGTTCACCACTGTTCCAAGTTTTCTCCATTTGTGGATAATGGCTTTCACCGTGGTTCACTGGAGTCTCAAAGCCTTAGAAATGGCTTTGTAACCCTTTCCAGACTGATAGATATCAATGACTTTGTTTCTCATCTGTTCTTGAATTTCTTTAGATCGCGGCATGATGTATGGCTTTTTTTAGATCTTTTAGCCTGCTTCACTTTGTCAGGCCGGTTCTATTTAAGTGATTTCTTGATTCGACAGGTCTGGCAGTAATCAGGCCTGGGTGTGGCCAGTGAAATCGAACTCAAAAAATGTGGTTAATCACAGTTAATTCATGATTTAACAAGGGGGGGGATCAATTACTTTTTTCACATTGGGCCAGATAGGTTTGGATAGCTTTTTTTTCCCCTTAATAAATGAAATCATCATTTAAAAACTGCATTTTATATTTACTTGGGTTATCTTTGTCTAATATTAAAATTTGTTTGATCTGAAACATTTATGTGACAAATATGCAAAAAGAAATCAGGAAGTGGGCAAATACTTTTTCTCAACTAGTGTCTGTTTACTGTGGCTCCATTTTAGCAGAGGGAGGGAGCCCTGCTCCTGGAGAGCTGTAGCCGATTTCACACCTGATGCGAACGATTGTATCTCGTCAAAGGCTTGATAATGAGACAGATGCTTGATAACGAGGCAGTTGTTAGTATCGGGTGTGTTTAGAGAGCAGAGACATTAAATAATGCATGGCTGTATTATTTCTCCGAGAGCAGAGTTCCCTACACCCCTGTTAAACTGATACTCTTCAGTTTGCCCTTGTGAGAGGATAGCCTCTGTTAGGCTGCTGATGTTTGAGATTTGGATACAAGGCTATACTTTTGCAAAATCTTGCTGCTCTGGATAAGTTCAGGTATAGTATTACAGAAATTGGATATTTGCTCTACAATATATTGTGACTTTTTGCCTACTCAGCTGCACATTTACACGAAGGTAAGCCCTCAGGCCTTGGCAAGAGTCTCCACTGAAGATTAAGTTACTCTTGTTTCCATTCAGTAAAGTTCATTTTATCTGTTCTCTCAGTGTGTAAACTTTATTACAACATAAAAATATGCCTTTACATTCTTTAATGTCACTAGCCATGTACTACACCGCCATAGTTCATTATGTCGTTTGGCGTTATTTACTTTCAAAACTAAGTAAAAATGTTAATCGCAAAAAGAAAAGTACTTTGTCCTCTAATGATCATTGTGTTGCTCTGATTCTGTTCCGATGTTAGACCGCGAGTGGACGTGTTTAACGGCGCGGCGAAAGGAGAGTGTTAATGTTTCCATATCCCTCACCATATGGCCGCTTCCCAAAAAACTTTTTCTTTGCGCTTTATTAAAAAAAAAAAAAAAAAAAAAAAAGTTCCGATACAGGGGCGATTTCCCGTGGATGGACCCACTCTCCGTTTTTAATACCCGTTATCTTTGAGCACACCTTGAATATGAGCCGCGGCCGCTATCGGAATACGGCGCACTGTATTTTGAAGTGAATGAGCGAGCGAGGCGGGATTGCGTGTAGAGATAGTGTCATCCGCCTAAGCACATCGCGAGCCGCGGCTGTTTAATTCTCCGGCTTGGCTTCGGTTTCCTTTTTAACGGCCGTGCCATTTCTGCACCGAAATTCCCTCAAATGACTCCGCGTTTCTGCGCCGTCTGACATGGAGGGCGATCAGCCCTTCAACCAAAACTGTTCTGTACAATGAGTCAGTGTCTGCACTTTACACTACTTTGCAGTTTAGCTGATACTTTCGTCCAAAACATCTTACAGTATGTCTTTCTCGGATGAAGTGTTCATATGTGGGGGTGGAGATGGGCAGCTAGCAAAAATGCCTTCATAATTTTCAAAAGGCCCTGAAAACACCAGACGCGGGCAAAAAATGTCCCTAGTTTTTCATAAAATAAATCATGTTTCACTCTTTGTCAATTATTCCAAAGGCAGGGTGTCACTGGAAACATTGTCTTGCAGCCACAATAAAGTTGTTGAAAAATGGCACCTGCCTCGTAGCAACTGCGGGCTCTTTTCCAAGCTCTTGTTTTTACCTTCTCGCTTCCTTACAAAGCTGAATTTGATTTTGTATGAATTAGAGACCCTTTTCTTTGAAAAAAAAAAATGCCCCTAGGTTTGAAAAATGTAAATTGCAGACCCTGATTTTCATTCTGACTGTAATGAGTTTGTGGCGCTGATGACGTCATCGCTGTTTTCATCTCACCTCCGGGTGTGTGTGTGGGTGACCCCACGATCCCCAGCCGTCTGTGGCGCGGTGACGCCCGTGCTCTCGAGCCTGCGTAAGAGGGTCGGGCTGCGCCCCGCGCACACTTTATCCAGCGCGGCGGGTAATGGCGTGGGCGAAAAGCAAATTACCTGCAAAATGATAGACTGCAGTCTCAGGAACAGTTGGTGACACTCATCAGAGCAGCTTCCTGATGCATTATGCGTCCTTATGAGAAAAAGGAATTCATTCTCTCACACAATCTTTTTTTCAGAAGGGGGGCATGCGCTTTTGCACATGTGCAAACCTGAAGTTATTCATACAGCGTATGATGCTGCACCCCCACAACTATTTCAGTTGCCTCACCACTTCGACATATGACTGAGTATTATGTTGCAGTATTGTCAAAGAATTAAGTTTGATTTGATTTCACTTCCGTTATGATATTCAGAATAGATAATGACCATTCCGTTCCCACTGCATTATTATTATTCAGTCTGACATTGTCCCCACTGCAACCGATTTCTGTATGAAGAGGGATTTAAATCCCGCTTACTAATCATCAGTAGCGACTGATGTGTCTGGCTGGTGTGCCATGGGTTTTGTTGTTGGTAGTTGTGTTAGCCAGTTTACAGCACTACATAACTTGCTGACTGAAATAACAAGGCTTGACAGTCAAAATCGCCACACCCGCGGCGCTGTGTGGCTAATCGTTAAGTTAGTTCCCTGCGTCGCTCATTAAATAATCGCTTTTTCAGTGGACAAACAGCTCTGTTTTAATGTTTAGCTTGTTTTAATGTCACAGCGCCAGACCAGAAAATCGGTCAACTCAGTGGAGTGGGAGGTCGGTCTAGACCCTGCCCATTTGTTGCTAGCTTAGCACTGCTAAAGCAGGAGCTAATCCGGCTAACAGCTAACGGCTACATATTGTTCAGCTGCTAACTACGTCAACACACACAGACACAGCTGCTAACAGACTCCGAAAGCTGTCCGGAATTGAATTTGTTTGCCCACTTTTTTTTTTTTTTTGTAGCTCTGGTCCCAAAATTAACTTACTTTATCTTCTCTAAGAGCAGAGCGGTGTCCATGACACTAACTTTCGCCTCCAGATTAATTTGGCTGGCCATCTTCTATACACGCGTGTGGAAACTGGGAAAGCGGAAGATCCAACAACCGACTGGAGTGCGTAACAACACCCTGTATTCAAAAACCATCCGTTGTCATGTGTTGAGTGCAAGAGCGAATAGGCAGCTCCAAATAGAGGAAAAATCAATTTGTGGCAGGCGTTTTTTTTTTTTTTTTTTTCGTGGCGGGTCGCCAGAAATAAATGAATGTATGGGAAACCTTGTGTACACATACACAGCGTGCTCCACCCACACACACAGACATAGCACACACACATTGCACGCACGCAAGCATACATATACATACACATACACAGCATGTGCCCACCCACGCACACACAGACATATAACATACACGCGCACACACCCGCACCCACCCATATAAATGCACGCTCGTGTCCATGTACATGTATGTTTGCATGTATGTACACACACACAGGCTCTGACTTGTGTATATTTGCATGTCCACACACTCAAACACACAGGTTATCACATGCATAAATGTTTACAAATATATGGGTGTACACAAGAATACACTTACAAAATGAAGACACAGAAATGTACACACGCACACACGCAGAAAGTTTGCCAGCAATTGTAAATTATTATGCCCTCATTAAAAGTAGTGCTCTAAAGGCTAGTCATGGGTACATTTTTATAGAGTTGTTGATTTGGTTGTCATCGCTAATCAGAAAAACTAAATAGACGCTGTTCGGGGAAAAAAGGATGCATGGAGCAGGGGAAATTGAAAAATGTAAGGACTCATTGTTTGTGTCAGAATTGTAATGAAGTCCTCCTCTTAGAAGGGTGGCCGGGCTGGATGCAGGCCGGGCTACTCATTAGACCGAAGTGGTCGAGGGTCGTTCTGGAAATGCCTCTCTCATCTGAGAAGCCGTGTTTGAGATCGAGTCAGCGCAAAAATCCGTATTGCTAATAATACACACACAGCTTGTGTTGCACAGGAAGCACGCGGGCTCATCCACTCACTGGGTCCAATAGGAAACAGTCATAACGCATGAAAAAGGAAGACAATAAAGGTGGGTGTTTGGTAATACTGCGTTGCGTAATCTCTAGGTCACAGTGACACTGTTCCTGGGTGAAAGTGTTCCGGAAATATCTATTTCTGTTACCAGTGCCTCCAGTGTAGCCTCTGTGTAGCCATGAATGTTTTCTTCTTTAGCATGGACATATCTTTCTTAGCAAGAGCGCTAAAGCACCAGTCCAAAGTTTGGACGCACATGCAGTTGTGAAGTAATTGGATGTTGAAAAAAGAAACACAGTTAGTTATACAGAAGAAAAAAGTTGAAACCTTTCAAAATTTTTAAAAATAACTGCCATGTGTAATGGCTATTGATGTACATTTTCAGCCATATAGTTCTGGGGCAGCCGTATTGCTCTGAGAGTTGGCACCAGCGCGATTGTAGAAGTTCCTGCAGATGCTGAACTCTTGTGGTTTGCTCAGTGTTGATCTTTTTGTCCGATATGTCCCAAACCGGATTGATTTGAAATCAGATGTTGGAAAATGGAAAGAATTTGGCTGTTTATTTTGCCCCATGTGGCTTTTTTAAATGAAATCCCAAATTTTTTTGATGCCATCCTTTGAAGTAAATTTTTCTTTTAAACTGAGTGACCGTTTAATTTGTACCTTGCACCATTTGAAATTATTTATAGTAGTTGAACCATAAATATCACAAAAAAAGAGTACTTTTACTCAGGTCCAAATCTACACATTGTTTTGTGACACTTAATATTGGTTTGCGTCCGAACTTCTTTTTCGAGTGTTGCCTTCCTAGCTGACGGAATTGCTGATGGCCGACATCTCTACTCAAATCAGTATGGTAGTCTTGTTTCTCTGCAGTGCAAACAGTACAGTACGCTCACACGATCTCGCACTCCCTGTCCCTGAAGTTACACTGTGATTAGTCCAGATTGCTTGTAACTGCAAACAGTGAAGCTGTATGCTCGTGTTTGCCTGTGGCTTATGCTGATAACTGAGCCATAGGGTGTTATGTATCCAGGGTCTAGCTTATCTTTTCTTGGCATACGCTGTAAAATTCACCTGAGATGATTGCTATTATTTGGTTTGCTCAAAGGAAAAATGTGCTTTTTATGATTTTTTTTTTCATGTTTCTTGAAGCGCTGGTTGTTGGTTAGTGCTGTGAAGCTCGTCGTGAGATGAATGGAGTTTGCAGGCTTGGAGCTTGCTGTGGTCAGTGGTCATATGAGGTGATGGTGGTGTTGGCGGTAAGCATCCTACATGTAGGAAGGTCCTAGGACAGCTTTGGGGAGGGGAGAGGGATGAAGAATATTGTATTTGTCATTACGTGTGGTTGATTTTTTCGTGGAAGTACCGCATGTCAAGGTCTGAGAGCAGACCTTACACAGTTGGTGGTGTAAGGTTCTTGTCAGTGCGTTGAATTTGGGAGGAATAAGGACTGAGTGACTTCGACTTTGATAAGCCAAATCAATTATGGCAGGGCTGCCCAAGTTGCAGTCCTCGAGGACAAAGAACTGCTGGTTTTTACCCCTCAGTCCCGACTAAGGGCCAGAGGGGTGCTGTCGTCCCCTTCGCGGACAGGCGAGCAAAGGGGCGGCAGGCGGGAAAATTTTGTCCAGACCGTTTCTCTGTAACCGCTTGGGTTAGGAACTTGATTTTGCATATGTGTGCTCACTTTAGTGGGTAGGCGAGCCTTTGCGAGGTTTCATACCCAAATGAGCTTTGACCTTGCCTCACTGACCTTCACCTTTAAAACATTGTCCAGGCCATTTCTCTCAAACCGCTGGGGGTTAGAAACTTGATTTTGCATATGTGGACTTGCCTTAGTGGGTAGGCTTGCCTCATCCAAGTTTTGTACCCCAATGACCTTTCACTCTGGCTCAAACACCTTCACCTATGATTCAGTGTGTCGGGGCCGAGGGGTATTGCCTTCACCCCTGCAAAGCACATTTTTTACCCTTCTTTGACCTGGGAGTCAGGCGTAAAGAAAGTCTAGCCTATCAGTAGCGCCAGTAGTTCACTTAATTGGCTTGAAGGACAGAAAACCAGGGCTGGATATGGATTTGAGGGCCACATTTGGGGAGCCTTGCATTATGGTTTGGAAACTGGGTCAGAGCATCTCTGAAATGGGAAGGCTTGACGAGTCCTCTCAGTCAGCAGTGGTGACTACCTGCTGGCAGTAGTCCGAGGAGGGACAAACCACGCACCAGTGACGTTGCGTCTAAGGCTCATCGATGCCCGGACCAATGAAGCCTATTTTGTCTGGTCTGAACCAACAGAGGGGGCTGCTGTGACTAATGGCAGAAGATTTTAATGATGGTTATGGGAGGAATTTGTCAGGACACACAGCGCATCGCACCCTGATGTGTATGCGGGGCCTTGTGGCTGCCCATTCTAACCTTACTCCCCCGTCAAAAGAACAAGCAATGGACATGTTAGGGTCAGAACTGGATCCTGGAAGGACGTTGCTGGTCCGATGAGTCGTTTTATGTAACATCATGTCCAAAAGACGGGTAAGTGTGCTTAATTTACCCGGGGAAGACATAGCACCTGGATGCACTGAGGAGAAGTTGGTGGAGGCACCGAGATGCTCTGGGAAATGTTCCGCTGGTAAATTCTGGGACATATGGAGGGGTCTATTTGACGGAGTTGTTTTGGCAGCAGGCGGAGCACCAGCAGTGTTTTTGGCAGTTGGTCATATGTTCTGCTCATCGGTGCATATGTCCATAGAAAGTGAACTTTGCTAGCTCCTCTAACACCCGCTGAGTACTTGTAACAAGGACAGAATTTTTCTGCACAACTTTTTGCCTTCATAGAATTAAAGCGATGGGATGTTGTTAGTATAGTGTGTTTTGATTCTGCTGCTTTTTAAAGGCCAAGGGATTATTTTCTCACCTGACTTTCTGTGGAGGAACAAAACCTGTGTAGCGGTCATTTAGACGAAAAGAAATAATGTCCAGAAATAATGTTGCGACATTTCCAAGCATTTTTCCCCTTTCTTTGTATTTTTATGCATGGTGTTTTAGCTGCATTTAAAATCCGAGCACTCTAGGGGGAGTGGCGGTGATTTCGCGAAGTCTGAGAAGTCCTTTTGTGCTTGGCCCTCGCTGATAGCACTCAAATTAATATAAGCGAACCACTTTCAAGAAAACCCGCCATGAAGAAAAAAAAATTATATTTGAGTCAGGGTGAACCTTATTTGCGCGACTCAGCAGGATTGCGGCGTGAAAAATTGAAATGGAAAAACAGCGGTGGAGCCGTTTCCCGCGGCCGCCTTTTCCCTTGAATTCGCGAGACTCGACCAGCAGAAGTAATGACCGCCGCGTGCAACTGCTTTCGAGACGCGGCCAATCCCTTTCTCCGCGTGTCGGCGCGAGCAGGGTCGTATGGAAGTGCGGTCATTTACCGCCAAATTAATGGTAGCTGACTTCACACGGCTTGTTTTGATATTTGCCCGAGTAAATGAAAAGCTGTGGGCTCATATTGCTTTTTTGGTTACAGCTATAAGGCGGCTCTGCATGACTTGATCTTCAAGCGGCAGCGGTAGTGAGGTTAAAGCAGGACAGTGCTATTGATTGCCAGTTAGATTAATTTCTTGTTTGTTTCACACTGGCTTTGTGCTTGGATTTTATTAAACAAAATAATTCTGATCCAGTTGTATATTTGTTTAAGTAAATCATACCATACAAATAAAGTTATGTATAGGCATTAGCAATTTCTTTTTTTTTATTTTTATTTAGTCTTTATTTAGCAAGGAAGGTCCTACTGAGATAGCATTACAATAATTTTACTGCAAGAAGAGATTCCTGGTCAAGCTTGCAGCTTAAAGCTATAAGCTTTGCATTAAAAAGGCTATAAGTCTCTCACAGAAGAGCAGACTTGCTGAATGAGACATTATACTACATTGTCCCATAAGGAAAGGTGGTTCCAGGTGTTTACAATGGAACAAGAGGCTCCTCAGAGCCTTTACTCGGGCCGGGTCTAGGCCTGGGCCAATCGCGAAACCGCGCGTGCGCATGAGCAGGACAATCGCGACCCCGAAAAAGAAGAACGGTGCCGAAACTTAGACTCGTGGCCTACCGGCCCGAGTAATTAATTCAGTATTTTGTGTTCACTGTGGCCAGAGGTAGTTTGCATGTTCTCCTCGTGTTTGTGTGGGCTTGTTGTGTGCACGCTGGGTTCCGCCCACAGCCCAAAGGCTTGCCTGTTACAGTAATTTGAGGCTGAGGGGTGCTAATTGCCCATAGGTTTGAGTGTGAGAGTGCATGTTGCTTTCCCTGCGATTGACTGCCGAACTGCCTTCGGTGTGTTCCTGTCTCTGGCTCATTGGAAGTTGCAGGAGCATGTCCCAGGCATAAGGGGTTCGTTAGGCCTGATGGGTGGATGGATGGATTAGCCTGGAGGTCCCCTGGCCCTAGTGTCGTTCCCTTCTTGTTAATCCCCGTTATCCACTCGTATCATCCTTTCATCTCTTTCTTTTAACCAAGCACTGGAGGTGCAGGCTAACACCTTGCCAGGGAAGCTGTCCTAATGAAGAGCTTGGGTTGCTGATAAAGGCTGTCGGGGAAACAAATTTTCGGGCAAAGAGAAGTGAGCTGAAATTCGGTAGGCTAAACCGCCTGACACTGACAGAATTATGACGATAATGACTGCACGAGCGAGCACAAAACGCGACTATTCTTCTGCGGAATTTGACTGCACCTCAGGGGAGCTCGCGAACGATGCATCAAAAGTGCTGCTGTAAAGACATCAGCGTTGACATCAGCTGTAGGGGGCTTATCTTGATGTGATCTTTTTGTCAAAGGCAGGGGTGGTAAGACTACCGTGCTGCACCTGCGGCACACTCATTCTGTCTTGTTACTTGAGTGTGTGTGTGTGTGTGTGGGGGCTCTGAAGTACCGTACACTTTGTGATAAATGTAATTTTGCAAGGAAACCTGATTCGGGAAATGTTCTTTTCCATTCGAATAACAAGCACTTAGTTTGGCTCATTAGCCGTAGATATCCTCACGTATTCTCTACCTGACAGTTTGAGCAGAGCAATCTGTATCAGGAGAGCGTTCTGTTCTCAACCGCTACTTAAATCATTTGCATTAAGGACAAAAAAAACTAGCGGACATATATAATGCAGTTAAATGCTAATTCCCCTGTCAGGCCTTGTTCTGTGACAAAAACTAGCAGACAAATTAGCAGTTTGAAACAAACAAACAAAACAAAACAAAAAAAAAAAAAACACTTTGCAGGACTGCTGGACTACAAAGAGCGGAAGTATGGGCTGCTGGGAGCCTGCTCTGATGAGAATATGCAAATATACGAAAGATTAATTTAGTACTTAATGCGAGTCGCACAGTGAACGGCGGGGGTTGATTGTGCATATCGGAGTGTTTACTCTCTGCTTAGCGGAGTGAAGTTTTGAGAGGTTCTCTGGCACTGATATATTTTTTTCCCTCCTGAAAAACATCCAGTGTTTTTCCTTCGTAGCTAAACGAGGGGAGGGAAAACGTTTTTCCTGCCGACGGTGTTGGCCTTTCAAAAGCTGCGTTTGTGTGGAAGAGGCTTAATTAGATGAATCATGCGCGCAAACCGTCGAAGCTAAAAGAGGCGTCTGCCTTTATCCGAAGCTCATGCAATTCAACGGGGGTCATGATGGCTGTGTGACAATGGGCGTTATTCCTGTTGATGGCGGCGCTGATAATGAAACAGAAATACCATTTATTTTATCAGATTGGCCACTTCAGATAAACTGGAGTTGAGCCGTGGAGATTGCCTCAATTCGCTGTTTGAGCAACGCAGGATTTTTATTTTTTATTTATTTATTTTTTTCTGAGCGATGTGGGCTGTGTGTTCTGAATCGCCAGGAAAACTTTGTTTAAATTCTTGTTAGAAAGGGCAAAATAGCTTGGCGCACTCCCGCGTTTTGCTGGGATTTCATGTAAATGCGAGAAGCTATTAGCCTACTTATTTTGGAGGCTGGCTTGACACATGATGATTAACGCTCGCACATTAGCCACCGGGCAGCAGCATCCCATGCTATCAGTTGTCTTTTGTAATTTACGACTTAGAAGTACAGAGAAACTACCCACGGTGGAAGCACTGGGCAGAAGAGGTGTAAAGTCCGGGTTCAGAAAGTAAAAATCCTCCCCAGAAATGTATTCCAACCACTTAGATTTACTTCTGACAGGAGATAGAGCCAATATGAATGTTCAGCTCATTCTGTGGGAGGGAGAAAAACTTGGCAGGACTTTTACTTTCTGACCCCTGGGTTTTACACCTCTGCTGAGCAGGAACGCAGATATGGGGGGGGGGGGGTGTATAAATTTATAGCGTCAAGCATGTGAGCTGCACAGGTTGGCGTGTTCCTCGTTGGCATACTTTTGAATCTCCGCATGACGTGCTCATATGATCAATGTGCGGTTGGGCTTGCCTGTCGGATAAGCCTGTGGCTGTTTTATTGACTCCACAGCGCTTTCAGAGCAGAAATGTTTCCAGTGGGGAAGTGCCCTATTTTACCAGCCTTTCCAGGGGGGCTCTGGTTCCCACATTAATTAGACACCGCCCCACCCCTTATCAACCCGTACTCCCCGCAGCTGTGACCCGGCCCCGTCCGAGGAGACGGCAGGATGAAAGCACTGCCGGGAGACCGGGAAGAGGGTTGTTAGCGTCGGATTAGGGATCGCGGGAAATGGTGCTGACGCTTATTTAACGGTGCTGTGTAACATTGCCCTCGGCCGTCATGAGAACTGGCTCAGCTCTGACACCAGCGAAATGCTAAATAGTGACTCCACATGCTGCGGTCCCCCGCACCCTCCGACTGCCGAGGGACCAACAAACAGATTTATTTATTTATTTTTTAGTTCTGTACCGCCGCCGGGCCGGGCTCTACAGTGCACCCATCTCGGGAATTTTCACTCCTGAAATTTGACGGTTGCGAGGTAACTGGTCGGCGGTGGGGGTGAGGAGAATAAGGGCAAGTCAAATTAGTATGCAGTAGTGTACTCCTATGTTTTTCAGCTGGGCAGCACGTGCGGGCCGTAGAGAAAAAAACGTTAACACTGAGCCTTGCTTGCTTACACTACATTGCACGGTCAGACACAAAGGAACTGTGAACTTACAAATTTTCCCATGGAAACGTACAATAGTGTTTTCTGTGGGGACGGCAATTAGAAGGTCAAAATTAATGATTAAATCCATGGCCGTTTGTATGAGTTTCATGTACGTTTAGCTTACCTTTCCTATTAAAAGCTTGTGTAGCAACTGGGGAATATTTTCATATCTCTTCTGCTGTTTCTTTGTGCAAAATGGGGTCTGACCTTGTGACTTCAGTGCTTTACTTGGGCTCAGGTAGTTGTTGGTTCAAGTCCCACTGCAGCCATAATAAGATCAGTGCAGCTGGTGGGCACTTGATCAAGGCCCTTTACCCCATATTGCTCTCTGCTTAGCCTAGTTAACTGTTAGTTGTTTGGATACATGTTTGGCTAAAGCCATGTTTCCGCTGAACAATTTCGGCACAGTACCCTTAGAACCGGTACGTATCCTGTGTGGACTGGTACCAAAACCCTAGATCTGGTTTGCGTTTCTACGGTAGACAGTAGTGTTAAACATAGGTGTGGTTGTTACCAGAAGGCAGTCGCCCTGTCAACCACATCGTCGGCCAAGCAAGAGCGACCATTCCCTCTTGACCAATCAATGGACTGCAGCGTTTCTGGCTCTACCTCTCAGTATTGGATCTGGGTGATTTATACCTCAACAGGACAGTAATGAAAAATGAAACTGATTGGAGCGAGTCTTTTGGTACCAGCCGCAACTTTTCACAATGGAAACACAAAAATAACTATTGTAGTGTGTTATAAGCTGTACTGAACTGAACTGGACCGCTTGGTCAAAGCGAGGCTTAGGTTGTTGTCATGTATTATGTATCATCGTCACAAAAATGAACACTAGCTAAATTTGCGCGGAAAAATCCTCTGTACCCTGGAGGTGAGAGCGGCGGATGTGGTACTGCCCTGGCCTGGCACAGTTTGTTTATTTGAAGTAGCAGCCGCAGAGTAAAATAGATGCATTGTGTTGATTTTATTGTGGGTGAACAAGGCAGGAAACGGGTGCCACGCTATTTTTACCGACTAAAATTGGATCCATCCCAGCTCACTCAGCCCACCCACCGCCTCCGCAGTCTGCCCCCTCCCCCACCTGGTTGGCAGGATTGTCCACATGCTTTGCACTAACACATCGCGCGCTGTTGGGTCTGTCTGGTGCACGGCTTGCCTGCTGCCTCGCTGCAGTTATGGCTCTGCGCTCCCGTCAGCACTGCTAACATAGCATAATGTAATATGATGTTCCATAGCATGACATAACACAGCACGGCTGAGCTGTAGATAATGCTGCACGCATAACAGAGCATATCATAACATAAAATAATATTGCATAGTGTGGCCATCTCCAGTGCTGTTCCTGGAAAGCTACCTTCCCATAGGTTTTTACTCCTAATTCAGCTCACCTGATTGAGCTAATTTACTGAGAGATGAGGTGAGTTTTGCTTGGTTGGAGTGAAAACCTCCAGTATGGTACCTTTCCAGGGACAGGGCTGGGGGCCACTGGCATAGCATAACATAAAATAATTCTGCATTGCATGACATAACGCAATATAGCAGAGAACTACATAATGATGCACAACACAACATAACATGACATAGCATGACATAATGTAGAATTGCTCAGCCTAACACTTAATTATGATGAGAACAGGCCATTTTGCCTAGCAGTGCTCACAGATGTGTATGTAATGCATAGTTTATGCAAGAAGTAGATGGTATTTAGTGCTGTATTTAGCATGGTCTTATAAACCCCCAGAGTTTCTGCTTCTGCTGTATGACCCAAGGAGGCACTCCACAGTGACCATTGTGTGTGTTGGGAAAAAATACACCACCTGATGCCTGTGTGAAATTTACCTTTTGATGATATTCATTAACTCCCTAAAACTCTAATTTTTCAACTGAAGTTTTCCCTTAAGTTATGTCCATAGTCAGGAAATGCTTTTTTCATCCTTTTTGGACAATGTCACATACATATTCTGCATCTGCCGGTTGCAGCACTTCACTGCCTCTACATTGCACTTACTGTATATTGAGAGAAATGTTCAAACCTCAGATGCCATACTTTTATGGCCAGTGTATTACATCTGATAGAAAATATCTAGATATTGTTCATCATTTTACACACATTTCCCTGTAATACAGCTGGACCTATTTGGGACCCAAGTTGGAACCCTGGGGATTTCCACTAGAATTTAAAATGAGCCTAAAGTTCCACAGCTTTGAATACATTAGCTGCATCTCATAGGTTTTATGGGATTAATGGCTGCTTTAGAGTGCAAATTTAACTTGGCCTGTAAGTGTTCAAATTTCACCAGCCGCTCAACAGATTGCCTCAGTGTTTTTGGTTGGTGAGTGAAGCAAATCTACCAGCCCCTCGCATTACCTGGATTTGCCTGGTGGCTGGTGCTGATTCTGATTCGCTCTGCTTACAGAACCTAACCTGAGGAAGCGTCAGTTTGTTCGTTCGTTTCAAGAGTTTAAGCCCTCGGTGAAGTAACCCCTCAGCGTGAGAGCGGAGGACCCAGAGACGTCTCTGCGTGCTGCGTGCGACAGAGCTCGGCGTTTACCGCTCCGACGCCGGAGTGCTTCGCCGTCTGCTCCGTGCCGTCCTTGTGTGTTTGCATGCGTGCTCGCCGAGTTTAACTCGCCCCGAGCGGATGAGGGAATGCACTGAAGCGGCTTGTGAAGACCGCGACAGAGCGCATGCGGAAAGAGCGCTGGCGTGCTGTGCGCTGTCTGTATACGCGGGCATGCTCACTGAGGTGTGTACACACGCAACGCTCACACACACGAGCGCTCAGACGCATGAGCAAGAGGAGACGCATTCACACTCACGTGCTCAGATGCTCTGAACCGTCCATGGGCTGCCATTACACGAAGATTAATGTGCAAATTCGTCTAAGCGCACGCTCGCCTGAACTCACATGCAGTACACGGCACGTGCAAGTGCACTCTCTCTCCCTTACACACACTCGCACGCATGTACAGGCACGCACTTGCACACACTCAGACACATGCTTGCACAAATGTGCGAACACTCTCATACATGCGCACGCATTTACCAATATCCGTACACACGCATGCAAACACACCCACGCGCACTCGCACGCACACTGACGCGCATTTGCACGCTCGCAAATGCGCACAAAAACACTCACACATGCGCACACGCATTTATCAACACAAATATGCATACCCGCGCATGCAAACACACCCACGTGCGCATGCACACACACTCAGGCGCATTTACACACTCGCAAATGCGCGCACAAACACTCTACACATGCGCACACGCATTTATCAACACAAATGTGCAGGCACGCGCATGCAAACACACCCACGCGCGCATGCACACACACTCAGGCGCATTTACACACTGGCAAATGTGCACACAAGACCTCATGCGCATTAGCGCGCACTCTCGTATGCGCACACAAACTCTCAAACGCACCCGGAGGTGACTAATGCTGAGCACAATAACAGGGGCTCCTCAGTCATGCTGCTGCGATCAGTATTCACTCTCCTCTTTCCTCCTCTGCTGCCCTCTCTCGCCGTCTCTCGCCTCTCCTCCACCTGCCTTTCTTCTGCTTTTCTTTCCCTCTCTTATTATTTCATGAAGCCTGTCACTCGTGACCAATTATTGAGTGGACCCGGAGGAACCCGGGGCTCTTCATAAAGCAGCCACATTAATCTCTGGATTTCATTAGCATCCGCTGGCTTGCATAACACCTTCTTAATGCCGGGCCTGCGCCGCCTGGTTTTGTTGAAACTCAGCTCGTATATTTTTAAAGTATCATGGTTTTAGCTGCCAGAACGTCATGACGATGCTCGGCGCTGTCACATTCTGTTAACCTCTTTGCGCAGAATGCAAATAATGCCAATTTTTCCTGTTGTGCATGAGCTCATTTAGGCGTTATAACTCAGTATTTGTGTCACAGAGACTGTGGAAAATTATTCCAGTGAAGCAAGACGTTTGGAAATTCAATTACAGAATTATTAAGAAATTAAATTTCCTAATTTATGGATGCCGGCGTCTATATATGAGCAAAGGTGTTAATAATCCTTCTTACTCGTTTTTTTTGCTGTGGAAATCCACTTTTGATTCCCTGAAAATGGAATTTGTAATGTAAGCTTGGTCATCAAATTTTGCATTGCATTCGTAATTCGCATGCATGGTGATCCTACTGTGTGGGCAGAGAGCATTTTTTTTTTGTGATATAAATCTTGTGCTACCTTATTTGCAGGCTGAAGGAGGGGAGTACTTTACGAAGCTGCAATACTGAGTTCAGGGCCATGCGCTCAAAACTCTGGTATTTTCTCTGGTGTGTGCTGCAGGGCAGGAGCTGTTGCCAAACAGTGCGCGGACGCAGCGTCGCGCGGAGTTCGGCGCTCCTGCTTTTAAAGTTCAACCTGGCTGAACTTTAAAAGCACTCTGTGGGCTGTGACATAAAGCTCTGCACCTCCGATGCAAACAAAAAGTGTGGAAAATCAAGAAGTGAAGCGAAATGGAGGGAAACTAGCTTTAGCTGTCTCTGAATTTCCTGAGCAGTATGACTTCTTTCTAAGGTTATACTGGGATTTCGGAAGTTAAGGGGAGGAGAAACCCAAAAATCACTTCAATCTGCTCAAGAACAGGACAATCAGAGGGAGCAGGAGGGAGAAGTTTATGCTTCAGGGGCATTTTAATGTTCTAAGTTGACTGTTACAATGATTTGTAGGTGTACTTTGACTTTAACCTGGATTTTCTGAAAACCTGATTTTTGCCCGATTGCTATCATTTAAGGCACTATATCTCACTTATTTGTGGAGCTTTTCTCATGAAATTTTGACAGAAGTCTGTGTACATATCAGGAAGTCTACTGAACTAAAAGTTTTGGTTTAGCACTTTGGGTCTGTGAGTTATGGTGATTTATATTTCATATCGAGGGGGCGAAAAATGGCAAAATCCTCTCTTACCCCACTAAATCTCTAGTATTATGTGTAAATGCTTTATTCTAGTTCAGAAGAAGGTGTAAACATAACTAAATCTAATTAAAAAAAAACCTGATTCGAATATCTTGCTTCAGTCCTGAGATATAAGGCAAAGAAATAATGGTGAAATCGGGGTGGCGGCCATATTGAATCACATGACCTAATTATGCAAATTAGGTCAAATTCATATTTTGTGTATTTCAGGTCATATACTATCAATAGACCAAGTATGAATGATTTCTATCCAAAAATGACAATTTTTTTCCAAAAGGTTTCTCCTCCCCTTAAGTCCTGCTCAGAAAGTTGGTGTCTAGTATCCAAACTGGCGTACCCTGTTTAAATGCAATGTGAGCTAACTGATATATAACTAGTGGTTATTGTACTTTCCCAATGCCGACTTTGTGATCTAGGGTTGCCAACCGTCCGGGATTGATCGAGAGACTCCTGCTAATAACCCGACCCTCCCAGAAAATAATAGATCTGCATGGGAGATTTTTTTCCCCCAAGGACCATGGGTATACCTGCCTGTTTCGTATCTATGTGACTTCTGAGTCGATAAATGAACCGTGAAAGTGTTCCCAAATTTCAATAAGCTGTCAAGTCAGATGAAGGGTTAGGTAATTTGACGGAGGACATTAGGCTCGTTCGAGATGAGCCTGGCCTGCGCAGAATCAATCACCATTGACCACAAGTGGGCAGAAATGACCTCACAAGATGAGGGGCCAGAGTGTGTCGAGACAGACGCTGCAGCCACTTCCCACTGTCTGCATGGATCAGGGCATGATGGGAAATGCCTGACTGTCTCCTGATCAAACAGCTGATTGGCTCTTATTTTTCGCCACAAACACCACTGTTTTCAGAAAAGTTCTAACCCAAATTTTCTGGGAAATTGTCCCTCCGTCAGGGGGGCGATGTTTTCACTGGCGTTCGTTTGTTTATTTGTTGGTTTGTTCGTTCGTCAGTTAATGGGATGTCTCAAAAAGTCATGGATGGATGTCAATGAAATTTTGTGTGTTGATAGATACTGTGCTAAGGAGGAAGCGATTAAATTTTGACGAAGAGGGCGCCCCGGTCGCTCATCGGTCTAAGAGCGCGCACCATAAAGGCTGTGTCCTTCCCACGGCGACCCGGGTTCGATTCCGGCTCGAGTCATTTGCCGCATGTCTTCCCCATTCTTCTCCCCAACCTTCCTGTCTCTCTCTACTCTGCAACTGTCAAATAAAGGTGAAAATGGCAAAAAAATAATCTTTAAATTTGAAGATTTGACTCATATTCTTGATTCGGGATCCGAAAGAATTTCTATATGTAAAGACATTGCTGTTGACTCTAGTTGAATGCTCGCATTCAGTGGTAATGTGACGGCGGAGGTAGTGCGCTCTCAGAGGGTTTCTAGGCATAATTATGTCTCCCCCCCAGAGGGAGAGGGGAGACATTGATTCAGGCTCGGTTCCCGTTCACGTTCGCGTTCGTGTCGGTGTTCCCACTTCGTTTCCGGATCGTAACTCCAAAACCGTTTGCATGATCTTAATGAAACTTTGCATACTTACTACTCAGGTCCTGCAGTGGTGCCTTTTGGTATGTGCTTGTCTGTCCGTCCGTCCATCCGTCCGGTCAGTTAGGCAGGGAAGGGGGACCGGTGGGGAGACATGTTTTTACAAGGAAAAACACATTCTAGTATTTAATGCTAGATTTTATTAGTTTTGTGTTGTGCAATGAATATTTAACAAACTATTCTTCATAACAATGCGCACATACGTGATATTATCAGCCATACAGTTTTATGGGTTGTATTCACAGACGTCATACATTTGCATACTCACAGCAATGCACTGCCCACCTCCATTTTGCTTCCCTGTGTCGCCATACCGCTGCAACTGCAAATATACACAACAGATTATTTGCTGGCTCTTGGCTTCTGACTGCATTTTAGCCCCATGCAGTTTCAAATATGGACTAACGTACTTTAATTTTCGAGTCAAGATTTTTTCTGACAATATTTACCAGATGTAACAGTTTCTTGCCTCAGCTCCTTCTGGAGCCAGAGTCCCGACTCCTGGCAGAAGAAGGCAGGCAATGTCCGATGCAGGTTATAGATGAAACGTTCTTGTTGTAAACTTTGAAAGTAGGTGATGTGTTCATGCTGTAAGGCTATTTGGTGATGTACATTATGTCTACTAGCAAACAGGCCTATTATGATAGGTAAGGAGGAATCACAACAATGTAAATAGGCTCCTTGAAATTGTTTATTTACACTGGAATACCATGAACTAAGTGGGACATGGGTCTTAAAATCAACACTGTCCCGATTTTATCAAGACGTCTGGTCACCCTACACGGCATTGCACTGCCCTGATAACACTCAAAGTTATTTATCTGGGTATTTAAGCATCTCAACTGTCTCGTTACATTTTTGAAAAGGAGAAAATAATTATCTTGCCATTGACAAATGGTTTGAACGCATGATAACGGGATTCCACTTCAGTGACCATATCCCTCCTAACATGTTTCTCCAACCGAACCGTCTGTCTTCACTTAGCTGGTAAGTTAAGTCACCTTGGTTAGAATTAATCCTTGGTGCTTTTCAGTATCTACTGCGTTTGTTCACCCCTGGACACTTGGTATGGAGAAATAACCTCGAATTGGCATCGCGAAAACGGTATGTTTTCACTATCAAAGAAAGGCAAGCAAGTTAGGGAAATAAAATGACCGCCATATCTGTGACTTGGCAGATGATGTCACCAGAATAGAACCCATTGGAACATGATGTACAAGCAACAGGCAGCTGGCCTGCAGATGGATCTAACAGAACTACAGTATACGTGGAAAAGAGGAGGAGTGAGCGGAGTTCTGTTTTGCTTAAAAAAAAAAAAAAAAAAAAAAAAACCCTGGTGCAGGGCGAATGCTATGGGTTTCCTCTGAATCAAGGGGGGTTGGCTACATTGTTGTTACAAGTACAAGTGTCATGTAATAGCTGCACTGGATGTTCGGTCGCTTAGCAATGAAAAGCTCTCATCCTCCACATATACACCATACAGAGTGGCCAGCGCAGTTTTTATGCAGTAGCAAGTGACGAGCTCAGTAAACACAGCGTCCAATGCGAAAGGCCCCTTAGCTAGATAACGGTGCTGAGTAGAACATTCCAGCTTTATATGGGCTCTGTCAATTCCTCTGTGCTGTTTTCTGGCTAACTCAGTAATTCTGCTTTGTGAAACGCCTTCTTGAAACTGCTCGAGAGACAACGCTCTCCATTTGCTGGCACATCAACTCGTCATATCGGTCCAAGAAGGACATGGATGAAGGATATCAACTCGTCATGTCTGTCTAAAAAAGGACATGGATGACAGATCAGTTTCAGGGAGGCTGTTTTTAATAGCATATCAAACTAAATATAAATAGGCCTACTGTTATTGTGCTTATCAGATACGGAGAAGAAATGCCTTGGAAAAGCATGATAATGAGACGCAAAATCTGGAGAGCACAGGCTTATCTACCACCGACTGATAGTAATCAAACTGTATTTCAATAAGATTTATTTTGGGTGCCTGCTGAGTCGATCTCTGCATTACTGGGAAACTTCACTATTCCGGAGATATGAGTGGATTGTGCAGATATATAGCTATGACTACTGCAGTAAGTTATATGAACGCACTTACTCAAATGCCAGCATCTTATTGATGGCTTATCTCGATTCCAGCAAGTAGGTCATGGCGGCAGTAGGCATTTGGCTTGGCTGCTGTTTCTCATTTCTGAATTGGTAAATTAAGTCTCCAATAAGGTTTCCCTTACTGCCATCTTGTATGATTGCAGAATAGCGCTTTTTGTTCGCTGCCTGCCGAGAAAAGGTTAGATTTCACTTTATTTACCGTGGTTTCAGGCGCCTGATCAATTTCACCTTCATTAAAGCACAGGCAAACCACGAGATTTAAAGGAAAAAAAAAGCCAAATGCCGTGGGGTTTATCTGCCGTTTGTGTTACTGATGTTATTTTGGACAAACTGGGCCAAATTTAATTGCTGGGGCAGACCGGAGTTTGATCACCATGGGGTAATCTGCTGTGTCTTAGCGATTCACCATGGCATAATGTGTTGTGTGTTACTAGTTCACAATGGAATAGTACATTGTGTGTTGTTGATTCACCATGGATGATGTGTTATTGGTTCATCTTGGGATAATACTGTCCTTTACATTATTGGGTCTCTATGAGATATGTTGTGTTCTTGGTTCACTATGAGATAATATGTTGTGCTGGTGTTTCAGTGTGCGAGGATGTGTTGAGTGTTTTTGGTGTATGGGGTGGCGTGTTTTATGCCATTGGTTTATCATGGGGCAATATGATGCATGTTAGTAGTTCACCGTCAGATAATTAGGGGTCCCAGCAGCAAAACTGCAGAACTCTCTGGTAATTGTAAGTACTACAATTATCATTATTCTTCTTCAGCAGATTTTTCAGTTTCATTCCTAAAACTGAACGGATGGCAATAACTAAATTCTTGAGCTATGAAATTTGGCAGATATATTGCAGATCTTCCCCACTACTCAGGTTACCATAGTTCTGCATATTGGCCAAATGGTGGCACTGTTGCAAACACATTTACATTTTGGCCCTCAACCTCTGAATCATGTGGCCTAGAAACAAATTTTTAGTTGTTTGATTCCTTGGCTCAAGGTGAACAAAATGTCATTTGCAATGACAATGTCATTTGCATGAGTCAAAATTATCTACAAAAATTACTTTTGGCGAACTCATCCCTGGATTTGTGACTCAGCCTTAGAATCAGAGGTCACTGAATCCTATATTATACAACATGTAGATCCGACCGAGCAATCTGATTGGTCAATTAGATGTTTAGAGTGTTGTCAAATGAGCAAGACAGGACAGGTAGCCTGTGCTCAAATGAAAAATACCTCATCACTGAAAATGTTACTCCACCTATCTTAGTTGCCTAGGCCATTGATTTAATTAATTTGTCAATTTATTTGCATTTGTACATTGAAATGAACATTTAATAAATCAACACATCTGTGAAAACTGTCGTCTTTATTTCTGAGGTAAATTGATAATGGCCTGAAAAGGTGATTAGCGAAAGCCCTCGAAAGGTGGGGATGAAATGATGTAACTCTGTTCAGCCTTAATGTTACTGGTTACTTTTGTTACTTTTGCTGCTTGGCCACATTAATCGGAGCAAACGTTAAATTAGTGACACACCCCGAACTGAAATTAAACATCTGCTGGTGAGTTTATTAAAAGACAGATTTTTGTTCTGGCGCCGACACTGGAAAGCCGTTGCCTATATTTAAATATAACCATTAATATAAGTTTGTTCGATAAAGATCAGCTGAGTCGTTGTCACGGCACCTGTTAGCTTAAAAATGACTGAGATGTCGGCAGAAGTATAACTATCAGTCCATGAAAAAATAATTTTTTCCAACGGATATTCTAGTTACAACATGATTGAGCTAGCAAAGCAGTTTTGTGTTGCTATGTGCGGTATTTATTCAGTTTTGGGAAATCACGATGTCTAGGAAACATAAGTCCAAATTGGCTGGCTGACAAGGACTAGTCAACGTCAGATCTCATGTATTTCCACGGAAACGGAGAGAATACTAGGAAAAAACTTTCATATTTTGAGAGCGAAATGCCCACAGTATGAATAAATTTTGATTATACATTTTATTTTGTTGGTAATAGTTGTATAATCGCATTATTACGCTCGAGGGTGTGCTTGACAGTCATTCTTGTCACTTCAGTGATGCTAACGGAACTCGGCGCAAGCGCCTCGTTCCTGGCCACATCACTGTCGTGACAAGAATGACAGTCAAGCACACCCTCGAGTGTAATAATGCTTAACCTTCCTGTCGTGTTCGGGTCAAATCTGACTGATATACAACTTAAAACACTCATAAATATTGTGTTTTACATCTGATTGCCTCAAGGCCTTATGATATCCTCCACACTGGGCACTTGAACATATAAAAGTGATGATCACCACTTTCATTGAATTTTGAGTGGTTTAGTCAACATTGTTACACCTGTGGTGTTCCTGGTCAAAAGTGACCGCGATAGGAAATGAATGGGTATCCAGATTATATTCATCCATCAAATGAGAAAACATCCCCATACACACCACCCCAACACACACACACACACACGCGCGCGCACACACACACACACACACACGCACACACGCACACACACACACAGACATGACTTCACGTTGAAGAGTCTGGTCTCTGGTTTTCCATTTCTTTTTTACATTACATGTTCATTTTTGAATACATTTTCAGTGCCTATTTGTACAACCCCAATTTCAAAATAGTTGGGACAAAGTGTAAATTGTGAATAAAATCAAAATGTAATGACTTTCAAATCACACCAGCCAATATTGTATTCAAAATAGAACAGAGATAACATAGTAAATGTTGAAACTGAGATTTTTATCCACAAAATGAGCTCATTTCAAATTTGAGGGCTGCTACAGGTCTCCAAAAAGTTGGGACAGGGGCCTGCTAACCATGGTGTAGCATCCCCTCTTCTTTTTAACACAGAGTGGAGGCGTCTGGGCATTGAGGAGACAAGTTTCTTGAGTTTAGCCATTGGAATTTGTTCCCACTCTTGTTTAATATAGGCTTCCAGCTGCTGGAGAGTTTTGGGTTTCCTTTGACCGCCTTTTCATTTAATTATGCGCCAAATGTTCTCAATTGGTGGAAGATCAGGACTGCAGGCAGGCCAGTTCAGCACACGGATTCTTCTACTACGAAGCCATGCTGCTGTAATAGCTGCAGTATGTGGTTTTACATTGTCCTGCTGAAATACACAAGGCCTTCCCTGGAATAGATGTCGTCTGGAGAGGAGCATATGTTGCTTTAAAACCTTTATATACCTTTCAGCATTCATGGTGCTTTTTAAAACATGCAAGTACACCATATGCACTAATGCATCCCCATACCATCAGAGATGCTGGCTTTTGAACTGAACGCTGATAACAGGAGGGGTGGTCTTTCTCCTCTTAAGCCTGGAGGACACAGCGCCCATGATTTCCAAAAAGAATGTCAAATTTGGACTCTTCTGACCTCAGGACACTTTGCCACTTTGCTACAGTCCATTTTAAATGAGCCTTGGCCCACAGAACACGGCAGCGCTTCTAGATCATGCTCAACAAAGGCTTCCTTTTTGCATGATAGAGTTTTAGGTGGCATCTGTGGATGGCACGGCAGACTGTGTTTACAGACAGTGGTTTCGTGAAGTATTCTTGGGCCCATTTAGTAATGTCAATGACAGAATCATGGCGGTGAGTGATGTAGTGGCGTCTGAGGGCCCCAAGATCACAGGCATCCAGTAAAGGTTTTTGGCCTTGTCCCTTACGCAGAGATTTTTCCAGTTTCTCTGAATCTTTTGATGATATTATGCACTGTCGATGATGAGACCTTAAAAACCTTTGAAATTTGAAGTTGAGGAACATTGCTTTTAAAGTATTCCACAAATTTTTTAAGCAAGCCTTCACAGGTTGGAGAGCCTTTGACCATCTTTACTCCTGAGAGACTCAACCTCTCTAGGACATCCCTTTATAGCCAATCATGTTACACACCTGATGCCAGTTAATGTAATTACTTACTGAATGCTCTTTCAGCTGATCATATATATATTCATTCAGCTCTAATGTTTTAATTGCTTTTTCAGCCCTTTTTTGCCTGTGTCCTAACTTTTTTGAGAGCTGTTGCAGCCAGATGATTTGAAGTGAGCTCATTTTGTGGATAAGAATGTAAAATGTTTCAGTTTCAACATTTGAAATGTTATCTGTGTTCTATTGTAAATAACATATTGGCTCATGTGATCTTGAAGTCATTGCATATTGATTTTATTCACAATTTACACTTCGTCCCAACTATTTCAGAATTGGGGTTGTATTTTCACTGCAGTTATTCATGTTAACCACTACTCTGAGACATTGTTCAAAGCTAAAAAGAGTGTTAAATAAAAAATTGGTGGTGATTAATGGTTTTTCTGTTTAATTTAAGAGCAGTTAATACAGACCGGTCAAATTTGACCGGGAACACTAAAGTAAGGGGAGGGGGGTGAACACGGCAGGAGGGTTAAATAAAAAAGGTTGACTTTCGATTACAAAATAGTATAAAAGTATAAAAAAAAAAACCTTTTTTTTTTTTTTTATAGAAGAGGCCAGTTTATTCAAACCAAACTCAAATGATGAAATCTTTGTTGAAATGAATTGAAATTTTGTCCAAACACCTTGATTCTATGTTAGCACAGTAAGCTTTGCTCCATTTCACCGATATGCGGTGATTTAAAAAGCAAAAATGAGAAAGTGCCAATATTTCCTCAAAAATTTGACTTTAATGGTTCCAATTTTGCATACTTTATCTCTTTGTAAGTTTCTAACAGTCTTTTTGATGAACAAGAGGTTGTCAAAAACATGGCTGCTATTAGCCAATCAAGTTTTAGCTGCTTTTTGCCGGCCTTAGCTAGGGCCAATCAACATGAAACTTTATGGGTGTATTTAGATCTTGATTTGGGCGCACCATGCAAAATTTGCAAAATTTGGAGTGAAAAGGCAATGTAAAATGCCATCTCATGCATCGTCAGATCCGGCTCCTTCTGATAAACAACTTTGCCTTAAATTAATTCCAGATCACTCCTAAAATAGAAGTCAATTATATTTATTGAATTTGGATAGGCATGGGAATTTGTGCTGATGCAGGATGGAATGGAGTCGAGTCGATGAAGACCAGTACAGGATAAAGGGGAGCGCCGGGCGACGAGACTCAGGGTGGGGGTGGCGTCTCTTCTTTGAGTCCCCAAAAGGTGCGAGTGAGTCGAGGCGAGCATGCAGTTGATGGACATCATCGATGTCATTGTGAATGCAGCACAGGTAACCTTGAGATTACCAGTGAATGAGGACTTTGATTGCATTGTCTGAGACTCCTTGTCTCATGGCCGAGGTGGCAGCGCTGACATTGAAGGAATATCCCAAGTAATAATCGGGAGATATGCCTGATTTTAACGAAATGAGTCAAGAAACAATTGAGAAATCAGTAATGTGAGATGATTCTACCAGTGTCTGTCATAATGAGTGGATTTTTAGAGGAGGCATGATTAGGAGAATAGCTTTGGATAATGATGTTAAGTTTAATGCTGAGGCTCCAGAGCATATGTAGAGTACCAAAACGTAATATCTGCTGAAGCTCCACGCCTAAACTTGCAATTTTCAGAGGAGCACCTGATCATTGACAGAGGAGCCCTCGCTTTCTGTTGTGATCAATGAAAAACGAGCCCTCACTTTTCTGTAGAGGCAAGAGATTGGATTATCTGAAGAGTCGGATCGTTCATGCGAGGAAGCAAATCCTCTCCTAGCTCACAGTTTTTGTTAGTTGGCTGTCGCGTAATGCTGAGAAATTGTTATTGATAGTTTTGAATTTTAAATTATGAATTTGTTTTTTAAACTTGTGCAGGTTCCTGCATAACATAACCGCTGAAGCATAATAGGTGAATTATTTACCCATTTTCGCACTCAAGCCTCGAATTGTGGAAAGCATTGCATATGCATGTTTCTTTGCACCTGCAGGTGGCACGTGATCTTTAATGACTCGGTTGCCGTAAATGATTTATCGCCAGCTGGTGTCGCCGGTTTACATGGTGTTCAATGAGGCCAGAAGAAATGAATCAATTTATGATACGACTGGCTGGAAAGCTTCCGTGCTTCAGAAAGCCTCACTTTGCATTCACTAGCAAAAGGGGCTAGAATGGAAAGTACTAGAATGATGTAATCGCCGGGGTCAGAGGAGAGAATGCGAGGATTGAAGTTGCACAGGATAGCATACAGCAAGCATACAGCTGTATCAGGGATTCATGGGAAAATGGCCTCCTAAGGCAGTGAGAGTGGAGTATCTTTGTACTAATGGCTGTGGAGTGGGATTTAAGGATGATTTTTCTGATAGAAGGCTTTTTTTCTGAGGGGGATTGTTCAATTTTTAATATCAACAGTGCCGTGTTGTCCAAGTGAGCAATGAGTCCTTTCAGCCTTTCCAAAAATGTGGCAATTATGGCGTACAACTCAAGGGGCAGATGAATCGGGGTGACATATTGGCGGGGGCTGAGTGGGCTTTTTTGGGTCAGACTCGCCCAGGCTGATGCTGTTGCTCAGCGATATCTTCTTGGGGTGCTGCCAGGCCGTGACTCGATTGGTCTTGTGCCGATCGGGAGGGATGGAAAAAACAGGTCCAAGTGATGTGTCCAAGAATTCGGGGGAAGCCTGGGAACGTGACTCAAAAAGACGCATCCCTGTAGCTAGTCCGTGGGCTGAGCAAAGTCCTAGATGTGCTTCCCAAAATCCTTTCTATGGGGAAGGAAACCCACGTGTTTAGTGCTTAGATTGTAAGAAGATGCCTCGGTATGTGATTATGGATTAGTTACATTACTGCATTTATCGGACACTTGTTGCCAGTGGGTCCTGAAGAAAGTGCATTAAAAACCATACCTGAGTTTATGAAGGGGAGAGAGTACGTGGAGACAAGGTAACAAATGGTTGGAGGGAAGTGACATTTTTGTCATTGGCATTTGCCAGATTGTCTTTATGGGTGTTCACCTGTGAAGCAGAGCCTTCGATTAAACAATTAGCATTGAGTCATGGGAGATGGGGGGGGGGGGGAGAACAAGTGCGTGAAATTTCAGTCAACTTTGTCACTTCCTTATATGGTGCCTCTGAAAAATGAAATACAATTAAATAATTCATGTGCCGGTTAATTAACGAGGCAATAGAGCAAGGGGGTCGAAAGGAAACGAGGGATCAGGGGGATGAGGGGATGCGATATTTCATTATTTTAGATCGTTGCATGGTCTTATTTGGTTGGGCATCTTTTAGACAAAATGCATCAAAATCGTGGGGATCAGGGGACGAGGGCGGGAGGGGACGAAAGGGAACGAGGGAACTGGGAGGACGAAGGGACCTGAAATTTCTTTATTGAAATGAATTACGTGGTCTTGTTGAGTAAATCATCTGGTATAGCACGAGGGGGAAGCAGATGAGAGGGAAAGAGGGAGGGGGGTGAAAGGGAACGAGGGGGTATGCTACTTCATTATTAGAATTTATTGCATTGTTGTAGCAGGTAGGGCAGCTGTTAGGAAATGCATCAGCAATACAGACATGACACAAAAAAGTACATTGGGACTTTAGCTAGAGGGAGGGGCGGGGAGGGGTTGGGAAGGGGTAAGGGATAGTCGTAGCAAAGCGAAATAGCACATTTGCTCCTCCATGATTTAAATTGACAGCTGTTAATGCATTCAAGGCAGAAAAGTCTCGATACGGTGAGGGAAGAGGAGAGGACCGGGCGAAGGAATGACAGGACGCATGTGCCAGAGCCCTGCACTGGGACAGAGGAGTGATCCCATCTCGTCCCATCCCGATCATTTTTTTTTTTTTAAATTTGGAATCTCCAATCCCACCCGAGTCTGGAATGCCCAATTGGTGAACTATGTACAAGGCTTGCTCGTATGCGACCCCTTGCTGCCAATTCAGGAGAGAGTAGGCAGTTTGACGGTCTCCTCCAAAGCACGCGCCTGTCAGCCTGCTGCTTCTTATACACTCATTGGTTGAATCTTTGCAAGTTCAGATCGAGGGCAGAGGATACCCGGACATGAACAGGCTTAGAATCTTCCTGACGAGTGCCCGTCTGGCCAACAGGAGGCGCTTGAGCAACAAACAAGGCAACTATTATTTTCCCTTCCCGGCAGTCCCTTCCCAATTTGCAACTCTGTAGCACAATAGCCAATCGTGCGCTACTCTGAAAAAGCTGCCAACCGCTGCCGGTTGGTACGAGGCAGGGCTTGAACCCATGACGTGATAGTCACTTCTGCTTCGCAACGCGATGCTTTACTGAGTGAGCTATCCGGCAGCGCAATCATTTCTAATCCCATCCTATCCCATTACAAATCTCTGAATTCTGTCCTATCCTGTCTGGTCCTGTTGGGAAGTCATAACGTCCCGTCCCATCCCGTTCTCATTTTCAAAATTCAATCTCATCCCGTCCCATCCCATTTCCAAGTTATTCCATCCGATTCCCTTCCCATTCAGAGGATGTGTGTACATGGATATGCCTGTTTGTATCATATGCAAGGAATTAATGCAAGGAATTGCGCGATGCGACTACTTGTGGTAGATATGATTATTTTCATAATAGTGAATGTCATGGAATTTAAGAGTGTAGGATTTAACACAGAAAAATACATATGTTTGAACTATTTTATGTTGTAAATCATACCTACATTTACAAATATACATACTGATATTAGAGAACATGAAAAGTCTCACTTCAGTATGCAGACAGGTTTTAATCGATTTCCTGAGAAGCTTGACTACAGCCTTTGTTGGAAAGAGGCCACATCTGACTTTACTGTTCCTATGCAGCAGATAATCACCCACACTGGGCACTTCTTATTGGCTGTCATTAAAACAACAAATGTTCAATACCATGATGACACTAACTCTCCCCAGCTGTTTTTAATTACTGAATCATTGCAGTCATGCTAATGAAGCCACATCCCTGTTCTTTGAGGTTGTGAACATTTTCTCCTCATATGCCAGTCCTAATTTTGCAGCTATACCAATGGTGAATTTGGCTGGCTTCTGTTGTTTCTTCAGGTGTTTTTTTTTATATACTTCTTGGAATCTCTAAAAAAAAAAATCTGCAACAAGATGGCGATGCTAATGTTTCTATGCTAACATCACAAACATTTTACTTTTGTGCCACAGAACTGATGATGTTGCATACCTCCGAAGTTTGAAGGACCGAATGCTGGTCCATCACGACAGCGTTTCATTTCATTCAGCTGGGGGCGAACAGAGAGAGATGGGGGAGAGATTCAGTTTCATTTTTTTTTTAGCGGGGGGTGTTAGAGAACGATTGATTTCCTTATCATTTTATTGACCTGGTGGTGGAATTTACATTTAATTCCGTTGATTCATAACACATTATTACGCATGGGTGGAGAAATAACGCGTAAATCCCGCGATGCGCAAATTGAGAGTTTTTTCATTTGCTTGCGGGTCCGCGGGTTTTGCAATTCAAATGCGGGTTGGACCGCCAGATGCGGATCACTTGGGAGCTATGGATTGTCCTATCTTATGCTGAGCGAGACCACTTTTTTTCTTTCTTTTTTTTTTGAAACTGTGTTACATTGGTTATTTGATACAGCAAGTTCGCAAGCTACCTGCCTTGCTTAGTTGTTAGCATTCCCATGATCTCAAACAATGTAACTACAGTTTGAATATGTAGCTTGGTAGCCCAGCTAGGCAATGTTGGAGCTAGCAGCAATAATGCTGTTCAGAACAATGGTCTACTCCTGCTAATTTTTTGCAAAAAATGAATATTTTCTGCTTGAGCGAAACGGGAATTTGCACTGTTCGCCCCATTTGTCTCGCGTGGCCAGGCGCTAAGTAGTGTCTTCTCGCGTGTTCACGTCTTTGCATTGACTTTGAATGTAATCTGTCCGAACGCAATATTAAAGTTTTGCATTTGATGGAAACGCAGCTTTACAGTGTCATTCATTCATCATGGGATAATATTTTTCTGTTACTGGTTCACAATGGGATTATGTGTTGAATACTTAGGCTGTGCAGGCATGATGAGATGTTTTGACTGTGATAAGTTTCCCTTTCAATGCTTTTGAAGTTTCATTGGGTGAAAAGTGGAAAATGTACAACCCCAATTCCGAAATAGTCGGGACGAAGTGTAAATTGTGAATTAAATCAAAATGCAATGACTTTCAGATCACATGAGCCAATAGGCCTATGTTATTTACAGTGGAACATAGATAACATTTCAACTGTTGAAAGTGAGACATTTTACATTTTTATCCATAAAATGAGCTTATTTCAAATTTTCTGGCTGCAACAGGTCTCAAAAAAGTTGGGACACAGGCAAAAAAAGGGCTGAAAAAGCAAATAATACATAAGAGAATCATCTGACAGAACATTAAGCAAGTAATTAAGTTAACTGGCATCAGGTGTGTAACATGATTGGCTGTAAAAGGGATGTCTTAGAGAGGCTGAGTCTCTCAGAAGTAAAGATGGCCAGAGGCTCTCCAACCTGTGAAGGCTTGTAAAAAAAAATTGTGGAATACTTTAAAAACAATGTTCCTCAACGTCAAATTGCAAAGGCTGTGAAGATCTCATCATCGACAGTGAATAACATCATCAAAGGATTCAGAGAAACTGGAAAAATCTGCGCGTAAGGGACAAGGCCGAAGACCTTTTCTGGATGCCCGTGATCTTCGGGCCCTCAGACGCCACTGCATCACTCAACGGCATGATTCTGTCATTGACAGTACTGAATGGGCCCAGGAATACTTCAAGAAACCATTGTCTGTAAACACAGTCCGCCGTGCCATCCACAGATGCCACCTAAACCTCTATCATGCAAAAAGGAAGCCATTGTTGAGCATGATCCAGAAGCGCCGCCATGTTCTGTGGGCCAAGGCTCATTATATTCCCGAAATACGAGTTTCGGGGATATCATGGTTTCGCCCCACCCGCCACCGCGTCTGCAGATTTTAGCCGTTAGCGCGATAACTCACAAAATACTTTACATTGGCTTCTCATTTTTAGCATATGGTTAGATATGGTAGAGAGAATGAACTGATTAGATTTTGGGCAAGTATGCACTCCTAGGTTTGCCACCAGGTGGCGCTATATATTGGAAAAAAAAAATCATTTTTTTAACCATATCTCTGGTACAATTACTTACACAGACCTCAAATTTGCCTCATATTGTAGGTTTAATAAAGGGGGTTTCGAGGATTGGGGAATTTCGGGGATATACCCTTGCTGTCGGCCGCCGACAGCGTAGGCCTAGTTTAGAATGGACTGCAGCAAAGTGGCAAAGTGTCCTGTGGTCAGACGAGTCCAAATTTGACATTCTTGTTGGAAATCATGGGCGTTGTGTCCTCCGGGCTAAAGAGGAGAAAGACCACCCCTCCTGTTATCAGCGTTCAGTTCAAAAGCCAGCATCTCTAATGGTATGGGGATGCATTAGTGCATATAGTGTGGGACACTTGCATGTTTTAAAAAGCACCATGAATGCTGAAAGGTATATAAAGGTTTTAGAGCAACATATGCGCCCCTCCAGATGAAATCTATTCCAAGGAAGGCCTTGTGTATTTCAGCAGGACAATGCAAAACTATATACTGCAGCTATTACAGCAGCATGGCTTCGTAGTAGAAGAGTCCGTGTGCTGAATTGGCCTGCCTGCAGTCCTGATCTTTCACCAATTGAGAACATTTGGCGCATAATTAAATGAAAAGTCCGTCAAGGGAGACCCAAAACTCTCCAGCAGCTGGAAGCCTGTATTAAACAAGAGTGGGATCAAATTCCAATGGCTAAACTCAAGAAACTTGTCTCCTCAATTCCCAGACGTCTCCACTCTGTGTTAAAAAGAAGAGGGGATGCTACACCATGGTAAACAGGCCCCTGTCCCAACTTTTTTAGAGACCTGTAGCAGCAATCAAATTTTTATGAGCTCATTTTGTGGATAAAATTGTAAAATTTCTCAGTTTCAACATTTGCTATGTTATCTCTGTTCTATTGTGAATAAAATACTGGCTGGTGTGATTTGAAAGTCATTACATTTTGATTTTACTCGCAATTTGCACTTTGTCCCAATTATTTCGGAATTGGGGTTGTACAAAGATAAATGAAAAATAGCTAACAGGTGCGAGTGCACAGTTTGAATTTCTTTGAGGCTGCTGATCACCCACCTTTGTATTTGTGTAGTTCTCCACATGTGCCTTATTGCTAGGGCCGAATATTACCGAGCATGTTACACAAGTTGTATGTTCAGTGTATGTGTGCGTATTATATAGGCTGTATGTACAGTATGTGCATGTTATATTGGCTGCATGTACTGCATTTGTGCATGTAATATAAGCTGTATGTACAGTGTATGTGTACATTTTATATAGGCTGTATGTACAGTATATATGTGCATGTTATATTGGCTGTACAGTATGTGTACATTTTATATAGGATTTGTGTACAGTATATGTGTGCATTATAGGATTTACGTACTCTGTGTGTGTGTGTGTGTGTGTGTTTTATATAGACTGTATGTACAGTTTATGTCTAAATTTGATAAAGACAGCCTCCCTCTCTTCCCCTGAATTCTCTCTCCATTCGCTTGTGCTCAACATTTGTGATGCTTGTTTGCATCGTAATGGAAAAAAAAATCATTTGTCAAAACGGCGAAGTGCTGTGCATTAACCTTCAACAGGAAAATGTCAGAAATATTATTCCTATTGCCCTTTGGAGTTCACTCAGAATAAACTGCCGTTTGATTTGTTTTCTGCTGTAAAATTGTCTTCTGTCAAATGCCTGAAGTCACCGAGGCAGCCAGACCCACTATAACTGTGTCTGCTGCCCGAACCATATCACTCTATAATAATGTCACTCCAATGTTGAGAAAACTCTCTATTGATCTGTTGACCTCTGTGTTGTTGACATGCAGTGGTTGTTATTGCAGGAAATCTAAAGTGTGTATTTTTGTTTATATTTGCTCATTCATGTGCGGGGGTGTGCTGTTTGTGTGGCTGCTGTTTATTGGTGTGCGCATGCAATCGCTAGCAGGTCAATAAAAATGCCTGCGTTCAGATATGTCTGTGTCTGAGCATGTGTGTGGCTGTATCGAACGTGTTTGCGCAGTTATGTTGCATGTGCATGTGTGTGTGTAGAACCCCCAGTAGTCCTATTTACGGATGCAACTATGTACTAATTGTTGGCCAGAGACTACACAGTGCAGTTGGGCTCTTCACATTGTCCTGTAATCGGCTCTTCATTTGTCCACAAAATGTTTCTCGTGTCCAATTTGGACAAAATAAAATACTCAGATCCTCACCATGGGATAGATTATTTCTGGCCTGGACACCAAATGCGATGAAGGGACGGACAGACGGAGAGGAGGACAGACAGAAGTATAAAAAGCACATCTACGCAATAAGATGTATCCATTTAGTAAAAATGATTTAGAAATATTGAACGGTTTAGGAGTTCTGGCTCATTAAAGAAGCATGACGAAAGGACAGACGGACACATGGAAGGACAACAGTCATTCCTATATTCACAGCCATTCTGTGGCGTGGTATAATAGTTGTTTCACGATTCAGCATAGGCCAGGCATTAGGCAAGGAAATAACACCACGTCGGAGTCTATTTTCTTGTGGAAGAAAATTTGGCTTTGTATACCACGTTTGTATCATTGGCAAATTAAAAACAAAGCCTTATTGACCAGCACTGTAGTCAAGCACAGTGATGCTAATGAGCAACGTCTCTTGATAAGACTTGGATATGAGTTTCGTAAACGGAGCCCAGTATTCACTGTCCACGTGTTTTTACCAAGGATGTTTTATTCACAGTTCTGGGGTCTTTGGGGAAGGATGGTAGTGCGAGTGACGTTCATCATAAAACGAGTTTTAAGAACAGGCCATTGAGCCTAGCAGAGCTCTCCGTTCTCTTATCGCTAAAGTGTTCCTAACACGTGGGATTCTTTAGAGCTAGATCGTGTCAGTATTGTCTCCAGCCTTGTTTTGAAAGCCGCGGAAGTTTCTGCTGCTTCTTTTCTGTCAAAATGGTTGCATTTCCCCTCGTCTGAAAGAAAAGTGAGGGAGTAAAAGGGGGGGGGGAGAGAATGGGGATTGAGATTGAGTTGAGAGATCTGGATGAGAAAGAGAAAGGGAGTCGAGGAGAGATTTGCAGTGATGCCACGCGGGATAATTGCCCTGCTCCAATTTCTCCCCGAGTCTGAGTGCATCTGGTCCCGTGTAATCCTGCAGACTTAAATCGCGCCTCTTTACGCACGCGCTCTACTTAAACGCGCGCCCCCCCTGTCTTTTCCCGCGCTGCTATCGGAGGCTAAATGCGCATTAGCATGTGTAAGGGAACGGAATATCGGCGGGCATTTCACACAGCCAAATTAGACAGCCTCCTTATCACTTCAGTCTCCCCACTGAGGTTAAATTTCTTAGCCCCCTGATCCGCGACGACACTCGGAGACCATTTTCTGACAAAAGAAAGCGCGTTCTCCTGTTGCCATTTATGGGTGGAGATGAGCAGAAGATATCGGTGTCACGATCTGCTGAAGTCATTATCGTCACGGAGAGAGAGAGGGAACGAAAGAGAGGGACTGACAGAGAAGGTTGGGGGTGGGGGGGTCACGCGGTAACGAGAGATAAAGATACTGTGGCAAACTAAACCAGATGAAGCGATATAAATTAAATAATTCATATCGAATTGAGTGAATTAGCGGGTGATAAATGATTTGGCACTGCCACTTTGTGTGGCTAATTCCTGCACCCCCTTCCGGCCCGCCCGCTGATGTCATTTGGCTAATGTGAGAATTATGAGGGTTGGAGAGGGCAGGGCTGCGCGTGGGTCGATAGAAGTTAACTGAAGGTTCGCCATGGGCTGCGCCTGATTAATGACGCAGAGTTCGGTCATTGAGCCAGCGCTCCCCTGATGCTCATGACAGAATGATGATGTATTAGGGGGATGTTGAAGGATACGGGAGGGGAGGGAGTCCCGTCATTTTTGCGTGACTAAAGCCGAAGTTAAAGCCGCTTTCACACCGGACGCGAAACGAATTTTCGCACGACAGATTACATTCAAAGTCAATGCAAAGTTCGCGCCTTTGCATTGACTTTGAATGTAAACTGTCGTGCGAAAAATTCGTTTCGCGTCCGGTGTGAAAGCAGCTTAAAGGGCATCTAAAAGTCGATTCCCATTGTTTTTGTTGATCGGCCAATCAGCGAGCCGCACCTGCGCAAACGAACCGAAATAGAAGGATTATCTACGCATGTCTACACAAAACATTGGTTTGTATGAATTAAGTTGGTCATGTGACAATGCAAGATGTCAACAAAAGCAAGTGATTAGTTTGTAAACATTGGACGTTCAACTTCCCGTCTGAGAATCGACTTTAGATGCCCTTTAAGAACCGCCACTTTAGTCTTCCTGCCCATTATAAGTGCGCAAGTTTGAGTTCAATTCTCCCGCGGTCTCCGTGATAAGTGCGGGGTCGGTCTCTACCTGGGCCGGCCCTGATGGAACTTTACTGTGTTTGTTGTGCACATAGTGGCTGGGCTTCTCGGTGTTTTATTTGTGTTTTGGCAGCACTGGAATTATGGTTAACTGATGTGGATGGGCTTTGCTGCAGATTAAATTGAGTTGGGAGCTATTGATCCCAGGGTACTGAGGAGATAATGTGCTTGATATTCTATGCATTACTGTGCGTGGATCACAGATTCTGTGTACTGTGCTGGGAATTTGTTGGTTTTGTTTGTATGCATTTGTGAGAGTAAGTGTGTGTGTGTACCTGTGTGTGTGCGCTGTGCTTGGGTCTGCGTGTGTTAGTGTGTTTGCTTCTGTGCGCTTGTGTGGATGTGCACACATTTTTGTGTGTGTATCGTTGCGTCTATTTGTTCTTTGATGCTGCTGTGTGCACGCGAGTGCAGTATCCGTGTGTGTGTGTGTGTGTGTGTGTGGGTGTGTGCGCTGTTTGGGTAAATGGTCTTTGTGTGTGTGTGTTTTGTCTGGGTAAGTGGTCTGTGTGTGTGTTTATGTGTGCTTATGTACATGTTTGTGCATTTCTGCAGGTGTGTGTGTGTGTTTGTGTGTATACTTGTCTCCCTCACACAATGAAATCCATTTCTCTCTGTTCTCCCTCAGGTGACCCTGTGATCAGAAGTTCCTTGCTGTGACGCTGCCAAACAGCACCACCCATAAACATGCCGAGCGAGAGGGGAGGCCATGCCCCCACGGCCACGCCCGTCACCACTCAGCCACGACGCCCTGCGGTAATGCCTGCCTCTCTCCGGAGCCTTTTCTGTCTGTCTGTCTGCTCTCCAGCCCACCTGTCTGTCTGTCTGTGGAGAAATACCCTGTCCCTATGTCTTTGTGGCCTTGTGTGGGCACATGTCCCTGATATGATATCCTTTGCTGATTCTGTGTTTAAGTGTGTGTCCCTGGTGAGTCTCTCTCCCTCCATCTATCCATCTCTCTCTCTCTCTCTCTCTCTCTCTCCTCTCTCAGTGTAGTGAAATCAGTGTGTTGGCCTTGATTTCCCTGTGTGTGCTGTGAGCGTCAAACGCTCTGCCAACGCAGGCTGTGTGTGTCTGTATCAGAGCTACTTAGAGGAGCCAAGCCAGCTGTACAAGCCTTCTCAAGTGTGCATTTGTTTGTGTCTGTGTGTGCGTTCGTGTGTTTCTGAGTGTGTGCCTGTATGTGTTTGTCTTTGTGTGTCTGTGTTTTTGTTCATTTTTGTGTGTTTGTCTATGTTTATGTTCGTGTGTTTGTTTGTGTTTATGCTTATGTGTGTTATGTTTGTGTGTGTGTGTGTGTGTTTGCATGTCCAGTTTGTTCTATTTATGAAGGTTCTTGGCTGAGAAGATGGTAAGACGGACATTCGCTTGCTGACTTCCTGTTATTGCTTATGATTTTTTATCAAGGTGGATGATCTTCAGATGATCTAATAAAGTTGTCATTAAGGAGCCGTACACTGTCCTCGCTTCCTTTTTCTGCATTAGTGTCCAGTCTGGAGGTCTCTGCTTGGTTTCCTGTTCACTGTACAGATGTGTACATCAACAAAGGAGACTGTTTTCCCTTCTTTTAGTTAGAGTGCATCCTCTCCAGTCTTTTACCTAAAATGGTGGACCTGTCACTGAGAGTTGTGATCAGCTGTTCTTGTGTGACCATTTGGGTCACTTGATAGTAAATTCTGTGGCAGCTCGTGAACTGGCAACTGGGGAGGCTCAAAACAATCCCTTAAAATTTATGATTGGTCACGACCTGTTTTCAGTCATTCATTTAAATTACCATTACAGAAACTCCTAAAACTCTCAGCATTATCAGATGCGGCCAGTTTTCATTTATAACGCATACTGATTACGGCTCCAGACTTCTCGCGCTTTTCTTTACTCAGCGGTTGGTGGAAGCAATGCATGTGTTTCACGATCGTTTAAATGAAATTTGATCATTTGAAACGTCTTTATGCAATTCCATTGCTCCCAACCCCTCCAGTGCACAAGGACTTCAATTCCGCACAAGAATCTCTTACATACGTGTTGATTGAATAATTGCTGACTACAGCAGAGGAACGTTAATATGCCACTTAAACTCACACCGAATGCGTGAGAGTTGACAGGTATGCGTTATAAATGAAAACTGGCCACATCTGATAATGTTGAGAGTTTTCGGAGTTTCTGTAATGGTAATTTAAACGAACGATTGAAAGCAGGTCATGACCAATCATTAATTTTAAGGGATTGTTTTGAGCCTCCCCAGTTGCCAGTTCACGAGCTGGGTAAATTTAACCCTAAGTGTTGGGAACTGGAAAATCTTGTGCTTTTATGGCAAATCCTTAACTCCTGTAAAACCTCGGGATGCACATATGGGTCCATCAAATGCAGCCGCTGTATTCAAACCTTCGGAACTTCAGATGCAGATATTTTCCATTATGCTGTGGCCATAAAAACATGGCGTCCTGGGTTTGAATATTTCTCCCAATATGTGCGATGTGGCTTCAGTGAAGCGCTGAGACCAGCAGATACAGAATATGGATGTGTCATAGTCCTACAATATGAAAAAATGCTTTTTCTGACTTTAAACCTACATAAGTTGGGGAGGCCTATTGACGTGGTTCGAGGCATAACAATTTGGGAGGAGCCTGGCGTTGACGTATGACACATGAGGCTTTTGCAGACTGATCCATTTATACTCGACCACTTTGTAGCCATGATGTGTCTCAATGTTTTTTGATTGAAATTTTGCCCAAATTCGTGTTAAACCTGTTCACACTTGACTATTTAAACTCAACTAGTCATTTAATAGCTGAATTTTTGAATTTTATCATCAATTACCATCATTTATCGTGGTCCAGCATTGTCTGTCGTCTGTCATCTGTAGACATGTTGACCCGTAACCTTGAGCAGTCTTAAATATTGATAAAATTTGACAAAACATGGGGCGCAACATCCTAAACTACTTCAGGATAGCGTTTCAGCCCCACATCCTCTTAAGTGGGCATGGTAGGGTGGTCATATTGAAGAACTAAAGTTGGTCGTTTTAGATCTTTCTAATATAGGTAAAGACTTGTATACTACTTACATAAAAAGTTTCAACATGAATAAACATATAAATGACGGATTTTAATGATTTTTGAATAATAATCATTTTGTGACCGACGACATTCCTTTGCCTGGAGGCACATCTTTGAATGACCTGTAACCGTTAGCGGTCACTGATCACACTTGATGAAACATTGCATGCATCGCTGTTTGGGCATAGACTAGGTATTTTATTTCATCCTTGTATTCCACTCCAAAATGGGCACGGCTGGACGGCAGATCAGTTGGGTTTCGGTTTAACTTGAACCTCGACTTGACTTGAAGTGTAAACAGGAACTGAGACAGAATCTAGATCAGAGGGGCACTTCACACTCTGGCCTCCGAGGGGATTTTCACTCTCAGAAGTTCTTTTGTTTCCCCGAATTTGAGAGCTCCTCCCGGCTGACGGTTGTGTTGTCGAGGCGAACGCGCTCGGTGCAGCTCGGCGAGACGTCGTCCTGGAGGAGCCGAGCGAAAGAGGCCGCTATGCTAATTAGCATGCGATCTTGCACGCTTAAGCTGCGCTAATTACCTGCATTTCAACCGATGCAGAGTGTACGGGGGACAAAAGAACACTTCAAAAACAAACGCCAGATGTTAACGGATTACAATCCACCAGTGTGACAGGATTGAAGGGGGGGATTTTTCTTTCTTCTGCGTTTTTTGATCGTGTTTTCATTAAAAGTTTTTTAATTACTCAGATTTTTCTTGACTGCAGAAAGTGACAAGGGAACAAATCAAAGGTGATGGAAGTATTTTGTTGCGGTATTGAAGTCTTTGTGCAGTCGCGATGGGCTCTGTTGCTCTCCCGACGGCTGTCGTCTTCCTCTGACTTACTGATTAACCGCATACAGCTCTGTTGTGAAATTAAGCACCGGTCAGCATACTCATTGTAACTGACCGCATGTGGAAGAGCGGTCTATCTGTGGAACTAAATGGTTTTAAATTGATTTACTCTTGGGGAATAGCGTTGCGCGGCCGTACTCAAATTGTGTCAGGCACTTTCAGTAAATGGAGCTTGAGTGAGTACATTCTTGCTCGCTGTAGAGGAAGCCTGCATGAACGACTCATTTACTTATACAAAGGTGGAGAGGACTGTTGGCTCACCCAGAATACAAATACTTGTCAGTTACAATTCCCAGCCAAATCGTTAAAACTTAGTTTCTCTGTTATGTTTACTTGCTGAAGCTACCAAAAATAAACCGACCTGTTCTGCCAGCCCTTCACAGCACAGTAAATCCACTGGAAGTGGAGTTTTGGCCTTTTACCAGATTCTCTTTACACTCTGTGTGGTGTTGAGTCATTGGAGGAAGGAAGGTCGGGCCTTTTTTGTCGAGGCCTGTCGAGAGGCTCCTCTCACCAGGCTCATTGTGCTTAGCTGGAGTGTAGGTCATCCAGACGCTATTTCTGAAGAAACTTGTATGGCAACTTTAACAGAAAAATACAAGTGGATGAAAATTGAACGCTTGAGTTTTTTTTCGCATCTGATGCCTCCCAGATTGTAGGTTTGTTAATCTAGTGTGCCATTTGAGCAATGGAGAATATTTTTGAATTGAATCAAGAAAGGGCTTTGTCACTGCATCTGAAACACTTGGGCCGGGGTTAATGAGCTGTGTTGCTTGCGTAAACCCCTCAGCCGAGCTAAATGGATAGCCTGGCCAATCACTGGCGCAGAGCGCATTCCCTGGCCAATCATTTTCGCGTCATTGATTTCATATGTGCTAAAACTGACATACATTGTCTTTTTAAAAAAAAAAAAAAAACAAAACTTTATTTCTGTTTATGAACATTGCCTTAGTTAGGTGGGTATTAATTCTCAATCTCGCTATCTTTATCTCTAATTTAAATTCTGAGTGTTTTATTGTCGTGAAAAAATTAGCGTTGACAGCGCGAAACTGGCGAATGACGGAGCAACATGAAGTTTGTATGTTTGCACTGGCTTGAAAGTTTATAACAGTGGAATCGCCGCATTCATGACTAATCTTTGGCAGCTTCCTAATATCAGCTGAAATCTCTCTCTCCCTGCAGCTCTCCTGGGCGGTGAAGATCAAGAAGAAACTGAAGCCCGTGGCCCCATTTTTGGGGAAGTTTCGGCCCGCGGTGGGGCAGTGCTGCCACCAGTGTACCCCAGAGAGCCTGGTGAGGGAGGGGTGGGGGCGTCGGGGGGCGAGACACACTCCCAGAGTGCGGGGAGGCCAAGTATTTGGATATTGAATCTGCAGGTCCTGCTTGGTTCACAAGATATGGATGAATGTCCCTTCAGTTGAATGCTATCAGTCCCCAGTTAATTCTTGTATTATTCTGTTTCCTCTTCCAACATCCTGAGGTCCAGACCCTAAAAAAGCCAATACAAGAGGCTTGGGTCTAATGAGCCATTTCACTATATCACCTATTTTCAGCAGTTCAGACGTCTGTTGATTACAGATGTGTGATGTGGCTCATTGGTTCTCAGTCTCCCCTGCAGTGTCACAGTCTAAATACTTATAGATCCCACTGTGGGTGTTCGAAAGGTTTATTTTACGAGCCGTTACAGGAGCGATGCTCGGCCTCGGCTTCTCGAACAGCTGGCGAGTTTCTGGAGCAGGGAGAGGTGAGCTTGTCTGCGGATCTGATCACACCAGACCATGTCTGTGTCATATTCACGGATTTTACCAACATGGCGGCATGTTTTTGTATTCCTGGAGCAGGCGCTGACATGGTAACAGGTATCTGATAACATGGGCAATGACGGATGGATCTACCATAAATGCCCAGTTGTGAAGGTGCTTGACTGAGACTCAGAAGGATGTTTGTTCTCGCCCCTCTGGAGCCGCTGTCAGATCAGTGCAGCACACGGTTGGGCCCTTAACCCCATAAATCATATGAACCCATATATGGGTGTGTTAAATATAGCTGTTCTATTCAAACCCGTGGAACTTTCGGCCTGTATTAAATTGTAATAGAAGACCCCAGTGTTTCCAACAGTCCCAAATATGTCCTGCTGAATTACAGGAATATATGCTTAAAATGATGTACAAAATCTTGATAGTTTCTGTTTGAAGCAAGGTTGTGGCCATAAAAACTTGGCATCCTGGATTTGCATATTTCTCTCAATGTTAGTGTGATGTGGGTACTGTGAAGTCCTGGTTTTCTCTCCGATGAGGTCATTAGGTGAGCAGTAATTGCCACTGATTGCTCAGACCATCATCACATCTGACTTGCAGCTGAAGGAGGGGTCAAAAACCAGCCGTTCTCAGCATTTCTTGGCCCTTGAGGACTGTGATTTGGGGAGTGCTGCCCTAAACTGTGGAAAAAAAAGAATTTTCTGTCTTTGAAAGTAATTAGTGTTGAATTTAAGTGAAAATCAGAGTTCAAGATGTTAAGCAAGGCCTTTTTTTGTATCCAGTGGTTGCAATTGGTCCCATCTAATCAACTGTAAATCACTTTGGTTTGGACAACAAAAAATTAAAAACTCAGTTACCAAAGCTGTTCAGTCCAGGTTCAGAAAATAGAAGTCGGTACTTTGCTCCAGCCGCCTGTATTTACTGATGAGAACGACTCTTCAGTCCGGAGGCTGAGCTGATCTGTGACATCGGCCGGATGAGCTTCTGTGTGGAGGTAAAACCTGGCAGGAATTTTACTTCCCGCCGGCTGGAATTTCCTCCTAGGGTGACCCGCCTTGTAAAGTCGAACATGTCCTCTGCTGTGCGAGTGGTCAATCCTCGCCCTCTCTCTCTCTTTTTCTCTCTCCCTCCCTCTCTCTCGCTCCCTCTCTCAGAGCTGGAAGCTACTGCAGGCCTCTCCCTCCCTGGGCTTCCAGAACCTTCTGGCTGTCAACGAGATGCACACCAGGTGGGATTGCGTCACCTTGCTTAAAGAACGCTGGTGGTGAAAAACAGCTTCATATGGGGTTACACCTACAAGCCCCACTCCCTTACAAACAGGACTCAGTTAAATCAGTTCAGGCTGTCACTAGACGGCAAGCCTAGAAACAAGGGTGATAAAGCCT
Source organism: Gymnothorax javanicus (assembly GCA_029692085.1). Taxonomy (NCBI): domain Eukaryota; kingdom Metazoa; phylum Chordata; class Actinopteri; order Anguilliformes; family Muraenidae; genus Gymnothorax; species Gymnothorax javanicus. The sequence continues at coordinate 85,241,094 of CM056194.1, forward strand.
GAGTCTTGGTCATGAAATCCTCCAATGATCCACTTGTACGGTTCTTTAGACTAGGGCTCTGCTAACGGGAGTGGTAAATAAAATTTTTGAGAAAGGGAGATTTGGTTGCCTTCACGCCCGACCGCGAGTGGTCCGTTATCTGTCTATAAAAGCAGGACGGAACCTGTGTCCTTTATAGGGTGGTCGACTAGTTGCAACTGATTTAACTCATTCCCTACCGAATACTTTTATATAAAATTGATGCGTTTGTACGGAATACTTTTTCCGAAAATTACACAATATAAAGTATTGAAGTACAGGTGGCCCATGACCGCGATCGTCAACTGATTTCGTGTTTTCATTGGACTGCGAATGGTCATCCGCGCCGCTGGTACCGGCTTACTGTAGGGAATGGTAGAATTCGCCACGCTGTTGGCAGCAGCTTGCCATAGGGAATGATTTAAAGGGGTCATATTATGCTCATTTTCCAGTTTTCTTTTTTTCGTCTTGTGGTGGATTCATAAACATTTGCATCTTTTTATGGTAATAAAAACACATCGTAACAGCTGTACAGGCTGTGTGTGCAGCATCTCCAGTTCATTCAGCCTGAAATGGGCTGTTTTGGCTCCTGTCTCTTCAGGGCTCCCTTGCTTGGGGCCCGCTCTGTTGGGAAGCAGTGCTCTGTAAAATGTACACAATGAGAGGTTGGGATTGTACTACTGAGGAATAGTGGAAAAAATTAATTTCAATCTCTGATTTTTCACTTACTCTTCAAGTGGATACAAAGGGAGATAGCCCTCATTGAGGAAAAAATGGCGTCTTCTTGACATGGCGATAAGCACCAACCAAACCCTTCCTCGCCTTCGCGCTACCTAGCTTTGTTTGAAGGTGTGCCAAACTAGCCGCTCGTCGAGCGTAATGCAGATGTGCTGAGGCGTGCCACTGAAGAAAAGGCTGGACTACAAACGAGACGTTCCTGGGAGTTAAGGAGCTGTGATTTGTGTCCGAGAGAATAACTCCTTTAAGCGTGCACTTAGAGCTTTGTAACTTTGCAGACTTTTTTTCACGTACAAGAAGCTATAACTCAGGTAAGGAAAGGGATTAAACTGAAAAAGCATTACATGGCCTCTTTAAACCTGGCAGTGAAGTATCTGATCGAAATGGTGTTCAAGGATCTATCAGCCATGTGATGGTGGAGAAAGCGAGTGGTTATACCGGCCTTATGGGCTCCCAGCTCTGATGTCTGCTGTCCTCACCTGGTCTCTCACCCCCCCACAGGTACCGCGGCTGGCTGGTGAGGAGACTCTGCTGTGTCCTGTTTGTGGGGGGCTGCAGGGTGTACCCCAATACTGCCTCCGACAGAGCCCAACGAGTCTGTACCAGCGAGGGGGGGGGGGGTGGGGGAGAGAGAGAGAGAGAGATGGACAGAGCTGGAGAAAAAGACAGTGGGAGTAGAGCGTGAGGGAGGGGGATGCATAGCGATGGAGGGAGAAGTTGAAAAAGTGAGGAAGTGAAACAGTGAGAGGGACAGAGAGATGGAGCGAGTGGGAGAGAGAAGAGCCGGAGTGGGTGGAGAGAGAGAAAGACTGGTGAGTGAAGAGGTGTCGCGAGAAAATTGTTTCGATTATTCCTCCGTCGCTCAAGAGCTTTTTGGCGGCGCTCAATTAATTAGCGGCTCGAGGACGGACGTCTCCTCTGTGTTACGTACTGTTAGCGCATGAGGGATGGAGAATATCTCCCTCTCTCCCTCGCTCTCTCTCTCTTCCGCTCAGTCCCTCACTCTCTCTTCTGTCCATCTCAATCTCTGTCCATATCCCTCTCACTCTGTCCATCTCTGTGTCCATCATTCTCTCTCTCTCTGACTATATCTCTCTGTCCATCTCTCCATCTTTCTCTCTCCCTCTGTCCATATCCCTCTGTTTTCCATCTATTACTCTCTATCTCTCTCTGTGTCCATCTCCCTCCCTCCCTCTCTCTCTTCCTCTCTCTGTCTGCTTGTCTTTCTCTCTCTCCGTTCCCGCTTGTCACCCATGCTATGCCCCTCCACTCACTATTGTGGGCTTTTAAGGCCACACAAGCTTTGGCTTTGAACAGCCTGTTTGTTGTGTGTTGTAGTGGAGTGTTGTAATTAGCAAGGCCAGGCAGGCCTGTTTGTGTGTGTGTGTGTGTGTGTGTGTGTGTGTGTGTGTACATACGTGTTCCCCGCAGCTCACAGTGGAGTGTTTGTTTCTTTGTTTGTTCGTTCTCTGAAGTGTTTTTTTTTGTTACCCTCATCTTGTTACTGGTTATTCTCCTGTTATTCCAGGGTACAGAGAGCGATCGGCCAATCAGACGGCCCATTTGAGCAGAATGCCCAGCAGTTACTGCGGCTGACCACCAGGGGGCGAGCTGCTCACATCCTCCCTATTATTGACACCTGCATCTCACCTCTGCCCCTGCGGTGTGTGTGTGTGTGTGTATCAGATTTTCTATTAGTATTTTCCTCTTGCCGGTCAATGTGTCCAGAATGGATCCATTTTGCTAGTCAAATCAAAAAAATTCTGGTCATATGACCTGTGGTGTTGGCATTTATATTGCAAAATAGAATTGCACTTTTACATTAAGTTAAGAAGGACAATGTCCGTTAACGCTACAGGTAATGGAATTTGAATTTTCGTTTTCTGTGAGGTAATTTCAAATGCAGTCATGCTTAGCCCATATTTGTCTAAAGTCTAACAATGTACGCCAAGAAAATGGTGACATACAGTGACCGCAGAAGTCATTGTGTTTTATGCGGAACGGTAAAATTTAGTTTGCGCATCATAAGATCATGTTAGCCCATAACACACACAGTCTTTGAGAACATTTATATTCATGCCTTAAATGTTGTCAGAACTCAGTTTCTGCAAACATTTGAAAATTGGAATGAGCGTTCATGGTTTAAAATGTGCCTTTTAGGTTCTTGCACTTATTACACCTCATTAGACTAATGCAATAGGCTGCATGGCCAAAGCAAAAGTGTGTTAACCCTTAGAGCGCTAAATACAACTATTGTTACTCAATGATGTAAGATATCAAAATCAAAGCTGTTGAAAACCTATCATGTGGCGACTTGTTTAAAAGAGCTCCCACAGGGGAGCTCTTTTAAACAAGTCGCCACATGATAGGTTTTCAACAGCACAAGATACTACTTAATGAAATGTATTTTTTTTAACATTTATTTCAGCGCTCTAAGGGTTAACATATCTGTTTCTGCGGGGCAGCACAGCGCCCTCCGGCCAGTTCGAAATCAGATGAGCCTAATGTTTCTCAGCAGCGTGCAATCTCCGATATACACGCGGCGCTGTCCTCCTTGAATAGCCTACGACTCCGGAAATTGCCTCATCGTGATACTGCAGGGAAGCTGGTACACTTGAGACCATGAGCTGGGAGGCAATTTTTGATAAGTGCGGTCCTCGCTGGGTACAGCTCGCTCGAGTCACGCGTGAGGACATCGCTCACCGTCGCAAAACGCTTCATGTCCGCGTGGCCACTGAGTGCCATCGTCGGAGTTGCCGTGGCAACCATAGGAGCCGGAGCCGGAGATGAACCTCACTCGGTAGTTTTTGGCCAAAATAGGCTTTGAACAGATTCGGGAAGCAAAAATGAAAGGAATCTTCAGTTGGCTGAAAGCGTAGTTTCTGGAACAGTTTGAGTTATTGATCGGCAGATTGAAATGTGCCGATTAATTGGCATGAACGACTTGTGCTTCATCGTTTATGGTTGGGATTTTGGCTTTTGAAAACTGACAGATAAAGCAGAAGGTAAATGGCACTCGCCGTCCCATGTTTGTGGTGAGTTTCGGGACGGGTTCGGAGCGACTGCTGGAACAAGAGTGTCATCAGGGAGTCGCTCTTGCGGAGATGAAAATGACGTGCCTGAACATCTCCCATTGTATTTCCTCCTCAGCTCCGTGAGGAAACTGCATGGTGTTTTGAATAGAGCTGATTAGGACCCAATCAGAGAGCTCGCCCATTCGGGAAAAAAAACACTACGTCTGTTTCCTTTAAGTTTTCAGTCGTGTTTGAATGGGCAGGAATAGAAAACGTTTTTTTTGCGGGCCTGCGTGTTATTGCCTCACACTGTTGTCGAGCTACATTTGGTCACCGACACGTCTGTTTAGCGCAAGTGTTTCACATGTTGAATATGTTACCGGACATCTTGACCGGCAAGTTTATCATTTCCCCAACACTTTCACGCGTGTGTGTGTGGCACGACAGTTGGTGCTTCTGTATCTGGCCACTGAATTCGCGACAGATTAACCCCACAGCAGTCTGAGCACGCTCTGTGGGCCCCTCT